>OZ012741.1:394663907-395863907 GCA_963859935.3 Lathyrus sativus | reverse complement strand
AAAAAATTCAAAGAATGCAAAAGTCAACTTTTCATGAAACTTACTTTGACCAAAGTCCATAAAAACCTCCAAATCTTGCTCCAAACACTTTCTTGAGGTTTTGATCCTTTGTACACCTCAAATATCATATATACCAACTGTCCAAACCTCCATCCTTCATCAAGAACTCAGAAATCTCATTTTGGCGTCTCAAGTGACTTGTTTCTTAAGTTTCAAGTAAAAGCACAAATACAAAGCTTGGATTTCATCACCTCTGGTTTTCTCAACATTCTTGGCTTGCTAAATAAGATCACCAACAGGTATGTAATTTGTAAAACCTTGCTCTTTCATTATTCTCCATATCTTGCATATTTAGGTTTTTGATAAAATGAAGTATAAAGCATGAATGAGAGGTGTGTTCATGATCTTCCACACATAAACCACCAAAAGACCAACTTTGCACCAAACTGGTTTTCTCTTAAATTCACTCCACATACACTTTATAACACTCAAACATGACATGTTGGTATGCTCATCTTACACTAGAAACCAATGAATCAAAGTTCACATCTTCATGTGCATCAATGTTTGGATGACTTGCATATGCTATGCCATTTTTCATGACAGGTGGTCTCCTTGGGATTTCAATGTTTAGATCATCTCATTATCATCCACATGTGCTGTACAAATGATTAAATTGTTTAAATTTGCTTTGGAACTTCATCTGTGCATCATCATGCATGATTGTTCATCATTTTGCAAAATGTCTCATTCTCACATGTCAATTTGGAAATGCTTGTGTATTCTTGCTATCTCATTGTTTCTACAGCTTCATATGATCATATGTGTTGTGTTTGAATGAGCCAAAACATTGAAAACAACCTGCACAATGATTTGTTTCACATCATGCTTCACGCACACATAATACACACAAATTGCAATTTGAATGCTACACTTTCATATGTTTGTTCCAGATCTGATGTTTTCACCTACACACACTAGATATCACATGTTTAAGATGTCTTGATGGTTGGTACAGCTCCTGAACACCCCAAACTCCAAAATCACTTTGTTATGCATGTGTGTTCTTATGTGTTTTTGCAAACTGAACATGACTTTCATCTATCTGAAACTCCTGGCCATAAACCTGTTCCAGTCTGTTTATATATCATATTTTGGATGTGTATGTGGATTTACTTGGCTTTGAACATGATTGTATCAAGGTGTCCATGTCATTTTGCAAATCAAAAGCACATAAACACACCAGCTATCGTTTTTTTCACAGGAAAATGAATCTCAGAAAACTAACACCACCATCCTCTTCCTCTCATTTTTCTACCCAATTTACATATAAAATTTGTCTCGATCCGATGAGCGGTTAGTGAGATACGGTATAAAACGTATTTGGTTTCGATTATGTTTCCATGCATTCAAAACACACACACACACCAGTCAGCGTTTTTTTTACTAGGTGAACAATTTGGAAAAACTAACATCACCATCCTCTTCCTCTCATTTTTCTACCCAAGATCCATATAAAATTTGCCTCGATCCGATGAGCGGTTAGTGAGATACGGTATAAAACGTATTTGGTGTTGATTATGTATTTTGCCCAGCCATGATTCAAAACGAGCCTTGTATACATATTGTTTCCATTTGATTAATGGATGTAACAGCCGCCCCAGCGGTAAGAACATGCGCGCAATTATACCTTTCACCATCATGACCAGGGTTCGATCCGGGTGGAGGTCCGAACCCTTTTATTATTTTTCCTATTTTTGTACATAAACTTCAAAAATTCGTAACTCTCTCATTTTTTATCGTTTTTCACCCGTTCTTTTTTCATTGTGTTTATTTTAATGTGTACTTTCATGTCATAATTTTATTTTCCATGTTTGATTATTTTTTCACCACGTTTTATGGTGCGCAATCCGCGCGTCAACGGTACTAACCCTATTTGGTTGCAGATGAAATTTAGAAGGTTTCCTCTTGTGTTTTCTCAGGAAAATTGATTGTTATCATATCTATATATGTTTGTCAACATGTTAGAATTTTTACCTTGAATTATTTTTATATTTATCTCATCTGTCTGTTAACGGTATTCCAGGTGCGAACTGTCGTCACGGTTCTCGTACCAAAACAATTGCTCTGATTGTCATCATTGCTTTCCATCTTTAATCTTGGTATTTAGTTGTCACCATGAATGTTTGAATGATGTTTGTATTTTATTTTATCCCTAAGCGACGGAGCTCGTTAGCTTTCGTCCAGTTGCCGACAATACTGTTCCTCCAAAGGAAGGTCTGTCCACTTGACTGTCAATGTCTTGGACCAAAATCTCTGCTATCCCTTGACTTTGTTAAGTCACCTTAACCCTAGACTAGAAGCCTTTAGACTTTGCTTGAAGTCTAAGAAACTCACCCATACTAGGAGTGTTCTTCAACTAGAACCCTAGGAAAGAGTTCGTCAACTCTGTGTAAGAATCATCGTCATGATTTCTTACTTCCCCCTTTTACAATTTAGTTTAGGGAGTTTTGTCAAACTCCACACAAACATCGTCATGTTTGTTCCCCTTTGAACCTTGATCATCATCAAGTGTTCTTTTCCCTTGTGAGGTGAACTACGATTGCTCTGATTCTATCCTAGTCAGGATACGTAGGCAGAAGGTGCGATACCTTTGCGAGCAAACTTAGAAAACCACTTAGGCCTTTATTTTACTTTTATTCCCAACTCAAACCATAGTGCACAATTCACAAACTTTAGCAATTAATTAAACAAAAGGTTCCTGTAGAGTACTACAGATATTTAGGGTGCTAATACCTTCCCTAGATATAACCAACCCCCGAATCCCCGAATCTCTTAAAAGCGTTGTTGTCACATCGCGCAAAAGGTTCTTTCTTTCTTTAGACCTATCCTTTGGATAAATTAAAGACCGGTTGTAAAAGAAATAAGGTTCAAGTTAATTAATAGCTTGATATCAAATTTTCACCGCAACAGGGTGCTAGAATATAGTCAGGAAATAAGAAATACTTTAGCTGCGGCTCATAAAACTGCAACAAAGTATATACCCCAGTCGTCTCAAATGCCGAAGGTCTGTACAACAAGCTAAGCAATCTCCCATAAGATACTCTGAACTCAACCCTCACACTCTCATCTGCCAGAGCAACTAAACCCAGCAATGAACTGATGTCTGGTCAATGCAACTGGTAAGCAACTGTCTTCTTCAGGGACTCCATGTATGTCTAGAAGATACACTAGAATCAGAGGGGAATGATCACCTGCAACATAAATACATGTTAATGAAATGCAATCATGAAAATGCACATGCATATGCAAACAAGGGACCAAGTGCAATGCTGATAGACTGGGCTGCTCTGCACTGAAGCCTGAGAACCATCCAATCTTTATCTCAAACCAAACTACTCAAATGAACCTTGTAACCACATCTCACTGGCAGAGATAAACCGGGTGTTCTGAGGTCAAAGGTTTCCTGCAAACAGACCCACCTACCCCTCACAGGTATGTACTTAACTCGCAGACGAGGTACGACATCCTATGCGGGTTCAACGTCACAGACTTTCAAGAGCGATGATACGATACCCAGAAGGTGTGGCATCATCATCCCTTGAAGCGGCCTCACTTAGTTGAATCCCAATTGATAGGTTCCCAGAGTCGACAATCCTCGGGTCAGACAACTTGTCGAGCCCTAAGGGCCAGGCAAGAAGCATCAAAGAGAATCTCGTCCGAGTGTAAATTCCGTGGCTAGCTGGTGCGAGCTAAGCAAGCAGGCTAACCACTACTTTCTACTTCTAAGTCTATGTGTAACCTCAAGCCCAGGTCCGGCTTTTCTCTCAACAGATTACCCCCTTCCCACAGCAGCAATAACATTATAAAGCTGATAATAAAATGCGGAAAGTAAAGACAGAAAAGTAAATCTATACAACACCCATGACGGGAAAACAAGCGCTAGGATTGAATCGCATAGGGGATATTCCTATCCCCAGCAGAGTCGCCAGCTGTCGCTCCTGCGAAAATCGGCGCCGGCTGAACAGAAGAGTCGCCACCGTGCGTTATTTATCCCAAAGGAGGGAAAGGAAACGCTCGAAGTAAACCTCACGCAAAGACGGGAAAGGAATGGTCATCGCAACCAAATCCTGGATTCGATAGTCGGTTACGCAAGGGGAAGGTATTAACACCCCTCATGTCCGTCGTACTCGACGGGATCCACGCTTGTTTTCTAGTACGGATTGTTATTCTATCTATTCTACAGGTTTGGGGTTAAAAGAAAATAAAATGACTCGTCAAAGTATCGCACCTTATGCCTACGTATTCCCGTCTGGAACGAGAAATCAGAGTCAACGTAGTTCGCCTACCTACGGGAAAGGAGGGGAAGGTTGCTCGCTAGGATATCGCATCCTATGCCTACGTACTTTCATACAGCATGAAAGATCAGAGCAAACGTAGTTCGGGCCACGGAAGACACAAGCTTGTCTGACTGTTTTTTATCTCCTTATGAAATGGTTTTTCCTGATTAAGAGCCCAAGCGGACAAAATGACACTTTGATGTTTGTTTTCAGTCTTTTACGCAAGAACTGTTTTTTATGATGTTTGCAATCTCTGACGTACTAGAGACTATGATTTGAGGGTGACTACGTCGTATGTCACCCTAAGGGTGACACACTAAGCAATCAGATTACTTAAGAGTGACCCTCCAGCAACTTTTCTCAAATAGCTTAAGGCTCGTAGCGTACGACATCGATTATCCTTATTACTGTGTTTTGAATTGTTTTGAGATATAAGAGAAAGAAGTCTAAAAAAATCCTAGGGTTAGAAATGGGATCAAAACTACCCTAATGTTATCATGCATGGATTACAACCTAATGTTTGTCATAATTCCCTCCTGCACAGAGGAAATCAGAGATCCTAGGGGATAAACGGAAAAGAAACAGCAGATACAGTGAACAGTAAATATGCATGAGATGCAGCAATACACAATAGGCAAAGGAGAAAGCAATAGGCAAGAGGAGACAAGATCCACCTCAAACCTAAGGGCAAATCAACAAACCATACAGCAAAGAAATCCACACTCGATACCAGCTCAGAAAGCCACACTAGCTCCTACAGCAAACAGCTCAAACAACACTGGCTCTGGCAGCCACAGTTGATTAACAACACAAGGTTGACAGTAACAACTTTAGGCAAGATCCTATATTCATTCTCCAATGATGTCCAAACTTCAGGTAAGCTCTTATCTCCAATAATCTTCAACTTTAGCAAGCACTGAATCCAATAAGCAGACATCATCAAACAACAATACAACCCTAACCTTCAACAGATATCCAGCTTTGACAGGCACAAGCTTCATTTCTCCAGTCTTTAATGCATTTCTGAGCTTCAATAAGTCTTCAACTTCAAGGCAAACACTCACAAGAGAGGATTAACTAATAGAGGAAGTTGAAATGTTAAGAGGCTTAATGATAACCCAGGGAAATCACCAAGATCTTAGCACAGCAAGTGACAGGTATCCTCAAGGTTCTACCCAATCAAAGCATGCTCTACATCCCTCCTAAGGAGAGATGGAGCTCTTTTTAGGGGACCTTGTATCATAGGATGGAATAGAGGCACCAGGAGCTATCTATATTTGACAGAAGAAGTCAGTCTACTTTAGAGCTCTCCCTATGTCTCCTATCTCCTAAGCCTTCATCAAGCAATCTTCAAGCACGAGATCCAAGCATCAATACTTGTTTCCAATCATCCTTAAAGTCTTCACATACTCCTCAATCCAAGAACAAGCTTAATCACCCAATGGCAATGCCCAAAACCCAACAAACAAACAACTTTCCAAGAGGGAAACCCACCAATATCAATCAACTTGCAAAAATACAATAAAATGGAAAGATTCACCATAAAATCCTAGATTTATTTCTAAGGGACCCTAGCTATGTACCCTATACCCCACATAAACCCCAAGGCCTAAATCAAATTAAAAACCCAAGAACTATGTGTTGAAATGCACCTATGTCAAGTTGAAACCCTAATTCTAACACCCTAAAGTTCCTTATTCAAAACTAATTGAAATTAAATCACAAAAATGTGAAATAATTCCAAGGGTAACCTAATACTATACTATAATCATAGCAAAAGGGATCACATCAATATGTAAAATAAAATGGTCATACTAAATTCAGCAAATAGCATGTATCAAATGAAAATGAAATAAAAGCTATTAAAAGTAAAAATAAACCAAAAATAGAAAAATGCATGGAATGATATTTTTTATTCTTTTATAATTTTCTTGAGACAATTATGATAATGGAGAAAAAACTCCCATACAAAAATGTTGATTTTCCAATTTATTATGAATTTTCAAAGAAATTAAAATAATGTGTGGAAATATGGAAAAATATGAGAAAATGGAAAATGTGTGTGGCGAATAGCAATTATAAATGGTTCATTTCAGTAACTGGGCCCAGAAGGGGGTGGGGGTAGCAACGCGCATAAGGCCCACTATGCAATCAGAAAATAAAATGAAAAAATAGAAAGGAAAAAGAAAAACTCGCGGTGTGAAAAGCAATGGATATTAGTTCATTTCTCAGTGGGCCTTGGACAAGGGGTGTAGATAGAATGAATTTACTTAAGCCCAGACTGGTGCTTTAATGAAACGATGCGTTTCACTCTCAGACTCCTCCTTCATGATTGTGGGCAACTCACGACCGTTGGATCTTGAATGGGTCAAAGGTCCTCTTCTAATCTAAGGGTGGGGGCATTGTCTTCAACCTTTGAATTCTGAAAGGAGGGAACAACCATGGATGAACAACTTATGAACTTCATCTTCTTCCCAGTCGTGCTCCCCCAAATCTCCATCAAATGCAAAAATTCAAAACCCTAACATGCTCCAAATTTCACCAGGAATTCATTTATGATAATCAAACATCTTGAAACTAATCCTAGCTCCAAACACGATTCAAACTTCAGAAATTGGCCCATGATCCAAACTCACTAATCTTGAAATTGAGTGGCTCAATCTCTTCCCCACGTTTCACTGAACATTTCTAACCATTAATATAAGATTATATCATCAAGAACAACAAGATACACGCATGAACAGATTTTGCATCACTTAACCAATGGTCTCTAAATCAACCCTAAAGCTACCAGAAAGCTCCACATGATCATTTACAATGAATCTAACTAATCAAAACCAAATGAAACTACATGAATCAAGCTGTGGATTGAAGTTTACCTACCTGCAAATTCTTGATGAACAGAAGCACAAAACCTTCAAATCAAACTCTGAGAAGCTCCAAATTCCTTCAATGGATGGTAATCTAACTTCTGTATGCAAAAGAAACACTTGAAACTGCTTGGATTATGGAAACCGATCTTGAGTTGCAGATGGAAATTTTCAATTGCAAGAACACGATTCCTCCACCAATTTGCTTGGAACTTGATCTGTAAACCTTCACTAGCATCAATGGAAGCTATAACAATCAAAATATTGGATTGAAATGGTGTATAAGCTTGGAACCGATTCTGAATTGCACATGGAAGTTTCAAATCTCAAACTCTCTTCCCTCCTTCAACTCTCACCAAATCTTGCTTGGGATCATTTCATATGCATATATAGAGTGTGTTGGAGGACTCTAGAAAGATCTAGACTGATCCAATGAGAAATTCATCATCTCATGTCATGATATATCATGTATTATGATATGCACTTATCATCTCATGCTCCTAGCTTGCAATGCACTTGTTCTGAGTTTGAAATATCTCCAAATGAGATATTGGAGGAGTATGGATGGAAAGGAGACTTGTATTTGCCTTGCCAAGTGGTTTTGCAATGGTGCCTTATGATTCAAGTAAGCCATTTACAAAGCAAGTCCTAAAAATAATCCTCAATTAAAAATTGTGGCAATGTAAATGTTCTCAAAATGATTTTTACAATCAAATTGGTATGTCATATGCCTTGGTTTGGTTGTGTAAATCAAAAGCCCTAATTTCCAACTTTGGTTCATTTAAAATATACCTTCATTTTAGTCCATTTTGGTGATTTTGTGAAGAAAGCCATTTCAAACTCTCATGATCTCTTATCTAGCCTAAAAACATCATTTTGAACACATCTCATATTGAGCATTTTTTCATTTGAAGAGTGGAAGATGGAGATTTGGACCTATGTTGAAAAATGACCTGTAATCCAACTTTCCCAAAATACCCCTGGGTTGTCAAGACCATAACTTGAGTTCCATAAATCCCATTGAGGACTTCTAGTACTCGAATTAAAACTAAGATCAAGATCTACAACTCTTATGTTGAACAAGAATCCATTTGAAGATTCCTTCATGGGCAAAAGTTGCTTGGAAGTCAAGTGACTTTCACAGATAAATTTCAGTGTCCTCTGGGGACCCATAACTTGCAAGAACCATAACTTGAGTTCTACAAATCTTCTTGAATACTTCTAGTACTCAAATTAAAGCTATTGAGAAGCTATACAAGTTTCATGTTGACCAAGAATTCATTTGAAGCTTTCATTTTAACTTATCTGGCTTGGAAGTTAGGCCTGAATTAGGGTTTTTTACACTGAAACCCTAATTTAGTAACTCCTCTTCTTCTTGATTCCCTTTGATTTATCCTTGGCACAACCCCACACATGCATCCACATACCAATTCATGAATTCCACATACCCCAAGTAGGCCTTGATGCCCTCCAATCAACCATTTGACCTAGGGTTGACCTAGGGTTGACCCAGATGAAACCCTAGTTGACTGTACTTCAACTCTGGCTCTTGTACTTGTATCAATGATTTGTCTCATCTTCAAAATGACCCTCTAGGTCTTCCATGATCTTTGTACACCTTCCATGGCTCACACACTCATTGATGATCTTCAACATATCCCCCAGATTGGGAGAGAAATCCACTGGTTGACCTTCAAACTTCTCAAAGCTTCAACTCATTTCTTGATTACTTGGATGTCTTGATCTTGAATAAAACCCCTTGATGGGCCTCTTTCTGATAAGAAAGGCACTTGATCCCCTGTTATATGAATTGTTATGCTATGCAAATGATTAGACTATGTACATGACTTATTATGCAAATGCCAATGCAATTGAAACATAAACCAAGTGAAATAGGTTGAGCAAATTTTAGGGTGCAACAATATCTTTTGAAAGTCCAGTGGTAACTGACACTGTTTAAAATCCAATCGTTATTGGTATCGTTGTTTTGGTCGTCACCATCACCCCGAGTAAATCTAGTGGAAACTAGCCCCCCCTTGAAAATGTTTGTTGTTCTGGTCGTCACCAATTTTCCCAGCAGAGCCGTTGCTTTCCCATTCGAGTCTTGGAGATCTAGTGGATACTAGCATCCCCAGTGCGTCTGGTCTTGTTTCTGTCTTTTCCTGAAGATCCCGTTTGAACTCTTCGTTATAGGAAATTCCTCATTTGGTTACCACCAGTGAGGTTTGTGTCTCTTTTCTTTCGTTTCTCCGGTGGAGAATTGCCTTCTTCCCCAGTGGAGTGTGTTTTTCCTTTTCCCTAGTGAAGATTTGTCTTCCCCGATGGAATTTGCGTCCCCTGTGTGAAGGATTCCCCTTGAGCAGCATCTTTTAGTCATGATTGAACCTTGTGTTTGTTTTGCCTTGGATCTTTCCCCAGTGTGTTGGATCCCCTGTGAGTAGTTACTCGTTGTCTTGCCGTTCTTTTATCTTTGCTCGTGTGTCTGCATCTGTCTTGCATTCAAGCATCATAAAGCATCATTGAGATTCATGGCATATTCGCATTTGTCTTTTTGCATACCATCCGATCTAAGGGACAAAATTTTTGGTTTGCTATATTTAAATACCTTTCACTACGATTCTATGAGGATTATCATCTCTCATCGCCATCTAGTGAAAATATTTAAATAGGGATAACTGTTGCACCTCAAATTTTGACCCCTTATATATTCATCATCATCTTAGGATCATATTCATTTGATTATCTAGTCTTAACCCATTTCAAGTTTGTCTTTGTTAAGATACAAGTGAATTAGGGTTCCGTACAACCGAGAATCGAGGTTTCAATGGTTAATCAATCAACATATTGGATTGGTTCTCCATGAAATAAGTCTCCACATCATCAAACATACTCCATTGGATCAAGTATGAATCCAATTTGAGGTTGTCACCCAAGGATCAAGAACAGTGCAGTTCAGGATACCCGATTAGGGTTTTCGATCAGGAAAAGTCAACTGTAGTTTGACTTTTGTTTTAAATGGTGTTCCAATGGTGGGATCATTTTCTATGAAGTTCATATGGCTTAGTTAAGTCTATTCAAGAAGTTTCAAAGTCTCAAAAGACCCGGAGCATCAACAGTCGACTCGGTAGTCACCGATCGATCGTTCGGTTGACCGAAAAAGTCAACTCCGCAATCATAAGGAATTTGACCTCAAAGTGTGAATATAAAATGTTCCTAATGCCATATTACACCTGCCCATGAAGTTTCATGACCATTGGATCAAGGATGGAGGAGTAATCGAAAAATCGGGAAATTAAGGTTTTGAAAGGGGCAAGACCATAACTCCTTAACCACACATCCAATTGAGTTGGTTCAAAGCTCATTGGAAAGCTCTTGACAAGTCCTACAAAAGTCCTACAGTGGTCCATGAGCAGGAAATGCATAGATTTGGAGTTATGACCAAATTCATTACAAGAGGGAAAAATAACTTAGAAAAATTCTAAGTTATTTCACTTTTTAGGCATGTTTTTCAGCAACTTTGAGAGGTTTTTTTGACCTAGTTCCATTGGGAATCTGAAACTCATGAAAACATGAAAGTTGTAAAGCTACATGAGGGCTTTCCAAAATGTACTAGAAATCCTCCATAGCCCTTATGAGTTGAGAGTTATGAATTCAACAAGATGAGATTTCAACACTTGAGTCCAACATTTTCACTTTTTCACAAACTCACCTTTTGGTCACTTGAGCTATTCTCAGCCCTTGGATCATGTTTCTATCTGATATTTAGAGAATATGAGGAGAAGAAATGCAGAAAATTAGGAGGTTTGGTGAGTCTTGCAAGTTGGAGGCAAGTGGTATTATTTTAATCAAAGAAAAGGAAGAAAGAGAAACTTTATGGAAATCTTGCAGCATACAGCCCTCCTACTGCCTAGCCACACTTCAATCACTGTTATGTCATTCATGCCACTTGAGTAATGCATCATCTTGAGCCAAAGACTTGAACTTGCAGCTGCAACAAATCTCAAGCAAGATTTCATTTTCAAAACTCCCACCAAAAGTGCCAAAATACCAATCTGCCCCAAGTCTTGCCTTGCCTATAAATAAGTAGTAATTAAAAGTACAAAATATGATGTGAAAATTTAGACATTCTAAAAAACAGAAAAACAACATTATCAAGATCAAATACTAAAATGGTTCAGGATATTTTTATCATTTAGAAATGTAAGAGGTGATTTTGATAAATAAAAAATGTTAATAATTTAAATAAAATATTGTATTTAATGAGTATAACTCAAAATATAAGATTACAATAAGAACTACTTAAAAAAGAGATTACAATAAGAACTACTAAAATATTGCAACCTGTGTAACTGATTATAATACACCATATTATAATACAAATATATTAACTTTCTCCCTGATTATAATACAAATGTTGTTTAAACATTAAAATTCAAAAGAGATTACAATAAAAACTAGTAAGATACCCGTGTGTTGCACCCTAAAATTTGCCCAACCTTATTCACTTGGTTTATGTTTCAATGTCATTAGCATTTGCATATAGAGTCATGTACATAGACTAATCATCTGCATAGCATAAGCATAGCAAGTCATTCAACAGGGGACCAATCATTATTCTCATCTCTAGAGACCTATCAAGAGGTTATTATCCCAATTCAATCTCATTCAAGTCATCAGGGAAGAAGTTGAAAGCAAAGAGTTCAGCAGATCAAGCCTTGAGTCCATCTCCTAGCTGAGGGTATCTGAGGATCAACAAGAGGGTTGTGAGCTGTGAGTTGAGAGCATGGGGAGTATCTAGACATTATGAGAGACTTAGAAAGTCATTTGGAGAAGGAGACAAGTCATTGATGAGAGCACAAGAGCTATAGTTGAAGACAGTCAACTAGGGTTTCATCTGGGTCAACCCTAGGTCAACCCTATGTCAATTGACTGATTTAAGAGGCATTCAAGTCTAGTGGAGAGGTGTGGGGTTCATAATTGTATATATAAAGAAGGATATGGAGATATGCCAAGGAGAATTCAAGAGAAATCAAGGAGAAGAGGAGTTTCTAAATTAGGGTTTCTGTGTAAAATCCCCTAGTTTAGGTCAAATTTCCAAGCAAGATAAGTTAAAATGCTAGCTTCAAATGGCTTCTTGGCCAACATGAAACTTGTAGAGGATCTCAAGACCTTTAATTTGAGTGGTGGAAGACATCAAGGAGATTTATAGAACTCAAGTTATGGTCCTTACAAGTTACAGGTCATCTGAGGTATCTGAAATTTTGTCTGTGAAAGTGACTTGACTTCCAAGCTAGTTTTACCCCTCAAGGAGATTTCAAATGAATTCTTGGTCAACATAAGAATTGTTCCTCATTGTCTTAGCTTTCTAGAATGGTATAGCATGCCCTCATATGATGTGTGGAACTCAACTTATGGTCTTGGCAAGCAAAGGGTATTTTGGGCATTTGTGAATTATAGGTCATTTTAACCTATGTCCAAAACTCATACAAGGAGGCCTCAAATGGAAAAACTTACAACATAAAACTTGCTCCAAATGGGATTTTAAGTCTAGGAAGAAGGTCACAAATTGTTGGAAAAGCTCATAGCATGGAGTTGCATGATTGGTCCAAATTTGAACTAAAGTGGCTTATAATTTGAATAAAGTCAAGATGAAAAATGGTTTGAAAGATTTCTAAGTCCAAATGGAGACTTCCAATATATGATTTTGAATGGAAAAGACATTCTAAAGACAATGGTTCAAGCACTTTTTTGAGTTTAGTGGAAGATTTCAAAGTTATCCTTGGTTGCTTGCATTTTAAGAAACATAGCCAAAATGAATCAAAGTTGGAAGGCAAGGGAATGTGCAAGATGGATCTAGAAGTTACCATTGGGGTCTATATATTCATGAAATGAGGATTGATCAAGGGTTGGACTCATTTGCACCAAGAATTTCCCAAATTCTCTCATTCTTTTTCATTGAATTTTCACTTCAATTCCTCAAATTCTTCACCAATTATCATCAAAATCAACTTCATTCTACTGATTCATCATCATAGATCAGAATTCAACCAAGAATCAAGTGTGATCAATCCATTTTCGAGCACTTCCATCATCAACATCAGAATTGAAGTTTCAAGTTGACAGCACAATTCAAGCCAAGTTTCATTCAAGTGTTGCATACAGAATCGAGCATTGAGTTTGTAGATCAAAATCCAAGCCTCACAAGCCTCAGATCCACAAGATTCAGCATCATCCACAAGCTTTCACACCAGGTGCATTTACTCTGCCACAGCTTGATTCAATTAGGTTAGCATGATTTTATTAGTTTAGATATAATGTAGGAGGTTAGTAGAGCAATTAGGATGAATTTGGAGTGGTTTGGTGATGTTTGTTAGCAGGTTGTAAAACTGTTAGGGCTTGGAACTTGTAGTAGAATGCATCATAATCTTAGCTTGATAGATCAGGATGATAACCATTAGTTATAGATTAGATTAGTGCAAGTTTGATGGAGAATTGTGTTGATGAGTTGCAGAGGATTTCCATGGTGACCAGAATTTGTTGTTATCGGGTTGAGTGATCTAGTGAATTTCAGATTGAACTAGTGCCATAGACGTGTAGAGGGAGAGATGTAGAGTAATTTTCATGTTTATAGCGTGGCGTTTCATGGACTGGAGAGGGAGAACTGAGAGGTTCAAGTTTGCTCGTGCATGAGGTTTCATGGTGAAACCCTAGTTCTCACAGATCCATTGGAGAAGATGAAATCGTGTGCGTCCAATTCGTGTAAGACTTTTGACTTGGAGAGCGATCCTAGGGCTAGCATTTAATCTGATTTTGGAGGGAAGTGTGTTGGTGCCCTAAACGCACTGTTTCATTAATTGAAACGGGCGGGCCTGAGTGAATATGATATCCCCACCCCCCAGTTACCAAGCCCAATCAGTTTACACGTGATTTTGTTTCTATTTTCACCCCCTGCGCTGCTTTTATTTTTCAACATTTCTGAATGGTTCTGGGCCTGAGATGAAATGCTACGCGCACCCCCTGTCTGCCTGGCCCAATGAATATTAACTGCGCGCGCCTGCTATTCAAACCCCCCTCCCTTTATTTCATTATTAATTCTTTTATTTTCTTTAATTCTTTTTATGCATTTTCATAAATTCATAATAAATACATAGAAAATCATTTTCACTCCATTCTTTTTACATCATTTTCATTAGAATGTGTAGAAAATTATAGAAAAATAAAATTGCATTTTTATTTTTATTTCATATTTTTTCCATATTTTCCAAATAAATGTCATTTTAAATAACTTCATTTCATGCATGATTTTAGCAATTTTTGTTCTATTAAATGCTTTCATATTTTTTGTTCATTCTTTTTAGGGTGTTTAGATTAGATATTGAACTTGTAGATTCAATTGAGTTCCCATTTTTAGGAATTAGTTTTAGGTGCTTAATATAGGCTTGAACAACATGAACAAATTAGGGTTTTTAGGTGATGACTTAAGAAGTTTGATTTCATTTCCCTTAGGACTTAGGATTTAACTAGTTTAGTTATGGGACTATAGGGGCTATGGGTAGTTATTAGACCCCTTAGAAAAGTCAGGATTCCCCTACTGCTATTGATATGCTGTATATCTGATTGACTGGTGTGGGGTGCCCTCTGGGGATTATTGCTTGCTTGTATGGGTATTGGGATTGTCTGGGGACTTGGGAGAGCTGAAGATTTGAGGAGAAGAAGCCATTGGAGATCCAGATGTTGAAGATCAACTTCCAGAGTTGAAGAGAGGATTCTTGCTAGCAGATGCTGAGGAGATTAGGGTTTAGGAGCTAGGCAGAGCTCTAGATTAGAAAGCTTGTTTCTTAAACATGGATTGCCTTGTCTGCATCCATTCTTCTCTGTGATTCAGAGTCTCTCTAAGACACTCACCCCCTTCCTTTGGAAGGCTTGGTGATAGTGTCTAAGAGATAGAACTCTTGAGAGGAAATGTCTTTTGTGTTAGAAGCAGTCTGTTCACCACCTTTGGTAGTCAACTGATTGCTTAACACCCAATTCACTCTTGTGACTTATTTCTCATCATGGAGGTTTGAACTTGAAGAAAAGCCATTGCAGATGGAAGATAGATGATCAAAGCCCTTGCCTGAAGGCCATGAAGATGGAGATTGATGCTTGTTGAAGCCTGTAGCTGATTGGAGATGACTTGAAGCCAGATGTTGATTCAGAGCTGCTGATGCTGTTTCTTTTGCTGTTGTATTTCATTTCTGATGTATTGATTGGTTTTCCTGGTTGTATTGTTTGCTGTTTACCCTGTTGGGTTGAAAGTGAAGCCTGTTCGCTTTCGCCCATTGTTTTCTAGGTTCGAGGTTGAGTGGGACTCCCTTGCCTCGCTTGTACTGTTGCATCCATGCATTTTACTGCTTTATTATATCTGTTATTGTTTCTGTTTCTGCCTATCCCGTAGGATCTCTGTTCCTCTCTGTGCAAGAGAGGAGCATGATAGACACTAGGTCTTAACCCATGCATGATAATATTAGGATAGTTTGATTCCCTTCGCAACCGTAGGTTAGAGTTATGTCTCTTCTTTCTCAAAACAAACAGAAAAACACATAAAGATTTCAAACACAATAAAAGACACTTCTTCCGTAAAAGAATGTGAACTCATCAAAGCGTCATTTTTGTCCGCTGGGACTGTTGATCAGAAAACCTTTTTCAGAAGGAATAAAATCAACCAAGACAAGCTTGTGTCGTACGTGGCCCGAACTACGTTTGCTCTGATCTTCCATGCTGTGTGGAAGTACGTAGGCATAGGATGCGATATCCTAGCGAGCAACCTTCCCCTCCTTTCCCGTAGGTAGGCGAACTACGTTGACTCTGATTTCTCGTTCCAGACGAGAATACGTAGGCATAAAGTGCGATACTTTGCCGAGTCATTTTTATTTTCATTCTCTTTTCTTTTTAACCCTTGACCTATAGTTTAGATAGAATAACAATCCATACCCGAAAACAAGCGTGGATCCCGTCGAGTACGACGGACGTGAGGGGTGCTAATACCTTCCCCTTGCGTAACCGACTCCCGAATCCAGGTTTTGGTTGCGACGACCATACCTTTCCCGTGTTGTGCGAGGTTTACTCTGAGCGTTTCCTTTCCCTCCCGTGGGATAAATAACGCACGGTGGCGACTCTTCTGTTCAGCCGGCGCCGATTTTCGCAGTAGCGACAGCTGGCGACTCTGCTGGGGAACCAACGTCCCCTGGCTGCTAAGGACTGCGATGGTTCTTATGCATTTGGGATCCAACGTCCCTTGAGAGAGTCAATCCTAACGCTTGTTTTCCCGTCGAGGATTTTGTATGGAGTTATTGTATATTTCTAACCTTGTATTTTCAGCTTTATATATTGATTATTATTGCTGTATTGGGGTGTGACGGGTGTTCTGATATTGAGAGATAAGCCGGACCTGGGCTTGAGTGCACCTAGAATTAGAGTAGAAATTAGTGGGCGCCCGCTTGCTTTGCTTGCTTTGGTGTCCCATGAAATCTACACTCAGACGAGGTTCCTCTGGTTGGCCTCCTGCCCCTTCCTTTGGTTGGCGTGGGTTGCTGGTTAGTTGGATTGTCGACTCTGGGGACCGATCATTTGGAAGTTGGCTGAGTGAGGCCTCTTCAGGAATTGATGTTGCCACTCCTTCTGGGAATCGTATCATCAACCCTGAAAGTCTGTGACGCCGACGACCGCATAGGATGCCGTACCTTGTGCCAGTTATAGGGCCACCCACCTGTGAGGGGATTTGGGGTTATGCAGGTAACCAGACTTTCAGACTACCGGTTATTTCTTGATCAGAGATCCTGGGTATTTATGGAGAGTTAGGAGGTCTGTCAGAGACCACTTGGAGATGTGTTTTGAGGTCTGTCAGAGACCATTTGGAGATGTGTTCTGAGGTCTGTCAGAGACCACTTCGAGATGTGTCTGGAGGTCTGTCAGAGACCATTTGGAGATGTGTTATGAGGTCTGTCAGAGACCAATTAGAGATGTGATTTGAGGTCTACCAGAGACCAGTGGGAGTTATAGTTTGAGGTCTGTCAGAGACCAGTGTTGGAGTTTTATTTTGGGTCTGTCTGAGACCAGAGTTTGATGGCTTCTGGATGGTCTATCTGAGACCTTTCTTGATTGGGTTCAGGATATTCAGCTACAGCTTTGGTCCCTGTTGCATGTTGCTTGCATTGCATTACTGCATATCCATTACCATTTGCATTTCACTAACGTGTGTTTGTGCTGCAGGTGCATTTGCATTTCCCTAGTTCTAGTACCCAGACTTCTGAGTGTTTGATCATGACTAGCTTAAGGAGAACGGTTGCTTACAAATTGCCTACTCCTGATATTGTTCCTCTACTTGGGTTGATCTCTCTTGCTGATGAGAGTGTTCGTAGGAGCTTCCGGATGAGCTATGGTAGACTACTGAGATTGGTGTGCAAACCTACAGAGGTAGAGTTAGATGGGTTGTATGCTTTGATGCAATTCTACGACCCTGCTTTGAGGTGCTTTACGTTCTCTGACTTTATTATGGGACCAACCCTGGAGGAATACGCTGAGTATGTTGAGCTGCCCGTGCAGAACCAGGTTCCATTTATTCATTATGACGCCAAGCCCAAGCCGGAGGATTTGGCAAAAGCCTTGCATATTGATGCTTCTGAACTTGTGACTACTGTTTCCCGTGGAGTTCCAGGCTTCTCACTCCAATTCTTAGTTGGTAAAGCCCAAGAGTACGCCAAGAGCGGGTGCTGGAGTGCTTTCAATGCTGTGTTGGCTTTGTGCATTTATGGCATAGTATTGTTCCCCAATATACTGGATTTTGTGGACTTTGACGCTTTCTACTTGTTTGCCGCTGGTAATCCTGTACCTACCTTACTCGGAGATCTCTACCACTCACTGCATTATAAGAACGAGAAGGGAAGAGGAAAGAATGTTCATCTGTGTGTACCCTTGTTGAGTATGTGGTTTGAGAGTCACCTTCCTAAGAGAAGATCTGTTGCAGAAGCTACAGTTCCAGCTGGTTGGCCAAAGCGCCTGATGAGGCTATCGTCGGAAGATATGGAGTGGTTTGATAGAGATTTGTTGGGATCTGAGCTCATATTCAGCTGTTCTGGGTACCCTAATGTGCCGTTGATAGGAAGGAAAGGGTGTATCAATTACAACCCTTCCCTATTCATTCGCCAGTTCGGATATGCACTGAAGAATCCACCTCAGGAGGAAGAAGTACAGGAATCTCTGTACTTCACAGGGGATTTGAAGGGGGAGTTATTAGCCAAGCTGCAGCATGCCTGGACGCGTATTAACCGCCGAGGGAAGCCTTTGTTAGGAAAGAATGACTGTCAAGCCTATGCACCTTACAGAGTTTGGATCCAGGAAAGAGCAAGTCAGTTGCGGATGCCATTCCCAGATGTACCAATCCTTGTTCCCGTCCCGGTAGCAGAGCCGACTACTGTTTCTAGAGAAGTCTATGAGCAAGTTGTGAAGGAAAAGGAAGCCTTGATGAAGGTCAACGAAGGGTTAGAGCAAGAGCTAGCTCAAGTGCGCAGTGAGAAAAACAAGGCCGTATATGCTTTCCAACAACAGATCGAGCTAGTAAACAGACTAGGGGCTGAGTTGACTGAGGAAAAGAAAAAGCGTGAACGTCTGGGGCAAGAGTTCAGAAGTTCCCATGACATGCTGGAAGCCAAAAAGAAGGCGCTTGACATCGCTCACCGAGAGATATCTTCTTGCAATAAGACTTGGAATGCCACACTCACTAACAACAAGAAGAGGGAAGATAAGCTGAAGCAGCAAATCTCCGACCTCGAAGAGAAGTTGAAGTCTAGCATCAAGAAGTGTGAGGAGGAAGTGATGACCCGGTATAGTGTCCAGCATGCACTAAACAAGGCAATCAAGTCCAGAGATGAAGCAGTGTCTCAGAAGCGAAAGTTAGAAGATTGCTTCGGAGAAGCAACCTGGGAAGAAACTGCTGAAGACGTACGCCGTGTCCTTAAGAGGAGAAACCAGCTTGTTGAGGGGCTGCTTGATCGACCAAGCCATCCGGAGACCAAGAAGTTGATAGAAGAGTACCAGACCTTTGGGAGGATTTGATCATTTCATATAGTAACTTGTATGCTTTATTTGCATAGTGCTGACCATCACCAGGATTGTTGGTTGAGGTCATGCCTTCTTTGTACTCTCAATGATCTTGTACCCTGGGCTTATTGATTCTCCCTGCAATATATGAGGCTTTCTATGATTCAGCTCCGATATTCCTATTGTCAGCACTGTCACTGCACCGGCACCTTCGCACTAGAACTGGGGGAATGAACTTCCCTAATGCACAGACACATTGCATTGCATTCATATTCATATTGCATTACAGGTAATCTTTGAATGGTGTCTTATTTCCTGCTCTGTATCAGGTACTTAACAGGATTCCAGATCAACATCCGCACCGCTATTCTACACGCTCCAATTGTCGAAAAATCATGGACCAGATGCAGAACGAGATGCAAGACGTGCGCGAGAAGCTCGCCCTCTTCATGCAGACCATGGAAGCTATAGCAAAAGGGCAAGAGAACTTGCAGGCCATGGTCCAGCCTCTGTTGGCTCGCAACGCTGGTCATGGTAATGAAGATCATCAGTCTGCTCATGGAGACGGCACTCCCACGCCAGTGGCTCCGCCTGTGGTCAATATACCTGCTGCTAATGTCAACAACGCTACCGCTGCTGTGAATGGTAACGTCGGAGTTGGAAATGATACTGCTGTCCACAATGTTGGGCTGGGTGATGTCAATCTGGGAGATAATCTAGGAGGCAATGGCTTTGTCAATACTGGGTTCGGATTCAACGATCAGGGATTCGACAACACTGGGAAGTATGGCTTTAATGCTCAAGGCTTTGGGCAAGATGGTTATGGTATGGTCCATCAGGGTTACGGAGGCTTTGGAAATGGCAACGGTACTGGATTTATGGCTTTTGGTCCTGCTGGAGGTGTTCAAGGGTACGGCAACAGAGGCCGAGGTCCGGGGATGAATCAGATCAGAGCTGGACGTAATAATGCATATGATGGGTACGGAGCTGGAAACGGTATGTGGCAAGAAGATCAGCAGGAGGACGCCTTCTCTGGAGGAGGTTTTGAAGGGCCGATGGATGATTCCCAAAAGATTAGAATGCTGGAAGAGCAAATGAAGGGAGTCTTAAATCAGAGTGCTGTGGGTTTGGACATGGCAACAATGGGCTTGGTACCTGGCTTGAGGGTGCCAATTAAATTCAAAGCGCCTGCGTTCGATAAGTACAAAGGAGACACATGTCCGAAAGTGCATGTGCGAGCTTATTACAGAAAGATGTCTGCATACTCAACTGATGAAAGAATGCTAATGCATTTCTTTCAGGATAGTCTATCGGGTCCTTCCCTAGAGTGGTACATGGGGTTGGAGCCAACTGATATCAAGACATGGAAGCAATTGGCGGAGGCGTTCGTAGCCCATTACAAATATAACAGCGACCTGGCACCCAATCGGGTCCAGTTGGCCGGGCTTTCGCAGAAGAAGGGGGAGAGTTTTAAAGAATACGCGCAAAGGTGGCGCGATATGGCTGCCAGGGTCCGTCCTCCGGTAGAAGATAAGGAAATGAATGATATGTTTGTCGGCACATTCACAGGGCTGTTTCATGATATGCTGTTTCATACGTCTCTGGCCAGTTTTTCAGACCTGATTCTGATGGGGGAAAAGATTGAGCGTAATATTAAGCAAGGAAAGTTCCAAGTCGAGGAATCAACTGCATCTGGCAGTAATAGGAAAGCTTATGGTGGGCGCCGTCAGGGCGAGGCAAGCGCGGTATTTGGAGGCCGAGGCCGAGGCCGAGGCAGGGGAAGAGGTCAATATCGTCAGCCGCAACAGGTGTCGAGTGTTACTATTCCCTATCAACAACAACCATTCCAGCAACAACAACCGGTTCAGCAGCAGCCAATGCCACAGCAGCAGCAGCCTCAGCAGGGAGCACAGCAGGCTCAACGAAGATTCCAGGGTGGCAAACCGAGAAGAGTGTTAGAGAAACCTCCCTCAACCTATGCTGATTTATTGCAGACATTGTTGGGATTGAATCTGGTAGAGAAAAGAACCTTGGCACCGATAACGGGAGCTCCCCCGTTTGGCTACGATGCGAATAGACACTGCGAGTTTCATTCTGGGGCCCCGGGCCACGATATAGAAGGTTGTCATGCTTTTAAGCACGTTGTGCAGGATCTCTTAGACAACAAGACTATCAATTTCGGAACGGCAGGTCCGAATATAGTCCAGAAACCCATGCCTAATCATGGAGCGAATGCCGTTCTGACTGAGGAAGGTCTAAATCTTATTATGAATGTTGAAGATTTGAAGACGCCGCTGAGCGAGATAAAGAGCCGACTGTTGCAAGGGGGTGTCTACCCAGGATGTAACGAGTATTGCTTAGATTGTTGGACCCTAGCTGGGGGGTGTGAGGATTTGAAGAAGGGCATCCAGGCCTTAATTGATGAAGGTATATTGCAGTTTGATCAAACGGCAACTGACGAGCCTGCAGGGGCAGTAGTGGATAATCGGAATGATGTGGCCACGGTGACGATTCCGCGGAAGACGATCACTATTGCAGCACCAGCTCAACGACCTCCGATCACCATAACTAAAGCCGGGCCAATCCCGTATGAGAACACGAAAGCAGTCCCATGGTCATATGGGTTAGAGGTGTATTGTGATGGGATAAAGATTGATGTCAACAAGCAGCCAGCGGAGATTGTGGATAATGTTGTTGGTTCGGGAGGCATGACGAGGAGCGGCAGGATCTTTATATCTCCTGAAGTGGAGGCCGAAAGACTAGCGAAAGGAAAAGGGAAAGCAGTTGAGAATGTCCCAGCGCAAGCAAGTGAAAAAGAAGCAGCATCGAAGGATGTGGAAGAATTCATGCGCTTAATTCGGAAAAGTGATTATAAGATTGTGGAGCATCTGCAGCAGACACCATCCAAAATATCTATCTTGTCATTGCTCTTATGTTCGGAAGCTCACAGGAATGCTTTGCTGAAAGTCTTGGACACTTCTTTTGTACCCCAAGATGTCTCTGTAAATCAGCTAGAAGGAGTATTGGCACATGTGAATGCTGGCCACAGTCTGGGTTTCACCGATTTTGACTTGACTCCGAAAGGGAGAGACCATAATATGGCATTACACGTATCTGTTGAGTGTAGGGGATCAGTAATGTCGCATGTATTGGTTGACACCGGGTCGTCTTTGAATGTGCTGCCTAAGAAGGCGATGATGAAGCTGGATGTTCGAGGGATTTTATGTACACCCAGTGATTTGGTAGTCAGAGCGTTTGACGGCACGCGGAGAACAGTCTTCGGATCGATTACTTTGCCTCTGCAAGTGGGGCCGGAAGTGTTTGCAACGGAGTTTTATATCATGGATATACAGCCTGCGTATAGCTGCTTGCTTGGGAGACCCTGGATTCATGGGGCAGGGGCTGTCACGTCCACCCTGCATCAGAAGTTAAAGTATATGGTCGGAGACAGCGTAGTCACCGTGTGCGGAGAAGAAGACATCCTGGTCAGCCATCTATCTTCGTTTAAATATGTGGAAGTCGACGGGGAGATCCACGAGACACCATGCCAGGCATTCGAAGGTTTGCGCATCAAGGACAAGAGTCCCGGGCCGAGCAAAGTGCCAGAGATAGCTGTCTCATCGTATAAAGAAGCTCAAGCCCTAGTGGAAGCAGGAGAAGCCAAGGGTTGGGGCAAAGTGCTGGACATTCCGGTGAAGATGGACCGGTTCGGACTGGGGTACCGACCGTCGTCATCAACTCCTTCCGTGGGAGCCCCCCATTTCAGAAAGTCAATTACCATCTCTGCCAGTGGAGTATGTCATGAAACTGTCAATGCTGCTTCAGAGTCTGATGAAGGAGACAGCGACTGTGATATGGATGCCTGGATTCAGCCAAGCACGCCAGGACAAGGACTGTGCAACTGGTCTATTCAGGAGCTTGTTCCTGTGACTTTTAAACAGTAATGCTTTGCTTTATTAATTGTTGAATAATCTGATGTCTTGCCCGGGGCATCAGGATTTGCTTAGGGCTGTGTTGTTATAAACATTGTGTGTTAATCATTAAATAAATGGCGTTTTTTTCATGTGCAAATACCGTAATCCCTGTCTTTCTTATTTTGTATTTTTCAATAAAATGGCAATGTGGTTATCCGCTTTATACGCATTTTGAAGCACTTAACCATTCCTTTTGCAGGATAACATTTTCAGATGACATCCTTGAACCACCTATGACTCGTCCCGACTTCGAGCACCCGGTATTCCAGGCCGAAGAAGAGGTTGTCGAAGATAGCGACGTTCCTGAAGAACTGTCTTGGTTAGTAAAGCAAGAGGAAAGAGCCATTCTGCCTCACGACGAGGTTATCGAAATTATCAATTTGGGGTCGGAAGGGGTTGAGAAAAATATTCGTATCGGAGCCGCACTGCAGAGTGATATCAAGCGAAGACTGGTTGAAATGCTCCGAGAGTATAATGATGTATTCGCTTGGTCATATGAAGATATGCCAGGGCTCGATACAGATATGGTTGTGCATCGCCTGCCACTGAAAGAAGATTGTCCGCCGGTCAAACAAAAACTTCGCAGAACTAGACCAGATATGGCAATGAAGATCAAAGAGGAGGTGCAGAAACAGTGGGACGCTGGTTTCCTGGCTGTGACGAAGTATCCCTCATGGGTTGCCAACATCGTACCAGTGCCAAAGAAAGATGGCAAGGTTCGAATGTGCGTGGATTATAGAGATTTGAATAAAGCAAGCCCAAAAGACGATTTTCCGCTTCCTCACATTGACGTGTTAGTTGATAATACCGCTCAATACTCTGTATTCTCCTTCATGGATGGCTTTTCAGGCTATAATCAAATCAAAATGGCGCCAGAGGATATGGAGAAGACTACTTTCATAACGCCTTGGGGAACATTTTGCTACAAAGTGATGCCCTTTGGTTTGAAAAATGCTGGGGCAACATATCAGCGTGCGATGACGACTCTTTTTCATGACATGATGCATAAAGAGATCGAAGTTTATGTTGACGATATGATTGCCAAATCCCAGACGGAGGAAGAGCATCTGGTGAATCTGTTGAAGTTGTTTAAAAGACTTAGGAAGTTCAGGCTGAGGCTGAACCCTAATAAGTGCACCTTCGGGGTGAGATCGGGTAAACTGCTGGGGTTTATCGTAAGCGAAAGAGGAATAGAGGTCGATCCTGCTAAAATAAAAGCGATTCAAGAAATGCCGACGCCTAAAACAGAGAAAGAGGTGCGCGGGTTTTTAGGGAGATTGAACTACATAGCCCGGTTCATATCTCACCTAACTGCTACGTGTGAAACATTATTCAAGTTGCTAAAGAAAGATCAAGCTGTAACGTGGAACGAAAATTGTCAAAAGGCGTTCGATAAAATAAAGAAGTATCTGCAGGAGCCTCCTATTTTGATACCCCCAGTGGCAGGTAGACCCTTGATAATGTATTTGACGGTTCTTGAGGGAAGCATGGGTTGTGTTCTCGGTCAACATGACGAGACGGGGAGAAAAGAGCATGCGATCTATTACCTGAGTAAGAAATTTACAGATTGTGAATCTCGATACTCAATGCTGGAGAAAACTTGTTGCGCGCTAGCCTGGGCCGCCAAGCGTTTGAGGCAGTACATGCTGAATCATACAACCATGCTCATCTCGAAGATGGATCCTATCAAATATGTATTCGAAAAGCAGGCGTTGTCAGGTAGAATTGCCCGTTGGCAGATGGTCTTGACTGAATATGATATTCAATACGTCTCGCAAAAGGCTATAAAGGGGAGTGTGCTGTCTGAGTATCTGGCGGAGCAGCCTATTGAAGAGTACCAATCGATGAGATTTGATTTTCCTGACGAGGATATCATGTACTTAAAGATGAAAGATTGCGAAGAGCCGTTGCCAGACGAGGGGCCAGAGTTAGGTTCCAAATGGGAGATGATATTTGATGGAGCTGTAAATGCTTACGGTAGCGGGATAGGGGCAATCATCACCACGCCACACGGGTCGCACATCCCGTTTACTGCCCGCTTGACTTTTGCCGTTACCAATAATGAGGCCGAATACGAAGCTTGTATAATGGGGCTCGAAGAAGCCATTGATTTGCGAATCAAACATCTAGACGTATACGGAGACTCAGCTCTGGTAGTGAATCAGATCAAAGGGGAATGGGAGACACGGCAGCCTAATTTGATACATTACATGAATTATGCAAGGAGATTGTTGCCTTTCTTCGACAAAGTTGAATTGCATCACGTACCGCGGGCGGAAAATCAAATGGCTGACGCCCTTGCCACTTTGTCTTCCATGTACAAGGTCAACTTCTGGAACGAAGCTCCCCAAATCACTATCTCTCGGTTGGACAGGCCGACTTATGTATTTGCTATCGATGAAGCATCTGACGATAAACCGTGGTATTTCGATATCCTTAATTTCCTGAAGAATAAAGAGTATCCTGCTGGGGCATCCAGTCAAGATCAGAAGACGCTCAGGAGATTAGCGGGCAATTTCTATTTGAACCCGGATGGTGTCTTGTACAGAAGAAACCACGATTTGGTGTTGTTGCGTTGTGTAGACGAGAAAGAAGCAAAGCTTCTCATGGAGGAAATTCACGAAGGTGCCTTTGGTACGCATGCTGGTGGGCATGCTATGACGAGAAAGCTGCTGAGGGCAGGTTACTTTTGGTTGACGATGGAAACTGATTGTTTCAAGTTCGCGAGGAAGTGCCACAAGTGCCAAATATATGCTGACAAGATACACGTGCCTCCGAGTCCTCTAAACGTGATGTCATCTCCATGGCCATTTTCGATGTGGGGAATCGATATGATTGGAAAGATCGAGCCGACGGCTTCTAACGGGCATCGGTTCATCCTAGTAGCAATCGATTATTTCACCAAGTGGGTGGAAGCGGCGTCTTACGCGAATGTAACGAAGCAAGTGGTGGCTAGATTCATCAAGAGAGATATCATTTGCCGATATGGGATCCCCGAGCGGATAATCACGGATAATGGTTCAAATCTGAACAACAAAATGATGAAGGAGCTCTGTCAGAATTTCAAGATCGAACATCACAACTCCTCCCCTTACCGACCCAAGATGAATGGCGCTGTTGAGGCGGCCAACAAAAATATCAAGAAAATCGTCCAGAAAATGGTGGTGACTTATAAAGATTGGCATGAAATGCTACCTTTCGCTTTGCACGGTTATCGTACGACGGTACGCACATCAACCGGGGCAACTCCATTCTCGTTGGTATACGGAATGGAAGCGGTATTACCATTGGAAGTTGAGATCCCTTCTCTGAGGGTATTGCGAGACGTTCAGCTGGACGAGGCAGAATGGGTAACGAATAGATTGAACCAACTGAGTTTGATGGATGAGAAGAGGCTAGCTTCTCTGGCATACGGTCGTTTGTACCAAAGACGAATGAAGAAAGCGTACGACAAGAAGATACTTCCGCGAAGCTTTCAGACGGGCGACCTTGTGCTGAAAAGGATTCTCCCGCCGCAAGCAGATCACAGGGGCAAGTGGACCCCCAACTACGAAGGGCCATACGTTGTCAGTAAAGTCTTTTCAGGAGGAGCGTTGTTGTTGTCCACCATGGACGGAGAAGACTTTGCGTCACCTGTGAATTCGGACGCAGTTAAAAAATACTTTGCTTAAAATAGACCCGCTGGACAGAAAAAAGAGAGTCCAGGCAAAAATGGGGCATCCTGGCGAACCAAAAACAGAATGAAAGGTTCGGGCAAAAATTAGGGATAAAATTGAAAAAATGTACACCCGCGAAGTTGAAAACCTACACTGGGCGGCTTCGGCAAAAAAGGGTATCCCGGTGAACTGAAAACCCGTAAAGGGCGGTTCACGCAAAAGTTAGGGATTTGAAAAGCAAATGACTGCGGTCCGAATTTGATATTTCAATGAGCATCAATGCGGGAGAATGTGTTTGAGGAGCCAGTTATCGGATACAGTCTCTTCAGAAAAATGGATACCGGGAAAGCAGCAGAGTCGGACGAGTCATAGGAGGATCAGTTCGTGGTGTTCATCTGCATCCCGTTGCCGACATGTGTACAAAATTTAATTTGTCAAAAATATTCGTGCAGACTTGCATACTTATGTATTTGCTTTGCGTAGCTTCCTCTTTTCAGGAGTTACATCCCATGTACAAAAACTCCGCCCTTTCAGGGGCCCGATCAATGAAAATATGTTATTCAGTATTTGACACTATTCTTCACGGTTTTGTGCATGGTTAACGCCTAAGTTTAGTGAAGCTAGCATGAGTATAACATCACTGGCCCTTGCCAACAATTGCTAAAGCTTTGAATTAACTGAGTATAACGTCACTAACCTGAATGGATTTGATTGCACAGGCTTGTCGTGTCTTGTTTGTGTTATTGCAGGTTTCATAACCATACAAAGAAGGTGATCAAAAGATCGCGATAACGAAAGACTTAATCCCCACGCAGGTCATGCATGTTCTTCCTGAAGAAGGATAGAATTTCCCAGCAAGCCGTAGCTTACTCAAAGGGAGCAGAAAAGTTATTCGTCCTCAGCAGAGTTTGATGATTCCAAGATCGTAAGGCTGTGTTCAGGCAGGTTCAGCTTTCCCCGCAGGGTCATGCACTCTCCCCAGTGGAGTCAGTTAATTTTTTTCCCAAGAGAAGTCCTATCCCCAGCGGAGTTCTCTGTTCATCAAGTGTTCGTTCCTTCCAATGGAACTCGAAGATCAAGACTCTCCCAAGCAGAGTTGATGGTGGTTCCTGTCATTTATTTTGTCAGAGATACTGTGTAATATCAGTTCACGTTCCAGCAGAAAATCCGGTCGTACTATGCACATCTGATATTCCCCAGCAAAGTTATATTCCCCAGCAGGGGGTTACCTCAACGAGTTGCTCGGTTTGAGTTCCCAATTTCCCAGCAGGGTCGACGTCACCCTTCCAGCATTTATTTTGTTGGAATAATTCTGTAGCATCTGGCTATCCCCAGCGGAGTCGGCATCATCTTCAGCATTTATTTTGCTGAAGCAGTTTCTGTACTTTAGCAGTTCAGGTGGAGAGAATTCTTGCTCAAATGAGCAATCAAGCATTCAAGATCTCGGCATGAGACATCCAATGATAATGTCAGTTCCGGCAGTATTCCCCTACAGAGTTAGCATGATGAGATTCTCTTTGTCTCTAACAGAGTCATTTATGCAAATGTCTCTTATTTTCCCCGGCAGAGTTATTACGAAGAATCTCTCCTCATTCCCAAGCAGAGTTATTTGTCACCAAGGATTCCATGAATCAGAATTTCAGAGGCCACCGCCGGTTATCAGAACAGGCGTCCGATAGTTTGGTTTCCAGACGTCCTCAGTAGAGTCCGCCTCAAAGTCGCTGTCACGTCAGTGCTAAGAAGTTTGTGGATGTGGATCATTGGAGAACTAAGTCCTGACGCGGACAATTTACTCCTAGATTGACGGGATTTCTTCAGAAGTGGGCGTCCTAACGTGGACAGTTTTATTTCCCTGAATTGGTGAGGTGTGTTAGTCCTATCGTGGGCAGATTCGGGTTCTCGAAATTAGTAGAATGGGAAGTCATGACGTTGACAAAAGTGATTACTCTTTGTGTTGGTGTCCTGACGTGGAACAGATCAGACAAGAATGTGAGTCCTTACGTGGACAAGTCTTATTTCCTCAGCGGGTCGAAGACGCCTGAGTCCTAACATGGACAAATCAAGACGATATCGTTATCCTGACGTGGACAAGTCAAAGAGATTATTATTCCTAACGTGGACGATGTAGTCCTTACGCGGACAAATCAAGAAAGGTGATTCCTGACGTGGAAAGAGTGGAGTCCTTACGCGGACAGATTAAGATGGCATTCCTTACGTGGAAAAATGAGTCCTGACGCGGACAAACCGGAAGGAAGTTGGTATTCCTTACGTGGAAAGATTGAGTCCTTACGCGGAGATATCAAGAATGATTCCTGACGTGGAAAGAAAGTGATGACTCCTTACGTGGAAAGATTGAGTCCATACGCGGACATATCAAAAGTTATTCCTTACGTGGATAAGAGCATTCCTTACGTGAAAAAGAAGTTATTCCTAATGTGGAAGAAGACGAGTTTATTCCTTACGTGGAAAGATTGAGTCCTTACGCGGACATATCAAGATTGATTCCTGACGTGGAAGAATGATGTACTCCTTACGTGGAAAGTTGAGTCCTGACGGGGACAGGTTCAGAACCAAAGTTGAATTCCTTACGCGGAAAGATTGGAGTCCTGACGCGGACATGTCAAGTGATATTGGAGTCCTAACGTGGACAGATTGATATAGTTCTCCTTATGTGGAAAGAAGATTGCTTCCTGACGTGGAAAGATGAAAGGTTTAGTCCTGACATGGACAGATACAGAAGAAATGATTCCTAATGTGGACAGGTGTTACTCCTAACATGGAAGAATTTTTATTCCTAACGTGGACGATTCAGTTTATGGAAATGCAGACGAATTATCTCCAGCGGAGTTGCCGAGATTTTTCTGGGTTAACAGCAAGTGGAGTCCTAACGTGGACAGGTTTTAGTCGAGATTTCTTCGTATTGGTGATAGACAGAGTCCTAACGTGGACAAGCAAGCAATCTGTTATGACAGAATCCTATTCGGAACGATGAAGTCAATCCCCAGCACAGTCACACGAGATCAGTGGATTACTGTAACAGTCAGATTCAGCTGATGAATGTCGTTCCTCAAGCAGGAGCGCAATTTAGTTTTGCGGTTGGCAAATTTCTGGTTTCACTAGTATTCAACCGTCTCGTACCGCGAATGTCTGAAGGCTCCGGGCTCTTCACCCAATCGGGTCCAAGTCGTTTGAATAGGGGCAGCTGTTGCACCCTAAAATTTGCCCAACCTTATTCACTTGGTTTATGTTTCAATGTCATTAGCATTTGCATATAGAGTCATGTACATAGACTAATCATCTGCATAGCATAAGCATAGCAAGTCATTCAACAGGGGACCAATCATTATTCTCATCTCTAGAGACCTATCAAGAGGTTATTATCCCAATTCAATCTCATTCAAGTCATCAGGGAAGAAGTTGAAAGCAAAGAGTTCAGCAGATCAAGCCTTGAGTCCATCTCCTAGCTGAGGGTATCTGAGGATCAACAAGAGGGTTGTGAGCTGTGAGTTGAGAGCATGGGGAGTATCTAGACATTATGAGAGACTTAGAAAGTCATTTGGAGAAGGAGACAAGTCATTGATGAGAGCACAAGAGCTATAGTTGAAGACAGTCAACTAGGGTTTCATCTGGGTCAACCCTAGGTCAACCCTATGTCAATTGACTGATTTAAGAGGCATTCAAGTCTAGTGGAGAGGTGTGGGGTTCATCATTGTATATATAAAGAAGGATATGGAGATATGCCAAGGAGAATTCAAGAGAAATCAAGGAGAAGAGGAGTTTCTAAATTAGGGTTTCTATGTAAAATCCCCTAGTTTAGGTCAAATTTCCAAGCAAGATAAGTCAAAATGCTAGCTTCAAATGGCTTCTTGGCCAACATGAAACTTGTAGAGGATCTCAAGACCTTTAATTTGAGTGGTGGAAGACATCAAGGAGATTTATAGAACTCAAGTTATGGTCCTTACAAGTTACAGGTCATCTGAGGTATCTGAAATTTTGTCTGTGAAAGTGACTTGACTTCCAAGCTAGTTTTACCCCTCAAGGAGATTTCAAATGAATTCTTGGTCAACATAAGAATTGTTCCTCATTGTCTTAGCTTTCTAGAATGGTATAGCATGCCCTCATATGATGTGTGGAACTCAACTTATGGTCTTGGCAAGCAAAGGGTATTTTGGGCATTTGTGAATTATAGGTCATTTTAACCTATGTCCAAAACTCATACAAGGAGGCCTCAAATGGAAAAACTTACAACATAAAACTTGCTCCAAATGGGATTTTAAGTCTAGGAAGAAGGTCACAAATTGTTGGAAAAGCTCATAGCATGGAGTTGCATGATTGGTCCAAATTTGAACTAAAGTGGCTTATAATTTGAATAAAGTCAAGATGAAAAATGGTTTGAAAGATTTCTAAGTCCAAATGGAGACTTCCAATATATGATTTTGAATGGAAAAGACATTCTAAAGACAATGGTTCAAGCACTTTTTTGAGTTTAGTGGAAGATTTCAAAGTTATCCTTGGTTGCTTGCATTTTAAGAAACATAGCCAAAATGAATCAAAGTTGGAAGGCAAGGGAATGTGCAAGATGGATCTAGAAGTTACCATTGGGGTCTATATATTCATGAAATGAGGATTGATCAAGGGTTGGACTCATTTGCACCAAGAATTTCCCAAATTCTCTCATTCTTTTTCATTGAATTTTCACTTCAATTCCTCAAATTCTTCACCAATTATCATCAAAATCAACTTCATTCTACTGATTCATCATCATAGATCAGAATTCAACCAAGAATCAAGTGTGATCAATCCATTTTCGAGCACTTCCATCATCAACATCAGAATTGAAGTTTCAAGTTGACAGCACAATTCAAGCCAAGTTTCATTCAAGTGTTGCATACAGAATCGAGCATTGAGTTTGTAGATCAAAATCCAAGCCTCACAAGCCTCAGATCCACAAGATTCAGCATCATCCACAAGCTTTCACACCAGGTGCATTTACTCAGCCACAGCTTGATTCAATTAGGTTAGCATGATTTTATTAGTTTAGATATAATGTAGGAGGTTAGTAGAGCAATTAGGATGAATTTGGAGTGGTTTGGTGATGTTTGTTAGCAGGTTGTAAAACTGTTAGGGCTTGGAACTTGTAGTAGAATGCATCATAATCTTAGCTTGATAGATCAGGATGATAACCATTAGTTATAGATTAGATTAGTGCAAGTTTGATGGAGAATTGTGTTGATGAGTTGCAGAGGATTTCCATGGTGACCAGAATTTGTTGTTATCGGGTTGAGTGATCTAGTGAATTTCAGATTGAACTAGTGCCATAGACGTGTAGAGGGAGAGATGTAGAGTAATTTTCATGTTTATAGCGTGGCGTTTCATGGACTGGAGAGGGAGAACTGAGAGGTTCAAGTTTGCTCGTGCATGAGGTTTCATGGTGAAACCCTAGTTCTCACAGATCCATTGGAGAAGATGAAATCGTGTGCGTCCAATTCGTGTAAGACTTTTGACTTGGAGAGCGATCCTAGGGCTAGCATTTAATCTGATTTTGGAGGGAAGTGTGTTGGTGCCCTAAACGCACCGTTTCATTAATTGAAACGGGCGGGCCTGAGTGAATATGATATCCCCACCCCCCAGTTACCAAGCCCAATCAGTTTACACGTGATTTTGTTTCTATTTTCACCCCCTGCGCTGCTTTTATTTTTCAACATTTCTGAATGGTTCTGGGCCTGAGATGAAATGCTACGCGCACCCCCTGTCTGCCTGGCCCAATGAATATTAACTGCGCGCGCCTGCTATTCAAACCCCCCTCCCTTTATTTCATTATTAATTCTTTTATTTTCTTTAATTCTTTTTATGCATTTTCATAAATTCATAATAAATACATAGAAAATCATTTTCACTCCATTCTTTTTACATCATTTTCATTAGAATGTGTAGAAAATTATAGAAAAATAAAATTGCATTTTTATTTTTATTTCATATTTTTTCCATATTTTCCAAATAAATGTCATTTTAAATAACTTCATTTCATGCATGATTTTAGCAATTTTTGTTCTATTAAATGCTTTCATATTTTTTGTTCATTCTTTTTAGGGTGTTTAGATTAGATATTGAACTTGTAGATTCAATTGAGTTCCCATTTTTAGGAATTAGTTTTAGGTGCTTAATATAGGCTTGAACAACATGAACAAATTAGGGTTTTTAGGTGATGACTTAAGAAGTTTGATTTCATTTCCCTTAGGACTTAGGATTTAACTAGTTTAGTTATGGGACTATAGGGGCTATGGGTAGTTATTAGACCCCTTAGAAAAGTCAGGATTCCCCTACTGCTATTGATATGCTGTATATCTGATTGACTGGTGTGGGGTGCCCTCTGGGGATTATTGCTTGCTTGTATGGGTATTGGGATTGTCTGGGGACTTGGGAGAGCTGAAGATTTGAGGAGAAGAAGCCATTGGAGATCCAGATGTTGAAGATCAACTTCCAGAGTTGAAGAGAGGATTCTTGCTAGCAGATGCTGAGGAGATTAGGGTTTAGGAGCTAGGCAGAGCTCTAGATTAGAAAGCTTGTTTCTTAAACATGGATTGCCTTGTCTGCATCCATTCTTCTCTGTGATTCAGAGTCTCTCTAAGACACTCACCCCCTTCCTTTGGAAGGCTTGGTGATAGTGTCTAAGAGATAGAACTCTTGAGAGGAAATGTCTTTTGTGTTAGAAGCAGTCTGTTCACCACCTTTGGTAGTCAACTGATTGCTTAACACCCAATTCACTCTTGTGACTGATTTCTCATCATGGAGGTTTGAACTTGAAGAAAAGCCATTGCAGATGGAAGATAGATGATCAAAGCCCTTGCCTGAAGGCCATGAAGATGGAGATTGATGCTTGTTGAAGCCTGTAGCTGATTGGAGATGACTTGAAGCCAGATGTTGATTCAGAGCTGCTGATGCTGTTTCTTTTGCTGTTGTATTTCATTTCTGATGTATTGATTGGTTTTCCTGGTTGTATTGTTTGCTGTTTACCCTGTTGGGTTGAAAGTGAAGCCTGTTCGCTTTCGCCCATTGTTTTCTAGGTTCGAGGTTGAGTGGGACTCCCTTGCCTCGCTTGTACTGTTGCATCCATGCATTTTACTGCTTTATTATATCTGTTATTGTTTCTGTTTCTGCCTATCCCGTAGGATCTCTGTTCCTCTCTGTGCAAGAGAGGAGCATGATAGACACTAGGTCTTAACCCATGCATGATAATATTAGGATAGTTTGATTCCCTTCGCAACCGTAGGTTAGAGTTATGTCTCTTCTTTCTCAAAACAAACAGAAAAACACATAAAGATTTCAAACACAATAAAAGACACTTCTTCCGTAAAAGAATGTGAACTCATCAAAGCGTCATTTTTGTCCGCTGGGACTGTTGATCAGAAAACCTTTTTCAGAAGGAATAAAATCAACCAAGACAAGCTTGTGTCGTACGTGGCCCGAACTACGTTTGCTCTGATCTTCCATGCTGTGTGGAAGTACGTAGGCATAGGATGCGATATCCTAGCGAGCAACCTTCCCCTCCTTTCCCGTAGGTAGGCGAACTACGTTGACTCTGATTTCTCGTTCCAGACGAGAATACGTAGGCATAAAGTGCGATACTTTGCCGAGTCATTTTTATTTTCATTCTCTTTTCTTTTTAACCCTTGACCTATAGTTTAGATAGAATAACAATCCATACCCGAAAACAAGCGTGGATCCCGTCGAGTACGACGGACGTGAGGGGTGCTAATACCTTCCCCTTGCGTAACCGACTCCCGAATCCAGGTTTTGGTTGCGACGACCATACCTTTCCCGTGTTGTGCGAGGTTTACTCTGAGCATTTCCTTTCCCTCCCGTGGGATAAATAACGCACGGTGGCGACTCTTCTGTTCAGCCGGCGCCGATTTTCGCAGTAGCGACACCGTGCTCCCGCACGAATAAAATTATTTGATATGATATAAAAGATATTCAGATTTATATATAAATTTAGTATAATATAAAATGTATTTATATACGTATTTAAATTTGAAATTATCAATGATTATATAAATTCAATTGTATGAAAATACAAAGAAAAAAAGAAACTCGTGAGATGAAAAAAGAATATTTAATATTTAAAAATAAGAATTTTATCTTTCAAATTAAGGTAATTATTAATTAATATAAAATATGTACTGTGCTAATAGTGACCCGTGAAATAGAAAGTTTATTTGATACAATTTAAATGTATTTATATAAATATGTAAATTTGAAATTAGTTACTTAATTTTAAAATGAAAAATATTTATATAAACTCAATTGTATCTAATAATTATGCAAAAAGGAAAAAATGACTCGTGAGATGAAAAAAGTTATTTTGAAATAAAAATTTTGTCTTTTAAATCAAGACAAATTGTTGATAAAAATAAAATAGAAATTGTATTGATAATAACCCGTGAAATAAAAAAAATTGATATGATATAAAATATATTTAGATACAAATGCAAAATTTAAAATGATTTACTTAATTGTAAAATAAACAATAATCATATAAATTTAATTGTATCAAAAGAAGAAAAAAATAAAAATAATTGTTGATTAAAATAAAATAGATGTGTTGAAAGTGACCCGTGAGATAAATAAATTTTTAATTTTATTAAAATTAAAAAAATGATTAATAGTATTTTTAGTGATAATAAATAGATAGAAACAAATTAAAATGAAAGGGAAAAAGTGTGGGAAAAAGGAATGTGAGAAAAATTTGAAATTTAAATGAAAAGAGAAAATGAGTGTCACTTGTCATGTTGTAGTAGTAGATGAGAATGAAAAAAAAGTAAATATTAGTTTATTACTAAAATATCCTTTTGGTAGTGTAAATAATTTATGATGAAAGAGTAATTTAGGGAGTTCATACAATTGAATTTGTATATATAGATAGTAGACTACCAAAGTATTTCAACCCGTGTAACTCTACAAGTCAACTTAATTATTAACGTATATATTCAAGTATTTAAATACATCATATTTCAACTCGTGTAACTATACAAGTCAACTTCATTGAAGTGTGATAAGATATCAAGCTTTCTAATATATATATATATATATATATATATATATATATATATATATATATATATATATATATATATATATATATATATATATATATATATATATATATATATATATATATATATATATATATATATATATATATATATATATATATATATATTACCTTTGTCCCTTTTTAAGTGTCATTTTGTGACTTTTGACAAATACCAAGAAAGCTAATCATTATTGTTACTTTTCAAAAAATAATTCCCCTTTTACCTATAATACCCTTAATAATTTATTACATTCATTTCATTTTTTCTCTCTCTGTAATAAATACTCAGGGGTAATTTTAACAAAAGTGCAATGAATGCTACCTTGAACTTTGCAAGCAACAATTAAAAAAAAACAAAAATTTATAATACTTAAAAAGGAATGGAGGGAGTATATTATGATACTGTAACCTTGTAGGTTAATAGATAGATTATACCTTTTGTACCATACACAACTGGTGGATGTAAGCTTCATATGTAGTGGATAGGCTAGATTAAAAAACTATTTTATTCAGCCTCATAGTACTGTTATGTACACGGTATTCAAAGAAATCGCAATGGATTTGCTGCAAAGGCTACTTAAAGAGGCTCACTAAAAAGCTTTGTGCAAGTAAGAGCAAGCTACAACAGCTAGAGCTGGACACCAGATGGTTCGGATCGGTTTTCAGTTTAAAAGTGTCCATCCATAACTAACCTTCGGATGTATTATATTCATCCATTTTCGCCCAACCGTGTCACCGGATAGTTCGGATTACGGATCCTTCGGATGACGGGTTATTCGGTTGGGTTCTAACGGCTTACAACATTGACATAATTTTTCTTCAATCATAAGAATAAATGTTAATCTAAAAAGAGAGAAAGATGAGTGAGAGTTGAGTAGAGTGAGACTTGGAAAGGAACACAAATTTTATAGTTCAGTCATCATGAATCATATTGTATATTTCACATCCAAATCTTTTTATAACCTTCTGTTCTTCTCTTATTTATCTTATTCTCATGAATCAAAAAAATGAAGGGGAGAAATAAAGAAACAATGGAGAAAGGGGTGAAACAAAGAAAGGAACGGAGAAAGAGTTGAAACATAAAAAAGTCCGATAAATTATTGAAAACAAATATATATGCATTAAAAAATGCTGGTAGTGTTTATGTGTGGTTGTAAAATACTTCCACGTGTGTGAAAAGATATATGCATGACATGTCTAGAGATAGCTACAAGATATAGCTGCAGATGTGTTATTATAACTTTTGAAATTGCAGACAACTACTATACCAGTAAGTAACAACACTCTGCTACATAATATTTTTTATATTAATAAATAACAACACTCTGGTACATACTATTTTTTATATTAATAGTATACTATAGGCCTTTTCGGACGGTTGTGGGTATCGATGGATTCAAATTTTCAATCCACAACCGTCCGTGTTAAACCATACAAAACTGATTTTATATATTTATTTACCCGGTCACCCAATCCGACCGACCCGTTAACACTAATTTTATACGATTTATTCGGTTTTTGGTCGGATTCGGTTATGTTGTCCACCCCTAACAACAACTATGAATGGATGTGCTACATCATAAAAATATTATTAAATCACAAATTTTAATTAATTTTTTTAATATATGTGATATACGCATAAAAATAATGTATAAAATTTTACATGAATGTGAAAATATCGGGTAAAGATTTTATTAGCCATAAGATTGAACGGAAACCGAATTGAGGTCGAAGTGGTAGTTATTAATCAATATATTTTATTAATTTTTTTAATGTATCAATTAATTAATATTTAAAAAAAATTATTCTATGAATTCTAAAAAGATTTAAAATTATTCAATGTTGACAACTTAAACTTAATAATATGTACTGATTTTGAATTGATATTACTTATAAAAATTTTTATATACATAAAAAGAAAATTAATGAATTATATTAAAAAAATTTAATTATAGTTATAAATAATGATAAAATTTATTAAAAAAATAAATTTATAATTAATGTCATAAAAAATAGTAAAATTTATTAATATTGTAAGAACAACTTTATGATATAAATAAAACAAAATAATAGTAACATAAATTCTAAAAGAAAAAAAAAGATTTTTGTTTATAAATCATTGCACATAAAATAAGAGACTACATGACCAAAAAAATTAACAAAATGAGAGACTAAATTTATTAGGTTTGTTAAAGTTGTAATGAAATGCAGTTGATAGTAGTGAAAATAGTGTAAGAAAACTTATAGCTACTACTATATAGTCTTAATACTAAAGATGATTGATCGCATTGAAAGTCTCACCTAGTGGTCACGTGGCTTTTTGGAATGTATAGCAGGGATTTACCAAATCTTACTCTTCACGTGTGGGATAAGCAATTAGGAAAAAGTAAATATAGGGTGGGACCATGGTATTCTCATAGTCATTAAAAGTGTACAAAAAATAATTAAAAAAATTTCAAGTCATTAATGTATTGAATTGTTATGTGGATACCATTTACATGTGAATGTAGAGTTGGTAAAAAGTATGAACTATCCAAAATTTGTAAGCATTATGGAAGGAAAAAAAGTAACTTTACAGAAAGTGTTTAGTAATGTGGGTGAAAAAAGTTCCTATATGCATGCGAATGTATTTGTTGGATTCTACAAAGTTGTTCTATAAATAACATCATTTGATAGTAGTAGTGTGCATCAGGAAAAAAATAGGTATTATCCAATGATGTTTGTACTATTCAATTGATTTTCCAATGTCTCACTATTTAATGTTTTGTCTAATGATATTTTCACTATTTAATGTATTTTTCAATGTCTGATGTTTGAACTATTAATTCAATGTTTAATTTTGTTTTTTCATCCAAATTTTATTATGATCTATTATTATCCATCTTTTCCATCCAATTTTATTGTTATCTATTAAAATATTCATTATAACTTACTGAAAATACATTTATCCTCACTTCTTATTCATCATCTATATCTTTTTCTCTATTTTTTTCTCCATTTGTTTTTATCATCAATTAGTACCTACTGGAAAAACACGTCTCTCCTCTTGAGAAGCCTTCACAACCTCTCGTTGATTTATCGATTCCCATTGAAAGTAAGGAGGGATATCAAGAGCTCTTAATCAGGATGAAGCTGGAAAGAGACACATGGGAAGACGAATTTCACACTGCAAGGGCTGAGAAAAGAGTATTGGAAATACGACTAAAAGAAAAAGGCGACTTAATAGAAATCCTAGAGCAACATGCTGTGGAAAGACAAGAAAAACAAAAGAATTTATTTTTCTCTAGTCATGTTCCTCCCATCTCAGGCGCTTGGAAGAAGATCATTGATCAACTTACAAAGGAAAACAACTCGATTACAGAGACAGAAGAAGCAACAACAGGGGGTTGAATCTTCATCAACAAGATTTTCTCAGGACCCGTGCGATTAGCTTTATCATCTTTGTTTAGATCTATTGAAGTTATACTTTTTATGGTTGTAACCTTTTAAGTATATTAAATAAATTGAGATCTTTTCAATTATTCAAAAGATATTATCCATTTTATGATATTTGCAACATAACTTTTTTTAAAGTTCCTTGTAAAACAAAGTCATTTGCATTTTTGTACATCATACATCATTCAAGCCTTTTGCATTCCAAGAAACTTACACGTGTTCTCACTTTGAAGGCAAACTGTCTCATTCGTATAATACTCGAGCCAGTCGCCAAAAGAAGATGAACATATTTGAGCTAGAAAACAAGGAGCTTAGAGAGGAAGTCATTGTTCTAAAAGATGATATAGAAAGGCTCAGTAGCATGGTAGAAGCATTAACACCTGCTCAGAATCAGCCTTCAACTCCAATTCAAAGGACTGTCATCTCGGAAATTGTCTCAGCATCTATCCCTGTTATATCTGTTGTTGTTCCGCAATATAACATGCCTCACGAATTTCCTTGGGGTATGCCTTTAAACTTTATACTAGAGGGTTACAAACCTCTAATTTTACCGGTGTTGCACTCAAGTAGTATATGGGAATGGACAATGTGAAGATTCATACTTTTGGTGATCTTGGTGAAGCCTTCATAAAACAATACAAATATAACCTGGATATGACTCCTGGCCGAGATCAACTCAAAGCCATGTCTCAGAGAGAAAAAGAAACTTTCAAATAATATGCTCAAAGATGGCGAGAAGTAACCGCCTAAAAATGTCCTCCTATTGAAGAAAAAGTCATGACAAAAATATACGTGAAAACTCTGAATCCCTTTTACTAAGATCGTATGATTACCAGTGCGCCTAATGATTTTACTAAAATGGTAAACATGGGAGTACGGTTGGAGGAAGATGTCTGAAAGGGACGATTGACCAAAGAGGCAAAATCATCTCAAAGACATGGGAGTGGGTTCCAAAAGAAAAAAAGAATAAGATGTCAGCAATGTGTTACAAAGCCAGTCAAGACGAAGGTATCAACCACGACAGGTAGCAACTGTATCTCCTATTATCAATTCAGCGTCAGCTTCAGCCTGCCAATCACAAAATTCTCAGAATCAAAATCATCAACATCAGCAACAACAACCACAATATCAGTAAAGGCAACAACAACCTCTACAGCAGGCTCGCCCGTAATACAACAACAATAACCATGTTCAAAGGTCTCTTGGGTTTAATCTTATACCAATGACATACACAAAGTTATTTCCAGCATTATTGGCCAAAGGCCATGTTCAAACAAAATATTCTCTTGTTATCCCAAAAGACCCTCCTTATTGGTTCAAAGATGACCAGTTTTGCCCCTATTATCAGGGAGCACCTGGTCATGGGATTGGTAATTGTTTTAGTTTCAAGGTTGATGTTCAAAGGCTTATCATAAATGGAATTTTTTCTTTCAAGGACAGTAATTCAAATGTTCAAATGAACCCACTTCCTCAACATGGAAGAGCTTCTGTCAACATGGTCTATGGATGTCCAGAAACTTATAGGATCTATCGCGTCCGTGATCTAAGGAGGAACTTGGTAAATATGCATGAAGGACATAATAGACGGGGTCTTGTTGACCCCCATGATTATGCATCATGCAGAATTTGCTCTGTAAACAGTCAAGGATGCTACTTCATACAAGCAGCTCTGCAGGAATAAATGGACCAAGGTTTGATCCAGGAATACAAAATGAGACCATACCAACCAATCAATATGGTGCAAAGTTGTCCAAGAAAGTACGTGGTTTATGACATCAAATATATCAATGAATCACTAGTCAAATTTCATAAATGTTTGTGCAAACTTGATTACTTTGGTCCCAACCATCATGATCATGCAGTCTGTAGAAAGTGTTGCCGAAGCCGACATGGTTGTCTTCTCATTCAGAGCGAGATTCAAGGGTTGTTAGACTGAAGAACCATTACCGTCCTCCATGAAAGAGAACCCATTGATAGTGAGGCGAATGAGGATGTTTATACCATAATTCATCAGTTTAACGAACCTGAACGTATGTAAGTCCCTTATGACAACAGAAGGATCACCAATAGTCCTAAGCTTGAACCAATAGAGATTATCTATGATAGTTGGAAGAATACTATGACTCCTTTGGTCATCTACCTATCAGGCTCAATTCCATACCAATATGAGAAGGCCATACCTTACAAGTATGGTGCCACCATGGTTGAAGATGGGAAAGAGGTGCCTCTACCATCAATTGTTAACATCGCAGACATAAGCGGGGTTACCAGAAGTGGATGAGTGTTCAAGAAAGGTGTTGAAAGTACGGTCCCAAGAAAGGATAAGCAACTTGACAATCCTATTGAACAGGCCAGACAATCAAATGACACAAATCAAATGAAAGACAGTGATGAAGTGTTAAAGTTGATCAGAAAAAGTGAGTACAACATTGTGGACCAGCTATTAAGCACGTCTTCTAAGATATCCATACTATCCCTTTTAACGAGCTTTGAGGCTCACAGGGAAGCTCTACAGAAGCTCTTGGAACAAGCATTTGTAAACCATGACGCGACAGTGGGTCAATTTAGAAATATTGTTGCTAACATTACCCTCTGCAATAACTTGAGCTTCTGTGATGAGGATCTTCTAAAAGAAGGAAAAAATCACAATATGGCATTAAACATTTCAATCAACTGCAGGAATGATGCTCTATCAAGTGTACTAGTAGACACTGGTTCATCATTATATGTCATGCCAAAATTAACTCTTACCAAATTATCCTTCCAGGGCACTCCTACGAGGGGCTTTGGAATTGTCGTCAAAGCTTTTGACGGATCCAAGAAGACATTTATTGGAGAAGTTGACCTTCCCATAACTATTGGCCCCCATACATTTCAAATTACCTTCCAGATAATGGATATCCAAGCTATATACAGTTTCTTGTTGAGTCGTCCTTGGATCCATGAAGCGGGAACCGTCACCTCGACACTACATCAAAAGGTGAAGTTTTTGAAAAATAACAAACTGGTTACTGTGTGTGGGGAACAGGCTTTGATTGTAAGCAATCTGTCATCATTTTCTTACTTGGAACATGAAGAGGTCATTGGAACTCAGTTCCAGGCACTTTCTGTAAGTGACAAAGACAGTAAAAGAAGAGGGGCATCCATTTCCTCTTACAAAGACACAATTCGAGTGGTAGAAAATGGTACCATTAAGGGATGGGGACAAGTTGTGATTCCAAATAATAACAAAACCAGAGGAGACCTCCCATTAAAAATATTTTTTGCAGCGGAGGTCTTATTCACCCTTCCCCAAGAGGTAGATGCCATTAATGGAGATGACTCTAAGGACGGCCCCTCAGACTCTAAAGAAGAATGGAAGTTTTATCTCAATGATTATGGGTAAATTTTGTAGGAGGAGATGCATAATTTATTTTGCTCTCCTCAGAGGAAATTTGAGGATGTACCAGAGTCAGATGATGAGATGGACGTTGAACATTACCACACTGAGAATTGTCCTACTTCCCTTATTTTACCAAAAGAAGATATGATACTGGAAGATAACTTTCATAACCTTGAAGAGGATTTGTGTATTTCTCTAGAAGTCTGGAATCCATACTGAGAAACTCCTAAGTACAATAGTCATCCAGAGGATGTCTACATACCATTCTACACTCCTCAACCCATCAAAAAAGCAGGTGAGACTCACATTTTCAATAAATCTGGAAAAATTGTTGAAAGAGATTTTATTCATGAAGTGAATGTCATAATTAAACATGACTCTAAAGAGAATCCATCCACTTACATGACATCTCCAAGAGTTCTCCAAAGGCTACCTGGTCATCCTTGGGGCATGCCTCACAAATTTATATGAGCTACCACAGTCTCTGCCGATCCACCGGCCAAAGAAAAGCTTAAAGAAGTAAAGAAGTCCTCTGGGCACAGAGCTACATTTCATAGGCAAAAGAAAGAAAAGTGGGAACCTTACTGGGAAGATCCCAGATACATGTCTCCCGAGGATGCCTACGTACAATTCCACACCCCACAATCCATTGAAAAGGTAGCTGAAGACCTCCTTTTTAACATATCTGCAAAGATGAAAAGCCCTAATAACCCGAGTTTGTCAGAAGTCGGTGCCATTATTGAAGACCATCCTGAGAAGGATTCATAAGACTTTGTGACAAATGGAAAGGTTTTTCAAAATTGGATAAATGTTGATGTTCCAAATATTGTCCAAATCTCTAAGTAATGTTTTGTCTTTGTTTTGTCCTCTTGCTCTACCCAAGGTGTTGCACCCCAAAATTTGCCCAACTTTTCTTTACCTAGCTTGTGTTTCATTTCATTCACATTAGCATTATCACTTGCATTTTATTGACATGTATGCAGTAGATCAAGAGGTATGATTACCAATCAAGGGCTACACAAGACATTGAAGCTAGCTGGGAGGGTTAGTCAAGTGCTCAAGGGTTGATATCCTTGTCATAAAAGTTAAAAGATCCTCAGAGAGAGTGATTGAAGCTAAGAGGGTGTGTCTCCTAACTTGAGAGTTGTGGGAAGTCATCAGATGATTCTGAAGCCCTAAAGTTGGACTTGATGTCTTGAGAGAGCTCATGAGAAGTGTTGAAGATTACTTTGAGGCCTAGACAGGTCATTGTGTAAGATTGAGAAGACTCAGCCATGAGTGGTGCAATTAGGGTTTGACTGGGTCAACCCTAAGTCAACTGAGGATTTGAAGGAGGTTGAGACCTAATTCAAGATCCATGTGATCATGGATTGATACATTGAGATGTTATAAGGATGATTCCAAGGTCAACTCATCATGATTGAAGAGTTTGAGAAGTTTCAAGCTAGGGTTTCCAAGACTTGACAGTGTAAAATCCCCTAGTTTGACCCCTGTCTTCAAAACAATTTAACTTAAGATAGGGTCTTCATCTCATCTTGACCTCAACATGATTGTTGTAGGGCATGATCTTAGCTTTAATTTGAGTACTAGAAGTCCTTGATAGGGTTTGTAGAACTCAAGTTATGAGCCATATAAGTTACAAGTCATCCGAGGTATGTGAATTTGGAGCTTGAAAGTTAGCCAACTTGCATGACACTTTTGCCCAAGAAGGATGATTCCTATGAACTTTTGGTCAACATTAATGTTGTTCCTTATTCTCTTAGATTTCTAGAGAGTACTAGAAGTCCTTGATAGGTGTCGCTACTGCGAAAATCGGCGCCGGCTGAACAGAAGAGTCGCCACCGTGCGTTATATTTCCCAACGGAGGGAAAGGAAACGCTCGAAGTAAACCTCGCGAAAAATGGGAAAGGTATGGTCATCGCAACCAAAACCTGGATTCGGGAGTCGGTTACGCAAGGGGAAGGTATTAGCACCCCTCACGTCCGTCGTACTCGACGGGATCCACGCTTGTTTTCGGATATGGATTGTTATTTCTATCTACTCTACAGGTCAGGGGTTAAAAAGAAAATAAAATGACTCGGCAAAGTATCGCACTTTATGCCTACGTATTCCCGTCTGGAACGAGAAATCAGAGTCAACGTAGTTCGCCTACCTACGGGAAAGGAGGGGAAGGTTGCTCGCTAGGATATTGCATCCTATGCCTACGTACTTTCAAACAGCATGAAAGATCAGAGCAAACGTAGTTCGGGCCACGTACGACACAAGTCTGTCTTGATTGTTTTTATACCTTCTGAAAAAGGGTTTTCTGATTAACAGTCCAAGCAGACAAAAATGAAGTTTTGATGAGTTCACATTCTTTTACGGAAGAAGTGTCTTTTATTGTGTTTGAAATCTTATTGTGTTTTTCTGTTTGTTTTGAGAAAGAAAGAGACAGAACTCTAACCTACAATTGCGAAGGGAATCAAACTGACCTAATGTTATCATGCATGGGTTAAGACCTAGTGTCTATCATGCTCCTCTCTTGCACAGAGAGAAACAGAGATCCTAAGGGAATAGACGGAAACAGAAACAATAACATATATATATATAGTAAAGCAGTAAAATGCATGGATGCAGCAATACAAGCGAGGCAAGGGAGTCCCACTCAACCTCGAACCTAGAAAACAATAGGCAAAAGTGAACAGGATTCACTTTCAACCCAACAAGTTAAACAGCAAACAATACAGTCAAGAAAACCAATCAATACATCAGAAATGAACAACAAAAAATAAACAGCCACAGCAGCTCTGCATCAACATCTGACTTCAAGTCATCTCCAAACAGCTACAAGCTTCAGCAAGCATCAATCTCCATCTCCACAACCTTCAAGCAAGGGCTTTGATTATCAGTCTTCCATCTGCAATGGCTTTTCTTCAAGTCTTAATCTCCAGGATGAACATCAGTCAACAAGATGAAGTGAATGAATGTTAGACAGTCAATTACCTACCAAGGGTGGTTCATTAACTGTTAACATTATACAGATAAATTTCCCTCAAAAGTTCTATCTTTCAAATACATTCACTGATCCTTCCAAAGGAAGGAGGTGGATATTTGAAAGAGACTTTGAATCATAGAGAAAGAATGGATGCAGACAAGGCATTCCATATTTGTGAATCAAGCTACTATTCTAGAGCTCTACCTAGCTCCTAAAGCCTATACTCTTCAACAACTGCTAGCAAGAATCTCCTCATCAACTCTGGAAGTTGGTCTTAAATCTCTGGATCTCCAATGGCCTTCATCATCACCAGTCTTCAGCTCTCCCAATCCCCAAGCAAACCCAATACCCACACAGACAAATCATAATCCCCAGAGAGGGCACACCACACCAGTCAAGCAAATACAGACAGTACTAATAGCAGTAGGGGAATCCTAATATCTTCTAAGGGATCTAATAACTACCCATAATCCCTATAGTCCCATGCCCCAAAGATTCAATCTCTAAGTCCTAAGGGAAATGAACTTATTCACCTATGTTATCTCCTAAACCCTAGTTTTGTTCATGTTATTCACACCTACACAAATCAACTAAAATTAATCCCTAAAAATATGAACTAAATTTTATATACAAGATAAATGTCTAAACTAACCAACCTAAAAAGAATGGATAAAAAATATTGAAGCATCTATTCAAACTAAAATTACCAAATTCATGTATCAAACAAAATGATATTTACACCTATTTAAAATAAAAATATGCCAAAAATATTAAAATAAAATGAAATATTAATTTTTTTGTATGATATTTTTCTTGACAAAACTATGAATAATGTGAAAAAAACAACCAGTGAAAATCATGCATTTTTCTATTTTTTATGAATTTTTAAAGAATTAATATTTTTGAAAGAAAATAAAATGAGAATTAATGGAAAGGGGTGCAGGGAGTAGTAAAAATCAGTTAAAAGAATAAACTGGGCCCAGACTGGAGGGCGCGCATAGCAAGCGCGTCTGGGCCCATCACATGTTCAGAAATTAACAAAAATAAAAAAGATGAAAACGGTGCAAATATCAATTATTTCAGGCATAATTGGGATTGGGCTTGATTCGTGGGGTGTGCATAGCAACAATTGCAAAGCCCATCAGAAACCTTTAAGTGAAACGGTGCGTATAAACATTTGAAGTTCCCTCTGTTTTTCTTCTTCAATCGCGTCCGTTGGATTAGTCCCCCAGTCAAGGTCAAAGATCAAATCGTGTGGCTCCCAGGTCTTCTTCAACCTCCAGCAAACCCTAGGTCCTGCAACTCATCCCCATGCACGAATTTTCCCTCGTTCTGTTCTCTCTCCATTCACCATGAAATCACACCATTCCAAAAGCAAAGTTGTTCTAAATCCTTCCCTCTACACAGCCATAACAATAACTTCCTCTAAAACTCAAACAATGAGCAAACCCGACAGGCATAACAATTCTGATCCACCATTTTCACCTGTGATCAATCCTCCCAATTCTCTCTAATTCTTGCCCTAAACTAATCCATATCTTACACTGATCATTATGAGCTAATAACCTAAGATCATCGTGCACTAAATCATGAGTTACAAGCCTTAACAGTTTGTGCACACCATTAACAACCTTCATGGAATCTCTTCAAACTCACCAAAACCAGTCATCTAGCCTATCCTAACATTCTTATGCTAACAAATCACCATGATCCTAACCAAATCATGCAATTAGAAGAGAAACTAACCTGGTGCAAAATGGTGAAAACAGATGCTAAAACCTCTTGATCCAATGCTTGCAATGAGTGGAAATTGATCAGGGAGCTTGTTCTTGAATTTTGTATGCAACAAATCTTGCTCTAATGCTCTGAATCTCACAATTCCAAATTTCTTGCTTCTTGGATGATGGAAGTGTATGGCACGAGTTCTACTCCAATCCACCAAATTCTTGTGAGAATTGTAATCTATGAATGATGGTGATGAAGATCAGATCAAGAATTGTGAAAATTGGTGAAGATTTGAGGTAGTTTGAAAAGCTTTTGCAAAAATGGAAGAAATGTGTGAAACTTGGTATTATGAGCAATATGATTCACCAACCATGGCATGGAATTACTCAATCCAATATATATATGAGTTTAGAAAGTCCTAGAAGTTTGGAGAAGCTTCCCATGCACTCTTTCCCTTGAATTTTGGTTATGTTTCTTCCTTTGTAAGCAACCAAGTATAACTTTCAATTCTTGAACCAAACTCAAAATTCTACTTTTTACAATGCTCTTAAAACAATTTTTCCAATCAAAATGACCTATAATTTCACCTCATTTGGCCAAAGTATGAAAAATCTCATTTTTTAGGTCATTTTTATTCATTAAATCCACCAATTTTGAAACCTTGTGCTATGAATCTTTCCAATCTTTCATGGTCACATTTCTAGACTCAAAATGTCATTTGGAACAAGTTTGATGTTGTGAAGTTTTTCATTTGAAGCTTCCTTGTATGAGTTTTGGGCATAGGCTTGAAATGACCTGTAATTCTCAGATGACCAAAATACCCTTTTCTTGCCAAGACCATAAGTAGAGTTCCACAAATCATATGAAGGCATACTATACCATTCTAGAAATATAAGACAATGAGGAAGAACTCTTATGTTGACCAGAAATTCATTTTAAATCTCCTTGAGGGGTAAAAATTGCTTGGAAGTCAAGTCACTTTCACAGACAAAATTTCAGATACCTCAGATGACCTGTAACTTGTAAGGACCATAACTTGAGTTCTATAAATCTCCTTAATGTCTTCCACAACTCAAATTAAAGGTCTTGAGATCCTCTACAAGTTTCGTGTTGGCCAAGGATCCATTTGAAGCTTTCATTTTGACTTATCTTGCTTGGAAATTTAACCTAAATTAGGGGATTTTACACAGAAACCCTAATTTAGAAACTCCTCTTCTCCTTGATTTCCCTTGATTTCTTCTTGACATATCACCATATCCTTATTTACATGTCAAATGATGAACCCCACATCTCTCCAATAGCCCTTAAAGCCTTTCAATCAATCAATTGACCTAGAGTTGACCTAGAGTTGACCCCAGATGAAACTCTAGTTGACTGTCTTCAACTGCAACTCTTGTGATCATATCAATGACTTGTCTCCTTCTCCCAATGACTTTCTAAGTCTTTCATGATGTCCACATAATCTCCATGCTCAGCCCACAGCTCACAATTTCTTTGTTGACCCTCAGATACCCTCAGATAGGAGATGGATGCACTGCTTGACCCACTGACTTCTCAGCTTTCAAATTCTTTCTGATGACTTGAATGTGGTTGAATTGGAATGATAACCTCTTGATAGGCTCCTAGAGATGAGAATAATGATTGGTCCTTATTGGATGACTTGTTATGCTATGCTATGCAAATGGTTAGGCTATGTGCATGACTCTATATGCAAATGCTAATGATATTGAAACATAAACCAAGTGAGTAAGGTTGAGAAAATTTTAGGGTGAAACAATAGGATTGTAGAACTCAAGTTATGGCTTTGACAAGTCAAGGGTATTTTGGGAAGTTGTGATTATGGGTCATTTTTTGTTATGAGTCATTTTCACCAACTTAGGCATCTCAAATGAAATTTTGTTCAACTTGAAAGTTGCTCAAAATGGGGTTTTAACCTTGACCATGTATCAAAGAGGCATTTAAATGGCTCAAGGAGAGACTTGGTTCAAGAAGTTGTGAAAAGGAAGGATTGAAATGAATTAAATGACCAAAAATTCAAATAAATCACTTTGTGTGCAAATGAAGCAACGCAATATCATTTTTTGAATGGAAAAGGCATTTTAGAAACTTTGCCAATATTAGAATTTTGATTTGAGTCCAATATCATGCCCTTTTTCTTTGTTTCTTCATGATGAAGTACATAACATACATGAGCCATTGGATTGAAACATGGGGAGAATCACCACCATTCATGTTCAAAATCTCATGAGAAGTTGAATGCAAGCTTGCTGAGGCCAAAACAAAGAGGGAATCGTGACTGGTGTAAATGAGATTTTGGAGAGAATTTGAAAATCCAATTTCTCATTCTGAAGCTTTGAGAGAGTTCTAGATGATTCTAATGAGTTCTATATAAGTTGTTGAGTGTGTTCAGCCATATTTTTTGGAAGAGTTTGAAGCTGGTAGCAGAGAGAGCCATTGAAAATTCAGAGCTGCAAGTAGAAATCGAATTCTGAGTTTCAGGCCAAATCAAGGGAAATTGAAGGTTGCATTAGCTTTAGAAGGAGTTTTGGAGTGTATCTGCATCATCTTGGAGGTTGAAGTGATCAAAAACTACATCTGTTACACCTCTGAACTCAGGTTGGTACTTTTCATCCCTATGCACGATTTAGGAGGAGATAGATAGAAATCTATAGGTGGTTAGGATCCTTGCAATGTGTAGATGGATTTGAGATGATTAATTGGTGAATTAGAGACAAGTTAGGATGTGGATCATTTTCTGTTGAAGCTGAATTCTTGCAGTTCTTGGATTGATAATCAAAATTGTATAGTGTGAGATGATCACCATGAGATAAGGATTATTTCTATGCATTTAATTGAAGTTCTGATGAGGTTCAATATTGAGGTGTATTTTGGAATAGCTACCGAGTTTGAAAATCCATGGAGATTTAGATGATTCTAAGGTTGGATTCATGACCAATATGAAAAACTGGACAAGATGATGTATCGTTTTGCTATTTTTGATGACCTGTGTATTTGTCTTCACCGGAGAAGACGATGGCGCCACTGCTCAGGCCACCGTCTGTAAATTTCCTCCATCTGAATGTTTGAATGAGGAAGATGCACTGCAGGCGTTGGATCATCTTGAAGACTTGACCAAGTAACCCAAACAGACGGCCACGATTGAGTTTGAAAAGTCTGACTATTGACTGAAGCCAATACGCACCGTTTCATTAATTGAAGTGAATGGGCTTAAGGTTCTGATTGATATCCACACCCCCCATCTGGCCAAACCCACGCAATGAACTGATGTTAAATGCTATTTGGCACGCAAGTTTTATTATTTCTTTTGTTTTTCTTTTAATTTCTTCATTTCATATTAGTTTGATAATAATTCACTAAAAATAGAAAATAGGTCAATTAATTCTAGGTTTTTCCCTCTAATTCATGATTGAATCTAGAATTTTATTGAATAAAAATATTAGGAAAACCATGCATTGTTATTTTTTGTGCATTTTTTACATTTTATTTGATAATAAAATTACCATGGTTGATACCTCTGTTTGATGATTTTAGTTTGAGCATTTGGTGATGATTTTTGGCTTGATTTTTTGTGTGTGATTAGCTTAGACATGTATGCTCCCATAGTATTTTTCTCACATTTTTGTGGTGAAATTAGGTGGTGTCTTTAGGTTGAAACTTTAGGTGCTCCCTTTTAGGGTTTAAGCTTAGTACCTTGTAGTGTAGAATTTATTTCTAGGTCTTATTTGAGGATTTGATCTCTGGAATTAACATGGTAGAGTCATGATTGACTTAGGTTCCCATAGTTAATTTTGTAGGATTTTATAATTGATTTTAGTATTTTAGGTAGAATTAACTTTAATACTAGGTTTTAGGTGATCCTAACTTGCTAACTCAACTAGAATGACTTCATTAGTTCCCTTAGACTAGGGTTTTGCTTCTCTTGCTTTTGGATGATGATGAAGACTTGTGTGGGCTGCTGTGGAATGCATGGTGGAGCTTGGACTTGAAGATTTTTCTCCCTTTGGTGTAGTTTGTTTAGGGTTATGGATTAGGGTTTTTAGGGAGATCCCTTAGAATAGACTTTCTTCCTTCATGAAACATGGAAGATGTTGATCACTTCCATTCCTCCCTATGATGCAATGTCCCATTGTGAAGGCCTCATCCCTCCTTTGGTAGGATGTGTGGCTCTTCACAAGTTGGTAGAACCTTTGAGGGTTCCTTTCTTTGATGGTGGAGTGCTTAGAGGTGACCTTTGGTCTTCACTTTGCTTCTCCCTGTCCCATCTTGCTCTTGTTAGATGAATCTTTCCCCCTTGCTAGAGGATGGAGTTCCTTGAAGATGCTAGAGGTTGCACTTCCCCTTGTTTGAAGACTGCCATTGGAGCTGAAGCTTGAAGATCTAGAAGAACAAGTTGACACTTGTGAAGAAGATCAAGTTGAGAATGAATTGAGAGCTGAAGCTTGAAGAAGATGAAGAACAAGTTGATACTTGTGTTTGATGCCTTGAAATCTTGAAGAAGCAAGTTGATACTTTCTATTGAATATGAAAAGCCTTGAAGAACAGTTACAGACTGAGGACTGAGCTGCTGTCAGAGGACTACTTTGCTGTGAAGCTGTGGAAGCTGTTGATCTGCTTTCTTCCCTGTCTGTTTGCTTTCTGTGCAACTGTATTGATGTGACTTGTTTGATTTGCTTGATGCATTAGAATAAGTTCATATTTAAATTGTGTTAAGCTAGGAGCATGATTGCATTAGAGGTTGAGTCGCTCCCTCTGCTTGTATTGTTACTGTATGGCTTTGCTTGCGGGTATTCGGTAGAGCTCTGCTCCCTTGCCTATGTGGTTTGTAAGTTGCTTGATGGCATTTTATTTTTCTTGTATGATTGCAGTTATTCATATCTGGCTTGAGGTCGAGACGAGCTTGTGGAGGCTGATGCCCCACACACATTTCCTCCCTCACTTGTATTGCATGCATTTTACAGTCGTTTACTGTTTACTGTTTAAGCTGATGCTTTATCTATTTCTGTTTATCATTGACATGATCCCCTAGGAATCTCACTTCCTTTGATAAGGAAGTGATGATTAGAACTTTAGGTTGAAACCTATGCATGATAACTTCTAGGAGATCCCTGTTTCAAGCCTCAACCATAGGATGAATCCTTGGCATGACAACATTAGGACTTGATAGTCTCCCTTTAGTTGAGCCTGTTCTCTCTTCTCATCTCAAACAATAGTAAAAGACGTAATAAAGGCAAGTTAGTATAAGCACGATATGAGCCTTAATCTACTTGGGTAATGATGATTAAGCGGCCTCCTCTCAATCGTCTAGAATGTTTAGTATACGTCCTTTGGACGATATGCGACGCATTCGTTCCCAGGTCATAGTCTCTAGTGCTGTACAAACTACAGGCAAACAAAAAAAAACAGTTCTTCCGTAAAAGACAGAAAACAAACTTCAAATCTTTTTGCCCCGTGGGCCCATAATTCAAAGGAATCTTTTCTGAAGAAAAGAGTGTCGTTAACTCTCAGTTCTACCGCAAACGGTAACGCCTAAGTCTCCAAGGGTCGAGCTGCGTACGTCAAACTGCTAGAACTATTTGTTAACCCTACTCGAAAAAAACAGATGAATCTGAATCCCCGTAATCCGTATTATCCCGAACTACGTAAGCTCTGATCTCTCATACCTGTTGAGAGTACATAGGCACAATACTGATGTATTGGCGAGCCACCTTCCCCCATCGTTTCCCCGTAGTTAGTCGAACTACGTTGACTCTGATTTCTCATTCTCTGATGAGAATACGTAGGCATAAAGTGCGACGCTTTGCCGAGTCATTTTCTTTTCTTTTCAGACCGGCCTTGATAGGTAGATAGTAAAACCAACCCGTCAGATAAACACAACAAGCGTGGATCCCATCGAGTAAGATGGACGTGAAGGGTGCTAATACCTTCCCCTTGTGTAACCGACTCCCGAACCCAGACAATGGTTGCGATGACCTTGTCTTATACCTTTTCGTCAGGTTTTTCTGATCGTTTCCTTTCCCGTTCTAAGGGATAAATAACGAAAGGTGGAGACTCTTCTGTTTTGCCGGCACCTTATTTTCGCGGTAGCGACAGCTGGCGACTCTGCTGGGGACTTGATAGTTTCCTGGGATCCAACGTCCCTTATGTGAGTCAATTTGGGGATCCAACGTCCCCTGCAAGAGTCAATCCTAGCGCTTGTATGTTTACTTGTTGGGTTGTTTTTATTTATCGCATTTTATTTCCCGCACTTTATTTTCAGTATGATATGATTATCTATATTGTTGTGGGAGGGGCATTTTGATGAGTGAGAAGCCAGACCCAGGCTTGAGAGCTACATAGTATTAGAGTGGGTTAGTGGAGGACGTGCTTGCTTTGCTTACATTTGTTCCCATGTAATCCACACTCAGACGAGGTTCTGTTTGATGGCTTCCTATCGGTCCTTTGGACTCGAGGGGTTGTTGGATATGAGGATTGTCGACTCTGGGAACCGATCATTTGGAATTCAGCTAAGTGAGGCCGCTTCAAGAAACGATGATGCCACACCTCCTGGGTATCGTGTCATCATTTCTTGAAAGTCTGTGACGCTGATGACCGCATAGGATGCCAAACCTTTTCCGTGATTAGGTTCATGCCTGTGAGCAGGGTCGGGTGTGATGTAGGAAACCTTAACCTTCAGATTACCTGGTTTTCTTGACAGTGAATCAGTTTTGTTAGTATCAGAAGTTCTCATCATCAGATATGTGTGTTCTTGACAGAGCAGATTTATGGGTTCTTCTCATCAGAGACATGGTTGTTCTTGACAGAGCAGTGTTGTGGTTTTGTTGATACAGAGCCTTCATCTCCTCAACAGCACAGTCGTCCTGATCTCTTGCTGCATGATTGCATTTTGCATTACTTGCATCCTTATTTTCATGTCATTAACGTGCGTCTGTGTTGCAGGTGCATATTTCTCCCCTGGTTCTAGTGATCTTGATCCTCGTGGCAGATATGGCATCTCTGAAGAAGACTGTGGCTTACAAGCTACCAACACCTGACATCCGAGAGTTACGAACTTTAATTTCCTTGGCTGATAAGACAGTGATGGAGAGTTTCAGAAAGAGTTATGGGAGATTTCTGGGTATTGTGTATAAGCTTCCTACATACGAGTTGAATGGCCTCTATGCTCTGCTGCAGTTTTACGACCCACAGCTCAGATGCTTTGTGTTTCCTGACTATGTCCTAGCTCCGACCCTGGAGGAGTACTCTGACCTGTTGGGGGTGCCTTTGATGAATCAAATGCCTTATTACCGTGTTGAGGGTGAACCCAAATTGAGTAAGTTGTCTGACGCTCTTCATGTAGATGATTCTGAGTTGAAAGGGATGGTATCCAGAAAGATCGGAGTTTAGGGTTTCCTTTTGCATTTCCTGATGGAAAAAGCCCGAAAGTTCGCTGAGAAGGGTCGTTCGGATGTATTCAATGCCTTCTTAGCCCTCTGTATCTATGGGATCGTGTTATTCCCAAGTCATCCGGACTTCATAAGCATGGATGCTTGCCACATATTTGCCTTCGGGAATCTAGTGCCCACTCTCCTCGGAGATGTCTACCATTTAGTTCACAGCAAGAATGAGAACAGAAAGGGGAAGAACATGGCATGTTGTGCTCCTGTATTGTATAAGTGGTTTGCTAGCCATCTTCCTAAATCAGGGCCGATCATTGATTCTGCTGAGTCTTCACCGTGGTCTGCGCGTTTGATGGGTCTGACTGCTGACGATATTATCTGGTTTGATAGAGATCTGCTGGGCAAAGATATTGTGTATAGCTGTCGTGGCTTTCCGAACGTCCCTTTGGTCGGAAGGAATGGATGTATCAACTACAATCCATCTATGCTGATACGACAATTTGGGTATGCACTACGAGGTCCTCCTGAAGAGGAAGAGATACAGGAATCTCTGTATTTCACAGGGTTGCTTGAAGGCGACACTTTAATCAAGGTACAAAATGCTTGGAGCAATATTCACCGGAAGGGGAAAGTCTTGCTAGGAAAAAGCAACAACAAGGCCTTTGATCCGTATGTGACTTGGGTTCGAGAGAGAGCTGCCAAGTTTCTAATGTCGTTTCCTGCTGTGGAACCATTGTGTGCTCCCGTGTAGAAAGAGCCTACTACAGTTGATATTCATAAATTCAACCAGGTACTCCAAGAGAAGGAAGAGCTACGCAAAGCCAACGAAGAGTTGGAGAAAGAGATCGCTCAGCTTCGGAGAGAGAAAAGTGAAGTCGTTTACACCTGCAAGAAGCAGACTGAGATGATCAACCGTCTAGGCTCCAACCTGACCAAAGAAACTGATGCTAGGGAACGTCTGGGGTTGGATCTGAAGTCAGTACATGGCGTGTTGACAACCAAGAAACAAGATCTGGACAGAGTGTACCAGAAGTTAACCCAATACGAGAGGGTTTGGAGCAGCACCATAGCCAAGTACAAAGAGCGGGAAGAAAAGCTGAAGCAGCAAGTAGCCGAGCTAGAAGCTCATATTATGGTGAAAGACGAGAAGACAGAGGCTGAAGCCTCACTGCGACGAGACATCCAGTATAGATTGGCTGAGGCCGAGGCGAATTTGCAAGATTCTCAACTCCGGGCTGATGCTAAGAGGAGTAGAGTCGAGAACCATTCTAAAGAAGGTGTTTCTAGGAGCGTTGCCGAGAACCTCCCAGAGTCCATAAGGCAGAGGGACCTGCTGGCCCAGGGTTTGCTTACTCAACCAGGTCATCCCGCTACAAGGAAGTTGATAGAAGAGGCATGTGCCCGTGGCCGCACCTGATCTTTTTGTATTTTCTTTGTACATTTTATGCATTGATATGCTGATCACCGCCAGGTCTGTTGGTTGGGGTCATGCCTTATTGCTTCAGTTGTATGTGATTACAGTTGTACGCTACCCGAGCGGGCTTTTCAGATGAATATATGAGGATTTCTTTTCCATGATGGGATCAGGGACTTTATTTGTCCTAGAAACTAGGATCGGGGGGGGGGGGGGATCTCCCCGAGGCACAGACACACGTTTGCATTTGCATGAAGCATTTGCATGACGAGCACCTTGTTGTTTTTCTAACCCTTTGTGTATGCAGGTTGTTCCAGGATTGACCGAAGACCGATCCACCGCTATCCGACCAGAGCGAATCAAGATAGAGCAATGGAACAAGTGAAAACTGATGTCCAGGAACTCCGAGAGAGGATGGACCGCTTCATGGAGCTCATGCAAGTGGTGGCCAACGGCCAAGACCAGCTCAGAACATTGGTCCAGCCTCTGATCTCAAGGGTTGACAACAACAGTGTGCTGCATGGAGGGAGCGTTCCAGTCCCTCCTCCTGTTGAAACTCCTTAGGGTGGCATCCCCGTGACCGGGGGTAATGGAAGTGGTAACGACAATGTGATCACTAACATCGGGCTCAATGGTAATACGACTGGCGTCGGTAATGGAAACTTTGAGGCTAATGGCAACGCTGGACTAGGCAATGGCAACACAGGTGCTGGAAATCTGTATGGGCCTCAGCCTTGGCTGGAAGATCGTCAAGAAGATTTGTTCTCACAGAGAAGTGCTGAGGGAGAGATGACTACTGAAGCACGTCTGAGGTTTAAGGCACTCAAGGACAAAATGAGGAATTTCGAGAACCAGAACACTATGGGGGTCGACATGACTAAATTGGGATTGATTTCTGATTTCAAGGTACCACCTAAATTCAAGGTACCCGACTTTGAGAAATACAATGGCACCACCTGCCCTCGTGTCCACTTAAGGTCATACTACCGAAAGATGTCCGCTCACTCTGAAGACGAGAAGCTGCTGATGCACTTCTTTCAGGATAGCTTGTCCGGGCCATCCTTGGAATGGTACATGGGTTTGGAACCCACCAGTGTGCGCACATGGAAGGATCTTGCTGAGGCCTTTGTGCACCATTATCAGTATAACAGTGACTTGGCTCCGAACCGGGTTCAACTGCAGAACTTGTCACAGAGGAACAACGAGGGGTTCAAAGAATACGCCCAACAATGGCGGGAATTAGCAGCTAGAGTTCAGCCGCCGATGGTTGAACGAGAGCTTGTTGAAATGTTTGTAGCCACTCTCCCGGGGGTCTATTATGAGAAATTGGTCAGCGGTATGTCAGGGAGTTTCTCAGATCTCATCATTACTGGCGAGCATGTTGAAAATGGGATCAGATTGGGGAAAATTCAAGGTGGTGATTTGTCCTCAGCTGGAGGAGGAAAGAAACCATATGGTAACAAAAGGCGTGATGGAGAAACGAGCGCCGTGTCTAACGCTCGAAGGAAAGGTAAGGGCCAGCGCCAGCAGGTGGCTAACATAACCATCCCTGCTGTCCAACAACCCCAGCCACAGCAGCAGCAGCCAAATCAGCAAGGATACAGAAGGTATCAGAATAGGGCATCTCTGTCAAGTCGTCACCTCGAGACACCGCCCATGTCTTACGCTCAGCTGTTACAGACTCTGCTTCAGTTACAGCTAGTCCAGAAAAGAACCCTAGCCCCTTGACAGGGGCACCTTCGCAGGGTTATGATGCGAATGCAACGTGTGATTTTCACTCGGGGGCACCCAGCCACACGATAGAAAACTGCAAAGCCTTCAAGCACAAGGTACACGATATGGTGGATGCTAAGATCATCAATTTCTCAGATAATGTGCCGAATGTCACAAAGAATCCTATGCCGAACCATAGGGGAGGTGGGGTGAATGCCATTATTGAAGAAGAGAACGTAGATTTATTGAATGATGCCAGGGATCTGAAGACACCTCTTAGCTTCGTTAAAGCCAAGCTGATGAAGAGAGGCTTCTTTCCAGGCTGTAGGGAACTGTGTATGGGCTGTGTGACCTGTCCTGATGGATGTGAACAGTTGATAGAGGGGATTCAGAGTCTGATGACCGAAGGAATCTTGCAGTTTAGCCGAAGGGCCGAATGTGGATCTATAGAGGTAATGCTGAAGCAGGATGATGAGGTTTCCACCATCACCATCCCTCGCCAGACGATAACCATTTTTGCACCCAGGCCGCCCATGATTACCATCACAAAGGCCGGGCCGATACCTTTTGAAAGCACCAAAACTGTCTCGTGGCACTCTGGGGCAGACGTCTACTGTAACGGACAGAAGTTGGAACTAGAACCATCTGGGAGGTCTGTGGATAACCTAGTGGGAATTGGCGGAATCACGCGAAGCGGAAGAGTATTTGCTCCACCTGAGATTGTGGTGGACAAAGCAGACAAAGCTGAGGAAACTGATAAGGGAAAGAGTAAAGTCGTTGAGGAAACCCCTCATGGGATAGAAAAGGACTTACTTGTAAAGGACGCTGAAGAGTTCATGAGGTTGATCAAGAAGAGTGACTACAAGATCGTGGATCACCTCCATCAAACACCCTCGAAAATTTCCATCCTAAATTTATTGCTGTGTTCGGAGTCACATCGCAACGTGCTGTTAAAGGTTTTGAATGCCACGTATGTACCGCAGGAAATCTCGGTCAACCAGTTGGAAAGGATGGTAGCCCACGTGAATGCTGGAAACGGGTTAGGGTTCACTGACCTGGAGCTGATGCCGAAGGGAAGAAACCACAACAGCGCCCTGCACATCTCGATAGAGTGTAGGGGAACGGTTATAGCTCACGTATTGGTGGACACTAGGTCATCGCTCAATGTTCTTCTGAAGAAGGCATTGATGAAGTTAGATACTCGAGGATTGATTTGCACACCCAATGATCTGGTTGTGAAGGCTTTCGATGGAACCAAGCGTCATGTCTTTGGAGAGGTAACTCTGCCAATCTAAGTGGGGCCGGAAACTTTCGACGCCGTCTTCTACATCATGGACATCATGCCAGCCTACAGCTGTCTCTTAGGCCGGCCGTGGATCGATTCTGCTAGTGCTGTGACCTCCACGTTGCACCAGAAGCTCAAGTATGCTGTCTGAGGCAGCATTGTAATTGTTTGTGGCGAGGAAGACATAATGGTGAGCCATTTGTCGTCCTTCAAATATGTTGAGATGGATGGGGAAATCCATGAAACCCTATGTCAGGCGTTCGAAGCTGTTAAAGTCAATGACGTGACTCCAGTAACGATTGAGAAACCAGAGATGAATCTCTCTTCCTTCAAGGAAGCCCGGACCGTTGTTCAAGCCAGATCTACCCCAAGCTGAGGGCAAGTTCTAGAAATACCTAACAAACAGGACAAGTTTGGGTTAGGATACTCTCCTACGGCTGAAGCCTCCCCTTCCCACAGTGCATCGCGAGGTAAAGGGCCGATCCAGTTTACCAGTGGCGGGGTGATATTTGAAAGTGTCAACGCAGTGTCTGAAGACGGCGAAGACAGCGATTGCGGCCTGGATTCCTGGATCCAGCCAAGCAAACCAGGCCAGAGCCTCAACAACTGGTCCATCAGGGATACCATCCAAGTGACCGGCAAAGAGTAATGATTTACTTTCTCCAATTATTGTACAACCCTATGTCCTACCCGGGGCATAGTGGTTTTATTGTCAGGGTCTTATTTGATTATGTACATGCATTTTACCAATAAATCAAAAGGCATTTTTTCGCATTCAAATGTTGTGATCTCTGTTATTCCTGTTTTATATTTGTTTTGAAAAACAATAAAATGCCAATAGGGTTTGTGCTAACCTGCATATCCTTGTCTTAAGCTTAACCCTTGTTATTGCAGGATCCACATAGCAGATGACATCGACTCTGGACCTTCTACGACTCACTACGACTTCGATTACCCGATCTATCAAGCTGAATAAGAGATTGATGAAGACGAAGACCTTCCCGAAGAGTTAGCCCGCTTGTTGAAACAAGAAGAGAAAGTTATTCTGCCTCATGAGGAAGAGATTGTGAATCTAGGTTCTGAAGAACTGGTCAGGAACGTCAGGATATAGGTTGCATTGCAGAGTGATGTCAAGCAGAGATTGGTCGAGATGCTGAGAGAATGTAGTGACATCTTTGCTTGGTCATACAAAGATATGCCCGGACTTGATACTGACATCGTGGTCCATCACTTTCCGCTGCGAGAAGATTGTTCTCCCGTTAAGAAGAAGCTTAGGCGGACACGACCAGATATGGCCGTTAAGATCAAAGAAGAAGTGCAAAAACAGCTTGATGCTGGCTTCTTAGCGGTCACTACTTACCCTCCGTGGGTCGCCAACATAGTGCCTGTACCGAAGAAGGACGGTAAGGTACGAATGTGCGTCGATTATCGGGATTTGAATAGGGCGAGCCCTAAAGATGATTTCCCGCTCCCTCATATTGATGTGTTGGTCGACAATACAGCTCAGTTCTCCGTATTTTCATTCATGGATGGCTTCTCCGGTTACAATCAGGTCAAGATGGCGCTGGAGGACATGGAGAAAACTACGTTCATTACACCTTGGGGAACATTTTGCTACAAGGTAATGCCTTTCAGTCTGAAGAACGCACGGGCCACTTACCAACGAGCAATGGTTACTTTGTTTCATGATATGATTCATCATGAGATTGAAGTCTATGTTGATGACATGATTGTGAAGTCCCAAACGGAGGAGGGACACCTGGTCAATTTGCTGAAGCTTTTTGAGAGGCTTAGGAAGTTTAGGTTGAGGCTGAATCCTAACAAGTGTACTTTTGGAGTACGGTCTGGAAAACTACTGGGGTTTATTGTGAGTGAAAGAGGCATCGAGGTTGATCTTATGAAAATAAAAGCAATACAAGAAATGCCAGCGCCAAAGACTGAAAAAGAAGTTCGTGGTTTCTTGGGCAGAATAAACTACATTGCAAGGTTTATTTCTCAGCTCACGGCCACGTGTAAACCGATGTTCAAACTGCTAAAGAAAGATCAGGCGGTTATTTGGAACGAAGATTGCCAGAAGGCATTTGATAAGATAAAACAGTATCTACAGGAACCTCCGATCTTGATACCCCCAGTGGCCGGAAGACCCTTAATCATGTACTTGACAGTTCTTGAGAATAGTATGGGGTGTGTCCTCGGTCAGCACAACGAGACGGGCAAAAAGGAGCATGTCATTTACTATTTGAGTAAAAAGTTCACAGACTGTGAATCCCGTTACTCAATGCTGGAGAAAACGTGTTGTGCACTAGCCTGGGCTGCCAAACGTTTACGACAGTACATGCTCAATCACACAACCATGCTAATTTCGAAGATGGATCCGATCAAGTACGTCTTCGAGAAACAAGCGCTTTCGGGCAGGATTTCCAGATGGCAAATAGTGTTGACAGAATATGACATTCAATACGTTTCCCAGAAGGCCATCAAGGGAAGCGTATTGTCTGAATACCTTGCCGAACACCCGATCGAAGATTATCAGCCGATGAAATTTGAATTCCCTAATGAGGATATCATGTTTCTCAAGGTGAAGGATTGTGATGAACCGTTGCCCGACGAGGGTCCAGATAGGAAATCCCAATGGAAATTGATATTTGACGGGGCGGTTAATTCTTACGGAAGTGGCATCGGGGCGATCATCACGACTCCCCATGGATCCCACATCCCGTTCACTGCTAGACTGATGTTTCTGGTCACCAATAACAAGGCAGAGTACGAAGCATGCATCATGGGTCTAGAAGAAGCGATTGATTTGAGAATCAAGAACCTAGATGTATATGGTAACTCGGCACTTGTGATCAACCAGATTAAAGGGGAGTGGGAGACTCGTCAATCGAATTTGGTGCCGTACATGAATTATGCCAGAAGGCTGCTTTCGTTCTTTGATCGAGTGGAACTCCATCATGTGTCCCGAGCTGAAAATCAGATGGCTGATGCCCTAGCCACGTTGGCTTCAATGTATAAAGTCAACTTTTGGAATGAAGCTCCAAGGATTGTCCTTTCTCGTCTTGATAGACCTGCATTCGTCTTTGCGATCGAGGAAGCCTCCGACGGCAAGCCATGATTCCATGACATCCAGACCTTCCTTATGACTAAGAAATATACTGAGGGAGCGTCGACCCAGGATAAAAAGACTCTGAGGAGGCTGGTTGGAAATTTTTATCTCAATCCTGATGGAGTTTTGTATAAAAGAAACCATGATCTCGTGCTACTCAGATGCGTAGATGAGAAAGAAGCGAGTATGCTCATGGAAGAAGTCCATGAAGGCACATTCGGTACACACGTCGGCGGGCATGCTATGACAAGAAAGATCATGAGAGCAGGATATTACTGACTGACAATGGAGTCGGATTGCTTTAAATTCGCGAAGAGATGTCATAAATTCCAGATTTATGCTGATAAGATCCATGTGCCGCCGTGCCCGTTGAATGTCATGTCTTCCCCGTGGCCGTTCTCCATGTGGGGCATTGACATGATAGGCAAGAACGAGCCCACCGCATCTAACGGTCACCGCTTCATTTTAGTAGCCATCGACTACTTCACCAAGTGGGTGGAGGCAGCCTCGTATGCTAACGTGACCAAGCGGGTGGTGGCTAAATTCATAAAGAGGGACATCATATGTCGTTACAGAATTCCCGAGCGGATCATTACTGATAATGGTTCGAATCTGAATAACAAGATGATGAAGGAGCTGTGCCAGAGTTTCAAGATTGAACACCACAACTCATCTCCTTACCGGCCAAAGATGAATGGCGCCGTTGAAGCGGCCAACAAAAACATTAAGAAGATTGTACAGAAGATGGTTGTGACCTATAAAGATTGGCACGAGATGTTGCCATTTGCACTGCACGGTTATCGTACGAAGATACGTACATCAACTGGGGCAACTCCTTTCTCACTGGTGTACGGTATGGAAGTTGTCCTACCGTTAGAAGTTGAGATTCCTTATTTACGAGTTTTGGTTGACGTAAAACTTGATGAGGCAGAATGGATTAAGAACCGACTAAACCAACTCAGCCTGATGGACGAGAAGAGGTTAGCATCGATTGCATATGGTCGTCTGTACCAAAGCAGAATGAAGAAAGCTTATGACAAGAAAGTACGCCCTAGAAGCTTTCAGACGGGTGATCTCGTCCTAAAGAAGATTCTTCCTCCACACTCTGATCACCGGGGCAAGTGGACTCCCAATTATGAAGGTCTGTACGTCGTCAGCAAGGTCTTCTCAGGAGGAGCCTTATTGTTATCCACGATGGATGGTGAAGATTTTGCATCCTCGGTGAACGCGGACGTAGTTAAAAAATACTTTGCTTAAAAATGACCCGCTGGAAAGAAAAAGAATATCCAGGCAAAAATGGGGCATCCCGACGAACCATAAAAAAGGAAAAAGGTTCGGGAAAAAAATTAGGGATATAAATGAAAAAATGTACACCCGTAAAGTCGAAAAATTGGAAGGGCGACTTTGGCAAAAAAGGGTATCCCGGTGAATCGAAAACCCGAAAGGGCGGTTCAGGCAAAAGTTAGGGATTCGAAAAAGCAAATGACTGCGCTCCACATATGGACTTTCATTGTTTAGTGGCTTGGAAGACCTGAGGGTCTTTTTATCTGAATCAATCTCTTCTGAAGTCGAAGCGTCGAAGAAGTATCGAAGTCGAGTGGGTCATAGAAGGATCAACTTATGGTGTTCGTCTACGCCGCATTGCCGACATTTGTGTATATACTGATGTATATTTATGTTTTTATATTTGCGCAGCTTCCTCATTCCAGGAGCTTGCATCTGTTGTAAAACCTTTTTACCCATTCAGGGGTTCGTTATCAATAAAATATATACTATTTAGCAATTCTGTTTGATTGTTTAGTATCTATCTGTTTTGTTTGCGAAAAAATGCCGATGTTTTTGATAAAATACGCATACATAAACTTACTGGCCTAAGCCACTGATTGTTGAATTAATGAATTACTTGAACATTGTCGCAGGATGATAACCTTGATAGGTCCCTTTGAGAAGGGTATCTTGTCTGTTTGTTTGTGTTGTTACAGGTATAGCATATTCCAGGCAGTACGCCGTATGCGTCCCCGAGCAGGATGATTCCTTCTACCCCAGCGAGTTCAGAAGCTTCTCCCCACGGAGTCTGAACATAGGACCAAGAGCATTGATATGTCTCCCCAAGCAGAGAAGATTCTCCCCCAACCAGATGCACCCTGAAGAATCATCATCTCCCCAGCCGAGTCATGTGCTGAAGCATATGTTTGTTCCCAACACTGGGTCAAAGTGCAATTTTGTCGTAGAAGATTGTTCACAAGTGTGTAACTTTCGATAGTTCAGACGGAAGTCTTCCAGCAGAATTGAAATTCCCCACAGAGTTGTACTCTCCCCAGCGAGCAGGATGACTCCTTCTTCCCCAGCCGAGTTGGCAAATCCCCCAAGAGAGTCGAGTCCCTGGAAGCCGCTTGGGCCATGATTGGTTTTCCCCAGTAGAATGTTGAATAGCTGATGTTGTATTTTCCCATCGGAGTCGTTAGCTCCAGGAAAGTTTTGCCGCAAAGGCCGCACAGCTTATTTCTGCGATTGACATCGTTTCCCTCAACAGTTTGTGGTTCGTACACCTAGGTGAGCAGGTCCAGGTTCTCGTAGAACTTTGTTCCCCTACAGCAGTCGACTGAAGTTCGTTTCTCCAGGCGGAATCCAATTGAGATTGGTGTGACTTCTTCTGCTCGGCAAGATGAGTCCTTCCTCCACCAGAGTGGTTTTCTCTCCTTGACAGGAGGATTTTCCCTTCAGCATTTATTTTGCTGACGGGGTCGTAGCATTTCGCATGATTGCATAGCATTTACCCTAAAAACGCGTAGCATTTCCACCATGTGGAGCATTGCGCCATTGTCAAAGCATATGCATATGAAACATGAGCTAGGTCGTTACCTTTCTGGTTTTACAGGTGTTCCTCCGCAGAATGGTTCGCTCAAGATGATTCTTAAATTCCCCAGCGAAGTTGTTTGCTTAAAAGATGATTCTTAAAATCCCCCAGTGGAGTCGCCAGAGAGGGTTGCTCAAGTTGATGCTTAGAGTCCCCGACAGAGTGTTTGCTCAGGATGATTCCTGAAATCTCCAGCAGAATTATTGGTTCAGGATGATTCTTGAAGTCCCCGACGGAGTTATTTGTCCAAGATGATTCCTGAAGTCCTCAGCAAAGTTTATTTGTCCAGAATGATTTATGGATCCCTGAAGTAGAGTTACTTGATAGTTCTCCAGAATCCCCAGCGGAGATGTGTCATCCCCAGCAGGTTTCTGAACAGCGAAGTTGAAATTTCCTTGAAGACTTGATGATTGAAGTCCGGCAGTGGTGCTAAAACCCCAGACTTACTGATGAAGTCTAACTGCAATATCAAAGCAGTTCTCCCAGCTGACGCGGAGTGCCTGACGGCAAAAGATCAGACATCCTTATTGGTTCATGATTGATTAAGAAGTCCCTTTCCCGACTTACTGACGAAGTCCAATGGTGATGTCAAAGCAGTTCTCCCAGCTGACGCGGAGTGCCTGGCGAAAAAAGAATGTATCTCCTTATCGGTCCGTGATTGATTAAGGATTCCATTTGAAGACTTACTGATGAAGTCCAACTGTGACGTCGACGCAGTTCTCTCAGCTGATGTGGAGTGCCGAGGATTTTATTTCATACTTGCTAACGAAGTCCGGCTGACGCCCGAGAATTTCTTTGAATGCCCGATGGCATGGTTAACCGGATCGTTAAAAAAGTTCCTAATGACCTGATGAGTCCCGAGGAATTCTTCTGCAGTAACGCAGAACGCCTGACGGCATAATCGACCATCCATTACCAGTTACCGTGTAACTGGTGATTCCTTGATGACTTGAGGACGAAGATCTACATCAAAATCAGATGATCATCCTGATGGAGATTTGAGCTTAGACCCTTCACCAATTACCATGTGACCAATTCCCCAGCAGAGTTGTCGTGCAACTATCATGCTCAGTTTCTGAAGATGTTCCTAACAATCAGAGTATCGTTTACCTGTGCGTGGTTGGCAAATCACCCGTTACCGTGTAGCCAGGGATCCCTCGATGATTTGCGGATGCAATGATATTAGATAAATCAGAGAATCATCCTGACGGGGATTTAGATTAGTAATTCTCCAGCTAGTTGTCATGCAACTATCATTTCAGTTTCCGAAGATTTGTCCCCATCAGAGTACCGTGTACTTGTGCAGTTAGAAAATTTTCGGGTTTGTTGGTATTCAACCGTCTTTTACCTTGATTGTTTGAGAGTCGTTCGCTTCTCACCCAGTCAGGTCCAAGCCGTTTGAATAGGGGCAGCTGTTGCACCCCTAAATTTGCCCAACTTTTCTTTACCTAGCTTGTGTTTCATTTCATTCACATTAGCATTATCATTTGCATTTCATTGACATGTATGCAGGAGATCAAGAGGTATGATTACCAATCAAGGGCTACACAAGACTTTGAAGCTAGCTGGGAGGGTTAGTCAAGTGCTCAAGGGTTGATATCCTTGTCAGAGAAGTTAAAAGATCCTCAGATCACTTTGAGGCCTAAACAGGTCATTGTGTAAGATTGAGAAGACTCGGCCATGAGTGGTGCAATTAGGGTTTGACTGGGTCAACCCTAAGTCAACTGAAGATTTGAAGGAGGTTGAGACCTAATTCAAGAGCCATGTGATCATGGATTGATACATTGAGATGTTATAAGGATGATTCCAAGGTCAACTCATCATGATTGAAGAGTTTGAGAAGTTTCAAGCTAGGGTTTCCAAGACTTGACAGTGTAAAATCCCCTAGTTTGACCCCTGTCTTCAAAACAATTTAACTCAAGATAGGGTCTTCATCTCATCTTGACCCCAACATGATTGTTGTAGGGCATGATCTTAGATTTAATTTGAGTACTAGAAGTCCTTGATAGGGTTTGTAGAACTCAAGTTATGAGCCATACAAGTTACAAGTCATCTGAGGTATGTGAATTCGGAGCTTGAAAGTTACCCAACTTGAATGACTTTTTTGGCCAAGAAGGATGATTCCTATGAACTTTTGGTCAACATGAATGCTGTTCCGTATTCTCTTTGCTTTCTAGAGAGTACTAGAAGTCCTTTATAAGATTTGTAGAACTCAAGTTATGGCTTTGACAAGTCAAGGGTATTTTGGGAAGTTGTGATTATGGGTCATTTTTGGTTATGATTCATTTTCACCAACTTAGGCATCTCAAATGAAATTTTGTTCAACTTGAAAGTTGCTCAAAATGGGGTTTTAATCTTTACCATGTATCAAAGAGGCATTGAAATGGCTCAAGGAGAGACTTGGTTCAAGAAGTTGTGAAAAAGGAAGGATTAAAATGAATTAAATGACCAAAAATTCAAATAAATCATTTTGTGTGCAAATGATGCAAAGTAATATCATTTTTTGAATGGAAAAGGCATTTTAGAAACTTTGGCAATATTAGAATTTTGATTTGAGTCCAATATCATGCCATTTTTCTTTGTTTCTTCATGATGAAGTAACATAACATACATGAGCCATTGGATTGAAACAAGGGGAGAATCACCACCATTCATGTTCAAAATCTCATTAGAAGTTGAATGCAAGCTTGCTGAGGCCAAAACAAAGAGGGAATCGTGACTGGTGTAAATGAGATTTTGGAGAGAATTTGAAAATCCAATTTCTCATTCTGATGCTTTGAGAGAGTTCTAGATGATTCTAATGAGTTCTATATAAGTTGTTGAGTGTGTTCAGCCATTTTTTTGGAAGAGTTTGAAGCTGGTAGCAGAGAGAGCCATTGAAAATTCAGAGCTGCAAGTAGAAATCGAATTCTGAGTTTCAGGCCAAATCAAGGGAAATTGAAGGTTGCATTAGCTTTAGAAGGAGTTTTGGAGTGTATCTGCATCATCTTGGAGGTTGAAGTGATCAAACACTACATCTGTTACACCTCTGAACTCAGGTTGGTACTTTTCATCCCTATGCACGATTTAGGAGGAGATAGATAGAAATCTATAGGTGGTTAGGATCCTTGCAATGTGTATATGGATTTGAGATGATTAATTGGTGAATTAGAGACAAGTTAGGACGTGGATCATTTTCTGTTGAAGCTGAATTCTTGCAGTTCTTGGATTGATAATCAAGATTGTATAGTGTGAGATGATCACCATGAGATAAGGATTATTTTTGTGCATTTAATTGAAGTTCTGATGAGGTTCAAGATTGAGGTGTATTTTTGAATAGCTATCGGGTTTGAAAATCCATGGAGATTTAGATGATTCTAAGGTTGGATTCATGATCAGCATGAAAAACTGGACAAGATGATGTATCGTTTTGCTATTTTTGATGACCTGTGTATTTGTCTTCACCAGAGAAGACGGTGGCGCCACTGCTCAGGCCACCGTTTGTAAATTCCCTCCATCTTAATGTTTGAATGAGGAAGCTGCACTGCAGGCGTTGGATCATCTTGAAGACTTGACCAAGTAACCCAAACAGACGGCCACGATTGAGTTTGAAAAGTCTGACTATTGACTGAAGCCAATACGCACCGTTTCATTAATTGAAGTGAATGGGCTTAAGGTTCTGATTGATATCCACACCCCCCATTTGGCCCAATCCACGTAATGAACTAATGTTAATTGCTATTTGGCACGCAAGTTTTATTATTTCTTTTGTTTTTCTTTTAATTTCTTCATTTCATATTAGTTTGATAATAATTCCCTAAAAATAGAAAATAGGTCAATTAATTCCAAGTTTTTCCCCCTGATTCATGATTGAATCTAGAATTTTATTGAATAAAAATATTAGGAAAACCATGCATTGTTATTTTTTGTGCATTTTTTACATTTTATTTGATAATAAAATTACCATGGTTGATACCTCTGTTTGATGATTTTAGTTTGAGCATTTGGTGATGGTTTTTGGCTTGCTTTTTTGTGTGTGATTAGGTTAGACATGTATGCTCCCATAGTATTTTTCTCACATTTTTTTGGTGAAATTAGGTGGTGTCTTTAGGTTGAAACTTTAGGTGCTCCCTTTTAGGGTTTAAGCTTAGTACCTTGTAGTGTATAATTTATTTCTAGGTCTTATTTGAGGATTTGATCTCTGGAATTAACATGGTAGAGTCATGATTGACTTAGGTTCCCATAGTTATTTTTGTAGGATTTTATAATTGATTTTAGTATTTCAGGTAGAATTAACTTTAATACTAGGTTTTAGGTGATCCTAACTTGCTAACTCAACTAGAATGACTTCATTAGTTCCCTTAGACTAGGGTTTTGCTTCTCTTGCTTTTGGATGATGATGAAGACTTGTGTGGGCTGCTATGGAATGCATGGTGGAGCTTGGACTTGAAGATTTTTCTCCCTTTGGTGTATTTTGTTTAGGGTTATGGATTAGGGTTTTTAGGGAGATCCCTTAGAATAGACTTTCTTCCTTCATGAAACATGGAAGATGTTGATCACTTCCATTCCTCCCTATGATGCAATGTCCCATTGTGAAGGCCTCATCCCTCCTTTGGTAGGATGTGTGGCTCTTCACAAGTTGGTAGAACCTTTGAGGGTTCCTTTCTTTGATGGTGGAGTGCTTAGAGGTGACCTTTGGTCTTCACTTTGCTTCTCCCTGTCCCATCTTGCTCTTGTTAGATGAATCTTTCCCCCTTGCTAGAGGATGGAGTTCCTTGAAGATGCTGGAGGTTGCACATCCCCTTGTTTGAAGACTGCCATTGGAACTGAAGCTTGAAGATCAAGAAGAACAAGTTGACACTTGTGAAGAAGATCAAGTTGAGAATGAATTGAGAGCTGAAGCTTGAAGAAGATGAAGAACAAGTTGATACTTGTGTTTGATGCCTTGAAAGCTTGAAGAAGCAAGTTGACACTTGCTATTGAATATGAAAAGCCTTGAAGAACAGTTACAGACTGAGGACTGAGCTGCTGTCAGAGGACTACTTTGTTGTGAAGCTGTGGAAGCTGTTGATCTGCTTTCTTCCCTGTCTGTTTGCTTTCTGTGCAACTGTATTGATGTGACTTGTTTGATTTGCTTGATGCATTAGAATAAGTCCATGTTTAAATTGTGTTAAGCTAGGAGCATGATTGCATTAGAGGTTGAGTCGCTCCCTCTGCTTGTATTGTTACTGTATGGCTTTGCTTGCGGGTATTCGGTAGAGCTCTGTTCCCTTGCCTATGTGGTTTGTGAGTTGCTTGATGGCATTTTATTTTTCTTGTATGATTGCAGTTATTCATATCTGGCTTGAGGTCGAGACGAGTTTTGCTTTCGCGAAAATAAGGTGCCGGCAAAACAGAAGATTCGCCACCTTTCGTTATTTATCCCTCGGAGCGGGAAAGGAAACGATCGAAAAAACCTGACGAAAAAAGGGTAAGACAAGGTCGTCGCAACCATTGTCTGGGTTCAGGAGTCGGTTATGCAAGGGGAAGGTATTAGCACCCCTCACGTCCATCGTACTCGATGGGATCCACGCTTGTTGTGTTTACTGGACGAGTTGGTTTATCTATCTACGTATCAAGGCTGGCTTAAACAGAAAGGAAAATGACTCGGCAAAGCGTCGCACTTTATGCCTACGTATTCTCATCAGAGAATGAGAAATCAGAGTCAACGTAGTTCGGCCTACGACGGGTTACGGGGAAGGTGGCTCGCCAATACATCAGTATTGTGCCTACGTACTCTCAACAGGTATGAGAGATCAGAGCTTACGTAGGGTTAAACAACAGTTCCAGCAGTTAGGGACAAATCCTGTTTGCGGTGGCGCTGAAGTTTAACGACACTCTTTTCTTCAAAAAAGCTTCCTTTGAATTATGGGCCCACGGGGCAAAAAGGTTTGAAGTTTGTTTTCTGTCTTTTACGGAATAAGTGTTTTTTATTGTGTTTGCAATTTCAATCGCACTAAAGACTATGACCTGAGAGTGAATACGTCACATGTCACCCAAAGGGTGCCATACTAAACATCCAGACTGTTGAAAAGAAACTCTCAACAATCCTTTCTCAGATAGCTTAAGGCTCGTAACGTACGAAATAAATCATTCATGATTACTGTATCTTAAGCTGTTTTGAGATGAGAAGAGAACATGCTCAACTACGGGGAGACTATCAAGTCCTACTGTTGTCATGGCAAGGATTCATCCTATAGTTGAGGTTTGAAACAGGGAACTCCTAGAAGTTATCATGCATAGGTTTCAACCTAAAGTTCTATCATCACTTCCTTATCAAAGGATGTGAGATTCCTAAGGGATCATGTCAATGATACACAGAAACAGGTAAAGCATCAGCTTAAACAGTAATATAGTAAACAGTAAAAAGTAAACTGCGGTAAAATGCATGCAATGCAAGTGAGGGAGGAAATGTGTGTGGGGTGTCAACCTCCACAAGCTAATCTCAACCTCAAGCCAGAATGAATATCAGTAATCATACAGAAAGATAAACATGCTATCAAGCAAAATACAGTAAACTGCAATCATACAGGAGAAATAACATCATGCTATCAAGCAAAACAAACCACAGGGGCAAGGGAGCTGGGCTCTACCGAATACCCGCAAGCAAAGCCATACAATAACAATACAAGCAGAGGGAGAAACTCAACCTCTAGTGCAATCATGCTCCTAGATTAAAGCTAGTCTAGATATGAACTTATTCTAATGCATCAAGCAAGTCAAACAAGGCACATCAATACAGAAAAGAAATAAAGAAGAAAGCAGATCAACTCCTCCCTCTCAAGCCTCAACTCTTCTGACAGCAACCCAGTCTTCAGACCTCCATCACTCTTGACAAATATCAATTTGCTTCTCCAGGTTTCAACCCTGCCACATAAGTTTCAACTTATCTTCTTCTTCAAGCTTCAGCTCCTTAATCAGTTCCACCTTCAGGCTTCACCCTTAACCACAAGTATCAACTTGATTCCTTTGTTCTTCAAGCTTCAGCTCTTCAGTCAATCTCAATTGACCTCCTCATAAGTATCAACTCAGTCTTTAAGCTTCAGCTCTCTTACTTTACCAGTCTCAACTTGGTCTTCTCTTCCTATAAGCTTCAGCTTTTTAGAGTAGTCTTTAATCACTTAGAAGTGTCAACTTCATCCTTCAATCTTTTCTCAAGCCTCAGCTCTTCATTCAGTCTTCAAGTATCAACTTGCTCTTCTTGCTCTTCAAGCTTCAGCTGAAATGGCAATGCCTAGGGAATCATCCTCTTCCATACTCTTCACAAGTCTTCATCTTCACACTCAAGCCCAACATCTCTCAAGATACTCAAACCAGAAGAAATCACTTAACTGGATAAGCTAGGATATTAAACTGCTTATTGACCACCAAAGGTGACCTATAAGGGTTTAACATCAAAAGAATGGTTCCCTCAAAAGTTCTACTTCCTAGGTACCATCACTTATCCCTCCAAATTAGGGAGGTGAATACCATGGAAGGACCTTGAATCATGGGGAAGAATGGAGGTGAAGTATACCATCCATGTTTAAGAAAGGAATCAACTAAGTCTAAGCTCTACCTAATTCCTAACCCTAAAACAACAACAAAACAAACAAGTATTCAAGCTCTCAAGCTCCTCAATCAACCTTCAAGTCTTCTACTATGCTCCTCCATGCTCCACAAAGCAAGACCAAGCCCACCAAGCCAACAAAGCAAAGCAAAACAAAGTACAAGCCCACAAGGGCAACACAAACAACAATCAACTACCAAAATCAATTAAAAATAGTATACTATTATATTAAACTCTAATATAATTTCTAGGGGATCCTACGTGACTACCCTTAATACCCTATATGTCCCAACATCTAACTTGACCTAGAAACCCAAAATTCTAGTGTTATTGTGGACCTATGTTAAGGATTGACCTAAATCTACACAACCTAAAGTCATCTAATCAAAACTAATCAAAAATTAATCACAAAATTATGGAATAAATCCAGAGGGGAGCTAAAGTCCTAATCTAACTATCCTAAAAAGAATGGCATAAAAATTCAAAGGGAACTAGCTAAACAAAACTCTACAAATCTATGCATCACATAAAAGGAATTAAAAGCTATTAAAAGAGAAAATACACAAAAAATATTACAAATGCATGAAATGCAAATATTTTGATTTTATAATTTTCTAGACATTAATATGAAATGGGAGAAAAAATCCCCATGCAAAAATCATCATTTTTCTATTTAATATTATTTTTCAAAGATTAAAATAAAATGGAGAAAAAGAAATTAAAATGGTAAACATTTGGTGCAAATAGCAATTAAGTGCAGTTCATTATGGGAATGGGCCCTAAATGGGGGTGCAGTTAGTATAAGCGCTAGGCCCAGTTTAATCAGAAAATCAATTCAGAAAATATAAAGAAAAAGAAAAATCCACGGTGCATTAAGTAAAGAAATTCAGTTCAATTCCTGATTGGGCCATGAATGGGGGTGTGGTTATCAAACTCAACTTAAGCCCAAAACCTCACGTTTAATGAAACGCTTCGTTTTGGTTGTCTTCAGACTTCCCTTCAAACACGAAATTGAATCTCAGCCATTAGATCCAAGTCCAGTCAATGAGTCCACGCATGATCAAACGGCCAGCACATCATCTTCTTCATTCAGCCATGGAAATGGAGGAAAAGCTCCATAGTTGCAGAGCTCGAATCCCTAACTCGAACTCCATCCAAACTCAACCAAAAGCCATGATTCAAAACCCTAATCTACTCTAAATTCAACCCTGAATCCAACCATAGCCTTAGAATCAATTGAAATGCCCTTAATCTCTAAACCCGATCCAAGATCAAAACTATGCTCAAACTTCAATTCTAACAATTCTTGAGATTGATTACCTCAGAATGATCACCACCTCACACTGGTTAATTCTTGATATCAAACTCATGTTATAGCTCACTATACATCATGTTCTTGGTCCAAACAAAAATGGTGTCACTAACTCAAACTTCACCAAATGATCTCAAACTTTCCAGAATCCATCTCCTACTTGTCTCTAACCATTCTAACCTAACAAATCTACCTAATTATGCTTAAATTATGGTGTAGAAGAAAAGTTACAAACCTGTCAAATCTTGAATATCAGATAGGTCAAAGCTCCACTTCAACCTCTCAAACTCTTCAGAAACCTTCCTTGATTGATGATAAAGCTTCTGTTTGCAAAAGATTTGATCAAGAAAGCCTGAATCTCCAAACTCGATGGTGACTTGCAGCTCCCAAAATCCAATTGCTAACTCTTCAATTCTTCATGATCTTGCCCTCAATTTGGTATGCACACATTCAGTATGATCAATGGAAGGTGTTAGGATTGAAAGAAGCAATGAAAATGAAGCAGAAAGTAGAAATTGATTTCAACTTGCAATGGAAGAAGAAAAATGGCAATCTCACTCTCCTCTCTAATCTCTCACCAACCTTGCATCTGAGCATGTTCTAATCCATATATAGAAGGCTTCTAAACCCTCTAGAACTTTCTGGAATCATCCAATGAGAATTTGGGATTCTCATGCCATGAGTTTTTGATTTCATCTCATCTCACATGCCATCTCATGCTATGCCTCTTGCAGCAACTTGTTCTGACCTGAAAATCTCCTTAGATGAGATGTATGATGTGTTAAGATACTTAGATAGCTTGTGTATTGCCTTCCCTTGTGTTTTGCATTTGTACCTTAATATGCAAGCAACCATTTTCCAAAGCAAGTCCATGATCTAGGCCTCAAATCAAAAATGTGGCTGAACCATTGTTTCTAAAGTGTTCTTTGGAGTCAAAATGACCTATTACATGCCATGGTTTGGATGTGTAACTTGGAAATTTCAATTTCCAACTTTGACTTATTTAACTTATGCCTCCATTTTAGGTCATTTTTATCACTTTGAGCTACAAGCCTCTTCAACATCTCATGACCTCCTTAATAGCCTTAAAACATCATTTTAAGCAAGTTTGATGTTGAAGATTTTTCCATTTGAAGCTTGGAAATAGGAGTTATGGCCTTATGCTTGAAATGACCTATAATCTCCAAATGACCAAAATGCCCTTGACTTGTCAAAGCCATAAGTTGAGTTCTACAAATCCTATCAAGGACTTCTAGTACTCTATAGAAAGCTAAGGAGATTAGGAACAACATTAATGTTGACCAAAAGTTCATAGGAATCATCCTTCTTGGGCAAAGGTTTGATGCAAGTTGGGTAACTTTCAAGGCCCCAGATTCACATACCTCAGATGACCTGTAACTTACCAAAGTCATAACTTGATCTCTACAAATCCTATCAAGGACTTCTAGTACTCAAATTAAAGCTAAGAGCAAGCTATACAACATTCATGTTGGGGGTAAGATGAGATGACAATTACATCTTGAGCTAAACTGCCTTGAAGATAGGGGTCAAACTAGGGGATTTTACACTGCCAAGCCTTAGAAACCCTAGCTTGAAACTTCTCAAACTCCTCAATCATGATGAGTTGATCTTGGAATTATCCTTATAACATCTCAATGCATCAATCCATGATCACATGGATCTTGGATTAGGTCTCAACCCTCTCCAAATCATCAATAGACCTAGGGTTGACCCAGTCAAACCCTAATTATACCACTCATGGCTGAGTCTTCTTAAACTTGCACAATGACCTCTCTAGGACTCATGATGGATTTCAAGACATCTCATAAGCTCTCTCAAAGCTTCAAGTCCATCCTCATGGCTTCATAATCATCTGAGGAGCTCCCATAACTCTCAAGTTAGGAGGCACACCACCTTGGTTCCAACCAATCTCTCTGAGGATCTCTTAACTTCTCTGACAAAGATATCAACCCTTGAACACTTGAATAACCTTCTTGGATAGCTTCAAACTCTTGTGGTGCTCTTGATTGGTAATCATACCTCTTGATCTACTGCATACATGTCAATGAGAGGCAGATGACAATGCTAATGAACACAAGCTAGGTAAAGAAATGTTAGTCAAATTTTGGGGTGCAACAGCTGCCCCTATTCAAACGGCTTGGACTTGACTGGGTGAGAAGCGAACGGATCTCAACCAATCAAGGTGCAAGACGGTTGAATACCAACAAACCCGGAAATTTGACAACTGCACAATGTTGCACCCCAAAATTTGACCAACATTTTTTTACCAAGCTTGTGTTCATTGTATTCATCATCTGCATCTCATTGATATGTGTGCAGTGGGTCAAGAGGTATGATTACCCGGAAAGAGTTATATGAGACTTTGAAGCTAGCCAAGAAAGTTATTCAAGTATTCAAAGATTGATATTCTTGTCAGAGAACTCAAGAGATCCTCAGAGAGATTGGTTGAAACCAAGGTTGTGTGTCTCATAACTTGAGAGTTGTGGGAGCTCCTCAGATGATTCTGAGACTATGAGGATGGGCTTGAAGCTTTGAGAAAGCTTATGAGATGTCTTGAAGGCCATCATGAAGCCTAGAGAGGTCATTGTACAAGAATTCCGAAGACTCAGCCATGAGTGGTGGAATTAGGGTTTGACTGGGTCAACCCTAGGTCAACTGATGATTTGGAGAGGTTTGAGACCTAATCCAAGAGCCATGTGATCATGGAATGATGCATTGAGATGCTATAAGGATGATTCCTATACCAACTCATCATGATTGAGGAGTTTGGGAAGTTTTAAGCTAGGGTTTCTAAGGCTTGACAGTGTAAAATCCCCTAGTTTGATCCCTATCTTCAAGGCAGTTTAGCTCAAGATGTGATTGTCATCTCATCTTCCCCACAACGTGAATGTTGTAGAGCTTGCTCTTAGATTTAATTTGAGTACTAGAAGTCCTTGATAGGATTTGTAGAGCTCAAGTTATGACTTTGACAAATTACAGGTCATCAGAGGTATGTGAATCTGGGTCCTTGAAAGTCACCCAACTTGCATCCAACTTTTGCCCTAGTAGGATGATTCCTATGAACTCTTGGTCAACATGAATGTTGTAGATCATCTTCTTAGCTTTCTTGAGAGTAATATAAGTCCTTGATGGGATTTGTAGAACTCAACTTATGGCTTTGACAAGTCAGGGGCATTTTGGTCATTTGGAGGTTATAGGTCATTTCAAGCACAAGGCCATATCTCCTACTTCCAAGCTTCAAATGGAAAAATCTTCAACATCAAACTTGCTTAGAATGATGTTTTAAGGCTAGTAGGGAGGTCATGAGATGTCGAAAAGGCTTGTATCAAAAAGTGATAAAAATGGCCTAAAATGGAGGCATAAGTTAAATAAGTTGAAATTGAAAATTGGAAATAACAAGTTACACATCCAAACCATGTCATATAATAGGACATTTTGACTCCAAAGGACATTCTAAGAACAATGGTTCAGCCACAATTTTGATTTGAGGCCTAGATCATAGGGCTGCTTTGGAAATGGCTTACTTGCATCTTAAGGCACCAAAGCAAAACATGAAGAAACTCAATAAGCAAGTTAGTTATGCATTGTAACACATCATAAATCTCATATGGGGAGAATTTCAAGTCAGTTACAAAGGTTACAAGGACTATGGCATGAGATAGCATATGGTGAGAAGTGAAATCAAATATCATGAGATGAGAAGTTCAAATACTCATTGGATTGTTCCAGAAAGTTCTGGACAGTTCTAACAAGTTCTATATAATGGTTAGAGCTTGCTCAGTAGAAAGGTTGGTGAGAGAGAATTGTGTGAGAGGGGAGAGATTGCATTATGAAATTTCCATTGAAGATCAAGAATCGGTTCCATTGATTCACTTCATTTCCATCCCTTTTTTCAATTGGAGCACAGTCCATATGGATCACTGAGGGTGTGCAGATCAAATTGGGGGAAATTCCATTGTTGAATCGTGTATGAGCTTTTGGATTTTCACCTCCGCAACTCAAGATCGGTTTCCAAGAATCAAGCAGTTTCAACCCTTCTTTTTGCATACAGAAGCAAGAATACTACTCAGTGAAGGAATTGGGAAAGATTGAAGGTCTGAATTGGAGGTTTCGTGCACCTGTTCATCCCAATTACACAGGTTTGTAACTTTCTCTCTACACTCTAATTTAAGTGCTATTAGATAGAATTAATAGGTTAGAATGGTTAAGGATAACTAGGAGATCATTTCTGGAGAGTTTGAAGAGATTTGGTGATGATTTTTGCAATGGCAAGATTTCTGTTTGGACCAAGAACTCACTGAATATTGGGGGATAATCTTAGTGTGATAGCAAGAAGTGCTCAGGGAAACCTGATGATGAGATTAGGACCTTTAATTTTGAGAATTGCTAAGATTGGTTCTTGATCAGTTATTTGAAGTTGCGATCGGGTTTTAGGTTTGAGAGAGTTTCAATGAGTTCTGATGCCATGGCTAGATTCCTGGTGAAAAATGGAGCATGTTAGGGTTTTACACTTTAGGATTTGATGAGGTTTTGAGGGTATTCGGATGAGGAGAAAGGAGGAGTTGAAGCTCTGTTTCAATGGAGTTCTCCCTCCAGAAATTTGAAATTGAAGAAGATGATGTTGTGGCCCTAGGATCAGAGGAGACTTTTGACTGAAATCTTGATCTAACGGCCATCCACGCGTTTCAGTTTGTGAAGAGGTTTGAACAAGACAAAACGCAGCGTATCACTTAAGTCCTGGCTTGGGCTTAAGTGATCTTTTGATGTCCACACCCCCTTCACGAGGCCCATTAGATTTTGAACTGAATTCTATTGCTATTCCCACCATGTTTTTCTCATTTTCTTTCCCTTTTTTCTTTTTGATTTTCTGATTAATGAATGGGCCTAGCGCGTTTACTTTATGAACCCCCATTCTGGGCCCATGCGCGTATTGAACTGCATCTGGTTACTATCTGCACCCCAGTTTCATATTTTCATTTTATTTTCTTCCATTTTATTTCAAACTTTGAAAATTCATATCAATTTGAAAATTAAAGATTTATTAATGGGAATTTTTGCTCCCATTTCATATTAATGTCTAGAAAATTATCAAATAAAAATAGTTTCATTTCATGCATTTTAAATATTTTTTGTGTATTTTCTACTTTTATTGCATTTTATTTCTTTTTATGTTGATACATGAATTTGTAGAATTTTGTTTAGGTAGTTCCCTTAACATTTTTAGGCCATTCTTTTTAGGATAGTTAGATATAAGCTTTAGCTCCCCCTTGGATTTATTCCATAATTTTGTGATGAACTTTAGGTTAGTTTTGATTAGATGACATTAGGTCGTGTAGAATTAGGTTAATCCTTAACATAGGTCCACCATAACATTAGAACTTTGGGTTTCTAGGTCAAGTTAGACATTGGGGCATATAAGGGTATTAAGGGGAGGTAGGTAGGATCCCTTAGAAATTATATTAGGTTTTAATATAGTAATATACTATTTTTAGTTGATTTTTGTAGTTGATGATTGTTTGTGTTGCCCTTGTGGGCTTGAATTTTTGTTTGCTTTGCTTTGTGGGCTTGGAGAGCTTGGTATTGCTTGGAGGAGTACTGAGGATCTTAGTAGGAGCATTGAGGAGCATTGAGGAGCTTGAGAGCTTGATCTTATTTGTTTTGTTGATTGTTTTAGGGTTAGGGATTAGGAAGAGTTTAGACTTAGATAACTTCTTTCTTAAACATGGATGGTATCTTTCACCTCCATTCCTCCCTATGATTCAAAGTCCTTCCAGGGTACACACCTCTCTCCTTTGGAGGGATAAGTGATTGTACCTAGGAAGTAGAACTTTTGAGGGAACCATTCCTTTGATGTTGAACCCTTATAGGTCACCTTTGGTGGTCAATAAGCAGTTCAATATCCCCAGCTTATCCAGTAAGTGATTTCCTCTGGCTTGATTATCTTGAGAGATGATGAGCTTGAGTTTGAAGATGAAGACTCCATTGAAAAGTGTAGAAGAGGATGAATCCTTGAGTATTGCCATTCCAGCTGAAGCTTGAAGAGCAACAAGAGCAAGTTGATACTTGAAGACCCCTGAATATTAGGTGAAGCCTGAAGGTGGAACTGATCAAGAAGCTGAAGCTTAAAGGAGAAGATAAGTTGAAACTTACGTTGAAGGGTTGAAACCTGGAAAAGCAAATTGATATTTGTCAAGAGTGATGGAAGTCTGAAGACTGGGTTGCTGTTGGAAGAGCTGAAGCTTGAAGTTGAGAGAGGAGCTGCTTCTATTTTCTTTTACTGTATTGATGTGTTTTGTTTGACTTGTTTGATGCATTAGAATAAGTTCATATCTAGAATAAGTAGAATCTAGGAGCATGATTGCACTAGAGGTTGAGTTGCTCCCTCTGCTTGTATTGTTACTGTGTGGCTTTGCTTGCAGGTATTAGGTAGAGCCCAGCTCCCTTGCCCATGTGGTTTGTTTGCCTGATGGTATTTCATTTCATTTTATCTGTATGATTGCAGTTTACTGTTATTGCTTGATAGCATGTTTTATATTTCAGTATGATTACTGTTATCCATTCTGGCTTGAGGTTGAGATGAGCTTGTGGAGGCTGAAGTCCCACACACATTTCCTCCCTCACTTGCATCGCATGCATTTTACTGTTAAGCTGATGCTTTGTCTGTTTTGTTGTATCATTGACATGATCCCTTAGGACTCTCATTTCCTTTGATAAGGAATTGATGATAGAACTTTAGGTTGAAACCTATGCATGACAACTTCTAGGAGTTCCCTGTTCAAACCTCGACCATAGGATGAATCCATGGCATGACAACAGTACGACTTGATAGTCTCCCTCCTAGGTGGGCCTGTTCTCTTCTCATCTCAAAACAGTTTAAGATACAGTAATCATGAATGATTTCTTTCGTACGTTACGAGCCTTAAGCTATCTGAGAAAGGATTGTGGGAGAGTTTCTTTTCCACAGTCTGGATGTTTAGTATGGTACCCTTTGGGTGACATGCGACGCATTCACTCTCAGGTCATAGTCTCTAGTGCGATTGAAATCACAAACACAATAAAAAACACTTCTTTCGTAAAAGACAGGAAATAACCGTAGTTTCCCGAACTACGTGAGCTCTGATCTCTCATACCTGTTGAGAGTACGTAGGCACAATACTGATGTATTGGCGAGCTACCTTTCCCCATAAACCGTAGTGTCCCGAACTACGTTGACTATGATTTCTCATTCTCTGATGAGAATACGTAGGCATAAAGCGCGATGCTTTGCCGAGTCATTTTTCTTTTCTTTTTAAGCCAGCCTTGATAGGTAGATAGAATAAAACCAACCCGTCCAAGTAAACACAACAAGCGAGGATCCCGTCGAGTACGACGGACGTGAGGGGTGCTAATACCTTCCCCTTGTGTAACCGACTCCCGAATCCAGACAATGGTTGCGACGACCTTGTCTTACCCTTCTTCGTTAGGTTTTTCCGATCGTTTCCTTTCCCGCTCTGAGGGATAAATAACGAAAGGTGGCGACTTTTCTGTTGTGCCGGCACCTTATTTTCGCGCAAGCGACAGCGGGCGACTCTGCTGGGGACTCCAACGGTTCCCTGCGAGAGTCAATCCTAACGCTTGTATGTTTACTTGTCGGGTTGCGTTTATTTATCGCATTTTACTTCTCGCACTTTATTTCTCGCATTTTATATTCAGTATAATATGATTATTTGTGCTGTTGTGGGATGAGAGTTCTGATGAGTGAGAAGCCAGACCCATGCTTGAGTGCACCATAGACTTAGAGTGGAAATTAGTGGGCGCGTGCTTGCTTTGCAGGCACTAGTGTCTCATGAAATCCACGCTCAGACGAGGTTCATCCAGTTGGCTTCTCTTTCAACCCTTTGGGTTGAGACGGTTGCTGGTTTGGTGGATTGTCGACTCTGGGGACCGATCATTTGTGATTCAGCCGAGTGAGGCCGCTTCATGAGCTGGTGATGCCACACCTTCTGGGTATCGTATCACCCCTCTTGAATGTCTGTGACGCTGATGAACGCATAGGATGCCGAACTTGAGTCAGTTTAGGTCCATACCTGTGAGCAGGGTTGGGTTTATTGCAGGAAACCTTGACTTTCAAACTACCTGGTTTTCTTGACAGTGAATCAGTTTTGTTGGTACCAGGGTTTCTCAGTTGCAGATTTGTCTGTTCTTGATAGAGCAGGTTTTGATCAGAGGATCTTATCATCAGGTGTGTCTGTTCTTGATAGAGCAGGTTTTGATCAGAGGATCTTATCATCAGATGTATGTTTGTTCTTGATAGAGCAGAGTTTTCATCATCAGTTGTTTGTTCTTGATAGAGCAGATTTTTGATTGGGGTCTGAAGATCTCATCAGCAGATGTTGTTTGTTCTTGATAGAGCAGATTCTTGATTGGGGTCTGAAGATCTCATCAGCAGCTGCATGTTTGTTCTTGATAGAGCAGATTTTTGATTGGGGTCTGAAGACCTCATCAGCAGATATTTCTTGGTCCTACATCAGAGGTCCTCATTATCAGACATTTGTTCTTGACAGAGCAGAATTATAATCCTACGTATATGGCCCTATCAGATGGTTGTTCTTGACATATCAGATTTGTGGTCCTACACCGGGGTTCTCTTATTATCAGATGCAGTGGTTGTTCTTGATAGAGCAAGATTATGGTTTTGTTGATACAGAATCTCCACAGCACCAGCTGCCCTGACCTCTTATTGCATGATTGCATTTTGCATTAGTTTGCATGTTCATTTGCATTTCATTAACGTGTGTCTGTGTTGCAGGTACCGTTCTCCCTGATCCAGGATTTCTTGCCTCCTATTGTATTGTTATGGGCTCTTTGAGGAAGACCGTGGCTTACAAGTTCCCTGCCCCCGATGTGGTTAAGTTAACTGGTTTGATAGCTCTAGCAGATGATTCTGTGAGGGATGAGTTCAGGAAATCTTACGGCAGGTTGCTCAGTTTGGTTCATAAACCTTCTACATTCGAGGTGAATGGGTTGCACGCTCTGCTGCAGTTCTACGACCCTCCGCTGAGATGTTTCACTTTTCAGGACTTCGTTCTCGCACCTACGCTGGAAGAGTATGCTGATTTGCTAGGTGTGCCTATCAAGAGGCAGATGCCTTTTGTTCACAGGGATGCTGAGCCTGATCTGGCTGGTTTAGCTTCTTCACTTCACCTGGACGCCTCCGAGTTAGTATTGACTAGTTGGAACAAGGTTCCTGGGTTCTCCTTGCAGTTTCTAGTGGGAAAGGCTCAGCAGTGTGCCAAGGACGGATGTTGGGTCGCGTTCAATGCCATCCTCGCTCTGTGTATATACGGCATCGTTATGTTCCCTAATATGCCCGATTTTGTAGACTTCGATGCATTTCACGTCTTCGCATCAGGGAATCAGGTCCCTACCTTGATATGAGATGTCTATCACTCAGTCCACTACAAAAACAAGAACAGGAGGGGGAAGAATGTCTCGTGCTACGTACCCTTGCTGTACAAATGGCTTGATAGTCATCTGCCCAAAAGGGGTCCTTTTGTCTTGTCTGCAGCCACAGCTGAGTGGCCTGAGCGTCTGATGAGTTTATCTGCAGAGGATATTGACTGGTTCGACAGAGATAGGTTGGGTACTGAGGTGATCTTCAGTTGCAGCGGGTTTCCAAATGTGCCTCTGATAGGCAGGAAGGGCTGTATAAACTACAATCCGTCGTTGCTGGTTCGATAGTTCGCGTATGCTTTGAGAACTCCGCCGAAGGGTGAAGAGGTACAGGAATCTCTGTACCTCACTGGTATTCTAGAGGGGGATCTGTTGTCCAAGCTTCAACGCGCGTGGAATGGTATCAGTAAGCAAGGAAAGCCATTGCTGGGAAAAAGCAACAATCAAGCCTACCCTCCGTACGTGACTTGGATCAAAGCCAGGGCCAATGCTATAGGGATGTCGTTTCCTCATGCCAAGCTAGAAAGCCCTCCAACAATCGAGGAGCTTACTACTGTGCCCATTCAGCAGCATAATCAGGTGTTAGCCGAGCGGGATGAATTGAAGCGGGCAAACGAAGAGCTGGAGAAGGAATTGGCTCAGCTTCGAAGAGAGAGGAACGAAGCCGTCCATTCTTTCAAAAGGCAAACAAAGTTGGTGAACCAGCTAGGTACAGACCTGACTAAGCAGATAGCCGAGCGGGAACGCATGGGTCGAGACTTCAAAGCCGTCAACAACGTACTGGCTACGAAGAAGCAGCACTTGGACGAGGCATATCGAAGGATATCCAAGTTCAACCAGCACTAGAAGGCTTCCCTGGCCACCAGGAAAGAGCGGGAGGATAAGCTGATGCTACAGATCTCCAAGCTGGAAGCCCAGGTGAAGGACAGTGAAAAGAGGTTTGATGAAGAAACCGCCCGCAGATACGCCGCCGAAGGCCAGCTCAACAAAGCTCTCGCTAACCTGAAGGAGCGCAAGCTGACATTTGAGTCCAAAAAGCGGAAGTTAGAAGATTGCTTCGGCGAAGGAGCATGGGAAGGTTCGGTTGAAGGTCTTCAGTATACCATTGTGCAGAGGGAATTACTCGTCGAGGGGTTGCTCACTCTGCCGGATCATCCAGAGACGAAGGAGTTGTTAGAAGAGTATCGCGCTCGTGGCCGTACTTGACTATTTGTATTCCTTTCGTTTTGATCATTGTTGTATGCTGACCATCACCAGGCTTATTGGCTGAGGTCACGCTGTTGATTCATCTTGTACTCGCTGATGCTATGTACTGCCTTGATAGGCTTTCTTTATATATGAGATTGTTGTTTCCATGATTGGACTCGGACTTCTTCTTCTTATTATTATCAGCACTGGTACTCAGGCACTAGGATCAGGGAGATCTCCCAAAAAACACAGACACACGCATGCATTTGCATGACGAGCATTTTGTTGTTTTTCCTAACCCTTTAGTGTTTACAGGTTTTTTCAGGTTTACAGGTGTCCCAGGTTGTTCTCGGTGACTCCAGGATTGATCAGAGACTAATTCACCGTTATCCGACTAGAGCTAATCAGACCAGGATCATGGATCAAGTGCAAACAGATGTTCAGGAGCTCCACGAGAGGATGGATCGCTTCATGGAGCTCATGCAAGTGGTCGCCAATGGCCAGGACCAGCTCAGGACTTTGGTTCAGCCTTTGATCTCCAGGGTTGATAGCAACGGCATACTCCACGGTGGGACCGTGCCTACTCCTCCACCAATTGATACCCCACAGAACGGTGTCCCCGTGGCTGGGGGCAACGACAGTGCTAATGGCAATGTGATGGCCAACATCGGACTCAATACGACGGGCGTCGGTAATGGGAGCCTGGAAGCTAATGTCAACATCGGGCCGGGCAACGGCAATGCAGGCGTCGGGAATCTGTTGGTGCCTCAGCCATGGCTTGAGGATCATCAGGATGATGTGTTCTCTCAAAGAGGTGCTGAAGGGGAGCTGAATGCTGAAGCGCGGCTCAGATTCAAAGCACTTGAAGATAAAATGAGAGATATCGAGAATCAGAATACTTTGGGTGTTGATATGTCCAAGCTGGGATTAATTGCTGATTTCAAGGTACCTCCTAAGTTTAGGGTACCTGAATTTGAAAAATATAAGGGCACCACTTGCCCTCGTGTCCACCTGAGATCGTACTACAGGAAGATGTCTGCTCATTCCGAAGACGAGAAGTTGCTGATGCACTTCTTCCAAGACAGTCTTTCCAGGCCATCCCTCGAGTGGTACATGGGTCTGGAGCCCACTAGTGTGCGCAAATGGAAGGATCTCGCTGAAGCGTTTGTGCACCATTACCAGTACAATAACGACTTGGCCCCGAACCGAGTCCAGTTGTAGAACCTATCGCAGAGGAATAATGAAGGATTCAAGGAGTACGCCCAGCGGTGGCGTGAGTTGGCAGCTCGGGTTCAACCGCCGATGGTTGAACGAGAGCTCGTGCAGATGTTTGTAGCTACCCTCTCAGGGGTTTACTATGAAAAGTTAGTCAGCGGTATGTCTGGGACGTTCTCAGCTCTCATTATCATGGGCGAGCACGTCGAGAATGGAATAAAGATCGGGAAAATTCAAGGTGAGTCATCCTCAGCTGGAGGGGGTGGAAAGAAACCTTATGTTGGTAAAAGGCGAGAAGGAGATGCGAGCGCTGTGACCAACACTCGAAGGAAGGGCAAAGGCCCTCATCAGCAGATAGCCAGTATAAATATCCTGGCAGCTCCGCAGCAGCAGCAGCAACAACCGAATCAACAGGGGTATAGAAAGTACCAGAATCGGGCATCTTTGGCAAACCGTCACTTCGAGGCACCGCCCATGTCGTACGCGCAACTCTTGCAGACTTTGCTTCAGCTACAGTTGGTCCAGAAGAGGACGATGGCTCCCTTGACAGGGGCACCTCCACTAGGGTACGACGCGAATGCTACGTGCGATTTTCATTCAGGGGCACCAGGCCACACAATCGAGAACTGCAAAGCTTTCAAGCATAAGGTGCAGGACCTGGTAGATGCCAAGATCATCAACTTCTCTGATAATGTGCCCAATGTCACAAAGAATCCTATGCCAAATCATAGGGGGGGTGTGAACGCTATTATCAAAGAAGAGAGCGCAGATCTGTTGACTGATGTTAGAGACCTAAAGACACCGCTTAGCTTCGTTAAAGCTAAGTTGCTGAAAAGAGGGTTCTTTCCAGGGTGCGGAGAACTATGCATGGACTGTGCCACACATTCTGATGGATGTGAGCAGTTGGTAGAAGGAATTCAAAGTCTGATGACTGAGGGGATTCTGCAGTTTAGCCGGAAGGCTGAAAGTGTATCAGGAGAGGTAGTATTGAAGCAGGCCGATGAAGTCGCCACCATCACCATCCCTCGCCAGCCAATAACCATTTCTGCGCCCAGACCGCCCACAATTACCATTACTAAAGCTGGGCCAATACCATTCGAGAGCACTAACGCCGTTTCGTGGCATTATGGGGCTGAAGTCTATTGCAACGGACATAAGTTGGAGCTGGAACCGTATGGGTCGACTGCGGAGAATCTTGCAGGAATCAGTGGTATTACTCGTAGCGGAAGAGTGTTCGCACCGCCGGAGGTCGTGGCAGAGAAAGTGGTCAGAGCTGATGCGGCCGATAAAGGTAAAAGCAAAGTCGTCGAAGAGGCCCCGTGTGGGGTAGAAAAAGACTTGCTTGTCAAATACGCCGAGGAGTTTATGCAGTTGATCAAAAAGAGCGACTACAAGATTGTAGACCATCTCCATCAGACGCCCTCGAAGATTTCCATTCTAAACTTGTTGCTGTGTTCTGAAGCACACCGCAATGCGCTGCTGAAGGTGTTGAACTCCACCTACGTACCGCAAGAGATATCGGTGAATCAGCTAGAAGAGGTGGTAGCCCACGTAAATGCTGGCAATGGGCTGGGTTTCACAGACTTGGAGCTGACACCAAAAGGGAGGAATCACAATAGCGCCCTGCACATCTCGATAGAGTGTAGGGGCACAGTCATGTCGCACGTGCTGGTGGACACGGGTTCGTCGCTTAATGTTCTTCCGAAGAAGGCGTTAATGAAGTTGGACACTCGTGGAGTGCTCTGCACACCCAGTGATCTGGTTGTGAAGGCGTTCGACGGAACTAAACGACATGTTTTCGGGGAGATGACCCTGCCGATCTAAGTTGGCCCGGAAACGTTCGACGCGGTCTTTTATATCATGGACATCATGCCTGCCTACAGTTGTCTCTTGGGCCGGCCATGGATCCATGCTGCTGGTGCCGTGACCTCCACGTTGCACCAAAAGCTCAAATATGCTGTCGGGGGAAGCATCGTAACCGTGTGCGGCGAGGAGGACATAATGGTGAGCCATTTGTCATCCTTTAAGTATGTTGAAATGGATGGCGAAATCCATGAAACTCTTTGCCAAGCGTTCGAGGCTGTCAAAGTAAAAGAAGTAGCTCCTGCAGTCACAGAGAAGCCAGAGATGAATCTCTCCTCGTTCAAGGAAGCTCGGGCCGTTGTCCAAGCTGGATCTACCCCAGGCTGGGGGCGAATTTTGGAGATACCCAACAAGAAGGATAAGTTTGGGTTGGGGTATTATCCTGGAGCTGAAGCTTCTTCTTCGTCTAGCAGTGCGTCTCGAGGTAAAGGGCCGATCCAATTTACCAGTGGCGGAGTGATCTTCGAAAGCATCAACGCGACGTCTGAAGACAGCGGGAATAGCGATTGTGATCTCGACTCTTGGATTCAGCCAAGCAAGCCAGGCGAGGGCCTCAACAATTGGACCATCAAGGATATCATCCAGATGACAAGTGAAGAGTAATGATTTACTTTTTCCAATCATTGTACAACCCTATGTCTTACCCGGGGCATAGCGGTTTTATTGTCAGGGCCTTGTTGGATTATGTACATGCATTTTGTTAATAAATCAAAGGCGTTTTCTTCGTATTCAAATTTTGTGATCCCTGTTATTCCTGTTTTATATTTGTTTTGAAAAATAGTAAAATGGCAATGGGGTTTGTGCTAACCTGCATATCTTTTTTTAAACTTAACCCTAGTTATTGCAGGATCCACATAACAGATGACATCGACTCTGGACCTTCTACGGCTCACTTCGACTTCGATTGCCCGATCTATCAAGCCGAAGAAGAGATTGATGAAGACGAAGACCTTCCTGAAGAGTTGGCCCGCTTGTTGAAACAAGAGGAGAAAGTTATTCTGCCTCATGAAGAGGAGATTGAAATCGTAAATCTGGGTTTGGAAGAGCTCGTCAGAAACGTCAGGATAGGGGCTGCATTGCAGAGTGATGTCAAGCAGAGATTGGTCGAGATGCTAAGAGAGTATAGTAACGTCTTTGCTTGGTCATACGAAGATATGCCCGGACTTGACACGGACATCGTGGTCCACCACCTGCCGTTGCGAGAAGATTGTCCTCCCGTTAAGCAGAAGCTTAGGAGGACGAGACCAGACATGGCCGTTAAGATCAAAGAAGAAGTGCAGAAACAACTTGATGCTGGCTTCTTAACGGTCACCACTTACCCTCCGTGGGTCGCCAACATAGTGCCTGTACCGAAGAAGGACGGTAAGGTACGCATGTGCGTCGATTATCGGGATTTGAATAGGGCGAGCCCTAAAGATGATTTCCCGTTGCCTCATATCGATGTGTTGGTCGACAACACAGCCCAGTTCTCCGTGTTTTCGTTCATGGATGGCTTCTCCGGTTACAATCAGATCAAGATGGCGTCGGAGGACATGGAGAAAACGGCGTTTATCACCCCTTGGGGAACATTTTGCTATAAGGTAATGCCTTTCGGTCTGAAGAACGCAGGGGCCACTTACCAACGAGCAATGGTAACTTTGTTTCATGACATGATTCATCATGAGATTGAAGTCTATGTTGATGACATGATTGCGAAGTCCCAAACGGAGGAGGGACATCTGGTCAATTTACTGAAGCTTTTTGAGAGGCTTAGCAAGTTCAGGTTGAGGCTGAATCCTAACAAGTGTACTTTCGGAGTACGGTCCGGAAAGTTATTGGGGTTTATCGTGAGCGAAAGAGGCATCGAGGTTGATCCTGCGAAGATTAAAGCGATACAAGAAATGCCAGTACCAAAAACAGAAAAAGAAGTTCGTGGTTTCCTGGGTAGAATAAACTACATTGCAAGGTTTATCTCCTAGCTCACGGCCACGTGTGAACCGATGTTCAAGCTTTTAAAGAAAGATCAGGCGATTACCTGGAATGAGGATTGCCAGAAGGCATTCGACAAGATAAAGCAGTATCTTCAGGAACCTCCAATCTTGATACCCCCAGTGGCTGGACGGCCACTAATCATGTACTTGACAGTTCTTGAGAATAGTATGGGGTGTGTTCTCGGTCAGCACGACGAGACGGGCAGAAAGGAGCATGCCATTTACTACTTGAGTAAAATGTTCACTGACTGTGAATCTCGCTACTCGATGCTGGAGAAGACGTGTTGTGCACTAGCCTGGGCTGCCAAACGTCTACAACAGTACATGCTCAATCACACCACTATGCTAATTTCGAAGATGGATCCGATCAAGTACGTCTTCGAGAAGCAGGCTCTTTCGGGCAGGATTGCCATATGGCAAATGGTGTTAACGGAATATGATATTCAGTACGTGTCCCAGAAGGCCATCAAGGGAAGCGTATTGTCTGATTACCTTGCCGAACAGCCGATCGAGGATTACCAGCCGATGAAATTTGAATTCCCTGATGAGGATATTATGTTTCTCAAAGCGAAGGATTGCGATGAGCCGTTGCCCGACGAGGGGCCAGATCGGAAATCCCAGTGGAAATTGATATTCGATGGGGCGGTTAATTCCTATGGAAGTGGCATCGGGGCTATCATCACGACTCTCCACGGATCCCATATCCCGTTTACTGCGAGACTGACGTTTCCAGTCACCAATAATGAAGCGGAGTACGAAGCATGCATTATGAGTCTAGAAGAGGCAATTGATTTGAGAATCAAGAATCTAGACGTATATGGTGACTCAGCGCTTGTGATCAACCAAATTAAAGGGGAGTGGGAGACTCGTCAATCAAATCTGGTGTCGTACATGAATTATGCCAGAAGGCTACTTCCGTTCTTTGATCGAGTAGAACTCCATCATGTGCCCAGAGCGGAGAATCAAATGGCTGATGCCTTAGCCACGTTGGCTTCAATGTACAAAGTCAATTTTTGGAATGAGGCTCCAAGAATTGTCCTGTCTCGTCTTGATAGACCTGCGTTTGTCTTTGCAATCGAGGAAGCCGCCGACGGCAAGCCATGGTTCCACGACATCCAGACTTTCCTTATGACTAAGGAGTATCCTGCGGGTGCGTCAACCCAGGATAAGAAGACTCTGAGGAGGCTATATGGAAATTTTTATCTCAATCCTGATGGAGTTCTGTATAAAAGAAACCACGATCTCATGCTACTCAGATGTGTAGATGAGAAAGAGGCGAGTATGCTCATGGAAGAAGTCCATGAAGGCACATTTGGTACGCACGCCGACGGGCATGCTATAACGAGAAAAATCCTGAGAGCAGGATACTACTGGCTGACGATGGAATCAGATTGTTTCAAATTCGCGAAGAGATGTCATAAATGCCAGATTTATGCTGATAAAGTTCATGTGCCGCCGTGCCCGTTGAATGTCATGTCCTCCCCGTGGTCGTTCTCCTTGTGGGGCATCAACATGATAGGCAAGATCGAGTCCACCGCGTCTAACGGTCATCGCTTTATTCTGGTAGCTATCGACTACTTCACCAAGTGGGTGGAGGCAGCCTCGTACGCTAATGTGACCAAGCAGGTGGTGGCTAAATCCATAAAGAGGGACATCATCTGTCGTTACGGAATTCCCGAGCGGATCATTACTGATAATGGTTCGAATCTGAATAACAAGATGATGAAGGAGCTGTGCCAGAGCTTCAAGATTGAACACCACAACTCATCTCCTTACCGGCCGAAGATGAATGGCGTCGTTGAAGCGGCCAACAAGAACATAAAAAAGATTGTTCAGAAGATGGTTGTGACCTACAAAGATTGGCACGAGATGCTGCCATTTGCACTGCACGGTTATCGTACGACGGTACGTACGTAAATCGGGGCAACTCCTTTCTCCTTGGTGTACGGTATGGAAGCTGTCCTACCGTTAGAAGTGGAGATCCCTTCTTTGCGAGTTTTGGTTGATGTGAAACTCGACGAGGCAGAATGGATTACGAACCGACTAAACCAACTCAGCCTGATGGACGAGAAGAGGTTAGCATCGATTGCGTTTGGCCGTCTGTACCAAAGCCGAATGAAGAAAGCTTATGATAAGAAGGTGCGTCCTAGAAGCTTTCAGACGGGTGATCTCGTCCTGAAGAAGATTCTTCCTCCACACTCCGATCACCGGGGCAAATGGACTCCGAATTACGAAGGTCCGTACGTCGTCAGCAAGGTCTTCTTGGGAGGAGTTTTGTTGTTATCCACGATGGATGGTGAAGATTTTGCATCCTCGGTGAACGCGGACGCAGTTAAAAAATACTTTGCTTGAAAGCGACCCGCTGGACAAAAAAAAGAGAGTCCAGGCAAAAAAGGGGCATTCCGGCGAACCAAAAACAGAATAAAAGGTTCGGGCAAAAATTAGGGATATGAATTGAAAAAATGTACACCCGCGAAGTCGAAAACCTACCCTGGGCAGCTTCGGCAAAAAAGGGTATCCCGGTGAACTGAAAACCCGCAAAGGGCGGTTCACGCAAAAGTTAGGGATTTGAAAAAGCAAATGACTGCGTTCCGCGGGTGGACTTTCTTTGTTTAGTGGTTTGGAAGACCTGGGGGCCGTTTATCTGAATCAATCTCTTCCGAGGCTGAAGCGTCGGAGAAGTATCGAAGTCGAGTGGGTCATAGAGGGATCAACTCATGGTGTTCGTCTACGCCTCGTTGCCGACATTTGTATATACTGATGTATATTTATGTTTTATTTTTGCGGCTTCCTCGTTCCAGGAGCTTGCATCTGTTGTAAAACATTTTTTACCCATTCAGGGGTTCGTTATCAATAAAATGCATACTATTCAGCAATTATGTTTGTCTGTTTAGCATTTATCTGTTTTGTTTGCGAAAAAGAACGCCGATGTTTTTGATAAAATGCGCATACATAAACTTACTGGCCTAGGCCACTGATTGTCGAAACAATGAATTACTTAAATATTGTCACGAGATAATAACCTTGATAGGTCCCTTTGAAAAGGGTATCTTGTCTGTTTGTTTGTGTTGTTACAGGTGTAGCATATTCCAGACAGTGCGTCGTGCGCATCCCTGAAGCAGGATGATTCCTCCTTCTCCAGCAGAGTTCAGTAGCCTCTCCCCGCAGAGTCTGAACGCGAGATCGTGAGCATTGATATGTCTCCCCAGGCAGAGATGATTATCTTCCCCAATCAGATGTATCCTGAAGGAACGTCATCTCCTCAGCTGAGTCAGGCGCCGAAGCATATGTTCATCCCCCAGCACCGGGTCACAAGTGCAGGTTTCGTAGGAAACCCTTCGTTCACTGAAGTGTACAGCAACTGATAGTCCAGACTGAAGTCTCCAGCGGAATTGAAATTCCTCACCAGAGTCGTACTCCCCCCCGAAGACGGATGATTCCTTCTTCCCCAGCGGAATTGAAATTCCCCCGCAGAGTCGTACTCTCTCCAGCGAAGCAGAATGATTTCTCCTTCCTCATCCGAGTTTGCAGATTCCCAAGAGAGCCGAATCCTTGGAAGCTGCCCAAGCCATGATTGGTTTTCCCCAGTGGAGTGTTGATCAGCCGAAGTTGTTTCCCCACATAGTCGCCATCTCCAGAGAAGAAGCCATGAAGGCCACTCAGGTCATTCTCGTGATTGACATCGCTCTCCACTCAGTAGGTCCAGGTTCCCGTAGAGCTTCGTTCCCCTGCAGCAATCAACTGAAGTTGTTTCCCCCGCAGCAGTCAACTGAAGTTGTGCCCCTGCGGAGTCCAATTGAGATTGGCGTGACCACGTTCTCCTCAGCAGGATGATTCCTCTACCTGAGTAGCTCTTTGTCCTTTACAGGAGGATTCCCCCTTCAACATTTATTTTGCTGACGGGATCACATCATTATGCATGATTGCATAGCATTTATCATAAACGCATAGCATTTCCACCGTGTGGGGTATTGCGCCATTGCCGAAGCATACGCATAATAAACATGATCTAGGTTGTTACCGTTCTTGTTTTGCAGGTGTTCCGCCGCAGAATTGATTGCTCAGGACGATTCCTGACATTCTCCCCAACGAAGTCGCTTGCTCAAGATGATTCTTGAGATCCCCAGCAAAGTCTTCGGTTCAAGATGAGTCTTGAATTCCTCAGTAGGGTTGTTTGCTTAAGATGATTCTTAAGTACCCAGTGCAGTCTCCAGAGTTGGTTGCTCAAGCTGATGCTTAGAGTCCCCAGTAAAGGTTGCCCAGGATGATTCCTGAAATCCCCAACAGAGTGTTCGCTCAGGATGATTCCTGAAAGCTCCAGCATGGTTACCGGTGCAAGATGATTCTTGAAGGTCCCCGACGGAGCTATTTGTCCAAGATGATTCTTGAAGTCCTCAGCAGAGTTGATTCCTCCAGAATGATTTCTGGACCCCCGGAGCGGAGTTACTTGATAGTCCTCCAGAATCCCCAGCGGCGAAGCGTCATCCCCGACAGGTTTCTAACGGCGAAGTTGAAACCTCCCTTGAAGACTCTATGATTGAAGTCTGACCGTGTTAATGAAGCAGTTCTCTCAACTGATGCAGAGTGCCTGATGGCAGAGGTTTAGATGTTCCCAGTTGGCTCATGATTGACCAAAAATTCTATTCCCGACTTGCTGATGAAGTCCGGCTGATGCCCGACAGTAATGCAGAATGCCTGATGGCATGATCAACCTAATGGTTGAAGTCCGGCTGATGCCCGGCAAGTTTCTTTGAATGCCTGATGGCATGATCAACCTGATGGTTGAAGTCCGGCTGATGCCCGACAAGTTTCTTTGAATGCCTGATGGCATGATCAACCTGATGGTTGAAGTCCGGCTGATGCCCGACAAATGTCTTTGAATGCCTGATGGCATGATCAACCTGATGGTTGAAGTCCGGCTGATGCCCGGCAGATGTCTTTGAATGCCTGATGGCATGATCAACTTGATGGTTGAAGTCCGGCTGATGCCCGACAAGTTTCTTTGAATGCCTGATGGCATGATCAACCTGATGGTTGACTTGAAGAGTCCCGAGGAATCATGATGCCCGATGGCATGATCGAATATGTACTACCAATTACCGTGTGACCAATTCTCCAAATAGTTGCCGTGCAGCTATTATTTCAGTGTTCGAAGATTAGCTCCCACCAGAGTACCGTGTACTTGTGCAGTTGGCAAATTTCAGGGTTTATCGGTATTCAACCGTCTCGCACCTTGATTGGCTGAGAGCTGTTCGCTCCTCACCCAGTCAGATTCAAGCCGTTTGAATAGGGGCAGCTATTGCACCCCAAAATTTGACCAACATTTTTTTACCAAGCTTGTGTTCATTGTATTCATCATCTGCATCTCATTGATATGTGTGCAGCGGGTCAAGAGGTATGATTACCCGGCAAGAGTTATATGAGACTTTGAAGCTAGCCAAGAAAGTTATTCAAGTATTCAAAGATTGATATTCTTGTCAGAGAACTCAAGAGATCCTTAGAGAGATTGGTTGAAACCAAGGTTGTGTGTCTCATAACTTGAGAGTTGTGGGATCTCCTTAGATGATTCTGAGACTATGAGGATGGGCTTGAAGCTTTGAGAAAGCTTATGAGATGTCTTGAAGGCCATCATGAAGCCTAGAGAGGTCATTGTACAAGAATTCAGAAGACTCAGCCATGAGTGGTGGAATTAGGGTTTGACTGGGTCAACCCTAGGTCAACTGATGATTTGGAGAGGTTTGAGACCTAATCCAAGAGCCATGTGATCATGGAATGATGCATTGAGATGCTATAAGGATTATTACTAGACCAACTCATCATGATTGAGGAGTTTGAGAAGTTTCAAGCTAGGGTTTCTAAGGCTTGACAGTGTAAAATCCCCTAGTTTGATCCCTATCTTCAAGGCAGTTTAGCTCAAGATGTGATTGTAATCTCATCTTCCCCACAACATGAATGTTGTAGAGATTGCTCTTAGCTTTAATTTGAGTACTAGAAGTCCTTGATAGGATTTGTAGAGCTCAAGTTATGACTTTGACAAATTACAGGTCATCTGAGGTATGTGAATCTGGGTCCTTGAAAGTTACCCTACTTGCATCCAACTTTTGCCCTAGTAGGATGATTCCTATGAACTCTTGGTAAACTTGAATGTTGTAGATAATATTCTTATATTTCTAGAGAGTACTATAAGTCCTTGATGGGATTTGTAGAACTCAACTTATGGCTTTGACAAGTCAGGGGCATTTTGGTCATTTGGAGGTTATAGGTCATTTCAAGCACAAGGCCATATCTCCTACTTCCAAGCTTCAAATGGAAAAATCTTCAACATCAAACTTGCTTAGAATAATGTTTTAAGGCTAGTAGGGAGGTCATGAGATGTTGAAAAGGCTTGTATCAAAAAGTGATAAAAATGGCCTAAAATGGAGGCATAAGTTAAATAAGTTGAAATTGAAAATTGGAAATCACAAGTTACACATCCAAACCATGTCATATAATAGGTCATTTTGACTCCAAAGGACATTCTAAGAACAATGGTTCAGCCACAATTTTGATTTGAGGCCTAGCTCATAGGGCTGCTTTGGAAATGGCTTACTTGCATCTTAAGGCACCATAGTAAAACATGAATAAACTCAATAAGCAAGTTAGTTATGCATTATAACACATCATAAATCTCATATGGGGAGAATTTCAAGTCAGTTACAAAAGTTACAAGGACTATGGCATGAGATAGCATATGGTGAGAAGTGAAATCAAATATCATGAGATGAGAAGTTCAAATACTCATTGGATTGTTCCAGAAAGTTTTGGACAGTTCTAACAAGTTCTATATAATGGTTAGAGCTTGCTCAGTAGAAAGGTTGGTGAGAGAGAATTGAGTGAGAGAGGAGAGATTGCATTGTGAAATTTCCATTGAAGATCAAGAATCGGTTCCATTGATTCACTTCATTTCCATCCCTTTATTCAATTGGAGCACAGTCCATATGGATCACTGAGGGTGTGCAGATCAAATTGGGGGCAATTCCATTGATGAATCGTGTATGAGCTTTTGGATTTTCACCTCTGCAACTCAAGATCGGTTTCCAAGAATCAAGCAGTTTCAACCCTTCTTTTTGCATACAGAAGCAAGAATACTACTCAGTGAAGGAATTGGGAAAGATTGAAGGTCTGAATTGGAGGTTTCGTGCACCTGTTCATCCCAATTACACAGGTTTGTAACTTTCTCTCTACACTCTAATTTAAGTGCTATTAGATAGAATTAATAGGTTAGAATGGTTAAGGATAACTAGGAGATCATTTCTAGAGAGTTTGAAGAGATTTGGTGATGATTTTTGCAATGGCAAGATTTCTGTTTGGACCAAGAACTCACTGAATATTGGGGAATAATCTTAGTGTGATAGCAAGAAGTGCTCAGGGAAACCTGATGATGTGATTAGGACCTTTAATTTTGAGAATTGCTAAGATTGGTTCTTGATCAGTTATTTGAAGTTACGATCGGGTTTTAGGTTTGAGAGAGTTTCAATGAGTTCTGATGCCATGGCTAGATTCCTGGTGAAAAATGGAGCATGTTAAGGTTTTACACTTTAGGATTTGATGAGGTTTTGAGGGTATTCGGATGAGGAGAAAGGAGGAGTTGAAGCTCTGTTTCAATGGAGTTCTCCCTCCAGAAATTTGAAATTGAAGAAGATGATGTTGTGGCCCTAGGATCAGAGGAGACTTTTGACTGAAATCTTGATCTAACGGCCATCCACGCGTTTCAGTTTGTGAAGAGGTTTGAACAAGACAAAACGCAGCGTATCACTTAAGTCCTGGCTTGGGCTTAAGTGATCTTTTGATGTCCACACCCCCTTCACGAGGCCCATTAGATTTTGAACTGAATTCTATTGCTATTCCCACCATGTTTTTCTCATTTTCTTTCCCTTTTTTCTTTTTGATTTTCTGATTAATGAATGGGCCTAGCGCGTTTACTTTCTGAACTCCCATTCTGGGCCCATGCGCGTATTGAACTGCATCTGGTTACTATCTGCACCCCAGTTTCATATTTTCATTTTATTTTTTTCCATTTTATTTCAAACTTTGAAAATTCATATCAATTTGAAAATTAAAGATTTTTTAATGGGAATTTTTGCTCCCATTTCATATTAATGTCTAGAAAATTATCAAATAAAAATAGTTTCATTTCATGCATTTTTAATATTTTTTGTGTATTTTCTACTTTTATTGCATTTTATTTCTTTTTATGTTGATACATGAATTTGTAGAATTTTTTTTAGGTAGTTCCTTTAACATTTTTAGGCCATTCTTTTTAGGATAGTTAGATATAAGCTTTAGCTCCCCCCTGGATTTATTCCTTAATTTTGTGATGAACGTTAGGTTAGTTTTGATTAGATGACATTAGGTCATGTAGAATTAGGTTAATCCTTAACATAGGTCCACCATAACATTAGAACTTTGGGTTTCTAGGTCAAGTTAGACATTGGGGCATATAAGGGTATTAAGGGTAGGTAGGTAGGATCCCTTAGAAATTATATTAGGTTTTAATATAGTAATATACTAATTTTAGTTGATTTTTGTAGTTGATGATTGTTTGTGTTGCCCTTGTGGGCTTGAATTTTTGTTTGCTTTGCTTTGTGGGCTTGGAGAGCTTGGTATTGCTTGGAGGAGTACTGAGGAGCTTAGTAGGAGCATTGAGGAGCATTGAGGAGCTTGAGAGCTTGATCTTATTTGTTTTGTTGATTGTTTTAGGGTTAGGGATTAGGAAGAGTTTAGACTTAGATAACTTCTTTCTTAAACATGGATGATATCTTTCACCTCCATTCCTCCCTATGATTCAAAGTCCTTCCAGGGTACACACCTCTCTACTTTGGAGGGATAAGTGATTGTACCTAGGAAGTAGAACTTTTGAGGGAACCATTCCTTTGATGTTGAACCCTTATAGGTCACCTTTGGTGGTCAATAAGCAGCTCAATATCCCCAGCTTATCTAGTAAGTGATTTCCTCTGGTTTGATTATCTTGAGAGATGATGAGCTTGAGTTTGAAGATGAAGACTCCATTGAAAAGTGTAGAAGAGGATGAATCCTTGAGTATTGCCATTCCATCTGAAGCTTGAAGAGCAACAAGAGCAAGTTAATACTTGAAGACCCCTGAAGATTAGGTGAAGCCTGAAGGTGGAGCTGATCAAGAAGCTGAAGCTTAAAGGAGAAGATAAGTTGAAACTTACGTTGAAGGGTTGAAACCTGGAAAAGCAAATTGATATTTGTCAAGAGTGATGGAAGTCTGAAGACTGGGTTGCTGTTGGAAGAGCTGAAGCTTGAAGTTGAGAGAGGAGCTGCTTCTGTTTTCTTTTACTGTATTGATGTGTTTTGTTTGACTTGTTTGATGCATTAGAATAAGTTCATATCTAGAATAGGTAGAATCTAGGAGCATGATTGCACTAGAGGTTGAGTTGCTCCCTCTGCTTGTATTGTTACTGTGTCGCTTTGCTTGCGGGTATTCGGTAGAGCCCAGCTCCCTTGCCCATGTGGTTTGTTTTCCTGATGGTATTTCATTTCATTTTATCTGTATGATTGCAGTTTACTGTTATTGCTTGGTAGCATGTTTTATATTTCAGTATGATTACTGTTATCCATTCTAGCTTGAGGTTGAGATGAGCTTGTGGAGGCTGAAGCCCCACACACATTTCCTCCCTCACTTGCATTGCATGCATTTTACTGTTAAGCTGATGCTTTGTCTGTTTTGGTGTATCATTGACATGATCCCTTAGGACTCTCATTTCCTTTGATAAGGAATTGATGATAGAACTTTAGGTTGAAACCTATGCATGACAACTTCTAGGAGTTCCCTGTTCAAACCTCGACCATAGGATGAATCCATGGCATGACAACAGTAGGACTTGATAGTCTCCCTCCTAGGTGGGCCTGTTCTCTTCTCATCTCAAAACAGTTTAAGATACAGTAATCATGAATGATTTCTTTCGTACGTTACGAGCCTTAAGCTATCTGAGAAAGGATTTTGGGAGAGTTTCTTTTCCACAGTCTGGATGTTTAGTATGGTACCCTTTGGGTGACATGCGACGCATTCACTCTCAGGTCATAGTCTCTAGTGCGATTGAAATCGCAAACACAATAAAAAACACTTCTTTCGTAAAAGACAGGAAATAACCGTAGTTTCCCGAACTACGTGAGCTATGATCTCTCATACATGTTGAGAGTACGTAGGCACAATACTGATGTATTGGCGAGCTACCTTTCCCCATAAACCGTAGTGTCCCGAACTACGTTGACTCTGATTTCTCATTCTCTGATGAGAATACGTAGGCATAAAGCGTGATGCTTTGCCGAGTCATTTTTCTTTTCTTTTTAAGCCAGCCTTGATAGGTAGATAGAATAAAACCAACTCGTCCAAGTAAACACAACAAGCGAGGATCCCGTCGAGTACGACGGACGTGAGGGGTGCTAATACATTCCCCTTGCGTAACCGACTCCCGAATCCAGACAATGGTTGCGACGACCTTGTCTTACCCTTCTTCGTTAGGTTTTTCCGATCGTTTCCTTTCCTGCTCTGAGGGATAAATAACGAAAGGTGGCGACTCTTCTGTTGTGCCGGCACCTTATTTTCGCGCAAGCAACACACAAGTACACGGTACTCTGATGGAGACAAATATCCGGAGACTGAAATATTAGCTGCACGACAACTAGCTGGAGAATTGGTCACACGGTAACCGGTAATACATGGTCGATCATGCCGTCAGGCATCAAGATTCCTTGGGCATCAGCCGGACTTCATCAGTAAGTCGGGAACAAAATTCTTGGTCAATCATGAGCCAATTGGGGATATCCAAACTTCTTCCATCAGGCACTCCGCATCAGCTGAGAGAACTGCTTCGTTAACACGGTCGGACTTCAATCATCAAGTCTTCAAGGGAAGTTTCAACTTCGCTGTTCAGAAACCTGCTGGGGATGACACATCTCCGCTGGGGATTCTGGAGAACTGTCAAGTAACTCTGCTTCGGGGCTTCAGAAATCATTCTGGATGAGTCAACTCTTCTGAGGACTTCAGGAATCATCTTGGACAAATAACTCCCCCGGGGATTTCAGGAATCGTCCTGAGCAAACCTCTCTGCTGGAGATTTCAGGAATCATCCTGAGCAAACACTCTGATGGGGACTCTAAGCATCAACTTGAGCAACCAACTCTGGCGACTGCACTGGGGATTTTAAGAATCATCTTAAGCAAACGAACTTGCTGGGGAGTTCAAGAATCATCTTGAGCCGGCGACTTCGTTGGGGAGAATTCGAGAATCATCTTGAGCAATCAATTCTGCGGCGGAACACCTGCAAAACAAGAACGGTAACAACCTAGATCATGTTTATTATGCATATGCTTCGGCAATGGCGCAATGCTCCACACGGTGGAAATGCTATGTGTTTATGATAAATGCTATGCAGTCATGCAAAATGATGCGATCCCGTCAGCAAAATAAATGCTGAAGGGAGAATCCTCCTGTCAAGGAGAAAGAACCACTCGGATAGGGGGAAGTAATCATCCTGCTGAGGAGAACAAAGTCGCGCCAATCTCAATCGGACTCCGCAGGGGAAGTGAACTTCAGTTGACTGCTGTAGGGGGATGAAGCTCTACGCGAACCTGGACCTGCTGAGGGAAAGCAATGTTAATCGCGGGAATGAACTGCACGGCCTTCACGGGTAACCCTGGAGATAACGACTCCGGCGGGGAAACACAACATCAGCTATTCAACACTCTACTGGGGAGAACCAATCATGGTCCCGGGCGGCTTCCAAGGACTCGACTCTCTTGGGGATCTGCAAACTCGGCTGGGGAAAGAGAAATCATTCTGCTTGCTGGGGAGAGTACGACTCTGTGGGGAAACTCAATTCCGCTGGAGACTTCAGTCTTAAACTATCAACTGCTGCACACTTCAGTGTACGACTCAGCTGAGGAGATGACGTTCCTTCAGGATGCATCTGATCGGGGAGAGAATCTTCTCTGCCTGGGGAAAACATATCAATGCTTACGATTTCACGTTCGGACTTTGCGGGGAGAGGCTACTGAACTTTCTGGAGAAGGAGGAATCGTCCTGCTTGGTGGATGCGCACGGCGAACTGTCTGGAATATGCTACGCCTGTAACAACACAAACAAGCAGACGAGATACCCTTCTCAAAGGGGCCCATCAAGGTTATCATCTTGTGACAATGTTCAAGTAATTCATTGTTTCAACAATCAGTGGCCTAGGCCAGCAAGTTTATGTATGCGCATTTTATCAAAAACATCGGCATTCTTTTTCGCAAACAAAACAGGTAAATGCTAAACAGACAAGCAGAATTGCTGAATAGTATACATTTTATTGATAACGAACCCCTGAATGGGTAAAAATGTTTACAACAGATGCAAGCTCCTGGAATGAGGAAGCCGCGCAAAAATAAAACATAAATATACATCAGTATATACAAATGTCGGCAACGAGGCGTAGACGAACACCATGAGTTGATCCCTCTATGACCCACTCAACTTCGATACTTCTCCGACGCTTCAGCTTCAGAAGAGATTGATTCAGATAAACGGCCCTCAGGTCTTCCAAACCACTAAACAAAGAAAGTCCACACGCGGAACGCAGTCATTTGCTTTTTCAAATCCCTAACTTTTGCGTGAACCTCCCTTTGCGGGTTTTCAGTTCACCGGGATACCCTTTTTTGCCGAAGCTCTGGCACAGCTCCTTCATCATCTTGTTATTTAGATTTGAACCATTATCAGTAATGATCCGCTCGGGAATTCCGTAACGACAGATGATGTCCCTCTTTATGAACTTAGCCACCACCTGCTTGGTCACATTAGCATATGAGGCTGCCTCCACCCACTTGGTGACGTAGTCGATAGCTACTAGAATGAAGCGATGACCGTTAGATGCGGTGGGTTCGATCTTGCCTATCATATTGATGCCCCACATGGAGAACGGCCACGGGGAGGCCGTGACATTTAACGGGCACGGAGGCACATGAACTTTATCAGCATAAATCTGGCATTTATGACACCCCTTCGTGAATTTGAAGCAATCAGACTCCATCGTCAGCCAGTAATATCCTGCTCTCAGGATCTTTCTTGTCATAGCATGCCCGCGGGCGTGCGTACCAAATGTGCCTTCATGGACTTCTTCCATGAGCATACTCGCCTCTTTCTCATCTACACATCTGAGTAGCACGAGGTCATGGTTTCTTTTATACAACACTCCATCAGGATTGAGATAAAAATTTCCAGACAGCCTCCTTAGGGTCTTCTTATCCTGGGTTAACGCACCCGCAGGATACTCCTTAGTCATAAGGAAAGTCTGGATGTCATGGTACCATGGCTTGCCGTCAGCGGCTTCCTCGATCGCAAAGACGAATGCAGGTCTATCAAGACGAGAAAGGACAATTCTTGGAGCTTCATTCCAAAAATTGACTTTATACATCGAAGCCAACGTGGCTAAGGCATCAGCCATCTGATTTTCGGCCCTGGGCACATGATGGAGTTCCACTCGATCAAAGAACGGAAGTAGCCTTCTGGCATAGTTCATGTACGGCACCAAGTTCGATTGACGAGTTTCCCACTCCCCTTTAATCTGGTTGATCACAAGCGCCGAGTCACCATATACGTCTAGGTTCTTGATTCTCAAATCAATTGCCTCTTCTAGACCGATGATGCATGCTTCGTACTCCGCTTCATTATTGGTGACCGAAAACGCCAGTCTCGCAGTGAACGGGATGTGGGAGCCGTGGGGAGTCGTGATGATCGCCCCGATGCCACTTCCGTAAGAATTAACTGCCTCGTCGAATATCAATTTCCACTGGGATTTCCTATCTGGCCCCTCGTCGGGCAACGGTTCATCGCAATCCTTCGCTTTGAGAAACATGATATCCTCATCAGGGAATTCAAATTTCATCGGCTGGTAATCTTCGATCGGCTGTTCGGCAAGGTAATCAGACAATACGCTTCCTTTGATGGCCTTCTGGGACACGTACTGAATATCATATTCCGTCAACACCATTTGCCATCTGGCAATCCTGCCCGAAAGCGCTTGCTTCTCGAAGACGTACTTGATCGGATCCATCTTCGAAATTAGCATAGTGGTGTGATTGAGCATGTACTGTCGTAAACGTTTGGCAGCCCAGGCTAGTGCACAACACGTCTTCTCCAGCATCGAGTAGTGAGATTCACAGTCAGTGAACTTTTTACTCAAGTAGTAAATGGCATGCTCCTTTCTGCCGGTCTCGTCGTGCTGACCGAGAACACACCCCATACTATTCTCAAGAACTGTCAAGTACATGATTAATGGTCGTCCAGCCACTGGGGGTATCAAGATTGGAGGTTCCTGCAGATACTGCTTTATCTTGTCGAATGCCTTCTGGCAATCCTCATTCCAGATAATCGCATGATCTTTCTTTAAAAGCTTGAACATCGGTTCACACGTGGTCGTGAGCTGAGAAATAAACCTTGCAATGTAGTTTATTCTGCCCAAGAAACCACGAACTTCTTTTTCAGTTTTCGGCACTGGCATTTCTTGTATCGCTTTTATCTTCGCAGGATCAACCTCGATGCCTCTTTCACTCACGATAAACCCCAGTAACTTTCCGGACCGTACTCCGAAAGTACATTTGTTAGGATTCAGCCTCAACCTGAACTTCCTAAGCCTCTCAAATAGCTTCAGCAAATTGACCAGATGCCCCTCCTCCGTTTGGGACTTTGCAATCATGTCATCAACATAGACTTCAATCTCCTGATGAATCATGTCATGAAACAAAGTAACCATTGCTCATTGGTAAGTGGCCCCTGCGTTCTTCAGACCGAAAGGCATTACCTTGTAGCAAAATGTTCCCCAAGGAGTGATAAACATCGTTTTCTCCATGTCCTCCGGCGCCATCTTGATCTGGTTGTAACCGGAGAAGCCATCCGTGAACGAAAACATGGAGAACTAGGTTATATTGTCGACCAACACATCAATATGAGGCAACGGGAAATCATCTTTAGGGCTCGCCCTATTCAAATCCCGATAATCGACGCACATGCGTACCTTACCGTCCTTCTTCGGTACAGGCACTATGTTGGCGACCCACGAAGGGTAAGTAGTGACCGCTAAGAAGCCAGCATCAAGTTGTTTTTGCACTTCTTCTTTGATCTTAACGGCCATATCTGGTCTCGTCCTCCTAAGCTTCTGCTTAACGGGAGGACAATCTTCTCGCAGCGGCAAGTGGTGGACCACGATGTCCGTGTCAAGTCCGGACATATCTTCGTATGACCAAGCAAAGACGTCACTATACTCTCTCAGCATCTCGACTAATCTCTGCTTGACATCACTCTGCAATGCAGCCCCTATCCTGACATTTCTGATGAGTTCCTCAGATCCCAGATTCACGATCTCGATCTCCTCTTCATGAGGCAGAATAACTTTCTCCTCTTGTTTCAACAAGCGGGCCAACTCTTCAGGAAGGTCTTCGTCTTCATAAATCTCTTCTTCGGCTTGATAGATCTAGAAAACGAAGTCGAAGTGAGCCGTAGAAGGTCCAGAGTCGATGTCATCTGTTATGTGGATCCTGCAATAACAAGGGTTAAGTTTAAAACAAGGATGTGCAGATTAGCACAAACCCCATTGCCATTTTATTGTTTTTCAAAACAAGTATAAAACAGGAATAACAGAGATCACAATATTTGAATACGAAGAAAACGCCTTTGATTTATTAACAAAATGCATGTACATAATCCAACAAGGCCCTGACAATAAAACCACTATGCCCCGGGTAGGACATAGGGTTGTACAATGATTGGAAAAAGTAAATCATTACTCTTCGCTTGTCATCTGGATGATATCCTTGACGGACCAGTTGGTGAGGCCCTCGCCTGGCTTGCTTTGCTGGATCCAAGAGTCGAGGTCATAGTCGTTATCTCCGCTGCCTTCAGACACTGCGTTGATGCTTTCGAAAATCACTCCGCCACTGGTAAACTGGATCGGCCTCTTACCTCGCGACGCACTGCTAGAAGAAGAAGCTTCAGCTCCAGGAGAATATCCCAACCCAAACTTGTCTTGCTTGTTGGGTATCTCCAAAATTCGCCCCCAGCCTGGGGTAGATCCGGCTTGGACAACGGTCCGAGCTTCCTTGAATGAGGAGAGAGTCATCTCTGGCTTTTCAGTGACTACAGGAGCTACGTCCTTCACTTTGACGGCTTTGAACGCTTGGCATAGAGTCTCATGGATCTCGCCATCCATCTCCACATACTTGAAGGACGACAAATGGCTCACCATTATGTCTTCCTCGCCACACACGGTTACGATGCTTCCTCCGGCAGCATATTTGAGTTTCTGGTGCAACGTGGAGGTCACGGCACCAGCAACATGGATCCACGGCCGGCCCAAGAGACAACTATAGGCAGGCATGATGTCCATAATATAAAAGACCGCGTCGAATGTTTCCGGACCAACTTGGATTGGCAGGGTCACCTCCCCGAAAACATGTCGTTTAGTTCCGTCAAACGCTTTCACAACCAGGTCACTGGGTGTGCATATCACTCCACGAGTATCCAACTTCATTAATGCCTTCTTCGGAAGAACATTAAGTGACGAACCCGTGTCCACCAACACGTGCGACATGATTGTGCCCCTACACTCTATCGAGATGTGCAGGGCGCTATTGTGATTCCTCCCCTTCGGCGTCAGCTCCAGGTCTGTGAAACCTAGCCCATTGCCAGCGTTCACATGGGCTACGACCTCTTCTAGCTGATTTACCGATATTTCCTGCGGTACATATGCGGCGTTCAACACCTTCAGCAGCGCGTTGCGGTGCGCTTCGGAACACAGCATTAAGTTCAGGATGGAAATCTTCGAGGGCGTCTGATGGAGATGATCTACAATCTTGTAGTCACTCTTTTTAATCAACCGCATAAACTCCTCGGCATCTTTGACAAGTAAGTCTCTTTCTGCCCCGCGCGGGACCTCTTCGACGACTTTACCCTTACCTTTGTCAGCCACATCAGCTCTGACCGCTTTATCCGCCACGACCTCTGGTGGTGCAAACACTCTTCCGCTGCGAGTAATACCACTGATTCCCGCAAGGTTCTCCACGGTCGACCCAAATGGTTCCAGCTCCAACCTCTGTCCGTTGCAGTAGACTTCAGCCCCATAATGCCACGGGACGGCGCTAGTACTCTCAAAAGGTATCGGCCCAGCTCTGGCGATGGTAATCGTGGACGGCCTGGGCGCGGAAATAGTTATTGTTTGGCGAGGAATGGTGATTGTGGCGACCTCATCAACTTGCTTCAGCACTATCTCTCCTGACCCACTTTCAACCCTCCGGCTAAAATGTAATATCCCTTCAGTCATTAGACTTTGAATTCCTTCTACCAACTGTTCACATCCATCAGAACGTGTGGCACAGTCCATACATAGCTCTCCGCAACCTGGAAAGAACCCTCTTTTCTGCAACTTAGCCTTAACGAAGCTAAGCGGTGTCTTCAGATCTCTGACGTCAGTCAACAAATCCGAACTCTCGTCTTCGATAATGGCGTTCACTCCGCCTCTCCTATGATTCAGCATAGGATTCTTCGTGACATTCGGCACATTATCGGAGAAGTTGATGATCTTGGCATCCACCATGTCCTGCACCTTATGCTTGAAGGCTTTGCAGTTATCTACTGTGTGGCCTGGTGCCCCTGAGTGGAACTCACAAGTGGCATTCGCGTCGTACCCTGGCAGAGGGGCCCCTGTCAAGGGAGCCAGCGTTCTCTTCTGGATCAATTGTAGCTGAAGCAAAGTCTGCAAGAGTTGCGCGTACGACATGGGCGGTGTCTCGAGGTGACGGTTCGCCAAAGGTGCCCGATTCTGATACTTCCTGTATCCCTGTTGAGTCGGTTGCTGCTGTTGTGGAACTGCCTCCAGATGGAGTGAAGGAGCTAAACCAGCCAGATCAGGCTCAGCGTCCATATGAACAAAAGGCATCTGCCTCTTGATGGGCACACCTAGCAAATCAGCGTATTCCTCTAGCGTGGGTGCGAGAAAAAAATCCTGGAAAGTGAAACATCTCAACGAAGGGTCGTAGAACTGCAGCAGAGCGTGCAACCCATTCAACTCGAACGCAGAAGGTTTACGAACCAAACTGAGCAATTTGCCGTAAGATTTTCTGAACTCATCCCTCACAGAATCATCTGCTAAAGCAATCAAACTGGTCAGCCGAACCACATCAGGGGCAGGGAACTTGTAAGCCACAGTCTTCCTCAGAGAACCCATAACAATGCAATAGGAGGCAAGAAATCCTGGATCAGGGAAAACGGTACCTGCAACACAGACACACGTTAATGAAATGCAAATGAGTATGCAAAATAATGTAAAATGCAATCATGCAGCAGGAGATCAAGGCAACTGTGCTGTGAAGATTCTATATCAACAAAACCATAATCTTGCTCTATCAAGAACAACCACTGTATCTGATAATAAGAAAACCCTGGTATCGGACCACAACTCTGCTCTGTCAAGAACAACCATCTGATAGGGCCATATACATAGGACCATAGTTCTGCTCTGTCAAGAACAAACATACATCTGCTGAGGAGATCTTCAGACCCCAATCATAAATCTGCTCTGTCAAGAACAAACAACTGATGACCAAAACTCTGCTCTATCAAGAACAAACATCTGATAATAAAACTCTGCTCTATCAAGAACAAACATACATCTGATGGTAAGATCCTCTGATCAAAACCTGCTCTATCAAGAACAAATACACATCTGATGATAAGATCCTCTGATTAAAACCTGCTCTATCAAGAACAAATACACATATGATGATAAGATCCTCTGATCAAAACCTTCTCTATCAAGAACAAATACACATCTGATGATAAGATCCTCTGATCAAAACCTACTCTATCAAGAACAAATACACATCTGATGATAAGATCCTTTGATCAAAACCTGCTCTATCAAGAACAATCATATATCTGATGATGATAACCTCCGGTATCAACAAAACTGATTTGCTGTCAAGAAAACCAGGTAGTCTGAAGGTCAAAGTTTCCTGCAATAAACCTACCCCGCTCACAGGTATGGACCTAAACTGACTCAAGTTCGGCATCCTATGCGTTCATCAGCGTCACAGACATTCAAGAGGGGTGATACGATACCCAGAAGGTATGGCATCACCAGCTCATGAAGCGGCCTCACTCGGCTGAATCACAAATGATCGGTCCCCAGAGTCAACAATCCTCCAAACCAGCAACCGTCTCAACCCAAAGGGTTGAAAGAGAAGCCAACCGGGAGAACCTCGTCTGAGCGTGGATTTCATGAGACACTAGTGCCTGCAAAGCAAGCACGCACCCACTAATTTCCACAACTAATGCTATGTTCACTCAAGCCTGGGTCTGGCTTTTCACTCATCAGAATGACCCTCCCACAACAGCACAGATAATCATATCATACTGAAAATAAAGTGCGGGGAATAAAAATGCGATAAATAAACATAACCCAACAAGTAATCATACAAGCGCTAGGATTGACTCGCATAGGGAACTGGAGAACCAGAGATTCTGGGTTCGATCCCCAGCAGAGTCGCCAGCTGTCGCTTTCGCGAAAATAAGGTGTCGGAAAAACAGAAGAGTCGCCACCTTTCATTATTTATCCCTCGGAGCGGGAAAGGAAACGATCGGAAAAACCTTACGAAAAAAGGGTAAGACAAGGTCGTCGCAACCATTGTCTGGGTTCGGGAGTCGGTTACGCAAGGGGAAGGTATTAGCACCCCTCACGTCCATCGTACTCGATGGGATCCACGCTTGTTGTGTTTACTGGACGAGTTGGTTTATCTATCTACCTATGAAGGCTGGCTTAAACAGAAAGGAAAATGACTCGGCAAAGCGTCGCGCTTTATGCCTACGTATTCTCATCAGAGAATGAGAAATCAGAGTCAACGTAGTTCGGCCTACGACGGGTTACGGGGAAGGTGGCTCGCCAATACATCATTATTGTGCCTACATACTCTCAACAGGTATGAGAGATCAGAGCTTACTTAGTTCGGGCTAATACGGATTACGGGAATTCAGATTCATCTGTTTTACCGAGTAGGGTTAAACAACAATTCCAGCAATTAGGGACAAAGCCTGTTTGCGGTGGCGCTAAAGTTTAACGACACTCTTTTCTTCAGAAACGCTTCCTTTGAATTATGGGCCCACGGGGCAAAAAGGTTTGAAGTTTGTTTTCTGTCTTTTACGGAAGAAGTGTTTTTTATTGTGTTTGCAATTTCAATCGCACAAAAGACTATGACCTAAAGTGAATGCGTCGTATGTTACCCAAAGGGTGCCATACTAAACATCCAGACTGTCGAAAAGAAACTCTCCAACAATCCTTTCTCAGATAGCTTAAGGCTCGTAACGTACGAAAGAAATCATTCATGATTACTGTATCTTAAGCTGTTTTGAGATGAGAAGAGAACAGGCTCAACTACGGGGAGACTATCAAGTCCTACTGTTGTCATGCCAAGGATTCATCCTATAGTTGAGGTTTGAAACAGGGAACTCCTAGAAGTTATCATGCATAGGTTTCAACCTAAAGTTCTATCATCACTTCCTTATCAAAGGATGTGAGATTCCTAAGGGATTCATGTCAATGATACACAGAAACAGGTAAAGCATCAGCTTAAACAGTAATATAGTAAATAGTAAACAGTAAACGGCGGTAAAATGCATGCAATGCAAGTGAGGGAGGAAATTTGTGTGGGGTGTCAGCCTCCACAAGCTCATCTCAACCTCAAGCCATAATGAATATTAGTAATCATACAGAAAGATAAACATGCTATCAAGCAAAATACAATAAACTGCAATCATACAGGAGAAATAACATCATGCTATCAAGCAAAACAAACCACAGGGGCAAGGGAGCTGGGCTCTACCGAATACCCGCAAGCAAAGCCATACAGTAACAATACAAGCAGAGGGAGCAACTCAACCTCTAGTGCAATCATGCTCCTAGATTAAAGCTAGTCTAGATATGAACTTATTCTAATGCATCAAGCAAGTCAAACAAGGCACATCAATACAGAAAAGAAACAAAGAAGAAAGCAGATCAACTCCTCCCTCTCAAGCCTCAGCTCTTCTGACAGCAACCCAGTCTTCAGACCTCCATCACTCTTGACAAATATCAATTTTCTTCTCCAGGTTTCAACCCTGCCACATAAGTTTCAACTTATCTTCTTCTTCAAGCTTCAGCTCCTTAATCAGTTCCACCTTCAGGCTTCACCCTTAACCACAAGTATCAACTTGATTCCTTTGTTCTTCAAGCTTCAGCTCTTCAGTCAATCTCAATTGACCTCCTCATAAGTATCAACTCAGTCTTTAAGCTTCAGCTCTCTTACTTTACCAGTCTCAACTTGGTCTTCTCTTCCTATAAGCTTCAGCTTTTTAGAGTAGTCTTTAATCACTTAGAAGTGTCAACTTCATCCTTCAATCTTTTCTCAAGCCTCAGCTCTTCATTCAGTCTTCAAGTATCAACTTGCTCTTCTTGCTCTTCAAGCTTCAGCTGAAATGGCAATGCCTAGGGAATCATCCTCTTCCATACTCTTCACAAGTCTTCATCTTCACACCCAAGCCCAACATCTCTCAAGATACTCAAACCATAAGAAATCACTTAACTGGATAAGCTAGGATATTAAACTGCTTATTGACCACCAAAGGTGACCTATAAGGGTTTAACATCAAAAGAATGGTTCCCTCAAAAGTTCTACTTCCTAGGTACCATCACTTATCCCTCCAAATTAGGGAGGTGAATACCATGGAAGGACCTTGAATCATGGGGAAGAATGGAGGTGAAGTATACCATCCATGTTTAAGAAAGGAATCAACTAAGTCTAAGCTCTACCTAATTCCTAACCCTAAAACAACAACAAAACAAACAAGTCTTCAAGCTCTCAAGCTCCTCAATCAACCTTCAAGTCTTCTACTATGCTCCTCCATGCTCCACAAAGCAAGACCAAGCCCACCAAGCCAACAAAGCAAAGCAAAACAAAGTACAAGCCCACAAGGGCAACACAAACAACAATCAACTACCAAAATCAATTAAAAATAGTATACTATTATATTAAACTCTAATATAATTTCTAGGGGATCCTACATGACTACCCTTAATACCCTATATGTCCCAACATCTAACTTGACCTAGAAACCCAAAATTCTAGTGTTATTATGGACATATGTTAAGGATTGACCTAAATCTACACAACCTAAAGTCATCTAATCAAAACTAATCAAAAATTAATCACAAAATTATGGAATAAATCCAGAGGGGAGCTAAAGTCCTAATCTAACTATCCTAAAAAGAATGGCATAAAAATTCAAAGGGAACTAGCTAAACAAAACTCTACAAATCTATGCATCACATAAAAGGAATTAAAAGCTATTAAAAGAGAAAATACACAAAAAATATTAAAAATGCATGAAATGCAAATATTTTGATTTTATAATTTTCTAGACATTAATATGAAATGGGAGAAAAAATCCCCATGCAAAAATCATCATTTTTCTATTTAATATGATTTTTCAAAGATTAAAATAAAATGGAGAAAAAGAAATTAAAATGGTAAACATTTGGTGCAGATAGCAATTAAGTGCAGTTCATTATGGGAATGGGCCCTAAATGGGGGTGCAGTTAGTATAAGCGCTAGGCCTAGTTTAATCAGAAAATCAATTCAGAAAATATAAAGAAAAAGAAAAATCCACGATGCATTAAGTAAAGAAATTCAGTTCAATTCCTGATTGGGCCATGAATGGGGGTGTGGTTATCAAACTCAACTTAAGCCCAAAACCTCACGTTTAATGAAACACTTCGTTTTGGTTGTCTTCAGACTTCACTTCAAACACGAAATTGAATCTCAACCATTAGATCCAAGTCCAGTCAATGAGTCCACGCATGATCAAACGGCCAGCACATCATCTTCTTCCTTCAGCCATGGAAATGGAGGAAAAGCTCCATAGTTGCAGAGCTCGAATCCCTAACTCGAACTCCATCCAAACTCAACCAAAAGCCATGATTCAAAACCCTAATCTACTCTAAATTCAACCTTGAATCCAACCATAGCCTTAGAATCAATTGAAATGCCCTTAATCTCTAAACCCAATCCAAGATCAAAACTATGCTCAAACTTCAATTCTAACAATTCTTGAGATTGATTACCTCAGAATGATCACCACCTCACACTGGTTAATTCTTGATATCAAACTCATGTTATAGCTCACTATACATCATGTTCTTGGTCCAAACAAAAATGGTGTCACTAACTCAAACTTCACCAAATGATCTCAAACTTTCCAGAATCCATCTCCTACTTGTCTCTAACCATTCTAACCTAACAAATCTACCTAATTATGCTTAAATTATGGTGTAGAAGAAAAGTTACAAACCTGTCAAATCTTGAATATCAGATAGGTCAAAGCTCCACTTCAACCTCTCAAACTCTTCAGAAACCTTCCTTGATTGATGATAAAGCTTCTGTTTGCAAAAGATTTGATCAAGAAAGCTTGAATCTCCAAACTTGATGGTGACTTGCAGCTCCCAAAATCCAATTGCTAACTCTTCAATTCTTCATGATCTTGCCCTCAATTTGGTATGCACACATTCAGTATGATCAATGGAAGGTGTTAAGATTGAAAGAAGCAATGGAAATGAAGCAGAAAGTAGAAATTGATTTCAACTTGCAATGGAAGAAGAAAAATGGCAATCTCACTCTCCTCTTTAATCTCTCACCAACCTTGCATCTGAGCAAGTTCTAATCCATATATAGAAGGGTTCTAAACCCTCTAGAACTTTCTGGAATCATCCAATGAGAATTTGGGATTCTCATGCCATGAGTTTTTGATTTCATCTCATCTCACATGCCATCTCATGCTATGCCTCTTGCAGCAACTTGTTCTGACCTGAAAATCTCCTTAGATGAGATGTATGATGTGTTAAGATACTTAGATAGCTTGTGTATTGCCTTCCCTTGTGTTTTGCATTTGTACCTTAATATGCAAGCAACCATTTTCCAAAGCAAGTCCATGATCTAGGCCTCAAATCAAAAATGTGGCTGAACCATTGTTTCTAAAGTGTTCTTTGGAGTCAAAATGACCTATTACATGCCATGGTTTGGATGTGTAACTTGGAAATTTCAATTTCCAACTTTGACTTATTTAACTTATGCCTCCATTTTAGGTCATTTTTATCACTTTGAGCTACAAGCCTCTTCAACATCTCATGACCTCCTTAATAGCCTTAAAACATCATTTTAAGCAAGTTTGATGTTGAAGATTTTTCCATTTGAAGCTTGGAAATAGGAGTTATGGCCTTATGCTTGAAATGACCTATAATCTCCAAATGACCAAAATGCCCTTGACTTGTCAAAGCCATAAGTTGAGTTATACAAATCCTATCAAGGACTTCTAATACTCTCTAGAAATCTAAGGAGATGAGGAACAACATTAATGTTAACCAAAAGTTGATAGGAATCATCCTTCTTGGGCAAAAGTTTGATGCAAGTTGGGTAACTTTCAAGGCCCCAGATTCACATACCTCAAATGACCTGTAACTTGCCAAAGTCATAAATTGAGCTCTACAAATCCTATCAAGGACTTCTAGTACTCAAATTAAATCTTAGAGCAAGCTATACAACATTCATGTTGGGGGTAAGATGAGATGATAATTACATCTTGAGCTAAACTGCCTTGAAGATAGGGGTCAAACTAGGGGATTTTACACTGTCAAGCCTTAGAAACCCTAGCTTGAAACTTCTCAAACTCCTCAATCATGATGAGTTGATCTTGGAATCATCCTTATAACATCTCAATGCATCAATCCATGATCACATGGCTCTTGGATTAGGTCTCAACCCTCTCCAAATCATCAGTAGAACTAGGGTTGACCCAGTCAAACCCTAATTATACCACTTATGGCTGAGTCTTCTTAAACTTGCACAATGACCTCTCTAGGCCTCATGATGGCTTTCAAGACATCTCATAAGCTCTCTCAAAGCTTCAAGTCCATCCTCATGGCTTCAGAATCATCTGAGGAGCTCCCACAACTCTCAAGTTAGGAGGCACACCACCTTGGTTCCAACCAATCTCTCTGAGGATCTCTTAACTTCTCTGACAAAGATATCAACCCTTGAACACTTGAATAACCTTCTTGGCTAGCTTAAAACTCTTGTGGTGCTCTTGATTGGTAATCATACCTCTTGATCTACTGCATACATGTCAATGAGAGGCAGATGACAATGCTAATGAACACAAGCTAGGTAAAGAAATGTTGGTCAAATTTTGGGGTGCAACAACGAGCTTGTGGAGGCTGATGCCCCACACACATTTCCTCCTTCACTTGCATTGCATGCATTTTACAGTCATTTACTGTTTACGGTTTAAGCTGATGCTTTATCTGTTTCTGTGTATCATTGACACGATCCCCTAGGAATCTCACTTCCTTTGATAAGGAAGTGATGATTAGAACTTTAGGTTGAAACCTATGCATGATAACTTCTAGGAGATCCATTTTTCAAGCCTCAACCATAGGATGAATCCTTGGCATGACAACATTAGGACTTGATAGTCTCCCTTTAGTTGAGCCTGTTCTCTCTTCTCATCTCAAACAACAGTAAAAGACGTAATAAAGGCAAGTTAGTATAAGCGCGATACGAGCCTTAAGCTACTTGGGTAATGATGATTGAGCGGCCTCTTCTCAATCGTCTAGAATGTTTAGTATACGTCCTTTGGACGATATGCGACGCATTCGTTCCCAGGTCATAGTCTCTAGTGCTGTACAAACTACAGACAAACATAAAAAAAAACAGTTCTTCCGTAAAAGACATAAAACAAACTTCAAATCTTTTTGCCCCGTGGGCCCATAATTCAAATGAAGCTTTTCTGAAGAAAAAAGTGTCGTTAACTCTCAGTTCTACCGCAAACGGTAACGCCTAAGTCTCCAAGGGTCGAGCTGCGTATGCCAAACTGCTGGAACTGTTTGTTAACTCTACTCGAAAAAACAGATGAATCTGAATACCCGTAATCCGTATTATCCCGAACTACGTAAGCTCTGATCTCTCATACCTGTTGAGAGTATGTAGGCACAATACTGATGTATTGGCGAGCCACCTTCCTCCATTGTTTCCTCGTAGTTAGTTGAACTACGTTGACTCTAATTTCTCATTCTCTGATGAGAATACGTAGGCATAAAGTGTGACGCTTTACCGAGCCATTTTCTTTTCTTTTCAGACCGGCCTTGATAGGTAGATAGTAAAACCAACCCGTCAGATAAACACAACAAGCATGGATCCCATCGAGTACGATGGACGTGAGGGGTGCTAATACCTTCCCCTTGCGTAACCGACTCCCGAACCCAGACAATGGTTGCGATGACCTTGTCTTATACCTTTTCGTCAGGTTTTTCCGATCGTTTCCTTTCCCGTTCTAAGGGATAAATAACGAAAGATGGCGACTCTTCTGTTTTGCCGGCACCTTATTTTCGCGGTAGCGACACAAGGCAAGAGATGTTTTTAGGGCCCCTCTTTTAAATATGCCTTCTTTGCTCTTCCCCAAGGCAAATAATTTGTTTGTCAGGTTTTTTTCCAAGAAATAATCAATCAATAATAAAGATGTTGTTTTCAATTCCATGCTAGTGTTTTTACTTTTTACTTTTTTTGGAAAATAGTAACCTAAAAAACAAAAAATGGTAATAAACACTTTCAATATCTGCACACTCTTCATTTATCTGTTTTCTAAACACCAACGTCAATTATATGTGTAGATTAAACATCAAAAACCCCATTGAAAAACATGACCCTATTCCCTCTCCCAACTTTGAGTTCCCAGTATTCGAAGCTGAAGATGAAGAAGAGGGAGAAATTCTAGATGAAATTTCCTGACTGCTTAAGCAAGAAGAAGCCTCTATTCAGCCATACAAAGAGTCGGTAGAGGTAATCAACCTCGATTTTGATGAAGACAGAAAAGAGGTCAAGCTTGGGGCACTGTTTAATCTAACTTTTAGAATAAAAATGGTTGAACTACTCAAAGAATTCCCAGATGTGTTTTCTTGGTCCTATCAAGACATGCTAGGGTTGGACATCGATATTGTGGAACACCACTTACCACTGAAGCCAGAATGTCCGCCAATCAAACAGAAATTGAGAAGGACTCGCCCAGATATGGCCATCAAAATTAAAGAAGAAGTGCATAAGCAGATTGACACAGGTTCCTCAACATGGCAGAATACCCTCAGTGGTTGCCAACATAGTGCCTGTTTCGAAAAAGGATGGAAAAGTTAGAATGTGTATGGAGCACCGAGATTTAAACAAAGCTAGTCCAAAATATGACTTCCCATTACCACATATTGACATGTTGGTCAACATCACCGCCAAATTCAAAGTATTTTCCTTCATGGACGGATTCTCCGGATATAATCAAATCAGAATGGCATCTGAAGACATGGAAAAAACTCATTCATTACACCATGGGGAAAATTTTGCTACAAAGTGATGCTTTTTGGTCTAAAAATGTGGGTGCAACCTACCAAAGGGCCATGATAACATATATCATGCATATTTGATATTCATATCCATGTTTATATTGTATTTATTGATAATGTTTGTTGTGTTTATCCCTGAGTGATATGTTTCCTCTCTCCAATAGAGTGGTCAACCGTAGGAAGAAAGTGCATATTCTTTCTAACTCCCTACTAAGTTTAATCCTCATGGAAGTTTTGATTTAGTTCTCCTTTCCACACTTGGATAAGATGAATCCCTAGTTTGAGCTCATTCCTCACTGGCTAGCATCTTGTTTTGATGGTATCTTTCCAGCTTATTCCTAGATTGAGTTGGTCTTTTGATTATTTTGATAACTTGAACTTATAAATTAAAAGGGCCCTTATTTTGCGCCTTTTAAGTGATTTACATCCCCAGAAAGAATCTGTTGAAGATTCCCCAGCCAGATAAATTTGTTCCGCCTTGAAATCTACACTTAACAACAAGTGGCAATCTCTTTATTTGAGAAGCTTGTTTCTATCCTTAAATTTCCCAGTGAATCAGCAAATGGTAGTCTCTTTCCAAGCAGTTTGTCTATCCCCGTTGAAGCTATCAGCATATCAAAATTTTCTTTCATCTTTTGGAATTTCTCCAAAGAAGTCTTGAATGGAAATATGATGAAGATGTTTTTCCAGAAAATAACATCTCTCTAGAGAAGCTTGTTGTAAATCCTTATTCTCTATCAAATGGCATCTTTCCAGCCAAGTCCCATAGATAAGTTTGATTATTAAAGCCTCATTTTACATCATATGGCATCTCTCTAAAGAAGTCTCAAAGAGAAGTATGATAAAGTTTATTTTCCATCAAATGGCATCTCCCTAGTGAATCCATGTGAGAAGTTTGATGAAGATCCTTACAATAAGCTTTCCTCTTTATTTGAGAAACCCGTTTTGCAAAATTAACTGACCCGCATCTCTTTGAAGATCCCCAGTGAAATTATTAACTCAGCAAACAATCACCTTTTTAGGGGCTTGTTTGTTTACCCGTTTTTCAAGAAAAGACTTGATAAAGAAGAAACCGAGGCCAGTTTCATGGCTTATGTCCATAAACGAGGAGATGTTTATTCCAGAAAATTGAGACCAGTTTCATGGCTTATGTCCAAAACAAGGGGAAGTTTATTCTAAAAAACCGAGACCAGTTTCATGGCTTATGTCCAGAAACAAGGGGAAGTTTATCACAGAAAACCGAGACCAATTTCATGGTTTATGTCCAAAAACGAGGGGAAGTTTATTCCAGAAAATAGAGACCATTTTTATGGCTTATGTCTAGAAATGAGGGGAAGTTAATTTACCCTTTCTAAGTAACGCTACTTAGTCAAAGAATATGCCAAATCATTTTTCCAATATTTGAAATTCAACTATCAAGGTTATAATCCTATCCCTGTGGAGCTGTATCCTTTTTCCCAGTGGAGTTGTTCCTCTCTTTTGAGCTATAACATTTTTCCTAATTCTTTCTTTCCCTAGTGGGTAATTCTTTTGTTATTCCCCCTAGTGGTTTAGTCTATTCTTAGTCTCCTGTGGTATCATTTCGACAAATCTCATATCTTGCATTCATATTATATCACCTTTTATGGCTTCTTAGGGGCCAAAATTGTGCATTGTTATATTTAAGCTTGCCCTATCTGGTCGAGACTAAGATGTTAATCTTCATCTCTCTAGATAGGAGAAACTTAAATAGGTGCATCTGTCATACCGTAATATTTTACCCCTAAGATGCCACTTAATTCACCTCATTTACATAACATATGTGTGTGTCTTTATGCATCACTAACCCACAGCAAGTACAAGATATGTGTTTGTGCTTGTTTTCTTTATAGGTTAGGTGGTCCCTCAAGGGCTCAAGAAAATGAATGGTCAAAGGATGTGCATCATATCCAACATATTAAGTCCCCTACTCATTCATGAGAGTCAATAGGTTTCATTAATCCATAATTAAGTGCAAGATTGCATCATAACAAGCTCATCAAGCCTTAAGATCCTCAGTGCACCAATTAGGGTTTTAACCTAATTCAGTCCCTGATTGAATTTTGAAGCAAGGCATGATCAATACCTAAAGATATGTTTCAAGGACCTCAAATGCATAATATTAGTCCATTAATATGATTGGATTTATCCAAAGAACTTGATTCATAATTAATACATGGATTCAAATTTATGTGGACCACAAACTAGGGTTCCTGATGAAAAAGTCAACTGCACCTTTGACTTTTGACCAAGACATAATCTCAAACCTTGGGAAAAGATTCAAGACACTCAAAAACACCTTTGGAGTTCATCCATAATGTTCAAATAGCCCAATGGTTTGGTTTCAATAAAAGATCACAAAATTCAAGTTCATCTGATACAAAAGTCAACTGTGGTCAAAATCAAGTTTGACTTTGAATTTTTTGGTCAACCATGGTTTCTTCAAGTCAAGAATGATGATAATATGTGATTTGGATCATGATTAATCAAGAAAAATCAGTAAATGTGAGGTTACTTGCAAAAAGGGCAACCTTGAAGAAATGAAATTTTACTTTATGAGAAAACCCTAATTTGGTGCTAACTTGCCAAGGCCATAACTTCCAACCTGAGTAACCATTTTCTTTGATCCAAAGATCAAATTGAAGAGCTTGCTACATACTACAACGTTTTCCTTGAGGGTGAAATCTCAAAAAAAAATGCATAGATTAAGAGATATAAGGCCATGAAGTTGGAGGATCCATGCTTTTTAACCTATAACACTTAGTGAAATTTTAAGACAGAATATGTCTTATGATTAAGCCAACTTTAGGGTTACTTTTCACTATGATCCCCAATGATTTAAGATAAACTTTGAACAGAAAACTTGAATTACATTATACAAGTTTTCCAAAATGACCAAGAACATCAAAATCCTTTACTTGAGCAAGAAGTTATAGATGTTTCAATAAGGATTAATCAAGCTGGAATTCCAAGCCAGATTTGCTGCATAACCTTAAGGCACGATTTTGAAGGACTTGTTGAACACATTTATGATCTAATTCATCACAAGATCAATTTCAAAATCATCACAAAACATGTGCTCTGCAATAATATAACATAATTCTGTAAATTCCATCAAAAATGCATGTGAAACAAAGCTTGAAGTGATGTTTTGTCCTCTAACATTGATTAAAATAGTGAATTGATCAAAAAACTCCACAATAAGCCAAGAGTGATCAAAACACCACTGAGTCATGTGCAATATGAGGGATCAAAGTTAAAATGATCAAAATTTGTAGCCATGTGGAAATGAGAGCTATGAACCTTGGCACTCAAGTAACTAGCTTCACATCATTACCTATTGGATCATAACATGCATTCTCATCCAATTTCCTCTAAAATATATGAAAATTTTTTTATATAAATAGAGTCCCTTATGCTTCATTCTAAGTACACCAAAACATTGCAAGAGCTTGTTTTCTCTCATTCCTCCTCTTTCCAAAATTTTCAAGTCTCAAAGGAGTGGAAACTTGAATTCTCAGTTCAAAACCATTTTCAATCAAACCAAGCATCCAAACACTTCACTTACATCATGTGTAAGTGATCCAAACACTCAAACCTCAATTGTAACATCAGAATCACTAAGTCACACGCCATTTACTTCATACACATAATAAGCTGCAGATTGATTCGAGTTGGGAGCTTCAAAAGGTTTCCATCCATTCTAAGCATCAGAGCACACTCCTTGGAGGTCAAGGAAGTTGTCTGAATCATCAAATAAATTATGTAACACCTCCAGCAGAGAATTCAATTCTCACTTGCAAGGTAAGTTTCTCCAAAATCCAAACTCTATGATTCATGCATCAATTTTGATCATTTGAGTTACAGAAATGTTTAGCATGATGTTATGATCATTTACCCTCAATTAATGATCATGTATCATGGTTATATGAGATTTCATATTGAAAAGTTCAGTTAGGGTTCATACGGTTGTTAGAACACAGATTGGTTCTTAATATATCTCAATGTTTTGATGATAACATTAATGAAATTTTGTATAGAGAAAATATATACTCTAATTTTGTTCAAGTGTTATTGTTTTAGATATCAAATAAATATTCATCTGGAGACAAAAAGAATTCCTTTGAACATTATAACGCAAAGCTCTGAGCATAGAAAGCGCAACACAAAAGACTCTGAGCAAAGCTACAGAAGACTCTGAAGCGCTACTTGCAGAAGACTCTGAAGCGCTACCTACAGAAGACTCTGAGCGCAGAGTATAAAGATTCAGTATATTTAGAAGACTCTGTGAGAACTAAACGCTACAAGTACAGAGGCTCTGAGAATCAAGTCAACTCTGATCACTCATTCACGCTAAACACTTTGCTGCAAAACTCTAGATAGAGTGACTTTGATAAAGAAGAACAAGGAACAACATCAGAGGATCTGATGCAAAATTATTTTTCATATCTGTTCATTTGAAAATATATTGTTCAAGAAAGATACGTTGCACTCAGTGTCTACCAACAACACTATTTCTCATTCGTGTATGGCACAGGAATTCAGGCAAAAAGGGAATGTCAAATCAAGACGAAAAGTATCTGTCCTTTCTGTCTACATCCTACAGTACTTTCATCTACACACTATTTGATAAAGTTGAGTATATAAAGAAGTCTCCATCAACACTTCAAGGTTAAGAATTTCAAAAGAAGCATTCCAAAAACAATCCAAGGAACATTTGAAAAACAATCAACGTAGAAACTCATACAAAGAAAAACACAAGTACATCAAACAACTTTCTACATCAAACACATACGTTTTATTTGTTCTTCATTTTGTGTAAAAATCACAGTTGTGATAATAGCTTTTTAGAAGCACTTAAACACATTGTATTTTATCTTTGTAAAAGTTCCTTGAGAGACCAAGTTGCGGTCAGGATTCTTGAGAAGACTAAGACAGTTTGTCTTAGTGATATCATTGTAATCAGGTTTTGATTTAGTGGATTAAGTCCTCGTTTGAGAGAGGCGAAATCACCTTGGCCGGGTGGACTGTAGTAGTTTGAGTTCAAACGAACCAGGATAAAATAACTTGTTATTTTCTATTGTCATAATTGTTTTTTAAAACCCCTTATTCAACCCCCCTTCTAAGTGTTTTCCTACCTTCAGTTGGTATCAGAGCTCCGGCTCTGAAGTGCTATCACTTAACAGTGACAGAGAAAGATCCAGTTGGGAAAAATCTTGATTTATTATCCTTGATATATTATGGCTGAACAATCAAACAACAAATATGATGATAAAGATAGAATCAACACCAAACCTCCCATGTTTAATGGAGAGAAATTTGATTATTGGAAGGATAGAATAGAAAGTTTCTTTCTAGGCTATGATGTTGATCTATGGGATTTGGTTATTGATGGATACATTCACCCCACTGATGGTGAGGGCAAAAAGATTCACAAAAAGTCAATGACTGACCAATAGAAGAGAGATTTCATAAATCATCACAAAGCTAGAATTATTCTGTTAAACGCTATATCTCACATTGTGTATGAGAAAATCGCAAATAGAGAAACAACGTTTGACATGTTTGAGTCATTAAAGATGACACATGAAGGAAACTCTAAGGTGAAGGAGACAAAGGCTCTTGCGCTTATTCAGAAGTATGAAGCCTTCAAGATGGAGGATGAAGAATCTGTGGAAACCATGTTTTCAAGATTCCCGATTCTGACAGCTGGTTTAAAGGTCCTTGACAAAGGATACTCCACTTCTAATCATGTCAAGAAGATCATCATAAGTCTACCAAAGAAGTGGAGACCCATGGTCATAGTGTTGAAGCTATCAAAGGATCTTAACAAGATCACTCTGGAGGAACTCATCAGTTCCTTAAGAAGTCATGAGATAGAGTTGGAAGAAGATGAGCCTCAGAAGAAAGGTAAGTCTATTGCTTTGAAATCAAATAAAAAACCTGACAATAAAGCTTTTCAGGTACTTGAGGAAAGCTTTGGAGAATCTTCCTCAAATGAAGATGAACTGTCTTTACTTTCCAGAAGGATAAATCAACTCTGGAAGCATAAACAAAAGAAGTTCAGAAACTTCAAAGACTAGAAACACGTGGAGAATCTTCTGGGCACAAAAGATCTGGCAAGAAAGAAGTTTTGTGCTTTGAGTGCAAGGAGCCAGGACACTACAAAAATGAATGTCCCAAACTTCAGAAGGAGAAACCCAGAAAGAAGTTTGAGAAAAAGAAGAAAATCCTGATGGCCACGTGGGATGACTCAGATGATTCTGAAGCCTCATCAGAGTCAGAGGACGAATGTGCAAATATGGCACTAATGGCTAACGTGGAAGAGCACGAGGAAACATCTGAATCTGGATCAGAATCAGATTCAGAAGAGGTATTTTCTGATCTTACCAGAGCTGAGCTAATTGAAAGCTTATCTGAGATGCTTGAAAACTATAGTAAGATTAGACTCAAATACAAGAAGATTTCAGAGCTATCTTGCATCTGAGACTAATCAGATGAAATCAGAAGTTGCTGAGCTAAAAGCAAATGATTTTCAAATAAAAACTGATTTAGAAAAATCTCAACAAAAGTCTGATTCAAATACTATGTCTTGCTCCAAAAATATTTTAGAAGAGTACGACTATAGTTTTTAGAGGTTCCTGTCCAGAGGCCTAGATATAAGCAAAATGGCTTCCGTGATCTATGGTGTTAGCAGGAATAACAGAAAAGGAGTTGGATATGAATCATCCTCTAGGAAGGATTTAAATCCAAAACCTGTTGATAAGCTGATCATCAATTATACTCCTTTGTATACTCATTTTAAATATGGTCACCTAAATGACATAAAGCACACTGTTGCACCCCAAAATTTGCCCAACATTTCTTTACCTAGCTTATGTTTCATTTCATTCACATTAGCATTATCATTTGCATTTCATTGACATGTATGCAGGAGATCAAGAGGTATGATTACCAATGAAGGGCTACACAAGAATTTGAGGCTAGCTAAGAAGGTTATTCAAGTGTTCAAGGGTTGATATCCTTGTCAGAGAAGTTAAAAGATCCTCAGAGAGAGTGATTGAAGCCAAGAGGGTGTGTCTCCTAACTTGAGAGTTGTGGGAAGATCATCAGATGATTCTGAAGCCATGAAGTTGGACTGGAGGTCTTGAGAGAGCTCATGAGAGGTGTTGAAGATCACTTTGAGGCCTAGACAGGTCATTGTGCAAGAATAAGAAGCCTCAGCCATGATTGGTGCAGCTAGGGTTTGTCTGGGTCAACCCTAAGTCAACTGAGGATTTGAAGAAGGTTGAGACCTAATTCAAGAGCCATGTGATCATGGATTGATGCATTAAGATGTTCTAAGGATGATTCCAAGGTTAACTCATCATGATTGAAGAGTTTGAGAAGTTTCAAGCTAGGGTTTCTAAGACTTGACAGTGTAAAATCCCCTAGTTTGACCCTTACCTTCAAGGCAATTTAACTCAAGATAGGATCTTCATCTCATCTTGACCCCAACATGACTGTTGTAGGGCATGATCTTAGATTTAATTTGAGTACTAGAAGTCCTTGATAGGGTTCATAGAACTCAAGTTATGAGCCAGACAAGTTACAGGTCATCTGAGGCATGTGAATTTGGAGCTTGAAGGTTACCCAACTTGCATGACACTTTTGACCAAGACGGATGATTACTATGAACTTTTGGTCAACATGCATGTTGTTCCTTATTCTCTTAGCTTTCCATATAGTGCTAGAAGTCCTTGATAGGATTTGTAGAACTCAAGTTATGGCTTTGACAAGTCAAGGGTATTTTGGGAAGTTGTGATTATGGGTCATTTTTGGTTATGGGTCATTTTCACCAACTTAGACATCTCAAATGAAATTTTGTGAAACTTGAAAGTTGCTCAAAATAGGGTTTTAACTTGGAACATGTATCAAGGAGGCATTTAAATGGCTCAAGGAGAGACTTGATTCAAGAAATTGTGAAAAAGGAAGAATTAAAGAGAATTAAAGACCAAAAATTCAAAATAAATGATATGTGTGAAAATGAGGCAAAGTAATATCATTTTTTGAATGGAAAATACATTTTGAAAACAATGACATTATTAGAATTTAGTTTTGAGCTCATTTTCATGGCCTTTTGCCTTATTACTTCATAAAGAAGTTACATCTCAAATCCAAGCCATGGGATGCAAACAAGGGATGAATCCCCACCATTCAAGATCAGTGGTTCACAAAGAGTATGTTGAAGGTTTCCTGAAGGAGAAATGGATGAGATATTGCGCCTGCCATGAGAGAGATTTCAAGGAGAAATTGAAAGTTGAAATTCTCATTCTGAACCTTTGAGAAGGTTCTAGATCATTCAGTTACATCCTATATAAGTATATGAATGCATTCAGGTCATTTTTTGGTGAAGATTGAAGCCTGAAGCAGAGAGTGGAGTTGAAATTTCAGAGGTGCAAGTGAGAATCGATTTCTGAGTTCAAGGCCAAATCAAGATCAATTGAAGGTTTCATTGTGTTCATCAAGTGATTTGGAGTGTATCTGCACTTTCTTGAAGGTTGAAGATGGCAAGAACTACCTCTGTTACAAGCTTGAACACAGGTTGGTACATTTCATTTTTGTGCTTGATTTAGGTAGAAATAGCTAGCGTTCTATAGGTGGTTAGGATCCTGGTAACATGTAGTTGGATTTAGGATCAAAGATTGGTGAATTAGAGACAAAGCAGGAGTGTGATTAATTTCTGTTGAGCCTTGGATTAGGTGATTCTTGGACTGTTAATCAAGATTAGATAGTGTAGAATGATCACCATGAGATGAGGATTACATCTGTGCATTTAATTGAAGTTCTGATGAGATTCAAGATTGATGCATATTTTGAAAATGCTATCGGGTTTGAAAATCCATAGGGAGTTAGATGATTCTAAGGTGATATTCGTGATCAACATTGAAATCCGAGTAGAATGATGTATGGTTTGTGAATTTTGGATGACCTGTGTATTTGTCTTTGCCGGAGAAGACGGTGGCGCCACCGTCTGGTTTTCCCCCCAAACTGAAGTTCAAATGGAGAAGATGCACCTGAGGCATTGGATCTTGTCTGAAGCTTGACCCGATAACCCTCATCCACGGCCACGATTGAGTTTGAAAACTCTGACTTTGACCCCTTTGCAAAATGCACCGTTTCATTAATTGGAAGCAATGGGATTAGTGACTGAACTGATATTCACACCCCCACTTTGGCCCAACCCAGCGTATTGAACTGATCAGGATTGCTATTTGGCACGCAAGTTTTGTTATTTTCAATTGTTTTTCTTTATTTTCTTCATTTCATATTAGTTTGATAATAATTCATAAAAAATAGAAAAATTAATCAATTAATTCCAAGTTTTTTTCCTTGATTCATGATTGAATCTAGAATTTTATTGAATAAAAATATTAGGAAAATCATGCATTTTCAATTTTTGTGCATTTTTTACATTTTATTTGACAATAAAATTGCCAAGGTTGATACCTCTGTTTGATGATTTTAGTGTGAGCACTTGGTGATGATTTTTGGCTTGATTTTTTGTTTGTGATTAGATTAGACATGTATGCTCCCGTAGTATTTTTCTCACATTTTTGTGATGAAACTAGGTGTTGTTTTTAGGTTGAAACCTTAGGTGCTCCCTTTTAGGGTTTAAGTTTAGTACCTTGTAGTTTAGAATTTATTTCTAGGTCTTATTTGAGGATTTGATCTCTGGAATTAACATGGTAGAGTCATGATTGACTTAGGTTCCCATAGTTATTTTTGTAGGATTTTATAATTGATTTTAGTATTTTAGTTAGAATTAACTTTAGTACTAGGTTTTAGGTGATCCTAACTTGCTAACTCAACTAGAATGATTTCTTTAGTTCCCTTAGACTAGGGTTGTGCTTCTCTTGCTTTTGGATGATGATGAAGAATTGTGTGGGCTGCTGTGGAAGGCATGGTGGAGCTTGGACTTGAATATTTCTCTCCCTTTTGTGTAGTTTGTTTAGGGTTAAGGATTAGGTTTTTAGGGAGATCTCTTAGAATAGATTTTCTTCCTTCATGAAACATGGAAGGTGTTGATCACTTCCATTCCTTCCTATGATGTAAGGTCCCATTGTGAAGACCCCATCCCTCCTTTGGTAGGATGAGTGGCTCCTCACAAATTGGTAGAACCTTTGAGGGTTCCTTTCCTTGATGGTGGAGTGCTTAGAGGTGACCTTTGGTCTTCACTTTGCTGCTCCCTATCCCCACCTTGCTCTTGTTAGATGAATCTTTCTCCCTTGCTAGAGGATGGAGTTCCTTGTTAGAAGATTGAAGGTGCTAGAGGTTGTCACTTCCCCTTTGTTTGAAGACTTCCCTTGGAGCTGAAGCTTGAAGATCAAGAAGAGCAAGTTGACACTTGTGAAGAAGATCAAATCGAGATTGAAGAAAGAGCTGAAGCTTGAAGAAGATGGAGAACAAGTTGATACTTGTGCTTGATGCATTGAAAGCTTGAAGAAGCAAGTTGACACTTGCTATTGAAGAGGAAAAGCCTTGAAGAGCAGTTACAGACTGAGGACTGAGTTGCTGCCAGAGGATTGCTTTGCTGTGAAGCTGTGGAAGCTGTTAATCTGCTTTCTTTCCTGTCTGCTTGCTTTCTGTGCAACTGTATTGTTGTGACTTGTTTGATTTGCTTGATGAATTAGAATAAGTTCATGTTTAGATTATGTTAAGCTAGGAGCATGAGTGCACTAGAGGTTGAGTTGTTCCCTCTGCTTGTATTTTTACTGTATGGCTTTGCTTGCTGGTATTCGGTAGAGCCTTGCTCCCTTGCCTATGTGGTTTGTGATTTGCTTGATGGCATTTTATTTCTTCTGTATGATTGCAGTTATTCATATTTGGCTTGAGGTCGAGATGAGCTTGTGGAGGCCGATGCCCCACACACCCTTTCCTCCCTCACTTGCATTGCATGCATTTTACAGTCGTTTACTGTTTACTGTTTAAGCTGATGCTTTATCTATTTCTGTGTATCATTGACATGATCCCCTAGGAATCTCACTTCCTTTGATAAGGAAGTGATGATTAGAACTTTAGGTTGAAACCTATGCATGATAACTTCTAGGAGTTCCCTGTTTCAAACTTCAACCATAGGATGAATCCTTGGCATGACAACATTAGGACTTGATAGTCTCCCCGTAGTTGTCCCTCTCTCTTCTCACCTTGAAACAACAGTAAAAAAAACGTAATAAAGGCAAGTTAGTATAAGCATGTTACGAGCCTTAAGCTACTTGGGTAATGATAATTGAGCGGCCTCCTCTCAATCGTCTAGAATGTTTAGTATACGTCCTTTGGACGATATGAGACACATTCGTTCCCAGGTCATAGTCTCTAGTGTTGTACCAACTACAGACAACTAAAAAATAGTTCTTCCATAAAAGACAGAAAACAAACTTCAAACTTTTTTGCCCCGTGGGCCCGTAATTCAAAGGAAGCTTTTCTGAAGAAAAGAGTGTCGTTAACTCCTAGTTCTACCGCAAATGGTAACGCCTAAGTCTCCAAGGGTCGAGCTGGGTACACCAGACTGCTGAAACTGTTTGTTAACCCTACTCGAAAAACAGATGAATCTGAATCCCCGTAATCCGTACTAACCCGAACTACGTAAGCTCTGATCTCTCATATCTGTTGAGAGTACGTAGGCAGAATACTGACGTATTGGCGAGCCACCTTCCCCCATCCGTTTACCCGTAGTTAGCCGAACTACGTTGACTCTAATTTCTCACTCTCTGATGAGAATACGTAGGCATAAAGCGCGACGCTTTGCCGAGTCATTTTCTTTTCTTTTCAGACCGACCTTGATAGGTAGATAGTAAACCAATCCGTCAGATGAACACAACAAGCGTGGATCCCATCGAGTACAATGGACGTGAGGGGTGCTAATACCTTCCCCTTGCGTAACCGACTCCCGAACCCAGACAATGGTTGCGATGACCTTGTCTTATACCTTTTCGTCAGGTTTCTCCGATCGTTTCCTTTCCCATTCTGAGGGATAAATAACGAAAGGTGGCGACTCTTATTTTTTGCCGGCACCTTATTTTCGCGGAAGCGACACACACACATATAAATTAGATCAAAAAAAGCTTTATTAAACCAAAACCTCGTCAGAACACAAAAGTTTTTAAGGAACAGAAGTTCAGGAAGAACTTTAGACCAACTAACCCCAGAGGACCCAAAAAGATATGGGTACCTAAGGATAAAATAATCTTTGTTGCAGATGTCCTTAGCAGCAAAGTTAAGACACTAGTCATGGTACCTGGACTCTAGCTGCTCACGACATATGACGGGAAGAAGGTCTATGTTCCAAAGCCTAGAACTTAGATCTGGAGGAGAAATGAAGTTTGGAGGAAACCAAAAGGGAAAAATCACTGGCTCTGGAACAATTGGTAATGGTAACCTCCCTTCTATCTCTAATGTTCTGCTTGTTGAAGGATTAACATATAATCTATTGTCCATAAGTCAATTAAGTGACAATGGTTATGATATAATCTTTAATAAAAAATGTTGTAAAGCTGTTAGTCAGAAACATGGTTCAATCCTCTTTAATGGGAAAAGGAAGAATAACATTTATAAGATAAATCTTTCAGAACTGAAAAATCAAAATGTTAAATGCCTTATGTCTGTTAATGATGAGCAATGGGTCTGACATAGAAGATTGGGTCATGTTAGCATGAGACGTATATCTCAGATTAACAATCTCAATCTGGTCAGAGGACTTCCTAAGTTGAAGTTCAACTCAAATGCTCTTTGTGAAGCATGTCAGAAAGGAAAATTTTCAAAATCTTCTTTCAAATCTAAAAATGTTGTTTCTACCTCTAGACCATTAGAACTGCTTCATATTGATCTGTTTGGACCAGTGAAAACTGCATCCATCAGAGGCAAGAAGTATGGATTAGTCATTGTTGATGACTACAGTAGATGGACATGGGTAAAATTCCAAAAACACAAGGATGAGTCACACTCTGTATTCTTTGACTTCTGCAATCAAATTCAAATTGAAAAGAATTTTAATATTGTCAAGGTCAGAAGTGATCATGGTGGTGAATTTGAAAATAAATATTTTGAAAAATATTTTAAATAAAATGGTATTGCACATGATTTCTCTTGTCCTAGAACTCCTCAACAGAATGGAGTTGTAGAACGAAAGAATAGAACATTGCAAGAAATGGCCAGAACCATGATCAATGAGACTAATATGGCAAAACATTTTTGGGCAGAAGCAATTAATACAACATGTTATATTCAGAACAGAGTTTCCGTAAGACCTCTTCTGGAGAAGACTCCTTATGAATTATGGAGGAATAGAAAGCCCAACATTTCTTATTTCCATCCTTTTGGATGTGTTTGTTTTATCCTGAATACTAAGGATAATCTGAACAAGTTTGATTCTAAAGCATATAAGTGTTTTATGATTGGATATTCTGAACGCTCTAAAGGCTACAGAGTATACAATACTGAGACACAGATTGTGGAAGAATCAATTCATGTCAGATTTAATGATAAGCTTGGAAATCAAAAGCCAAAGCAGTTTGAAATTTCTGCAGATAGAGAAGTTCTTCTCACAGACTCTGAAGAATCAGAGGCAGATAGAGTTAAAGCAAAAGAACCAGAAGCTACTTCAGATGGTACTCCGTTATCTGTTCAGCTGGACAATTTAACCATTTCTGAAGAAACCCCTCTGAAAGGATCCTCCAAAATCAAAGCTTCTCACCCAGAGGAAATGATTATTGGAAAGAAGGATGACCCCATCTGAACAAGATCCTTTCTCAAATCGTCTGGGACATCATTGTTCGGGTTGGTGTCAATTATTGAACCTACCTCTATGGATGAAGCTCTGCAAGACAATGATTGGATACTTGCTATGCTAGAGGAGCTAAATCAATTCACAAGGAATGATGTTTGGGATCTGGTTCCAAGACCAAAAGGATTTAATATTATTGGAACGAAATGGGTTTACAGAAACAAGCTGAATGAGCAAGGATAAGTCATCAGAAACAAGGCTAGATTGGTTGCTCAAGGCTACAATCAACAAGAAGGTATTGATTACACAGAGACTTATACTCCTATGGCAAGGTTAAAATCTATACGTATACTTATTTCTTTTGCTGCACAGAATAACATCACTCTATATCAGATGGATGTTAAAAGTGCTTTCTTAAATGGCTTAATTGAAGAAGAAGTTTATGTTCATCAACCTCCTGGTTTTGAAAATGAAAAATTTCCAGAACATGTTTTAAAATTAAATAAATCACTCTATGGCTTAAAACAAGCTCCCAGAGCTTGATATGAAAGGCTGAGTAATTTCTTTCTGGAAAATAATTTTATCAGAGGAAAGGTTGATACCACTCTTTTTCATAAATCAATTAAGAAAGATATTTTAATCTGTCAGATTTATGTAGATGATATTATTTTTGGAACAACAAATATTACGCTTGGAAAGGAGTTTGCTGAGTCTATGCAGGCAGAATTTGAAATGAGCATGATGGGAGAACTCAGATTCTTCCTGGGAATTCAAGTCAATCAAACTCCAGAAGGCACTTACATACATCAGATAAAGTATGTGAAAGAGCTTCTGAAGAAGTTCAACATGACAGAGAGTAAGTTAGCAAAGACTCCAATGCATCCAACTAGCACTCTGGGAAAAGAAGAGGTAAGTAAAAAGGTATATCAGAAGCTCTACAGAGGTATGATTGGTTCTCTTCTATATTTGACTGCTTCTAGGCCTGATATTCTTTTCAGTGGTTGCCTTTGTGCTAGATTCCAATCAGATCCTAAAGAATCTCACTTAACAGCTGTTAAGAGAATTCTGAGGTATCTGAAAGGTACTACTAACATGGGTTTGTGTTACAGAAGATCTGATGAATTTAAATTAGTTGGCTTTTGTTATGCTGATTATGCTGGAGACAAAGTTGAATGCAAAAGTACTTCTGGAAGTTGTCAGTTTCTGGGAGGTAATTTGATCTCATGGTACAACAAGAAGCAACCCACAATAGCACTCTCAACTACCGAAGCAGAATATATTGCTGCTACTAGTTGTAGTACTCAGATGCTCTGGATGAAGAGTCAGCTGGAAGACTATCAGATATATGAGAGTAACATTTCTATCTTTTGTGATAATACTTCTGCTATTTGCCTATCTAAAAATCCTATTTTACATTCTAAAGGAAAGCATATAGAAATTAAACATCATTTCATCAGAGACTATATTCATAAGGGAATTTTAAGTTTAAATTTCATTGATACAGACCATCAATGGGCTGATATTTTTACAAAACCCCTTGCTGAAGATAGATTTAAATTTATTCTAAAGAATATTAGTATGGATTTTTGTCCAGAATAAAATTATTATTCAGAAGCAAATTTATTCAGATGAAAAATGATTAAGGTCTATACTCTGAAGTGTTGCATCTATAATTTCATTTGTTACCTTATTTATTTTGAGAAACTCTGAACTAACAAGCTTTAGAGGATCTGAATGCTAGCTAACGTTTCATTTCCTAAAGAGTTTCAGATACACTTAAATATCAAACACGTGTCACATGAAATCTGAAAAGGTGGAGTGTACAAAGTGAGGCGCCATTTGAGGTACTGTTTGAATTATTGCAATTCTAATTTTCCCCCCACTTTTGTCAAATCTCATTAAATGCTTGAAATCATTTTTTTATTGTTTAATTAATGTGATTAACTGCTAAGTGTCTGTTGTGTTTTTGTGCCCTAATTTTTCCTCTATATATTCCATGATCTCACACCTCTCACACTTTCACTCTCTCTCACACACCTTATATGCATTTTGGCCTTCTTCATTGTTTTCTCTTCTCCGATAAACCTAAAAGAAGATCAGTTTATCTCACAAGTTCTGCTATGGCAACTTTATCATCTTCGTCTCAAAAGTTAGCATCAACAATGGTTGGGGTATCATCATCAGAAATGGGTATTGTTTCATACAAAGAACCAGAGAGAACTCTTCTTACACCTATTGAGAAATTAGAAGTTCTATGTGAATTTATGGTGGATTTTGAATGTATTGCGAAGAACGGCTTTGATCTTCGTGCAACTGTATCTTCTCAAGAATGGGTGAAGTATTTTGATAGATTGTTTGGTCCAGTTTTTCCTCATTTGGTGAAGGAATTCTGGATACATGCAAAGGTCTACCCCAAGTTCATATATTCATATGTTTCGGGAAAAGAAATCATAATTACTGAGGAGATGATTCGTAAACTGATAGGGTATAAAGAAGTAGATGGTGTTACTCATCTTTCTACAGGACGGGTAGACATGGATGAAGTCTACAGAGAAGTTTTCACTTCTGGGCTGCCTTCAAGCAAGATCAAGGATCTGAAGGTGCACTACAAGATATGGGCAAAGATCTTTCTGGGCTGTATTTACCACAGAAAAGCATCCAACTATTTAGACTACATCAACGCAGAGCAGCTGTACTTTCTGTACTGTTTGGGAAACAATATCAAGGTGGATCTGCCACACTTGTTATTTACTCGTATATGGAACCACGTCAAAATGTCCAGAGAAGAGATCAGAACAAAACATCAGAAGATCAGAAATTGGATCCCAATGGGAAGATTGATGTCTAATGTACTCACAGAGAATGGATTAGTTGTACATCTGATAGAGGCAGGCCAGACAGCAGAATTGAAAAAAAATCTGGGAAAGCCTCTGGATGGGAAAAGTTTGCAAAGGATGAAGCTGGTGGAGGAACTTCAATATGAACCAGTCAAGATTGACTCTGCTGCTGTGCGCAGAAGAAGAGTTCTAGTGGATGACTTTCCACTATTTACTGCAGAGGAACCTAAAGAAGCTCTGCTCTTCTATATTGAATCATGTATAGCAGATGATACTCCCATACCAGCAGATTTGATAAAACGAGCATCTGAACCTGATCCATAAGTGATTGAGAAGAAGAGAAGGAAGAAGAGAAAGGTTTCAGAAGAAGGTTCTACACACACTAATAGGAAAGCTTCTGAAGATGACTCTTCTGTGAAGGCTAAGTGTTCCATCCATAAGTTGCTCCATCCATGACTCGCAGGACTTCGATGCTTCACCAACGCTTCGTCCTCAGAAGAGATTGATTCAAATAAACGGCCCTCAGGTCCCCCCTCAATCCACTAAGCTCTGATGATCAAACGCAGACCACAGTTATTTGCTTTTTCAATCCCTAACTTTTGCGTGCACCACCCTTTCGGGTTTTCAATTCACCGGGATACCCATTCTTGCCAAAGTCGCCTTTTAAGGTTTTCGACTTTGCGGGTTTACATTTTTTCATTTTTATCCCTAATTTTTGCCCGAACTCATTGTTTTTATGGTTCTCCAGGATGCCCCATTTTTGCCTGGATATTCTTTTTTCTTTCCAGTGGGTCTCTTTTAAGCAAAGTATTTTTTAACTACGTCTGCATTCACAGGGGATGTAAAATCCTCACCATCCATGGTGGATAACAGCAAGGCTCCTTCGGAGAAGACCTTTCGCACGATGTATGGGCCTTCATAGTTGGGAGTCCATTTGCCCCTGTGATCTATTTGTGGCGGGAGAATCTTTTTCAGCACAAGATCGCTCGTATGAAAGCTTCGAGGGCGTACCTTCTTGTCGAAAGCTTTCTTCATCCGGCTCTGATTCAACCGACCATATGCAATAGATGCTAGACTTTTCTCATCCATCAGGCTAAGCTGATTCAACCTGTTCTTTACCCATTCTGCCTCATCGAGCTTGACGTCGACCAGGACTCTCAAAGGAGGAATCTTGACTTCTAATGGCAGGACAACTTCCATACCATAGACTAGCGAGAAAGAATTTGCCCTTGTTGAGGTACGTATCGTAGTACGGTAGCCGTGTAGAGCAAAGGGAAACATCTCATGTCAATCCTTGTAGGTGACAACCACCTTCTACGCTATCCTCTTAATATTCTTGTTAGCCGCTTCAACAACGTCGTTCATCTTCGAACGATAGGGCAATGAGTTGCGATACTTGATTTTGAAATTCTGGCACAATTCCTTTATCATCTTGTTATTAAGATTTGAACCATTATCAGTAATGATTCGCTCAGGCACTCCATATCTACAGATGATGTCCCTCTTGATAAACCGGGCTACCACTTGCTTTGTGACATTGGCATACGAAGCTGCTTCAACCCACTTGGTGAAGTAATCAATGGCGACCAAGATAAAACGATGTCCTTTGGATGCGGTTGGCTCAATCTTTCCAATCATGTCAATCCCCCACATGGAAAAGAGCCAAGGAGACGCCATGATGTTCAGAGGACACGGCGACACATGAGTCTTGTCTGCATAAATCTGGCATTTATGGCATTTCTTCACATATTTGAAACAATCAGACTCCATTGTCAGCCAATAATACCCTGCTCATAACAGCTTCCGAGACATGGCATGCCCGCCGACATGTGTACCAAAGGCACCTTCGTGGACTTCTTCCACAAGCAGCTTTGCTTCTTTTTCGTCTACGCATCTCAATAGCACCAAGTCATAGTTTCTCCTGTAGAGCACACCATCTTGGTTCAGATAAAAGTTGCCAGACAACCTTCTCAGAGTCTTCTTATCCTGGGTTGACGCCCCTGACGGATACTCTTGGTTCTTAAGAAAGTTCTGGATATCATAAAACCATGGCTTTCCATCAGAAGCTTCTTCGATGGCGAATACGAATGCCGACCTATCAAGGCGAGAGATGACTATTCTTGGAGCATCATGCCAATAGTTCATCTTGTACATCGAGGATAATGTCGCCAGAGCATCTGCCATCTGATTCTCCGCTCTCGGCACGTGATGGAACTCTACACGATCAAAGAATGGCAACAACCTCCTTGAATCACCGTACACATCTAGGTTCTTGATCCTCAGATCAATAGCTTCTTCTAACCCCATGATGCACGCTTCATACTTCGCTTTGTTGTTGCTGCCAGAGAATGTCAACCTGGCAGTGAAGGGGATATGAGTACCATGAGGAGTCGTGATAATTTCCCCAATTCCACTACCATAGGAGTTGACAGCGCCATCGAATATCATCTGCCACTGAGAACCCCTTTTTGGACCTTCATCGGGTAATGGCTCATCACAGTCTTTCATCTTTAGGAACATGATGTCTTCGTCAAGAAAATCAAATTTCATTGGTTGATAGTCTTTGATTGGCTGTTTGGTTAAGTACTCTGACAGAACACTCCCCTTTATAGCTTTCTGGGAAACATATTGAATATAGTACTCTGTTAGTACCATCTGCCACCTGGCAATTCTTCCAAAAAGTGCTTGCTTTTCGAAGACGTATTTAATCGGATCCATCTTCAAAATCAGCATGGTTGTATGATTCAGCATATACTGTCTTAAACGTTTGACAGCCCAAGCGAGTGCACAACACGTTTTCTCGAGCATTGAGTACCTGGACTCACAGTCTGTGAACTTCTTACTCAGATAGTATATTGCGTGTTCTTTTCTAGCAGTCTCGTCCTGTTGACCGAGAACGCAACCCATACTGTTCTCAAGAACCGTTAAGTACATGATCAAAGGTCTTCCAGTGACTGGGGGTATCAGTATCTGAGGTTCCTACAAATATTCTTTTATTTTGTCAAACACCCTTTGGCAATTTTCATTCTAGACGACTGCCTGATCCTTCTTCAACAATTTGAACATTGGTTCACACGTGGCTGTGAGATGAGATATGAACCGAGCAATGTAATTCAATCTCCCCAAGAACCCACGAACCTCTTTTTCCATTTTCGGTGCTGGTATATCTTGTATAACTTTTATCTTTGCAGGATCAACCTCGATTACTTTTTCACTAACAATGAACCCCAACAGCTTTCCTGACCTGACCCCGAAAGTACACTTGTTAGGGTTCAACCTCAATCTGAATTTTCTGATCCTCTCAAACAGCTTCAGCAAATTGACCAGATGTTCCTCCTCCATTTGTGACTTTGCTATCATGTCATCAACATAGACCTCGATCTCATGATGAATCATATCATGAAACAGAGTGACCATAGCCCGCTGATATGTTGCCCCTGCGTTTTTCAACCCAAAAAGGCATTACCTTATAACAGGAAGTCCCTCATGGCGTGATAAACGTCGTTTTCTCCATATCCTTTGGTGCCATCTTGATCTGGTTATAACCGGAAAAATTGTTCATGAAGGAAAACACGGAATATTGAGTAGTATTATCAACCAATACGTCAATGTGAGGGAGCGGGAAATCGTCCTTCAGGCTTGCCTTATTCAGATCTTTGTAATTAACACACATCCGTACCTTACCGTCCTTTTTTGGCACATGTACTATGTTAGCGACCCACGGAGGGTAAGTTGTCACAGCTAAAAATCCTGCGTCCAACTGCTTCTAGACTTCTTCCTTGATTTTCACAGCCATATCTGGTCTCGTACGCCTAAGCTTCTACTTGACTGGCGTACACTCTTCACACAACGGCAAGCGATGAACCACGATGTCTGTGTCAAGCCCGGGCATGTCTTCGTATGACCAAGCAAAGATATCGCTATACCCACGGAGCATTTCAACCAATCTTTGCTTGATGTCACTTTGCAATGCATCCCCTATCCGAACATTCCTCACAACTTCTTCAGAACCCACATTGACGACCTCAATTTCCTCCTGATAAGGCAGAATGATTTTGTCTTCCCGTTTCAAGAGTCTGGCTAGCTCTTTTGGCAAGTCTTCATCTTCATCAATCTCTTCTTCGACTTGAAATATCAAGTTATCAAATTCGAAGCGAGTCATAGACGTCTCTGACGCGCTGTCATCTGCAATGTGAATCCTGAAATGATAATGGTTAAATGCTTAAAATGATATGCAAAACAAACACAAAGCCACATTGCCATTTTATTGTTAAACATAAAACATGAAAAATAAGAATCACAATATTTGAATGCAGAAAAACGCCCTTTGATTTATTTGATAAAAGATGTTCAAACATAAACAGTAAGGCCCTGAAGAAATATACCACTATGTTCCTGGTAGAGCATAGGGTAGTACAATAATAAAAAAAACAAAGTATTACTCTTCCGTTGTCACTTGAATGAATTCCTCGATAGACCAATTATTGAGGCTCTGTCCTGGAATGCATGGCTTGATCTAAGCGTCCATATCGCAGTCGTTGTCACCCTCTTCGTCATCTGAAATGGCATTGATCTGCTCGAAGATAACACCCCCTTGGGTAAACCGGACAGGCCCCTTATAGCGCGGTGCGCTCTGCGAGGATGACGAAGCATATGGGTGGTATCCCAAAGCAAACTTGTCCTGTTTATGGGGAATGTCCAACACTTGTCCCCAACCTGGTGTTGTCCCCACCTGTACCACTGCCTAGGCTTTCTTATAGGAGGATATGGCCACTTCGGGCGCTTTGCTCACAACCAGTGACTTGTCTTTGATTTGAACTGTCTCAAAGGCTTGACATAAAGTCTCATGGATTTCTCCATCCACCTCGACGTACTTGAAAGATGATAAGTGACTATTTATTATATCCTCTTCCCTGCATACTGTGACAACGCTGCCACCAACCATATACTTGAGCTTCTAGTGTAGCGTGGATGTAACAGCTCCTACGGAGTGAATCCATGGACGGCTCAACAAACAACTATAGGCAGGCTGAATGTCCATGATATAGAATACCGCATCAAACACCTCAGGGCCAACTTGGATTGGCAACGTCACCTCTCCGAACATAGATCTTATGGTACCGTCAAAAGCACACACCACTAAATCAATTGGCGTGCAAATCAACCCCTGCATATCCAGCTTCATCAGGGCCTTCTTCAGAAGTACATTCAAAGACGATCCTGTATCAACGAGTACATGAGACATAACAGCCCCTCGACATTCTATTGATATGTGTAACGCACAGTTATGGTTCCTGCCCTTTGGCGTCAAATCCAGGTCCGTGAAACCTAGCCCATTTCATGCGTTTACGTGTGTTACAACCCCTTCGAGTTGGTTAACTGATATTTCTTGCGGCACGTAAGCAGTATTCAATATTCTCAACAGTGCATTCCGATGCGCTTCTGAACATAGCAACAACGACAGGATTGATATTTTGGAAGGAGTTTGCTATAGATGATCAACTATCTTGTAATCACTTTTCCTTATCAGCCTCATAAACTCCTCTGTGTCCTTTACCAAAGACTCCTTCTCTCCAGCTTGAGAAGTTTCCTCACCACTACTTTCTTTCCCTTGTCAGCTCGGTCAGCAGCCACCTCAGGTGACGAAAATACTCTACCGCTTCGAGTAATACCCCCTGCTCCAACCATATTATCCACTGAGTCAATCGACAAGCTCTTCAATTCCTATTTCTGCCCGTTGCAATACACTTCCGCTCTATAGTTCCACGGAATTGCTCTTGTACTCTCATACGGCATAAGACCAACTTTTGTAATGATTATGGTTGGCGGCCTAGGATGCGCCTAAATAGTTATAGTTTTGTATGGAATCGAGATTGTTACAACCTTATTCCTTTCCTCATCCATTACCTCTTCAGACTTTTTCTCGGCAACCTGGTAAAATTGCAACATCCCCTCGTTCATCATACCCTGAATACAGCTCTTCAGTTTTGCACATCCCTCGGGATGACTCACACATTCAGCACACGATTCATTACAGCCTGGGAATATCCCTCCCTTCAGCAAATTTTCCTTCACAAAGTCTAATGGCGTCTTCAAATCATTGACATCAGTTACCAGATCCAAACCTTCATCCTCAATGATTGCACTGACTCCAGCTGCCCCATGGTTGGGCATGGGGTTTTGTACGACGTTGGGAGCTCCGTGAGAAAAATTTATTGCTTTGCTGTCCATCAAATCTTGAACTTTATATTTAAAGGCCTTGCAGTTATTAATGTTGTACCCCGGAGCACCAGAGTGAAACTAGCATCGCGCGTTTGCATCATATCTGGGCGGTGGTGGATCAGTAAGAGGAGCTAAAGTCCTCTTCTGGATTAACTGTAGTTGTAGCAGATCCTGAAGCAGTTGGGAATAAGGCATCAGAGGTGCATCAAATTGTCTATTTGTTGTCCGACCCCGGTCTTGAAACCTTCTATAACCCTGTTGATTCTGTTGTTGTTGTGGTTGTTGTTGTTGTTGTTGTTGTGGAACTATGGGAATCGTAACACTAGCAACCTGTTGCTGCTGACGATTTTGCCCTGATCTTCTATTCCCTCGGGAACTGGACACTGAATTGGTATCTCCTTCCCGCTTCTTATTACCAAATACCTTCTTACCTCCTCCTCCTCCTACTGAGGAACTCTCACCAGATTGGATCTTTCCCAACTTAATGTCGTTTTCTACCCTCTCTCCAGTGATGATCAAATCAGAGAAACTACCCGACATACTAATGATAAGCTTCTCATAATAAACACCAGGCAAAGTGGCGACAAACATATCAATCAGCTCACGCTCAACCATGGGCGACTGCACCCTGGCTGCAAGCTCACGCCACCTCTGGGCGTATTCCTTGAAACACTCATTATTCTTCTGGGAAAGATTCTGAAGCTGGACCCTCTTAGGAGCAAGGTCGCTGTTATACTGATAATGTTTCATAAAATCCTCAGCTAGGTCCCTCCAACTGTGGATATTCACAGGTTCCAGACTCATGTACCACTCCAACAAAGGATCGGACAAGCTGTCCTGAAAGAAACGCATAAGCAATTTCTCGTCATCTGAGTAGGCAGACATTTTACGGTAGTAGGATCTCAGATGAACTCTTGGGCAGGTAGTACCCTTATACTTGTCAAAGTCAGGGACTTTGAACTTCAGCGGCACTTTCAGATCTGGGATCAACCCCAGATTAGCCATGTCAAGGCCCATGGAATTTTGGTTCTCATAGCTCTTCATCTTGTCCTCCAACAGCTTGAACCTCCTATCAGCTTCAGAGGGCAACTCAACAACAACAGCCCTTGGCGAGAACACATCATCCTGTCGGTCTTCATTCCATAACCGATCCATATTACCATGTGTAGCACAGGTGATATCATAACCATGAACATTCCCATTAGCAACATTACCATTTCCAGCATTCCCAAAACCATTGTTATTAAGACCAGCAGCATTACCAAATCCAGCACCGTTGCCATTACCATTGTCATTACCAATCCCTCCAGCAGTAGGGATAACCAAAGTAGGCATAGAGTGAGCGTGGGGAGTTCCATTTTCATTGGGAGGAGGATTAACAGTTTGTCCTCCATGAAGAACACCGTTACTGTCAACTCGTGCAATCAAGGGCTGCACCAAAGTACGAAGTTGTTCTTGTCTGTTAGCCACTCCCTGCATAAGGTCTATAAAATGATTCATCCTTTGACGGAACTCTTGCATCTCAGCCTGAATTTGCTCCATTGCTCGGAGTTGATTCCCCCTTGTGGCGTAGCGGTGAATAGTCTGGTTGTCTATCCTGAAACAATCTAACGGACAGACAGGGGTAAGATAAACGGTTCTGCTGTACCTGCTATGCAAGAATGCTATGCAAAATACAGACATGTATGTATGCAACAAGGAAATTTCCCCTCGATTCTAGTTCTAGAAGAACAACGAGACAGTAGGAAACCAATAACCAATCATAGAGCAAGAACCTCATACATAAAGATGAACAGCCAAACAGGCAGCGTACAGGCATACCAACTGAGTACAAACAAAATGACCTCAAAATACAAGCCTGGTGATGGTCAATACAAAAGCAACAACAAGCTACAAGGAAATGAAAAACATCAAGTACGACAACGAGCGCAAAACTCCTCTAATAACTCCTGTGTCTCAATATGGTCCGGTTTGGCGAGCAACCCGTGGATGAGTAGCTCACACTGGCTAATAGTGTGCTTTAGGTTTCAACTTATATCCAAATGAAAGGTCTAAAGAAAGAAAAACCTTTTTCGCGATGTAACGACAAGGCTTAAGAGATTCGGGGATCGAGGGTTAATTATACCTAGGGAAGGTGTTAGCACCCTAAGCATCTGTAGCATCCTACAGGAACCTTTTGTTTGATTGTTTGCTAAATTTGTGAAAATGTGATATGGATTGGGAAAAGGTATAAGTTGAAACCTAAAGTTATATACACTAAGTTTGCTCCCAAAGACGTCGCGTCTTCTGCCTACGTATCCTAACTAGGATAGAATCAGAGCAATCGTAGTTCACCTCACAATGGATAAAGAACACTTGATTATGGTCAAGGTTCAAGGGGGAACAAACATGACAATGTTTGTGTGGAGTTTGACAAAACTCCCTATTCTAAGTTGTAATATTCAAAAAAGGGAAGTAAGAAATCATGACGATGATTCTTACATAGAGTTGACAAACTCTATCCTAGGGTTCTAGTTGAAGAACACTCCTAGTACAGGTGGGTCTCTTAGACTTAAAGCAAAGTCTAATGGTTTCTAAACTACGGTTAAAGTGACTTAACAAAGTCAAAGGAATGGGTGAATGAGTTATCCATAACATAAGAGTTAATGGAAAGATCTTTTCCTTTGGAAGGAGAGAGGGGAGGCAACTTGGATGAGAGCTAACAAACTTATTCTCTTTTGGGGAAAGAAAATTTTAAACAAGATAACAACATAATAAATATTCATTCATGGTGACAACTATTAGGTGAGCATGTGAAATGATAAAGATGCAAATGCATTGATGACGGTCAAAGCAGTTGATTAAGCAGGAAGTGTGACAACAGATCAAGCTTCAGTGTATTTAGCAAATGAAGTAAAAATGAACATGGTAACAACCAAAAATGAAATCCTAACATGTTAGCTAACATTAAATAACATGAATGCAAACAAATATAACAAACAATCACAAGTATATCAAAAGAAAAATTCATCTGCATACATGAAAACGATCACAGAACGTACCTAACTTGCACATAGTCAAAAGAGATGAAAAATTATGCAAACATGGAAATAAAAAATATTACATGAAAGTAGACATCAAGATGAAGAAAATGCAAAAAGAGTGGGTGAAAAATGATTAAAATTGAGAGAGATATGAATTTTTGAAGTTTGGTTAAAAAATAACAAAAATAACAAAAATGAACAAAAGGGTTGCCCTCCTCAGGGGTCGAACCCATGCTTGCATGATCAAAGGCGCTTAAGTGACAAGTTGCTTACCACTAGGGTGGCTATACATCCGTTTATAAATGCCACCCCATTAAAATATAAGGGATGCCTACAAAACTGGCTGGGCAAGAAGCATGAAGCAAAAACACCAACTTGCATTTTCATCACAACTCTCTCAAATCTTAATGGTTTTTGACAAAATATAGGTGTAAACTGACTGGAATTTCATGAGGAACATGATGGTGGCATTGGTTTTTTGAAATTCCTCCTCCAACTCAAAACTCGATAGTGTGTGCTTTGTGATGTTTGAAAATGCAATTTGATATGAAGCTCATGTTACAGCTAGTTCTAAATCAAAATGTTCATGCACGCACACCATAAAAATGATAATGAATGATTTTAAGCCAGAAGAAAATCCCAAGATAGCTTGGCATAGCAGATGACATGTAAGTTGCAAAAAACGACATTTTGAGGCAACATGAAAAATGCAGTTCAGGTTCAATGCATAGTTTTGGCAAATCAATCACATACACGCATCAAGTATATGTTACTAAGGATGTTCAAACTTAATTTGAAGTTAAAAACAGACTGTAGCAAGATATGTCTTCCAAACTGCACTTTGGTTATTTGGCAGGGCATGAGAAAACCTAATTCATGGTTCTAAGCATTTTCTGATTGAACCAACCCTATACACACCATACATACATGTAAACAAATAGGTTCAAGCAAGGAAAGTGGTTTCAAATTGACTGGTATGAAAATTGGTATACCAACTGCATCTTGGTGTTTTGTAAAGCATGAGAAATTCAGTTTCAATCTTTGTGTGCATTTTGATCATTTAACCTATGTGTACACCTCTTATATACATTAACAATCATGTTCAAACATACAAATGATTTCAAAACAAGTCACAATTGAAAATGGCACGTGGGCTGCATTTTGAGGTTTAGTATGCATGACAAGGTTTAAAACAGGTTCTAGGTGTATTTTGATCAAGGTAAGCATACATACACATTACATACATACTTTTAAATGAATTCAAACACAGAGAAAGGTTAGAACAAAACTGTCATGAGAAATGATATTCTAAATGCAAGTTTGGCAAGTATTGATGCATGAGGGATGTCAGTTCAGCTTAAATGAAAAGTTTTATCAAGTTAATCACATACACATCTTGAAAACATGTTACTAAATTATTCTAGGCACAACATTGGTTCCAAAATGAGTTGTGATGAAAAATGGTACTTCAAGTGTAGGTTTGTGCTTGTGTAATGCATGAGCATGTTCAATTTCAGTTCAAAACAATTTCAGATCAATTTAATCACATACACATCTCATATTCATGATATTGAGTGGATTCAAACACCAAAATAAGTTGGAAACAGGCTGCAATGAAAGATGATTCATAATTTGCAAGTTGTCATGAATATGAGGCATGATGAGATGAATTTCAGTTCCCAACATTTTATGATCCAATTAATCACACACATAGCACATATACATGATATTGAATGAGTTCAAGCACAATTTGAAACCAGAAACAAGCTGCTACAAGGAATGATAACAGAGTTGCAAAAATTGGTATTTTGATGGAAAGTAAGAACAGTTCAAATCCAAGTTCTGCATATTTTGATCAAACCAGCTATGTACATAGCTCACATACATGTTATTGAACAAACTTAAGAACACAAAATGGTTTAAAGAATGTTGTCATGAGAGATTTCATACAAGCTGCAATTTTGTGTTCTTTGTTCATGAAAATTCTCAAATCAGTTTCCAATCATGTTTAAATCAAACCAATAGCACACACAAGTCATAAATGCATGAGGGAATGATTCTGAGCTTAAACTTAAAACAACTTTAGCCTTTAACCACAACTAGCATGTTCAAGGCATTAATATGCAAAGTATGGCATTTTGTGAATGATCAAGCAAACCAGATGCAAACAGCTCTAAACAAACCTACATATCCAACATGTTCATGATTTTAAAGGTGTCTCAATTCAATCAAACAGCCACTCCTTGTCATGACAGAATTTATGCACAAGACACATACATGACATATTTTCACATAATGAACTCAAAATGCCAAATCATGGAATTATGGTGCAAAGCAAGAATGGAGTGTTTACATACCTCTAGTGGACTGTGTTGAGTAGGTTAGAACACCAAGAAACCCAGAGAAACTTCCAAATAACAATAGCTTTGAAACTTTCTTCCTTTTGAAGCAAGAATGCAAACTTTGAGACAGTTGGAGAAATAAACTCCACCAATGATCTTTAACACTTTAGACAGTTGAGAAATGATATATGAGAGGTGTTTGAGTGATTAAAATACCAGGCAAATGCATATAACAGGCTGATTTTGTGGCTTTTGGTCAAAGTAACTTGGTATGGAAGTTGACTTTTTGAATGGTGAGATTTTTGAGTGGTCTAAGGTCTTGGACACCTTCTATATCATATTTAGAGATTGTGTGGATGATTGTTGGGGAGTTTGAATGTGAAGAAATGGTTTTGGCAGCTGGACTGTCAAGACAGATTTTTCATGGTTTGGTGATTTTGTGATTTTGGTGAAAATGAATCAAAGATTGGAAAAGTGAGAGATTTGTGTTTCTATGGTTTTTAGAATAGATATTGTGTATCAAATGAAGTGATGAGGGCTCCCTTTTATAGGCAAATGAAGAGAGAGGGTAGATTTGGAGATTTCTTCACATGAAAGAAAGGTTTTACCACCTTTGGATCAAACCTCCACAAAGGGGTTTTCTTGGCAGATAGGTAAGCCCAATAGTCAAGCAAAATGATGATTTTGAAAGGGATAAATGCAGGCTAGAAGGCATAGCTTGATGGTGTTGGCAGATTTCACTTTACACCTCTTTCTTGGTTTAATCATTTTTAAATGCAAGTTGCAAGGCAACTTGTAAGCTTGGAGAATTCACCTCTTCTGCATAATCTTCTCATTTATATGCTTCATAATATCTACATATCAGAAATAATATCATCCAAAGGGCTGAGATTGACCAGTTTGAGCAAAGGAATGATTTTTGAACTTTGGACAATGTGGGACTAAAGTGTGAAATCACCAACTTGCCATAACCATAACTTTCAGCTCACAAATCCTTTTGAGATGTGCTAGTACTTTTTAGAAATCCCTCAAATAGCTCTAAAACATTCATGTTTTTATGAGTTTCAATTTCCCAAAGGAACTTGGCCAAAAAGTCTCTCAAAGTTGCTAAAAAATGAACTTAAAAGTGAAATTTCTCTGTCTTTTTCCCTTCTTAAAATGAATTGGATCATAACTCCAAATCCATGCATTTTCTGATGATGGACCACTTAGGGAATTTTGTAGGATTTGTAAAGAGCTTTCCAATGAGCTTTGAACCACTTCATTTGGATGTGTGGTTAAGGAGTTATGGTTTAGCCCCTTTCAAAACCCTAATTTCCTGATTTTCGATTACTTCCTCATCCTTTATCCAATGGTCATGAAAATTGATAGGCAAGTGCAATATGACATAAGGAACATTTTTGATTCACACTTTGAAGTCCAATTCCTTAAATTTGAAGAGTTGACTTTTCGATCAACCGTACGATCGATCGGTGACTACCGAGTCGTCTGTTGACATTCTGGACCTCCTGAGACTTTGAAACTTATTGAATGAACTTTATTAAGCTATATGAACTTCATGGATCATAATACCACCATTAAAACACCTTCCAACATCAAAGTCAAACTACAGTTGACTTTTACTAGTCAAAAACCCTAATCGGGTGCCCTGAAACACACTGTTCTTGATTCTGGGGTAACAACCTCAAGTTGGATTCTCAATTGACATCATATGATACCCTTAATCTTGTTTCATGATTGAATTAGCCTAAAACTTGGATTGATCACAAACCCTGAAGCTTCAATTTGACTGTACAAAACCCTAATTCATCTGTAATTTGACAAAGGCAAACTTGCACTGGGTTAAGGTTAGATAATTCATGAGAATGCTCCTAAAACGATAATGAGAATCTAAGGGGTCAAAATTTGGGGTGCAACAGTTGCCCCTATTTAAATATCTTCACTAGATGGAACTGAGAGGTGACAATCCTCGTAGAATCGCAGTGAAAGGTATTTAAATACAGAAAACCAAAAATTTTGTCCCTTAGATCCGATGACATGCAAAAGGACAGGTCATGATATGCCATGAATTCTAAATGATGCTTCATGATGCTTGGACGCAAAACATGCAGATGAAAGAGAAACAAAATAACAAGTAACTACTCACGGGCCCTGGTTATTGTGAATTCGACACTGGGGAAAACTGAGATATAACAATCAATAGTTCAAATATGACTAGTGATAAGTGAGAGGAAAATTTCACATGAGGATGCCAGCAATTTAATGAAGATGACAATCTCACAGGGGAAGAGCAGACACTCTACTGGGGAGAGACGTAAATTTCCACCGGGGAAAGGAGCGACTTTCTACTGGGAAAGTGAAGAACTAGAGACGTGAACCTCACTGGGGATGATCAGATGAGGAACTTCCTATAGTGAAGAGTTCAAACGGGATCTTCAGGAATGGACTAGAAACAAGGACCAAACACATACTGGGGATACTAGTGACGACTAGATCTCCGAGGCTTGTCTGGGGAGGAAGACTTCACTGGGGATAATGATGTCACCCAGTTTTAACAAAAGGTTCAGGCAGTGCTAGTAACCACTAGACTTTCCGTAGGTAATGGTAACGACCAACCTGGGATAATAATAAATGAGATTTTTCAAATCCAATTGGTAACACGTAAGATTTCGACTGGGGAATTTGGTGATGACCAAATTTCAAGCAATACCAGTAACTACTGGACTTAAAGGAGATTGGTAACGACCAAGTCCGGGTACCAATGACGATTGGGTTTCAAGTAATGCCAGTCACGACTTTGGACTTTGAAAGAAAACATGGTGATGATCCAATCAGGGTATACCAACACATGTGGTTATGAGAATGCTATCAAGCTAATAGGCTTTAGCTGGGGAGGTTGGTAACGACCACACCTAAAGATGCCAATAACGATTGGATTTTAAATGACGCCAGTTACGACTGGACTTCATGGGGAAGAGTTGGTAACGTCTAACAAGACACTAATGATGATTAGACTTCACAGGGGATTTGCTAGTGACGACTAGACTTCAGAGGGAAAAGGTTGGTAACAACCGAACCAAAAGGTAATAACGAGTGAAGTTAAGACAATGCCAGTTACGACTGGACCTCAAAGGAAAATATGGTGACAACCAAAAGAAAACCAATAACGATTGGATTTCGAACACTACCAGTTACGACTGGACTTCAAAGGAGAAGGTGGTGACGACCGAATCAAAAGATACCAACGAGTGGAGTTTAAGACAATGCCAGTTACGAATGGTCTTAACAAGAAATATGGTGACGACCAAAAGAATACCAATAACGATTGGCTTCTAAAACAATGCCAGTTACAACTGGATTTTAAAGGACATTTACTAGCAGTGATTAGGCATTCACAGGAAATCAACAAATAGCATACTGACCCCGAGAGACAAAACGAATCACACTGAACCTAGGCTGAAGGGTGTATGTAGTCTTGAAAATAGATCCACTCTTAACAGGGGAACGGAGCTTTAAACCAGCTAGTCAGAGATGACGAAGCAAATTCAAACAAAATGCTCAGAAGTCTTCTACTAGGGACGAGTCTTCACATCATCATAAGAAGTTCTTGAGAGACAGTCTTCAAGCTTTGATTCCCACGCATGGCTAAAGGAACATCCGCAGTTCAACTTGCTTACACTTCATCAGGGAGTGCGATAGGATTGCATATCAAAGTTTCTGCTACCCTGCGGTTTCGGGGAAGTATGATTTTCCTTGATTCTTTTCCATGAGTTGAAGTTTTTATGTTTTTTAATCTTTTCAAGTTTATTCAAATAATTTGACCCTAATGCTTTCAAAATTATCGTTGATCAACGAACAATATTTTGCATAACAAAGAAAATAAAGGAAATGATAAATTTGCAAAAGAAAGAATTGCTCAAAACTGATTTTATTCAAGGATGAAATCTTGCAAATGACAAAATTCCATAGAAATTTTACAAGTGAAAAATGGCAAAGTGGACAAGGTTACATTGAATCCCATGACCAACTATCCCTAAAGACTAAAACTCCCCAAAATCCTTACTTCTGACGAGAGTGGTTGGAGTGAATTCTTGTAGGATCTTCTGCGGTGGTGACAATTCATCTGATGTAGTGAAACTCCTTTGTCCCTAACTTTTGCCTGGATCGCCCTTTCGGGTTTTCAATCCACCGGGACACTCATTTTTGCCTAAGCCGCCCTTTCGGGTTTTCAACTTAGCGAGCTCTTATTTCTCTTTCTTTTTTTCTCTTTCTTTTCTCTTTCCCAACCCTAACTTTTGCATAAGCCGCTCCTTTGAGTTTTCGGCTTATCGGGTTTTTTTAGGCGTAATATTTCCGTACTGCATCAGGATTCACTGGATAAGTAAGTTGCTCTCCGTCCATGGTGGTGAGAATCAACGAGCCTCCTGAGAAGACTGTTTTCACAACAAACGGGTCGTCATAGTTGGGCATCCACTTTCCCATGCATCTTTATGAACTGGTAAAATCTTTTTGAGTACAAGTTCCCCTTCTTGGAACTCTCGGACACGAACTTTCTTGTAAAAAGCCCTCTTTATCCTTTTCTGATATAACTGACCATGACACATCATAGACATGCGCTTTTCGTCGATAAGATTCAACTGATCAAACCTTTCTCTCACCCATTCTGCTTCTTCAAGCTTGGTTTCCATTATGACTCTCAAAGAAGGTATCTCGACCTCAATAGGAAGTACCACATCCATTCCATATACCAAAGAAAAAGGGGTTGCCCTTGTTGAAGTGCGGACAGACGTTCTGTACCCATGCAAGGCAAATGGTAGCATCTCATGCCAATCTTTGTAAGTTTTCACCATCTTTTGCAAAATCTTTTTGATGTTTTTATTCGCAGCTTCTATAACTCCATTCATCTTGGGACGGTAAGGAGAGGAATTGTGATGTTAAATTTTGAAGTCATCACACAACTCTTTCATGATTTTGTTGTTCAAATTGGTACCATTGTCCGTTATGATCCGGCTCGGAATTCCGTAACGACAGATAATCTCTTTCTTGATAAAACGAGCCACCACTTGTCGAGTAACGTTGGTGTAGGATGTGGCTTCAACCTACTTTGTGAAATAATCAATTGCAACCAGAATAAATCGGTGTCCGTTAGAAGCTTTTGGCTCAATTGCCCCAATCATGTCAATGCCCCACATAGAGCAAGGCTGTGGTGATGACAACACATTTTGCAATGTCGATGGTACGTGCATCTTGTCCGCATAAATCTGACACTTGTGACATCTTCTGGCATATTGAATACAGTCAGTTTCCAAAGTTAACCCGTAATAACCAGCCCTCAAAATTTTTCTAGACATAGCATATCCATTGGCATGGGTACCAAACATTCCTTCGTGAACATCTTGCATTAACAACTCTGCTTCTCGTCTGTCGACACATCTAAGCAGGACCATATCATGATTCCTTTTATATAGCACATTATTGCTGAGAAAGAACTTGGATGCTAATCGTCTCAGAGTTTTCTTGTCAAGTGACGTAGCATCTGCTGGATACTCTTGTTTCAACAGGTAATTCTTTATGTCATGGAACCACGGTTTATCATCAGTTTCTTCTTCAACCATCTGATAGTAGGCGGGCTCGGTCTTGCGTTTAATTCGAATGAGAGTGGTATCATTGACATCCCTGATTTTCCACATTGAGGCTAACATGGCTAGGGCATCGGCAATGTGATTCTCAGATCTCGGAATATGCTTGAAAGTGATTTCATCGAAATATTCCATCATCTTGACGATGTAGGCTCTATAAGGAATCAAATTCTCATGTCTAGTTTCCCATTCTCTAGTAACTTGATAAATAACCAAAGCTGAATCCCCACTGACTTCAAGAAGTTTGATTTTAAGGTCGATAGCTGCCTTGAGGCCGAGAATGCATGCTTCATATTCGGCGACATTGTTTGTGCAATCAAAATCCAACCTGGCTGTGAATGGAGTGTAACCACCCTCCAGATTCATTAAAACGGTGCCTACACCATGCCCACTGTAGTTGGAGGAACCTTCAAACATCATTTTCCACCAAAGACTTTCCTGCAGACCCTCATCAAGACCTGGCTCTTCACAATCTTTTACCAACATAATGTCTTCATCTGGGAAATCAAATTTGAGAGACTCATAATCTTCCACTGGTTGATCTACAAGATATTATGACAAAACACTACCCTTGATAGACTTTTGGGCTACATACTGGATGTCGTACTCTGGTAATAACATATGCCAACGGGCGAGGTTTCTCAAAAATATACTTTATCGGATCCATTTTTGAAATCAACAAAGTGGTATGACAAATCATGTACTGCCTCAAGCGTCTGGTGGCCCATGCTAAAGCACAACAAGTTTTCTCCAGGAGTGAATATCGACTTTCACAATCAGTAAACTTCTTACTCAAATAATAGATAGCATATTCTTTTCGTCCAGACTCGTCCTGCTGACCTAACACACAACCCATTGAATTCTCAAGCACTGTCAAATACATGAAAAGAGATCTCCCCGGAACAGGAGGTATCAAGATCGGAGGTTCTTGTAGGTAGCCCTTAATCTTATCAAATGCTTGCTGACAATCTGAATTCCAAACAACCGTCTGGTTCTTGCGTAATAATTTGAAGATGGGCTCGCAAGTAGGAGTCATATTGGAAATAAATCTGGATATGTAGTTCAGTCTTCCAAGAAAACCTCTGACTTGCTTCTCAGTCTGCGGAGCTGGCATGTCTTGAATGGCTCGGACTTTATCTGGATCTACCTCAATCCCTCGGTGGCTGACAATGAAACCGAGTAACTTCCCAGATCTTACTCCAAAGGTACACTTGGTTGGATTCAGTCTCAACTGATATTTTCCGAGTCTCTTAAATAATTTCAAAAGATGTTCCAAATGGTCCTCTTCGCTTTGAGATTTAGCTATCATGTCATCAACATATACCTCTATCTCCTTGTGCATCATATCATGAAATAAAGTTACCATGGCCCTTTGATAAGTAGCATCGGCGTTCTTCAGACCGAAAGGCATAACTTTGTAACAGTAAGTCCCCCACGGAGTAATGAAAGTAGTTTTTCCATGTCATCGGGATCCATCTTAATTTGATTGTAACCGGAAAAACCATCCATAAATGAGAAAAATGCAAAACGAGCCGTATTATCCACCAACGTATCGATATGTGGCAAAGGGAAATCATCCTTCGGACTGGCCTTGTTTAGATCCCTGTAATCCACACACATTCTGACTTTCCCATCCTTTTTCGGTACAGGTACAATATTGGCTACCCATTCGGGGTATTTGGACACTGCTAAGAAACCGGCGTCAATCTGTTTCTTCACCTCATCTCGAATCTTGAGAGCCATGTCAGGTCTTGTTCTTCGGAGCTTTTGTTTAACCGGTGGGTATGCTGGTCAAAGAGGTAACTTGTGAACCACTATGTCAGTGTCTAAACCCAGCATATCTTGGTACGACCAAGAAAATACATCCACATACTCTTTCAGAAGCTTTTCTAGTTGCTGCTTGACTTCTGTCTCTAGAGCTGCCCCAATCTTGACTTCTCTCTTGTTTTCTTCGGTGCCAAGATTAATGACTTCTACCCGTTCTTTGTAGGGTTGAAGCTCTGTGTTCTCATGGTGGGCCAACTTTACCAGTTCATCAGGGATTTCAAAATCTTCATCCTCATCTTCAACTTGGTATATTGGTGAATCAAAGTTAGGAGGGAATGCAAAGTCATAGGATTCAATGGGTTTTAGGACATCACTGCACGTTGGAATGGCTTAATTTATTAAAACACACTAAGATAAATGCAGCGCACAAAAGAGAAAAATTGTTTTGGGTTTTTTAAGATTGCCATTTTTCTTTTAAAATGAAAGTAAAAGCAGGAAAGGAAATAATCACAAGGAAATTAAAAAAATAGTTCATTTTTCATTGATTTTCTTGAAAGCTGGGGCCCTTACAAAACATTCCTATAGCCCTGGGCATGGCTATGGAGATTCAAAACAAAAAGAAAAGAAAGACAAACGAATTACTTTAACTCAGGAAAGACCATGGGAATTTCAATAGCTTCCCAGTTGCTCAAGGCAGAGTTGCAATGATACACTAACTGTTCAAGGTCTTCATCTTCAAAATCTTCCTCCACAGCACTGATTTGGAAACCTCCACTGATGAATACTTCTTGTATACTCTTTGGACGTCCTTTGTCATGTGTCGGTGCTTCATCATGAGTTGGTTTGTAACCCAACCCTTGGCGATCCCTCTTTGGCTTCACTTTAATAACCTCTCCCCAACCTGCAGGAGTACCTTCTTCCAGTGTGGACTTGATTCTCTGAGCGGATGCAAAAGACGGACTACTCTTAGCCACTGTTTCTTCCAACATCACCGCATTAGCTATCTCGAGTGCTTAAAAGGAAGTTTCTAACGCGCCCTCATCTGCTTCAATATACTTGAATGATGAAAGATTGCTCATCATTAGGTCCTCTTCACCGTGTACAATCACTAACTTATCATTCACAACAAATTTCATTCTCTGATGCAATGTGGAAGTCACTGCCCCAGCGGCGTGAATCCACGGTCGTCCCAACAAACAACTATAAGCTGGGTTAATGTCCATGACTTGGAATGTAATATTGAACACATGAGGTCCTATCATGATTGGCAATTCTACCTCTCCCTAAACCGTTCTTCTTGAACCGTCAAAAGCTTTTACAATTAATGACGTCGGTTTCATTTCTGCCCCTGTATATGCTAACCTTGCGAGCGACCTTTCGGGCAATACATTCAATGAGGATCCAGTATCGACTAAAACTCGTGCCATTGTGTCTTCTTGGCACCTGATAGATATGTGCAATGCACGGTTGTGATTGCGTCCTTCGTTCGGCAACTCTGCATCACTAAAGCTCAGGGTGTTACAGGCTATAATGTTGGCTATTACTGAATCAAATTGTCCGAGAGTTATGTCTTTTGTCACATGTTCCTACTTCAATACTTTTTACAGAGCTTCTCTGTGATCTGGAGAGTTCATCAAGAGAGACAAGATTGATATCTTTGATGGGGTTTGGTGAAGCTGATCAATAACCCTATAATCACTTTTTCGAATAATCCTTAAGAATTCTTCGTCGTCTCCTTCAGTACTTGGTACCTCTTTTTCTTTTGTCGCAGCGGGAGTAACCTCTCTTGGAGCAGCTACTGTTATCTTTGGCTAATATATTCGGCCACTACGGGTCATTTTTCTTGTACCTGCAATGTTTGTCATGTCTACTTGGTCGTCTTTCACTGTCTCTTTCTGACTAACTTTCCCAAATCCTCGGTCTATCACAGTCATGTCATACTTCCAAGAAACGGCCTTTGTGCTTTCAAAAGGAAATGGTCTTGGTTTCTGAATAATAACCGGTTGAGGTTGATCGATAGCCGACTTGTTGAAAACAGGCTTCACACTTTTGTTGATCATTTTGAACACCGGAACTTTTTCACCTTTCTTTGGTAAATTAAAAACAGGCTCAATTACCAAAACTTCTTCTTTCCTCATCTTTCTATACACTTGCAATACTCCTTCCTCAATCAACCTTTGTATATCTCCTCATACCCCATCACACTCTCTAGAATCACTAGAACATTCTTTACAATCATTATGGGTACCTTCTATCAATCCTGCTTTCAGTAGTTTCTCGTGAAGTAACCTCAACGGGGTTTTGATCTCTGACACACCTCGGACCATCCTTTCATCCGACACTTCTTCTACCGCATTAACCCCTCCATGATTTGGCAATGGATTACTTTTAACATTTGGGGGTACATCATCAAAAGACAATATCTTCTTTTCCATCAACTCCCTGACAAGATGTTTTAAAGCAAGATAGCCTTTTAAATCATGACCGGTAGTGCCTTCGTGAAAGGCACAATGAGCATTTGGATTATAGTGAGGAGATGTAGTGTCTGGATTTAATGGTCGTGTTGTTATCAATCTCTGCTGCACTAAGGAGGGGTACAACTCGGTGTAAGTCATCGGTATATGAGGAAGTGAAGGTTTTGTTGTTGGTCTCCGATTCTGGTAGTTATGTCTGGGTTGTTGAGCTCTCGACTGATGATGTTGCTGATAGGGTGGAGCGTTGGGCGCTCATTGATACCCTTGTTGAATTGGCTGATATACAGGTGCTGGCTGCATTCTCTGATAAGCGGGAACAGGGTGATTAAAAGCCAGAGTTACAGCTGCCACATATGGTTGTTGGGCATACTGCAACGGATACATTGGTCGTTGTTGCTGGGATTGCTGAACATAACTTGCTTGAGGCTGCTGAACAAAGCCTTGCTGAGGTTGTTGAACATAACTTTGCTGATATTGTTGGTAAGGTGGTCTCCAGGCACGACTCTTTCTTCCCACGGTTACTGCATTTGTTTCCCCTTCCTTCTTTTTATGAAAATTACTGTTGATCTTCTTGACATTGTTGTTACCAGAACTGCTGGAACCACTAGCTACCTTTCCATTCTTCATTCCTAACTCCACCTTTACCCCTACCGCTACTATGTCAGAAAAATATGCGATTACACTACTGATCATCTTCTCATAAAACTCTGGTCTCACTGTATCGACGAACCAATCTGTCAACTCTTTTTCACTCAAAGGAGGTTCCACCTGAGAGGCGGTTTCCCTCCACCGTTGTGCATATTCTTTGAAAGATTCCGAACTCTTCTGTGACATACTCAGTAACTGTCTTCTATCAGGGGCTAAATCCATGTTGTACTTGTAATGTTTCACAAAAGCATCCGCCAAATCTTGGAAACTGTGAATACGAGACTGATCCAAGCCCAAATACCACTTAGCAGGAGCTCCTTTCAAACTATATTGGAAAACCGTGAATCATCAACTTGTCATCTTCCACATGAGCGGCCATTCTCCGGTAATACATAATCAGATGCGTCCGAGGACAAGTAGCACCAGAATACTGATCAAAATTAGGAACCTTGAATTTCGGCGGAATTACCAATCCAGACACTAAGCACATATCTCTGGCATCAGTACCAAAGATGCCATTTCCTTCCATTGCTCTGACTTTCCTTCCTATAGTCTCTACACTTTCTTTCAACTTATCATGTCGTCCGCTCTCTTCTTCATACCCATCAAGACCTTCATACACTTGTGGAGGATTATGAAAAACAGGGCGCGCTTGTATCTGAACAGAAGGCTGAGTGTAAGTAGGAATAGCTTGAGAAACTTCTGGCCCTAGAGGAACTGCTTGTTGATTGACTACTGGTGGAGGTACGAAACCGGGCGGTAACCCATATGGTGGAACATTTGCAACAGTGACTGCCGTTGGGATCACCTCTACAGCTATGCCAGTGATTTCAAAAACAACAGTGGCTTGAATGTCCAACTTTGCACGAATGACTTGTAGGGCTTCCATGATCTTCCCCATGGCTCCTCGTAGCTCTCCAAGTTCATTATCAATCCTGTCCACATCCAAATTCTGTCCTTCCATTCTTAGGCGAGCTTGGGCTCGGGTGTTGTATCGGTGTTGAGGATTCAGTGTGATTCTTTCTGGAGACAAGACATCGAGATGAGACACAACACAAGAACATGCGCATGCAATGCTTACGAATGCAAAATGTAACAATGCAAAATTAATCATTCAAGGGATCCAAAGAAATATTTGCAAAAATTATACAACGGGGAAATAAGCAAATTCAAAAGTTTTCATAGATTAGCAACTGAGAGTTTTACAATAATGATTCTGTAACTGAAATACAAGTCTTCAATACAGATACATGATGAAATAAAACGGAAACAAAAGGATTTTAGATCTTCTGGTTGGATGACCCTTCATCTTCTGGCTGACTTCTCTTTCCACCTTGACGGATCAACTCTTGAAGCTCTTCTTTTTCTTGCATAGCCTTGAAATACTTATCCCTCCAAGCCTTTCCTTCTTTTTCAGCTTTTGCCAAAGCAACTTTCAGTTTTTCTACGAGAGTAGGTTTGGGTGAGTCAGGCTCAAAACGAGTATAGAACATCTTCAGCGCTGCTTCTTTTACCCATGATAAGTAAGATTCTAAAACAGTAGTGTCGTGGTAACCTAGGGCAGTTACTCCCCTCGTGTGGACATAACGCCAAGCATACACAATTCGAGCTCTGTAAGCGGGATTCTTCCCCTCTTCAATGTAGAAGCTTCTCAAAAAGTCTGGGTCTGGTTCATTCTCCATTGGGTGTCCCAACTGGCGAAGAGCTAAGATAGGATTATAGCTGATGCAACCATTAATGCTGATAAGCGGTACATTCGGGAAATCTCCACAGCTTTGGATCATGGCAATCTCCCCATACATAGGGTCATACCACTTAATATCTGAGTGTTTGAGCAACAATAATTTTTCTGTCCACGAGAGCCCATTTTGCTTATCCCAGAGGGCTGGAATTTTTGGAAAGTGCGAAATAAACCACTTGTGCAGGAGAACAGTGCAACATTCAATCTATCCAACTCCATAACGGTTCCTACGGTGGATGGTAAAGTACATATCCGCCAATAAGGTAGGTACAGGATTCTTGATTAAGAAAAGGTTGATAGCATTTGCGTCCACAAAATCATTAGCAGTCGGGAACAGGAACAGTCCGTAGATTAGTAAAACCAGGATGGCCTCAAATGCTTCAATATTCTTTGACAAGGCATAACTTTGAGCTTTTTCATATAGGAACATAGCTGGAAATCCATACAACCCTCCTTTAGCAATCATATGAGATCGTACCTCGTCCATCTCTAAATACGCGGCCTCTGCAACTGCTCTTTCATTAGGAGTCCCTTCTTTTCCAGAAAATGGTCTAGGAGTGACGCCTACTCCCATCAGGGCGGAATATTCTTCCAAGGTTGGTAGCAACTGATAATCTTGAAAGGTGAAACAGTGATAGGTTGAATCATAGAACTGCACGAGTGCAGATAACATCTCTTCGTATACTTGAACTTCTAGCAAAGACAGCATATTCCCATACTTTTCTTTGAATGCCTCGGGGTCTTCTACTAAACTTCCCAGCTTCTTCAAGTTCTCCAATTTCGGTCTTTGGAACACAACCTCTGCTTTCTTTCCAGAATCCATTCTATAATGTCTGCAAAACAATCTTTAGTTCCTTGAATGATTAAATAATGAGAATGCAAATGCAAAAGTTTCATGGAACTCAGATCAAAACATCGTTTCATTTCAAGTTTTGAATTACAAAATATTCAGTACATTTTATAAAAGTCCTAAATAGAAGGCTGACAGTATTCTAAATAAAAGTCCTATTTTGCTTTAAGCTTCTTGATTTCTTCTTCCATCTGAGTCCTCTCAAGAATGAGTTTATCCACAACTTGCTTCCATGGAGTTGACTGAGAGCTGGAAGAAAATAAATCTTCCTGTGTCTTTCTCTTCTTACAAGCAATCATTTCTTCATCCTTCGCCTGGAGTTATCTACAGAGTTCATCATTCTCTTCCATGGCTACTTGGTACTTGTACCTCCAGGCTATTTCAGTTTGTTGTGATTTTCTCAAAGCAATATTCAACTTCTCCTCTTCAGACATAAAGATCATTGGGTGTTCCTCCTCTAAAACCATGGGTTTCTGCTGAGGATAAGGCATCTTCAGCTGAATAGCTCTCTTTTGGACCCATTGGAGATAAGGCTCGAGAGAGACGCAATTAGGTTTTCCTAAGTCTTCCTTTCCTTTCTTATGCACATGACCCCAAACTTTTAGAATTTCTCCTTTTAATTCTGAACTTCCCTTAAAGAAAATATTCTCCACATGAGCGCTATTTGGTTTGTCCTTCAAAGGATATCCAAGTTGTCGGCGAGCGAGAACAGGGTTATAACTGATTCCTCCATTTGTACCAAGAAGAGGTACGTTACCAAAACTTCCACAACTATCAATGATCTTTATCCCATCATAATTACGACTGTACCAGTCAATATCAGAGTGAGTGAGAGCCATAACCTTCTGAGACCACCAACCTTCCTTCCAAAAAGCATGAGCCTTCGGCAAGTGAGAAATAAACCACTTGTATAGCAAAGGGACACAACAGGTAACCATTCCTCCTTTATGCAAATTCCTCAGATGAACAGAATGATAGGCGTCAGCTAGTAAAGTAGGCACAGGGTTTTTCTTCAAGAAAATCTTAATGGCGTTGAGATCCACAAAATTATCAAAACTTGGAAACAAGAAGATCCCATAGATGAGCAAGGCAAAGATGGCCTCGAATGCATCCATACTCAAGTGATCAGCATAGTATTGTGCTTTCCCAACCAAGAATTATGCAGTCAAACCAAATACTCCTCCTTTAGTAACTATATTGTTCTGAATATCCACCAATCCCAACCGTGTAGCTTTAGCAATTTCTTCTTCCTTAGGGTCCTTCTCCATGATTGGAAAAGGAGAGTCTTCAAGAATAGGCAAACCAATCAAGCAAGAATATTCCTCAAGTGTAGGTACCAGCTGGTAATCAGGAAAAGTGAAACAATGATAGAGTGGATCATAAAACTGGAGAAGTGTGGAGAGAAGTCCCAGATCCATCTTCCTTTTCACCTTCAATAATGACAATAAGTTCCCATACCTGCTCTTGAATCCTCCTAGATCTGTTATCAAAGTGCTTAACCTTTCTATGTCATCCAAGTTAAGACTTTTGTAAGTGTACTTCATAGTTTTCTTTTTTCCATTATCCATGATGATCCTAATGTTTACAAACAAAAGATCTGAGTTCCATGAAACTTTTATGATATGATGTTCATGAATGCATGAATGCACAAACACAGGTAAGCACAAATTCATATATACACATGGGTAAACAGATAAAGGTTTTGGTTTGGAGAACATGAGCATGGAGCCAAGGTCTACCCATCCCAAAGATATGTACTAAGGCTTTCAAAAACTGTAGAATAAGGTTCTAAAAGAGTTCCCAGAGTCCTCGACCCATCTTTCGGAAATTATCAATTTCCCAAATACTTGGTGGTCGATAATATTCTCAAGAGAGTCTCGTCCAAGTGTAGTATCGCGTATCAACTACTTTGGAATTACTTCCTTATAGTCATCGCACTACATCCTAATAAAGCCATAGTGGGGAAAAGGTAATCTAAAGGTCTTCAGTATCACGGGCTCCCATGTAGAAAGTAGCATTGTTTTCACGAATACTCGATCAACAATACTAACTCTCAGAAGGGCCTCTACTGAGTGGAGGTTTTCTCAAGTCAGCTTGGTCGGGAATCAACTCCCTATAAGCCTCCTTGAATATACCACCATCCTATCATAAGTACGCTCAAACACGGGTATAGTGTTGTCTCATCACTCAAAGTTCCCAAGATCCAACAGGGCACATATGTACATATTTACAAGTATTCACAAATATAGCAAGTATTCAAACAAGATAGGCTAAACCCTCAAAACTAAGCACTGTCCCCAGTGAAGTCGCCATTTCTGTTGTGGTGAAAATTGGATATCAAGCCATTAATTTAACTTGAATCTTAATTCTTTTACAACCGAACTTTATTTTATCCAAAGGAAACGTCTAAAGAAAGAAAAAACTTTTTCGCGATGTAACGACAACGCTTAAGAGATTCGGGGATCGGGGGTTAATTATACCTAGGGAAGGTGTTATCACCCTAAGCATCTGTAGTATCCTACAGGAACCTTTTGTTTGATTGTTTGATAAGTTTTTGAAAATGTTCTATGGATTGGGAAAAGGTATAAGTTGAAACCTAAAGTTATATACACTAAGTTTGCTCGCAAAGACGTCGCGTCTTCTGCCTACGTATCCTAACTAGGATAGAATTAGAGCAATCGTAGTTCACCTCACAATGGATAAAGAACACTTGATTATGGTCAAGGTTCAAGGGGGAACAAACATGACAATGTTTGTGTGGAGTTCGACAAAACTCCCTATTCTAAGTTGTAATATTCAAAAAGGGGAAGTAAGAAATCATGACGATGATTCTTACATAGAGTTGACAAACTCTATCTTAGGGTTCTAGTTGAAGAACACTCCTAGTACAGGTGGGTCTCTTAGACTTAAAGCAAAGTCTAATGGTTTCTAAACTACAGTTAAAGTGACTTAACAAAGTCAAAGGAATGGGTGAATGAGTTATCCATAACATAAGAGTTAATGGAAAGATCTTTTCCTTTGGAAGGAGAGAGGGGAGGCAACTTGGATGAGAGCTAACAAGCTTATTCTCTTTTGGGGAAAGAAAATTTTAAACAAGATAACAACATAATAAATATGCATTAATGGTGACAACCATTAGGTGAGCATGTGAAATGATAAAGATGCAAACGCATTGATGACGGTCAAAGCAGTTGATTAAGCAAGAAGTGCGACAACAGATCAAGCTTCAGTGTATTTAGCAGATGAAGTAAAAATGAACATGGTAACAACCAAAAATGAAATCCTAACATGTTAGCTAACATTAAATGACATGAATGCAAACAAATATAACAAACAATCACAAGTATATCAAAAGAAAAATTCATCTGCATACGCGAAAACGATCACAGAACGTACCTAACTTGCACATAGTCAAAAGAGATGAAAAATTAGGCAAACATGGAACTAAAAAATATGACATGAAAGTAGACATCAAGATGAACAAAATGTAAAAAGAGTGGGTGAAAATGATTAAAATTGAGAGAGATATGAATTTTTTAAGTTTGGTTAAAAATAGCAAAAATAACAAAAATGAACAAAAGGGTTGCCCTCCTCAGGGGTCGAACCCATGCTTGCATGGTGAAAGGCGCTTAAGTGACAAGTTGCTTACCACTGGGGTGGCTATACATCCGTTTGTAAATGCCACCCCATTAAAATATAAGGGATGCCTACAAAACTGGCTGGGCAAGAAGCATGAAGCAAAAACACCAACTTGCATTTTCATCACAACTCTCTCAAATCTTAATGGTTTTTGACAAAATTTAGGTGTAAAATGACTGGAATTTCATGAGGAACATGATGATGGCATTGGTTTTTTGAAATTCCTCCTCCAACTCAAAACCCGATAGTGTGTGCTTTGTGATGTTTGAAAATGCAATTTGATATGAAGCTCATGTTACATCTAGTTCTAAATCAAAATGATCATGCACACACACCATAAAAATGATAATGAATGATTTTAAGCCAGAAGAAAATCCCAAGACAGCTTGGCATAGCAGATGACATGTAAGTTGCAAAAAATGACATTTTGAGGCAACACGAAAAATGCAGTTCAGGTTCAATGCATAGTTTTGGCAAATCAATCACATACACACATCAAGTATATGTTACTAAGGATGTTCAAACTTAATTTGAAGTTAAAAACAGACTGTAGCAAGATATGTCTTCCAAAATGCACTTTGGTTATTTGGCAGGGCATGAGAAAACCTAATTCATGGTTCTAAGCATTTTCTGATTGAACCAACCCTATACACACCATACATGCATGTAAACAAATAGGTTCAAGCAAGGAAAGTGGTTTCAAATTGACTGGTATGAAAATTGGTATACCAACTGCATCTTGGTGTTTTGGAAAGCATGAGAAATTCAGTTTCAATCTTTGTGTGCATTTTGATCATTTAACCTATGTGTACACCTCTTATATACATTAACAATCATGTTCAAACATACAAATGATTTCAAAACAAGTCACAATTGAAAATGGCACGTGGGCTGCATTTTGAGGTTTAGTATGCATGACAAGGTTCAAAACAGGTTCTAGGTGTATTTTGATCAAGGTAAGCATACATATACATTACATACATACTTTTAAATGAATTCAAACACAGAGAAAGGTTAGAACAAAACTGTCATGAGAAATGATATTCTAAATGCAAGTTTGGCAAGTATTGATGCATGAGGGATGTCAGTTCAGCTTAAATGAAAAGCTTTATCAAGTTAATCACATACACATCTTGAAAAAATGTTACTAAATGATTCTAGGCACAACATTGGTTCCAAAATGAGCTGTGATGAAAAATGGTACTTCAAGTGTAGGTTTGTGCTTGTGTAATGCATGAGCATGTTCAATTTCAGTTCAAAACAATTTCAGATCAATTTAATCACATACACATCGCGTATTCATGATATTGAGTGGATTCAAATACCAAAATAAGTTGGAAACAGACTGCAATGAAAGATGATTCATAATTTGCAAGTTGTCATGAATATGAGGCATGATGAGATGAATTTCAGTTCCCAACATTTTATGATCCAATTAATCACACACATAGCACATATACATGATATTGAATGAGTTCAAGCACAATTTGAAACCAGAAACAATCTGCTACAAGAAATGATAACAGAGTTGCAAAAATTGGTATTTTGATGGAAAGTAAAAACAGTTCAAATCCAAGTTCTGCATATTTTGATCAAACCAGCTATGTACATAGCTCACATACATGTTATTGAACAAACTTAAGCACACAAAATGGTTTAAAGAAGGCTGTCATGAGAGATTTCATACAAGCTGCAATTTTGTGTTCTTTGTTCATGAAAATTCTCAAATTAGTTTCCAATCATGTTTAAATCAAACCAATAGCACACACAAGTCATAAATGCATGAGGGAATGATTCTGAGCTTAAACTTAAAACAACTTTAGCCTTTAACCACAACTAGCATGTTCAAGGCATTAATATGCAAAGTATGGCATTTTGTGAATGATCAAGCAAACCAGATGCAAACAGCTCTAAACAAACCTACATATCCAACATGTTCATGATTTTAAAGGTTTCTCAATTCAATCAAACAACCACTCCTTGTCATGACAGAATTTATGCACAAGACACATACATGACATATTTTCACATAATGAACTCAAAATGCCAAATCATGGAATTATGGTGTAAAGCCAGAATGGAGTGTTTACATACCTCTAGTGGACGGTGTTGAGTAGGTTAGAACACCAAGAAACCCAGAGAAATTTCCAAATGACACTAGCTTTGAAACTTTCTTCCTTTTGAAGAAAGAATGCAAACTTTGAGACAGTTGGAGAAATAAACTCCACCAATGATCTTTAACACTTTAGACAGTTGAGAAATGATATATGAGAGGTGTTTGAGTGATTAGAATACCAGGCAAATGCATAGAACAAGCTGATTTTGTGGCTTTTGGTCAAAGTAACTTGGAATGGAAGTTGACTTTTTGAATGGTGAGATTTTTGAGTGGTCTAAGGTCTTGGACACCTTCTATATCATATTTAGAGATTGTGTGGATGATTGTTGGGGAGTTTGAATGTGGAGAAATGGTTTTGGCAGCTGGACTGTCAAGACAGATTTTTCATGGTTTGGTGATTTTGTGATTTTGGTGAAAATGAATCAAAGAGTGGAAAAGTGAGAGCTTTGTGTTTCTCTGGTTTTTAGAATAGATATTGTGTGTCAAATGAAGTGATGAGGGCTCCCTTTTATAGGCAAACGAAGAGAGGGGGTAGATTTGGAGATTTCTTCACATGAAAGAAAGGTTTTACCACCTTTGGATCAAACCTCCAGAAAGGGATTTTCTTGGCAGATAGGTAAGCCCAATAGTCAAGCAAAATGATTATTTTGAAAGGGATAAATTCAGGCTAGAAGGAATAGCTTGATGGTGGTGGCAGATTTCACTTTACACCTCTTGCTTGGTTTAATCATTTTTAAATGCAAGTTGCAAGGCAACTTGTAAGCTTGGAGAATTCACCTCTTCTGCATAATCTTCTCATTTATATGCTTAATAATATCTACATATCAGAAATAATATCATCCAAAGGGCTGAGATTGGCCAGTTTGAGCAAAGGAATGATTTTTGAACTTTGGGCAATGCGGGACTAAAGTGTGAAATCACCAACTTGCCATAACCATAACTTTCAGCTCACAAATCCTTTTGAGATGTGCTAGTACTTTTTAGAAAGCCCTCAAATATCTCTAAAACATTCATGTTTTCATGAGTTTCAATTTCCCAAAGGAACTTGGCCAAAAAGTCTCTCAAAGTTGCTAAAAAATGAACTTAAGTGAAATTTCTCTGTCTTTTTCCCTTCTTAAAATGAATTGGATCATAACTCCAAATCCATGCATTTTCTGATGATGGACCACTTAGGGAATTTTTTAGGATTTGTAAAGAGCTTTCCAATGAGCTTTGAACCACTTCATTTGGATGTGTGGTTAAGGAGTTATGGTTTAGCCCCTTTCAAAACCCTAATTTCTCAATTTTCGATTACTTCCTCATCCTTGATCCAATGGTCGTGAAAATTGATAGGAAAGTGCAATATGACATAAGGAACATTTTTGATTCACACTTTGAAGTCCAATTCCTTAAATTTGAAGAGTTTACTTTTCGATCAACCGTACGATCGATCGGTGACTACCGAGTCGTCTGTTGACATTCTGGACCTCCTGAGACTTTGAAACTTATTGAATGAACTTTATTAAGCTATATGAACTTCATGGATCATAATACCACCATTAAAACACCTTCCAACATCAAAGTCAAACTACAGTTGACTTTTACTGGTCAAAAACCCTAATCGGGTGCCCTGAAACACACTGTTCTTGATTCTGGGGTAACAACCTCAAGTTGGATTCTCAATTGATATCATATGATACCCTTAATCTTGTTTCATGATTGAATTAGCCTAAAACTTGGATTGATCACAAACCCTGAAGCTTCGATTTGACTGTACAAAACCCTAATTCATCTGTAATTTGACAAAGGCAAACTTGCACTGGGTTAAGGTTAGATAATTCATGAGAATGCTCCTAAAATGATAATGAGAATCTAAGGGGTAAAAATTTAGGGTGCAACACCTAACAGAGCCTCTCCGTTGGGGCTTCTAATGCAGTTAAGCTTGCGCAAAATGATCCAGAATTAATTAATGACCTCCAAGGAAGGTGATGTTGATGTTGATTTGGCTTCAATTGGCTTGCATTTTAGTTTTCACTTTTCACTTTGTTCTTTATTTTTCCAACTGCTTCCAAGCTCTTCTTGCACGAAAATGGCTGAATGAGGCTTCATTCTTCATCAGAAGCTTTTATATTATGGATCTACAATCATTTGGGGGCCCAATTTAGCCTAGTTATGATGAATTAAAGAATTGTCCAAAGTTGGAATGCAAGCTTCATTCACGTGAAAAATGGCGCCAATTGCCTTGGAAAATCATTCAAATCAGTTGCTGGTGATGTGTAATGATCACGTGGATGAGAGTTATCCCTGAATTTGATCCAATGGTTGATTTTGAATGTGAAACTTCTCCATGAAGTTACTTGAAATTATACATATTTTACACATCATGAGTCCAATTTTCTTGGTGCATCTTGCTTGTCATGATAAAGTGAATCAAAATATGCACAAACATGTTATGAAAATGATTTAAAACCACTTCAATTAAATTCATGCCTTTTAAGTTCATTTTCCTTTGATTTTCTTCACCCATTTTCATATCCATGTCAAACCCATGACAATTTGATGTTCAATGATGGAAATGAGATCATTTTAAGCAATTTTCATGTTGGAGAAAGTCTCATTTGAAGTGCACAAATGGATGAAAATGACCTATAATGAAAATGACCTATAATCTCATTTTCCCAAAATACCCCTGCCTTGCAAGCTTCATAACTTGAGTTCTACAAATGAGATGAAGGACTTCTAGGACTTTTTGGGAAGCTAAGATCATGAGGAATAACGTTCTTGTTCATCAAAAGTTGAGGTGAAACATGATTCTAGGTCAAAAGTGCCTTAGAAGTTGGTTGACTTTTGTTGACTGAAAATACATTCATCTGAGGACTCATAACTTGTCAGCATCATAACTTGAGTCCTAGAAACCCAATGGATGAGTTCTAGTACTCAAAAGAAAGCTAAGAACATGCTCTACACGTCTCATGTTGTTGCGGTGAAATTTTGATGTCAAGCTATTGATTAACTTGAGTCTTAATTCATTTACAACCGGTTTTTGATTTATCCGAAGGAAAGGTTAAAGAAAGGGGAAAACCTATTTTGCATTGTAAACACAACGCGGGGAGAGATCTAAAGTTCGGGGGTTGGTTAAGTTTAGGGAAGATATTAGCATCCTAAACCTCTGTAGTACTCTACAGGAACCTCTTATTTTAAAATGTGTTATTGTTATAGTTATCTGCTTAAGGTTATGCTAAGGGTTAAGGGTGAAGAGAAAGACCTAAGGGGTTAGTCCTAAGTATACTCGCCAAGACTCGCATCTTGTGCCTACGTATCCTGGGTAGGGGATGGAATCAGAGTATTCGTAGTTCCCCTCACAGAGGGAGATAAGGATCTTCTTGACTGTGGTCAAGGTTCCTGGGGGAAATAAACGTTCATAGGGAAGCGCTTATTTTAGAGTACGACAACTCCTATTTCTACGTTAAAGTTTGATTTAAAAGGGTGAGGAGTAATTATTCCACGGTGGGAAACTTATATGGAGTGTGGCGACTCCTAATCCTAAGGCTAGGATGGAGAGATGAATGTCCACGGCGGGACGTCTAAACGTGAGTATGGCGGCTCGGGTCCTAAGGCTAGGATAGGGTGAAGGTGAGGTATTGACTCAATGGTCAAAATAGGGCAACTTTTCCTTCGGAGGGAATTAGCAGTAAGGCGGAAATGATAATGATAAATGCAAACTATGGATAGCGTGGGACATTGAAATGGATAAATGCGTACGAGATTGGATTTGGAATTAGATGGAAGCTGAGAAGTGGTGAATTATAATTTGATTAAGAAAGTTAGAGATTGAATTAAGTTTGAAAATAAACATTAGATTGACAAGTATTTTAAAAGTTATTTAATTTTAGAAAAAAAAAACTCTAAAAGCTAAACTAAATTAATACTAAATCGATTAGGTTATTAAAATATTTTATTATTAGTGTTTGGATTTTCATTATTAAATTGAAGTTGAAATATCAATTAAGCATATATTTATAAGGAAAACTTAAATCTAACTCTAAATTAATATTCTTTTATTTTAGTATTTATTATTACTATTTTTTTTTTGAAAAACTTGTTTTTAACTAATTAATTAGTAAAATATCTCTTTTTTATTTATATTTTCACTTTTATATTTTTTATTGTTTTCTGATTTTTATTTTCTTAATAAGGTTAGTGTTAGTGTTTGTTAGTTTTTTTTATATTAAATATTAGGCCAGACCCTTTACAATGAAAACAATAAATAAAAAATAAAAAAACTGAAAATAACAAGATGGTTGGGCCGGTGGTGATGAAATCCACCGAACCCAACCAAAGGAAAGGGGGTGGATTTCTAATCTGAAACCCTAATCCTCTCCCTAGTGGCGCCCTCTCTTCTCCTTTAACCCTTTCTTTCTTCTTCCATCACCCTCTATTCATCTATCATTCCACTTCCGTTTCCGCGTCTTCTTCTTCCTCTCTTCTTGTTCTTTCTCAAAACCTGTGAATACACAAAATGAAACAGAGCGCTCAAACGAAATCAAACAAAAATTTACCAAAACGAAAATTAACGACGAGGGCGTTGGTGTGGGCTTCGCGATACCGGCAAGGATGTTAGCGGTGGCAACGACGCAATCTCCGTGTCGAGATGGGGAAGCTCCCGATGAAGGCGACGAGGTTGAAGACTTCCGGCGATTCGTGGCGACGGACTTCGCAAAGAAATCGAAAAGATAAGTTTTCTAACTTTCTCTTTTTTTACGATTTGGGGTTTTTTTCATCTGCGTTCGTGTGAACCTCTGTGAATTTGTGGGTGTCTTCATCCGTTTTTATAGGTGCTTCGAAAATCTATGAATTGAATGTGAGAACATCATGCTTCTAATGATAATAAATGTTTTCCTCTTTGGGTTAAGCATGTTTGAGAACTGTTTTGTAAAGCTTTTAAGTCTTTGTCTCCTTGTCGAATACTTGTTTGATTGTGTATAATCTTGTTCTTGAATTTGTCTTAGACTTCTTTGGAAAGGAATTGATTTTGACCGGAACATGCCTTCACATCACCGATTTTGTTTCCGTTTTTGATTTAAACACGTTTGAGCATGTTTCTGTCTTTGTTTGATTTTAATGATAAGAGCTGAAGATTGTTTTGACACTGCCTCTGGATGATATTAATGCACCACTTTTTGAACGCAAGTTTGGACTTATATTTGGAAGCCTCTTTCGGAAGTGTAAACATGAACAGTAGTGACTCAAGACGTTTGAAATCCAATGGAATATCAACCAAGGCCTTGAGAAGCCTCTCTGCAGAGCCAAGTTAAGAAACATCACCGTGAATAACCTTGACTTCAATTCCTCATATGTTGTTGGCGCCATCTTTAATACTGTTTGGATGAGCTCAACAGGAACTTCATTACTTTTCTTAATGGCATAAATAACTTCTTTCTCACCTTTTTTGAATCCTTCATGACAAGAAGTGTTTATGACAAGGCTTATAGCAGCATCATGGTGATGACAAGCTTGCGACCTATTTGTCCTTTTAATCAAAGCTTGTACCTTATTTTATATACAAACTCTAATTTGTGTAACTTGGGTTTGTTGCATTTGTTTAATGCTTTAGAAAAAAGTAAACTGCGAGAAAACTGCATTTTTATTAACAAAGTCATTTCCAGCTTAACAACGCTTTAACTTTCATTTGTTTGTCGCAGGATTTGCACTTGAGAACGAAATGGGTGGAATTTTATGAAGAAAACCTGAAACTGAAGAATGCTTGGTGGTACTATATTATCTTCATGTAATTTATACTTTGTTATTTTCTTACGCATTTCGGTAATGTAAGTGTATTCTTTTACTTTCCAGAACATGACCTTAGGAATGGGGTCCTTCCCATTGAAGTATATCCGCCTCGATTGTTTTCAGCTTTCAACAGGAGGTTCGTGAAGCTTGGAGACTTTTTAACTTCATTCTTATTTCATGCCGTAACCACTTGACTTTTGGCCTTGAATGCGATGAGCGTGCAGTTATTACAAGATGATTTAACCAAGACCTGCTGTTAATGTATTCTTGGTGATAGGTTCGTTTTCTGATGCTTTGGCGATTTGAGATTTCTGTTCGTAACATACAGGCTTGTAACTGCAGCTTTCTCGAGATTAGGTATGTAATAGCAACTTGTAAATTGGTTTTGAAAAAACTTTCCCATCCTCCTAAAATCCTTGCTTTACTCATTTAGCTTGGTAGTACTTTGGATCAATTTGTATTTATCATTTGATCAAATAACCGCAGTTTTCTGCTTGCTGATGTCATATTGTAATTCCTTCTTGGTCAGAAAGGAGCATGATGCCAAGGTGCTAATGATTCATTTGCATCAAAATTTCAAATCCTCACGCAGGCTGTCGAGTTCTATCGAATCACTTTGTGGAGATTCTTTAAAGATGTTACTGCTGAATTCTTTAGAAACCACGGTTGTTCGAATAAGTTCAAGTTTGTAATCTTTTTGCATGAATGGAGCTTTATTTTTATTGTAAATTCAAAGGTGACGATTCCCCTTTTTATGACTTTACAGATTTTGCTCAACAAGTGTACGGTTCCTCAATTTATCATTTTCGAGAATCCCAATGGCACAACTCCAACTTGGGGGGATCAAAGGGAAGACCGACATGGGCGGCGTGATGGGAGTTGATTCTGAAGATAAGGAAAGAAGCTCGGCTACTGCTACAAGCCCGTCTGCTGTTGCATCTGTGCCGACAAGATTGACGGTTGAACATTGTTAGACTGCTGGTTTTTGTGGAATGCTAGATGATTGCATCGTCGAAGGCTGCTGCATGGCAGATGATGTTTGCACAACAGTTCATTGAGATGTATTCAACTGACTTGGTTACGGAAGGTTCTGGTGCTATTTTTCTAACCGTTTTCTTGTTTACGGCGTCTCTGCTCATGAAGCTCGTTACGTGCGGTACGAGTGTGGTCTGAATGCGACTCTGGTGTAGAAACTGTGAGGAGGATATGCGGACTTGTTAGGAATTGTATCTTTAGTTTGATTTGCTTGTAAAACATGACAGTGGTGAACAAAATCTGACAGTGTATCCATGTACTCTTGTTTCTGTTAATCGATCCTTCCTGGCATTGTTTATCATGGTAATTTGTGAATTCCACCTCTGTATCTTATTTCTGGCTGCTTTTTGCATCTTTAACAAGATTTGTTTATATTTGTGGTGCTCCATGTTAAAACATGACGACTTCCGCCATTTGTAATAAAAGTTTTGTCGTCATTTGTGATATAAACACTAAGAGCTTCTACCATCATTTAATAAGACTGTTATTTATCCTTTATTTCCTCATTCATATTGATGCTTAGCATTAGCCTTCCCACGTCTTATTTGCTTGTATCAAAACGTGATAATGACAATATCAACAACAAGACAAGTGAACCACTGCACCACATATTATAAAGATAAATACTAAGCCTAAAAAAGTTGCATTTAGATCACCATCAATGGCCTCCTTTTCAACTCTCTACTAATATGCCACCTCCCTATCTTTTTGATATGTCGCAACCCTCATAATAGCACAAGCTTTAGCGTAAGATTTATCAAATAACGTCCTTGCTCGAAGTAATGCTCGCGTAAGATTTATCAAATAACGTCCTTGCTCGAAGTAATGCTCGACGTCTTTGAGTTATACTTGGTGTCATAGTCTGGATACCAACTAAATTAGCATTTGAATGAATTTCTTGAGACCATAAACCAAGCTTTAAGAAATAAAATAATGCCTAAAGGCTTAATGACGTTCGAGCATTCTTGATTCCCTGAATTCCTAATTTTCTCATAATGTGTTTATCTCATAAGATAGACGCTTTTCCTTCGATACGACCTTAATCTTGACAAGTCTTATGGCAATGAGGATACGTTCTTGTGATGCAACTTGTCATAAACCTCGACCATGTTAAATAGAAAGAAAAAACCCCGATCCTCTTCGGGGGATTTCTAAGAAATCCTGAGGAGTAATTTGACCTTGTTTTGACTATAGGACCATGAGAATGAGCGTACATGGCTCCAAGATACTTTAGCACAACTTGTAGGAGATAAGTAGTTCACACAAAGCCTTCAAGACTTCCTGAACTTTCAACAACAAACCTAAACCCACAAAGCAAAACAAACAAAACGGTTAAACTTGTTAGCTATGCATGGATGATTGGCTTATGATGATATGCGAAAGATCGATGAATCTAGGGGTAAAATTTAGGGTATGACAGTTGCCCCTATTTAAATAACTTCACTAGATGATTTGAGCGGCGAAGGCTCGAGAAATCATGGTGAAAGGGATTTAAATACAAATAACCGAAAATTTTGCCCTTAGATGCAATGATATGCAATGCTGCGAACAAAACGACAATGTTGATGATGCCATGAATCTAGAATGCTGCATATGATGAAAATGGTAAATGTAAAGATACAGATGAAATGACGACACAGGGGAAGAAGACTCACTGGGGAGACAGCACGGAACCCGGGGAAATATAAAGTGGTGGACCAACAAGTTCAAGCATGACCAGTCGTCACTTTAGAAATAAAGCGAAAAGAGATCCTCAATGGAGATGGTGCCGGTGAAATGGCCTCCACTAGGAAAAATAACCAAGAGTAGCTACTCAACAGGTCTAAACATGACTGGTTGATACTCTGGGGTAGGATCAAGTAAAACAGAATGCTGGAGCATTGAGCAAAGAATAACATCTGAGCTTCTGGATACAGGATCTTCATGAATCAATATACAGGGTAAACACTTGTTGTATGCCAAAATAAATGGACTTCAAGGGGAAATGCCCTAATAAGTTTCTCGAGAAAGACTGCCACTTATCTCTAAAAGGGACATACATGCCAAAACGGATAAGCTCTCAAATGAAGAGATTGTCGCTTATCTGGGGGTGCAAAAGAAACGATAAGCTTCCCCGGGGGGGTGTCACTTATCTGATAAAAATAAACTTCCATAGGATCCTCAATGAAAAAGACACCGACGAGACGGCCTCCCATGGGGAAATAAGCAATAAGGTAAAGGCTCAAACAGGTTCAGGCATGACCAACTGATACTCTAAGATAAAGGGTAAGCTTCCATGATCAAGATATGATTCAGCTTCTTCTTTAACTAAAGGGTAAAATAAACCCCATACTTCAAGGTTTGTATTCCATGAACGGGTCTTAGTTTCTTCTTTTTCTTGAAAAGGGTAAAAATTGTCTACGGCGAGACGCCCAAGAATGGGTACGGCGACTCAACATCTTATGGTTCAGGGGATGATATGTCCACGGCGGGATGCCCAAGACTGAGTACGGAGACTCAATGTCTGAAGGTGTATGGTAATGATATGTCCGCGGCGGGACGCCCAAGAATGAGTATGGCGACTCAACGTCTTACGGTTTACTTGTTGCTAGTCATAGTGAAGATAGGGTATATTTCTCAGGCGAGAACTGTTGCAACTCTTTGTTGTAATATGGTTCTTCTTGATAGATAGTGCAAAATAAATGCACGTCCAGGTAGGTTCGGCGACCGACAGAGGCCGAAGTTCAATTTAGGATCGAGCTAGAAAGAAAACGGTCAAACAATACTCCATTGAGGGAATGAGCTCAAATGGGGATTATCGTATCCTAGCACGGAAAAGATAACTGAAATAACCATCATCCACGAGGGTTGAACTCTGTGGGGGAACTAAAAATGGTAGGTATTTTATGCCTAGGGTTAACGACTCTATTCGGAGAGAATGGACAACCCCAATTACTTGGCGGTAACCACGACCAAAGTAACAACAAAAGACAACGAGGATAGCAAACATGCAGATGCTAAAGCATATGTCAAGGCGTATGCGACATGACAATGCGATGCGAATGCAATGAGTATGCAAAATGTTCATGCTCATGCCCATGCACATGCTGACAAAACAGACGAGCGGAGGAAGAAATGGGAGATGAAATAAACATCTCAACGGGGATACCCGATGACCTCTACAAAAGTACATCTATCAAGGGATAGGAAAGATGATGGCGGAACTAAACCTTGCTTCAAAGCTCCAAATTCCTTGGGGAGAACAAAATTCCACTTGGGGACAAGATAGCATGACTTCACTGGAGGGTTGCCATCATGGATCTAAATTTCTGATCAAAAAGACTTGTTCACTGGGAGAGTCATCTCAAGAGTAGAGACTTCCGAGGATAAAATAAATATCTGCTTCATTGGGGAAGTGTGGAGCTAGGTAGCTTCATGGAGAAAGTAAGCCTCCTAAGAAAAGTACATCAACTTCCTGGGGAAAGCTCTAGACTTCTGGGGGGACTGCTCTGAGGCAATGGTTTAAAAGTGCTTCTGCAACGACGAGACTTACTGGGGAAAGGAAGATATCCTTCAGAGATTTCCACAAGTCAAAGCAACTTTATATGTTCCGAAAGCGTTTTCAAAAAAACATTTTTAAGTTTGGAAAACCCTTCACTTTCCAAATTATTATCAACAAATAGCAGTTCACATAACAAAAATGAAAACAGAAATAGTATAATAGACAAAAATTGAGTTTGCAAAAGGTTTTAATTTATTACAGAATGGTAGCTTGCTAAGGGCAAAGCTCCATGGAAATTTACAATTGAAATTGGCAAGTAGGGAAAGGCTACATTGAATCCCACGACCTCTACTGACCCTAATAACTGAGACTACTCAAAATCCTACTTCTGACAAGAGCGATGGGATTGGAATTTATATTCTGTAAAATGTTCTTTGATGCTCGGCGTCATCTAATGCAGTGAAATGCCTTTGTCCCTAACTTTTGCCTGGATCGCCCTTTCGGGTTTTCAATCCACCGGGACGCTCATTTTTGCCTAAGCCGCCCTTTCAAGTTTTCAGCTTAGCGAGCTATGTATTTTTTTATTTATTTTTATCCCTTATTTTTGCCTGGATCTCCTTCATAGGTTATGATCCACTGGGATACCCATTGTTGCCTAAGTCGCCTTTCCAGATCTTCGACTTAGCGGGTTATTTTAGGCATAATATTTTCTGACTGCATTAGAGTTCACGGGATATGCGAGCTCTTCACTATCCATAGTTGTAAGAATTAATGATCCTCCGGAGAAGACTGTCTTCACAACAAATGGGCCTTCGTAGTTGGGCATCCACTTCCCACGCATGTCTTTGTGAACTGGCAATATTTTCTTGAGTACGAGCTCTCCCTGACGGAACTCGCGGATTCAGACTTTCTTGTCAAAGGCCCTCTTCATCCGTTTCTGATATAACTGACCATGGCACATGGCTGTCATGCGCTTCTCGTCAATAAGATTCAACTGGTCAAATCTGTCTTGAATCCATTCGGCTTCATCAAGCTTGGTTTCCCTCAATACTCGCAAGGAAGGTAACTCAACTTCGATGGGGAGGACGACGTCCATTCCATACACCAACGAGAAAGGGGTTGCCCCTGTTGAAGTTCGCACTGAATTTATGTATCCGTGCAAAGCAAATGGTAACATTTCATGCCAATCTTTGTAAGTCTTGACCATCTTTTGCAGGATTTTCTTAATGTTCTTGTTCGCAGCTTCAACAGCTCCATTCATCTTAGGATGGTAAGGAGAAGAATTGTGATGTGCAATCTTGAAACCTTCGCACAATTCCTTCATGGTTTTATTGTTCAAATTGGTACCATTGTCTGTTATGATCCGACTTGGAATTCCGTAACGGCAGATAATCTCTTTTCTGATGAAGCGGGCAACCACTTGCTTGGTCACGTTGGTGTAGGAAGCAGCTTCTACCTATTTGGTGAAGTAGTCGATAGCGACTAGAATGAAACGGTGACCGTTGGAAGCTTTCGGCTCAATTGCCCTAATCATGTCAATGCCCCACATTGAGACAGGCCACGGTGAAGATAAAACATTCAACGATGTTGGAGGTACGTGGACCATATCAGCATAGATTTGGCACTTATGGCATTTCCGGGCATATTGGATGCAATCGGATTCCATGGTTAACCAGTAATATCCAGCTCTCAGAATCTTCTTAGACATAGCATAACCGTTGGCATGAGTTCCAAAGGTTCCTTCATGAATCTCTTGAAGTAACATGTCTGCTTCACGTTTGTCAACACATCTAAGCAGGACCATGTCGTAGTTTCTCTTATATAGCACATCATTGCTGATGAAGAACTTGGATGTTAGTCTTCTCAAAGTCTTCTTCTCGAGAGTGGTAGCATCGGCTGGATATTCTTGCTTGAGAAAGTAGTTCTTAATGTCATGGAACCAAGGCTTGTCATCAGATTCTTCTTCAACCATCTGACAGTAGGCAGGCTCAGTCTTGCGTTCAATTCGAATAAGAGTAGCATCATTAACGAATCGAACTCTCCAAATTGAGGCTAACATGGCTAGAGCATCAGCAATATGGTTTTCAGATCTCGGGACATGCTTGAAAGTGATCTCATCAAAGTACTCGATCATTTCAACAATGTAGGCTCTGTATGGGATTAACTTCTCATGTCTGGTTTCCCATTCACCTGTAACTTGATAAATAACCAAAGCTGAATCTCCAATCACTTCGAGAATTTTGATTCTGAGATCAATAGTTGCTTCAAGGCCAAGAATGCATGCTTCATATTCGGCGATATTGTTCGTACATTCAAAGTCTAACCTTGCTGTAAAAGGGGTATAACCACCTTCTGGATTCATCAGAACGACGCCTATGCCATGCCCACTGTAATTAGAGGAACCATCAAACATCATCTTCAAACAGAGACCTGGCACGGGACCCTCATCAGGACCTGGCTCACCATAATCCTTTACTAACATAATGTCTTCATCAGGAAAATCAAACTTGAGAGGCTCATAGTCTTCAACTGGTTGATCTGCAAGATAATCTGACAAGATACTACCTTTGATAGCTTTCTGAGTCACGTACTGGATGTTGTATTCTGATAACAACATGTGCCAACGGGCAAGTCTTCCAGTCTGAGCAGGCTTTTCAAAAATGTACTTTATTGGGTCCATTTTTGAGATCAACAAAGTAGTGTGACAAATCATGTATTTCCTGAGATGCCTAACAGCCCATGTTAATGCACAACAAGTCTTCTCCAAAAGTGAATATCTGCTCTCACAATCAGTAAACTTCTTGCTCAAGTAGTAGATGGCATGTTCTTTTCGTCCGGTCTCATCATGTTGACCCAATACGCAACCCATAGACTTCTCAAGAACAGTAAGGTACATGAACAGTGGTCTTCCAAGAACAAGAGGAATCAAGATAGGAGGTTCTTGCAGATAACCCTTGATCTTCAGAAATGCTTGCTGACAATCAGAATTCCAATCAACAACCTGACCCTTGCAAAGTAATTTGAAGATCGGCTCACAGGTAGCGGTCATATTAGAATAGTTTAGTCATCCAAGAAAACATCTCACTTGTGTTTCAGTCTGCAGAGCAGGCATGTCCTGAATGGCTCGGGCTTTATCAGGATCTACCTAAATTCCTCGTTGGCTGACGATAAAACCGAGTAGTTTTCCATATCTAACACCAAAGGTACACTTAGCAGGATTTAATTTCAACTGGTACTTCTTGAGTCGTTCAAACAGTTTTAACAAATGGTCAAAATGGTCCTCTTCATTTGCGATTTGGCAATCATATCATCAACATAAACTTCGATCTCTTTATGCATCATGTCATGAAAGAGAGCGACCATAGCTCTTTGATATGTTTCCCCTGCGTTCTTCAAGCCGAAGGGCATAACTTTGTAGCAGTAGGTTCCCCAAGGAGTAATGAAAGTGGTCTTTTCTCTGTCGACCGGATCCATCTTGATCTGATTGTAACCGGAGAAACCATCCATAAAAGATAAACTGCAAAACTGGTTGTATTATCAACAAGTGTATCAATATGCGGTAGAGGGAAATCGTCTTTTGGGCTTGCCTTGTTCAAATCCATGTAGTCTACACACACTCTGACTCTACCGTCCTTTTTGAGCACTGGAACAATGTTGGCTACCCAATCAGGATACTTCGTAACTGTAAGGAAACCTGCATCAAGTTGTTTCTTAACCTCATCTCGAATTTTCAGAGTCATGTCAGGTCTTGTTCTTCGAAGTTTCTGCTTGATAGGTGGACATTCTGGCTTAAGTGGCAGCTTGTGAACTACAATATCAGTGTCTAAACCGGGCATATCCTGATACGACCATGCAAACACATCAAAATATTCCTCTAGAAGCTTTACCAATCTCTGCTTGACCTCGGCCCCAAGTGTTGCACCAATCTTGACCTCTTTCTTATCTTCATTAGTGCCAAGATTAATCAAATCTACCTGCTCTTTGTATGGTTGAAGCTCAGTGTACTCATACTCAACCAACTTTGCCAGTTCAGCGGGTACTTCAAAATCTTCATCACCCTCATCTTCAGCTTGATAAATGGGTGAATCCCAGTCAGGAGTGAAAGCAGGGTCGTCAGATTCAACAAGGTTTTGGATATCACTGCAATGTTTGGGCTTATTTTATTAAATGCACAAGGAAAATGCACGAGGACAAAATGCTTTTAAATTTATTTTTTGTAGTTTTTGAAAAGGTTTTCCAATTTCATTTTAAAGGTGAAAACAAAAAAACGCAAGTGAAACAAATAGGATTTAACAAAATGCATTTATTAATATCATTTTAGAAAGCGAAAAGACGGCCCTACAAATTCTCCAATAGCTTCGGGCGTAGCTATGGAATTTTGAAAACAGCAAATGAAAACATTAAATTACTTTGAAATGGGAAAAATCACGGGGATCTCTATAGCTTCACAGTTGCTCAAAGCTGCATTGCTCTTGAATACCAGGTTGCTCAGGTTTCAATCATCATCATCATCGTTGATAGCATTGACTTGGAAACCTCCGCTGACAAACACTTCTTGGACAGTCTTCGGATGCCCTTTGACAGTTGTAGAAGCTTTATCATGAGTTGGTTTGTAACCCAACCCGTGGCGATCAGTCTTGGTCTTGATGTCGATCACTTCTCCCCAACCTTCAGGAACGCCCCTATCGATTGTTGATCTGGTGCTCTTGAAAGATGCAAAGGATGGATTACTCTGGCCCACTTTTTCTTCAACTTCCAAAAGGACAGCATTGTCGATCTCAAGTGCTTGGAAAGAAGTTTCCAAAGCATCTTCATCATCCTCAATATAACGAAAAGAAGATAGGTTACTGACCATCAGATCCTCTTCACCATGTATGATAACCAACTTTTCATCGATCACAAACTTCATCTTCTGATGCAGAGTTGAAGTTACTGCCCCATCCGCGTGGATCCAAGGTCTTCCGAGTAGACAACTGTAATTGGGATTGATGTCCATTACCTGGAAAGTGATGTTAAACATATGGGGTCCAATCAAGATTGGTAGCTCCACTTCTCCGATCACGGATCTACGAGAACCATCAAAGGCTTTGACAATCAGGGAAGTAGGCTTCATCACATTCTTTTTATAAGCCAACTTAGCAAGAACTCTCTTGGGTAAGACATTCAGAGATGAACCGGTAGCCACAAGCACCCTTGATAAGTTATCCTCCAAACACTTCACTGATATATGTAAGGCACGATTGTGATTCTGGCCTTCTCTTGGTAACTCTTCGTTGCTGAAGCTAAGAGTGTTGCAGGAAGTAATGTTGGCAATCACACTATCGAATTGTCTGGTAGTAATATCTTGAGCGACATGAGCTTGAGCCAATATCTTTTGTAACGCAGTTCTGTAAGCAGATGAACTCATCAATAGAGACAAGATTGAGATCTTAGAAGGAGTCTGGTGAAGCTGATCAATAACTTTATAGTCACTCTTCTTAATGATCCTCAAAAATTCAGCGTAATCATCATTAGTAACTGCTTCCTTATTCTTGTCTTTGGCCTACACAGTAGTTGTAGTAGTCTCTTTTGGCGGAGTCACATTGAATTGGGGAGTATAAATACGGCCGCTGCGTGTCATCCTGTTTGCTCCAACTATATTTGTCACATTTTCAATATCAGTCTTCAATTCTTCCCTCAGAATAACTTTCCCATATTCTTTATCAATCATGGTCACATCATATTTCCAGGGTACAGCTTTAGGATCACTGAAATGAAATGGACTTGGTTTCTGAATAATTACCGGCTTCGGCTGATTCACTTTAGGAATACCTGGCTTATTGAACACAGGCTTTGCAGAACTTGATCTTGGCAAATTGAACACTGGAACTTTAGTAGTTGGCTCTGGCAAGTTGAAGATGGGCTCAATCATAGCAACTTCATCCTTCTTCACCTTATTAACCACTTGTAAGAAACCACTGTTGATCAATTTTTGAACATCATTATGAACCAACAAACAGCCCTTAGCACTGCTGTCACAACTCTTACAATTAACATGGGAAGTAGGCACTAAACCGACTTCAAATAATTTAGAATGGAAGACCCGAAAAGGAGTCTTGATCTGAGCAACATCAAGTATAAAGCTTTCATCAGAGGAATTGTCGATAACATTAACAACCCCATGGTTAGGCAGAGGGTTGCTCTTGACATTCGGTTGAGGATCATCAAAAGACAGGATCTTCTTTTCCATTAACTCTCTGACAAAATGTTTAAGAGCATAACAGCCTTCTAGATCGTGACCTGGCGCACCCTCATGAAATAAACAATGAGCGGTGGCGTTGTAATTAGCTGGTAGCAGATTAGGAGGTGGACCCAAAGCTCTGGTAGTAATCAAACCTTGTTGTACTAGTGAGGGGTACAACTCGGTGTAAGTCATCAGAATGGGAGGACACTGCTTATATTGTCTCTTGTTGGGACCATCCTGGCGAGGAGCCTGATTCTTTGGTTGTTGATAGGCAGGAGTGTTGGGCGCTCGTTGATAGTTGGCAGGAGCTTGTACAGGTTGATAACCAAGAGGTTGTTGATATACCGGAGGCAGATAAATAGGAGCCGGTTGCACAGGCTGATAAGCAGGCATTTGCTGGTTGAATGCGGGAGTAACAGCGGCCACGTAAGGTTGTTGAGCATACTGCACAGGATAACCTTGTTGTTGAACATAATAAGGCTTATTTCTCCGTCTTCCTGCAGATACAACATTAGTTTCACCCTCTTTCTTCTTCTGAGAACTGAACGAAGGTTTCTTTGCTTGATCTTTGGAGCTTGAACTACCAGCAACACTTGACATCTTACCACTTTTCAGACCTAATTCCACTTTCACACCAACGGCAACAATGTCAGAAAAATTAGAAGTTACATTACCAACCATTCTCTCGTAGAATTATGGGCGCACTGTGTCAACAAACCAATCGGCTAATTCCTTCTCGGTCAGAGGAGGTTCCACTTGTGAGCATACTGTTTGAATGATTCTGAATTCTTCTGGGACATACTAAGCAGTTGTCTTCGATCAGGAGCCAGATCCATGTTATACTTGTAGTATTTAATGAAAGCATCAGACAGATCTTAAAAGCATTTGATACGGGACTGATCCAAAGTTAGGTACCATTTTGAGGAAGCACCTTTCAGACTATCTTGGAAGCAATGTATCATTAGCTTGTCATTCTCAACATGAGCTGCCATTTTACTGTAGTACATTATCAAATGACTTTTCGGACAAGTGGCACCTTCATATAGGTCAAAGCTCAGAGTTTTGAACTTTTGGGGAATAACCAATCCAGGTACCAAGCAGACATCTTTGGCAGCAACACCAAATATTTAGTCACCTTCCATCATTCTCAGCCTTTTGTCAATGATTTCGACATTCTCACGCAACTTCTCATGTCGCTCACCTTCGTCATCCTTCATGTTAGGGATATCATAAACCGGCTCATTAAAGTAAGGTTGCACACAAGTATGAACAACAGCTGGTGTAAAGGTCGGAATCACTTGAGGAGCTTCAGAAACCAAAGGAATAGCTTGAGGAACCGATTGAGCGATAGAAACCACAGGATGAGGAGGCACGAAACCAAACGGGAGACCATAGGGAGCTACACTCACAGTAGGAACATGAGGTTGAGGATCCACAACAGTATTAGTGATCTCGGACACAACAGTGGGCTGAGTATCCATCCTCGCGTTAATGACCTGAAGCATCTCCATTATCTGCCCAACACTTCCACGAAGGTCTTCGAGTTCGTTGCTAACACGATCAAGCTCTTGGTTCTGCTCCGCCATCTTTTTCAAGGCTTGAGCTCTGGTGTTGTATTGATGCAGAGGACTCAGGGTGACAGAACTGGAAGCGAGAGAACCAAGGATGAGAAACCGGAGGGAAAAATGCAAATGTAAAAATATGATGCAATGCAATGCATTGGTTTCAAGGACTTCAACGGTCGATTGCAAATATTTTGAGGAAATCTTGAAAAAATTTTAGACTTTGAAATGTAGGAATTTTTTTGAATTCGCATAAGGACAAATTGAATTCCTTGAAACCAGGAATGACATGATGTTGGATGCAATGCACAAACACGCAAAGCACACAAAGGTCCTAGGTTAGCGAAACATGAGCGGAGCCAAGGTCTACCCAATCCGAATGGAAAGTAATATGGGTTAATTGTACCTGCAGAACAAGGTTCTAAAGAGGTCCCCAAAGTCATCAGCCCATCTTTCGGATATTATCAACTTCCCAACTTACTCGGGGGTTAATAATATTCTCAAGAGAACTTCTTTTGAGTGTAGTATCGTGTAGCATTATTTCGGGACTACTCCCTCATAGTCTCTCACTACGTCCTAATAAAGGCCAAAGTGGGGTTAAAGGTAACTACGTGTCGCTTCCGCGAAAATAAGGTGCCGGAAAAACAGAAGAGTCGCCACCTTTCGTTATTTATCCCTCAGAGCGGGAAAGGAAACGATCGGAAAAACCTGACGAAAAGGTATAAGACAAGGTCATCGCAACCATTGTCTGGGTTCCGGAGTCGGTTACGCAAGGGGAAGGTATCAGCACCCCTCACGTCCATCGTACTCGATGGGATCCACGCTTGTCGTGTTTATCTAACGGGTTTGTTTTGCTATCTACCTATCAAGGCTGGTCTGAAAAGAAAAGAAAATGACTCGGCAAAGCGTCGCACTTTATGCCTATGCATTCTCATCAGAGAATGAGAAATCAGAGTCAACATAGTTCGACTAACTACGGGTTACGGGAAAGGTGGCTCGCCAATACATCAGTATTGTGCCTACGTACTCTCAACGGGCTTGAGAGATCAGAGCTTATGTAGTTCGGGATAATTCGGATTACGGGTGTTTAGATTCATCTGTTTTTTCGAGTAGGGTTAACAAACAGTTCCAGCAGTTTGGCGTACGCAGCTCGACCCTCAAAGAGACTTAGGCGTTACCGTTTGCGGTAGAACTGGGAGTTAACGACACTCTTTTCTTCAGAAAAGCTTCCTTTGAATTATGGGCCCACAGGGCAAAAAGGTTTGAAGTTTGTTTTATGTCTTTTACGGAAGAACTGTTTTTTATGGATGTTTGCAACTAATATCGCACTAGAGACTATGACCTGAGAGTGAATGCGTCGCATGTCACCCTAAGGGTACCATACTAAACATCCAGACTGTTGAAGAGTGACCCTTCAACAACCCTTTCTCAAAAAGCTTAAGGCTCGTAACGTACGACATCAGTTAACCTTTATTACTGTATTTTGATTTTTTTGAAGATAAGAAGAGAGAGAGACAACTACGGGGAGACTATCAAGTCCTAATGTTGTCATGCCAAGGATTCATCCTATGGTTGAGGTTTGAAACAGGGATCTCCTAGAAGTTATCATGCATAGGTTTCAACCTAAAGTTCTAATCATCACTTCCTTATCAAAGGAAGTGAGATTCCTAGGGGATCATATCAATGGGATACAGAAACAGATAAAGCATCAACTTAAACAGTAAACAGTAAACAACTGTAAATAAAATGCATGCAATGCAAGTGAGGGAGGAAATATGTGTGGGGCAGAGCCTCCACAAGCTCATCTCAACCTCAAGCCAGATATGAATAACTGCAAAAATAATAGAAGAAAATAGATGCAATCAAACAAACCACAAACCACACAGGCAAGGGAGAAGAGCTCTACCAAATACCAGCAAGCAAAGCCACACAGTAAAAATACAAGCAGAGGGAGAAACTCAACCTCTAATGTAATACAAGCAAGGGGAGAAGCTCGACCCTTAGGATGCTCTTAGGCTTATTCAACTACATGACCTAATCTAAATGCATCACACCAATCAAGTCACATCAATACAGTTGCACAAGAAGAAAACAGACAAACAGGGAAACCAAATCAACAGCTTCACAGCAAAGCAATCTTCTAACAACAATCCAATCCACAGTCTGTAACTGTTCTTCAAGTCCAACATCTTCAAGAGAATGAAAGGGATACTCCAACTTCATGCTTTGACAATGCACTTCACCAAGGAAAGGAATCAACAAGATGAGTATTTGATGATGGGAAGCAGAAAAGGAAACCAAAGGAATCCCATCTGACACTCAACCAGTCATCAGAGAAAGGCATCCTCAAAAGTTCTACTCATTGTAAAATGTCACACATCCCTCCTAAGGAGAGATGATACTTTTAACATGAGGACTTTGAATCATAGGATGGGAATGGAAGGTGAATGAAACCAACCATTATTTGAAGAAAAATCTATTTCTAAAGCTCTCTCCTAAAGCCCTAATATTATAAGCTACAAAAAACTAACAAAAAGGAAAGAAAAGCTCCAACCCAAGCTCCACCAGCCATTCCACACAAGCTTCATCATGTCCATGATATCCTCCAATAGGAACCGGAAGCCCATTATGCAAGGAAAGCCCAACATTGAGTCCATTCCACACAATCACCAAAACTGAAACACCAAATGAACAATCAACTTGAATATCCTATCTAAAATATCAAAACACATTCTAAAAATCTAATTATTTTTCTATGGGAACATGCATTTTCTAATGACCTACAGTTCAAAAATCAGGACCTAATTCAATCTCTAAGTCCTCTAATAAAATCCTAAGTTGAAAAGTATCACTAAAGAGATCCACTAAAGATCACTCCTAAACAACTATACTAAAAGCCTATTTAAAATCATTTAAAAATTATGATAAAAATCACAAGGCAACATCAATATGTACACAAACAGCATACAAAAATCCAAGATCCTATTCAGAACCATGAGTGAGAAAGAAAATGGACAAGATCACAACATCATTATTTCATCATTAAACACATATTAAACTAGAAAATATGCAATAAAATGAAAATGCATGAAAAATGGAAAATAAAATCATGACAAAATTCTAAACATTTTAATTTGTATCCACAATTTTTCTCAGGATTTAATATCAATTTTTACTATTTTTTTGTGAATTAATTTCTAACAACATGAAAACAAAAATTAAAAGGAAGGAATTAAAACAAATAAATGGGAGGGGTGCAGTCAGCAGCAAAACAAGGCAACTTCGCTTGGGCCCAAAAAATTGGGGGTGTCACTAGCAACTAGGCGCTAGGCCCATCTGAGTTTCAACTCAGCCAAGAAAAATGTCAGGGGAGGGTGCGCTAAGTAATCATTTTGCATGTTGTAAATCCTATTGGGCCTGGTGGTGAGGCGCTAATAACATAGGATACTTGAAGCCCAACGCACATGAATAATACACTCAGTTCACTAATTAATTAGAAAAATGCACGCGTGAGGTATCGAACCTACGCACCCTTGGCATATGCAGCGAAGAAACAAAGCCTGGAGTTCTCATTTACGCAAAACGGTGCGTTTAAGGGAGGGCGTACGTGGCGCATTCTGAGCGCTAGGATGGATTGACCAAGTCATGCTTTCCTCTTGCACGGACGGTGGAGATTATCTCTTCAACCTTTCAAAATTCTGAAAGTTGCAAAATGCGCGCGCACCAGCGCCGTCGCCGGTGGCTTTTCCGGTCATCCTTGCACAACCCTAACTATCTCTACACTCAACCATTCGCTATGATCTTTGAATGAAAATCGTGAAAAATTTCAAAAGGAACTCAACTACTCTACTCAATCATGCTAAAACGCAAGGATCAGAAACTATCACTCTCAACCGAAAATGGCATCATCCCTAAATTGTCACTAATGTTCAAATTAATCATCCAGAATCCATCTAGATCCTAAGGAGAACCTAACCGCATGCTTCTAATCCATTAAAAACACATAAACAGAGAGAGATTTCAAGAAGTAGAAACCTGGCTTTGATCTTCGATTGCAATGGTTTCAGGCTTCAATTCTCTTCCAAATCGTGCAAAAATCTTCAGTGATTAATGGTGAATGATTCTTGATGATCAATTCCTACTGAAAACCTCTAATTCTCAAAAACGAAATTTCACTTTCAAGCTCTTTTCTTCACTTTGCTCCAATGGCTTCTCCATGAATTTTGGTGCTAGGAGTTTCCTAAACTGATCCAAATCTTATTTATATTCTGTTTCAACAAGTTGGAGGCCCAAACCAAGCCCAATTGTGGATTTTGGATTTTCACTCTCTTCCAAAAATTCCATATTGGTATGCACCTTTTAGCCTTGTTCACTCTTCAAACTCAGTCCCAATTATTCACTTAACCCTTTTGGAGTGTAATGAAATGGTTCTCCTCCCTTGATTTCAATCCATGGGGTATGTTTGATATGTTTCTTACTTGTGAAGCAATCTTCCAAATGGATATGTTATGAACTTCAAATCAAAAATGTGATAATTCCAATCTCTTTAGGACATCAATTCCATTCAAAATAACCACAAATTTGACTTTAAAACATGTTATTTCCAATTATTTTGAATTTTCACCTTTTAATTCATTAAAATGGCCTTTATATGAACTCTCTTCAACCAATGCTTGATATAATCCATACCAATGGACTCTTGATACTTGGCTAAGCTAAAAACATCATTTTGAGAAACTTTCATGTTGAACAAAAATCCATTTGAGGCTTGCAAGATGGTGAAATTGACTTATAGTTCAAAATGACCTGTAATGTCCAAATACCCAAAATACCCTTGACTTGTCAAAGCCATAACTTGAGTTTTACAAATTTAATCATGGACTTCTAGTACTCTATGGAAAGCTAAGAGGATAAGGAACAAAATTAATGTTGACCAAAAGTTCATAGGAATCATCCTTCTAGGGCAAAAGTGTCATGCAATTTGGGTAACTTTCAAGCTCCAAATTCACATGCCTCAGATGACTTGTAACTTGTCTGGCTCATAACTCGAGTCCTATAAACCCTATCAAGGACTTCTAGTACTCAAATTAAATCTAATATCATGCCCTACAACAATTATGTTGGGGTTAAGATGAGATGAAGGTCATATATTGAGTTAAATAGTCTTGAAGTCATGGGTTAAACTAGGGGATTTTACACTGTCAAGCCTTAGAAACCCTAGCCTGAAACTTCTCAAACTCTTCAATCATGATGAGTTAACCTTGGAATCATCCTTAGAACATCTCAATGTATCAATCCATGATCACATGGCTCTTGGATTAAGTCTCAACCTTCTTCAAATCCTCAGTTGACTTAGGGTTGACCTAGTCAAACCCTAGCTGCACCAATCATGTCTAAGGCTTCTTAATCTTGCACAATGACCTGTCTAGGCCTCAAAGTGATCTTCAACACTTCTCATGAGCTCTCTCAAGGCCTCAAGTCCAACTTCATGGCTTCAGAATCATCTGATGATCTTCCCGTAACTCTCAAGTTAGGAGACCTACACACTTGGCTTCAATCACTCTCTCTGAGGAGCTTTTAACTTCTCTGACAAGGATATCAACCCTTGAACATCTGAATAACCTTCTTAGCTAGCTTCATAGTCTTGTATAGCTCTTTATTGGTAGTCATACCTCTTGATTTCTTGCATACATGTCAATGAAATGCAAATGATAGGGCTAATGTGAATGAAATGCAACATAAGCTAAGTAGAGAAAATGTTGGGCAAATTTTGGGGTGCAACAGCTGCCCCTATTCAAACGGCTTGGACCTGACTGGGTGAGAAGCGAACATCTCTCAAACAATCAAGGTAAAAGACAGTTGAATACCAACAAACCCGGAAATTTGCCAACTGCATAAGTACACGGTACTCTGATGGGGACAAATCTTCGGAAACCGAAATAATAGTTGCACGACCACTAGCTGGAGAAATACTGATCTGAACCTCCTTCAGGATGATTCTCTGGTTTATCTGATATTATTGCATCCTCAAATCATCAAGGGATCACTAGTTGCACGGTAGCTGGTGATGGATTAATCTCAAATTTCCGTCAGGATGATCATCTATGTCCTCAAATCATCGAGGGATCACCGGTTACACGGTAACAAGCAAGGGATCGTCAATTATGCTGTCCGCACAGGTAAACGATACTTTGGTTGGTAGGAACATCTTCAAAACTGAGCATGACAGTTGCACGACAACTCTGCTGGGGAATTGGTCACACGATAATTGGTGAAGGGTTTAATCCCCGTCAGGATAATTATCTGATTTTGCTGTAGATCTTCGTCCTCAAGTCATCAAGGGGTCACCGGTTACACGGTAACTAGTAATGGATGGTTGATCATGCCGTCAGGCATTCTGCGTCATAGCAGAATAATTCCTTATCGTCGCCTATGGACTCATCATATCGCTAGGAACGACGACAACATCTTTGTCGGACTTCATCAGTAAGTCAATAAGGGATCACCGGTTACTCGGTAATTGGTGAATGATGGGTGATTATGCAGTCGGACATTCTGCGCCACTGCAGAAGAATTCCTTATCGTCGCCTATGGACTCATCATGTCGCTAGAAACATCGACAACATCTTTGTCGGATTTCATCAGTAAGTCAATAAGAGATCACCGGTCATTCGGTAACTGGTGAATAATGGTTGATTCTGTCGTCGGGCATTCTGCGCCACTGTAGAAGAATTCTTTATTGTCACCTATGGACTCATCGTGTCGCTAGGCACGTCGACAACATCTTTGTCGGACTTCATCAGTAAGTCAATAAGGGATCACCGGTCATTCGGTAACTGGTGAATGATGGCTGATTCTGCCGTCAGGCATTCTGCGCCACTGCAGAAGAATTCCTTATCGTCACCTATGGACTCATCGTGTCGCTAGGCACGTCGACAACATCTTTGTCAGACTTCATCAGTAAGTCAATAAGGGATCACCAGTTACTCGGTAACTTGTGAATGGCTACTTTCAAATCTCCGTCGGGATGATTATCAGATTTCGCGCAAGCTTCTTCCTCAAATCATCAAGGGATCACTGGTCACTCGATAATCGGCGATACATAGTTGATATTGCTGTCAGGCATTCTGCGACACTGCGGCAGAAGGATTCCTCGGGACTCATCAGGTCATTAGGAACTTTTTAACAGTCAAGTGAGTCATGCCATCGGGAACTCAAAGAAATTTTTGGGGGTCAGCCGGACTTCATTAGCAAGTTTGAAATAGAATCCTCGGTCAATCATGAACCAAATAAGGATATCCAAACTTCCGCCATCAGGCACTCCGCATCAGCTGAGAGAACTGCGTCGACATCACAGTTGGACTTTGTCAATAAGTCTTCAAATGGAATCCTTAATCAATCAGGAACCACTAAGGATATACAATCTTTTTCCATCAGGCACTCTGCATCAGCTAGGCAAACTGCTTTGTCATCGCAGTTAGACTTCATCAGTAAGTCTTGGTAGTTTGGCACTACTGCCGAATTTCAATCATTAAGTCTTCAAGGAGATATCAACTTCTCTGTTTAAAACCTGCTGGGGATGACACATCTCCGCTGGGGATTTTGGAGAACTATCAAGTAACTCTGCTTCGGGGGTCCAGAAATCATTCTGGATGAATCAACTCTGCTGAGGACTTCAAGAATCATCTTGGACAAATAACCCGCCGGGGACTTCAAGAATCATCCTGAACCAATAACTCTGCTAGAGATTTCAGGAATCATCCTGAGAAAACGCTCTATTGGGGACTCTAAGCATCAACTTGAGCAACCAACTCTTGCGACTTCACTGGGGATTTTAAGAATCATCTTAAGCAAACAACTTCGCTGGGGAATTCAAGAGTCATCTTGAGCAAACCATTATGCGGAGGACACCTGCAAGACAAGAACGGTAACGACCTAGCTCATGTTTCATATGCATGTGCTTTGACAATGGCGCAATGCTCCACACGGTGGAAATGCTACTCATTTTTAGGGTAAATGCTATGCAATCATGCAAAATGTTATGACCCCATCAGCAAAATAAATGCTGAAGGGAGAATCCTCCTGTCAAGAAGAAAGAACCACTCTGGGGGAGAGGAGGAATCATTCTGCCGAGGAGAAGCAATCACGCCAATCTCAATTGGATTCCGCCTGGGGAAACGAACTTAAGTCGAATGCTGCGGGGGACGAAGTTCTACGAGAACTTGGACCTGCTCAGCTAGGTATACGAACCACAACTGCTAAGAAAAACGATGTCAATCGCAAAAATAAACTGCACGGCCTTCGCAAATAGAACTTTCCTGGAGATAACAACTTAGGTGGGGAAATACAGCATCAACTATCCAACATTCTACTGGGGAACACCAATCATGGCTTCAACGACTTCCAAGGACTCGACTCTCCTAGAGAACTGCAAACTCGGCTGAGGAGAGACAACCAGACGTTGGAATCACTCCTACCTGCTGGGGAGAGTACAACTCTGTAGGGAATTTCAATTATGCTGGAGACTTCAGTCTGACCTATTGGAAGCTGCACACTTGCAGATAGTCTTTCGTGAGAAAACTGCACATTGACTCAGTGCTGGGAATGAACATAGGCTTCAGCGCATGACTCAGCTGGGGAAATAATGATCCTGCCTCAGGACGCATCTGGTTGGGGAGAGAATTTATCTCTGCTTGGGGAGAAATATCAATGCTCGCGGTCTCTATTCACACTCGGTGGGGAAAACACTGCTGAACTTGCTGGGGAAGAAGGAATCATCCTGATTTGAAAACATGCCACAAAATGAACTCGAGATGGCTTGCCCCAGAATCTTTCGACAACTTCTGACAAACTCTGATAATCTATGCCAACACGGGGAGGAACGATTCTTTTGCTTTCAGCTTTTGCCTCGGCCTGTGGAATCTCTGTGGGGATGTTCCTCGAAAGGAAGTCTGCAGTCTCTGCACCCAGGTTTGCTTCAGCATCTTGGACCTTACGGATTTGCTTCGAGTTAATAATCTTCAGGACAAGGATGGCTTCGACGCTCTCGGGGTGACCTGCCCCAGTCTTGTCATGACTTTGCCCCTTATGGGCTGATCTGTGGGGAGTAGTACCCTTGGCTGCGAGAGATTCATCAAATCTCGACCTGGTTGCCCCGGATTAACGATTTCTGGATGGTTGACTCCCATACTGTGATCATTTAACATAGCTTGCCCCGGTTCACCGGAATACTCAGGCGTTCTGCATTCTATCCTGATCAGACTTTCCATTGTGGAAACTTTCCTGCTGTCAAGCGCTTACTCGCTAGTAAAACAAACTGTTCTGCATAAAAGACATATCAAATGCAATGCATATGGCAGTTTTCAAAATCCATTCATGTTCACTGGAAAAAATTTTATGACATAAAATATATGAAATCATTCATCAACATGCCAACACTAATACAATGCTATAATGGGAATCCTATCTAGGAGTCAGTTCCGATGCGATCTTTACCGAAGTATGCTTTCGAAACAAACCTATTTCAATTAGGTCTTTTAAAGGTTGTAACGTGGTCTGGTTCATGGTTTAAGAAAGAAAGGATAAAGGCTCAAAAGTCATTTTAACCCACCCATTCTCCTTGATGTCCTCCAATCCTACGCTCAGCTAATTCGACCTTAGAGTTCACCTTTCAAAGGTTGAGTGAGACTTCAAGGAATCATTCTTTTTCGAAGTGACAGTCACTCTCTTTTCGTTTTTCTTTGGGCGCCGGTAGCCACACGATTTCGTTCTTGTTTGAGGATTTTCTTTCGTAATCCTTTTTCGCTTTTTGTTTTTCGTTTTTAATTTTCCCTTCACTTTTGCATGAACTAACTCTTTAGTTTCTTCAATTTTGAAGTCCAGCGGGGTACCCTAATTTTTGCCTAAGTCGCTTGCTTTCAAGATTCGACTTAGCGGGCTCTTTCTTTTTTATTTTTTTTCTTTTTCTTTTTTTTGAACAAATTGTATGGCATCGGCTCGTATGACTTGTTAAAGAGATTGTGACTGTTTCACTCCTGATCGGGCAGGTTTAACTATCATGGTTTTTTTTAGGTACGACCTATAGCGGTGTGATTGATCCTCGAACGAACACTCCTTTTGTAATTTGAACGCCTGGTCAAATTAACTAACACCTACCCTGCCCCGGGTTATTATTGAGGGTTTGTCTATCTTCAGAAAGAAACTCCTACAACTAGGCTCAAAGGGGTTAACAAGGGATTTTCTTCCTTATATCTCCGGTGTTTGGGAATTGAAACAATGCATGTACATCATCAACAGGTTTTTTTGTTCAAAAGCATAGCATCGGAAGCTTACGCATCATTGGATTTCGTCATCCTCCCCGGATTCCACTTAAACAAGCGTTTGAAAATAAAAGAAAGCAATAGAGTGAACAGGAATGGATTAGTTCAAAACATGCATATTTATTTCATTATCAATATCAATTGACAAACAATCATGCTTTACAAGCGAAATTTGCCATTCTACAGGAAAGAAACTACAAATGTAAAGAAATGACATAATAAAATGCAGATTGCCAGCTTTCGGGGAACTGGGCTTTCACACTTATTTGCTGCTGAGGGGAGCGACCCTTGGAAGTCTTCAAACTTAATCAGAAGAATGACTGCTGTGAGGTTGACTCTGATTCGGGCTCTGGTAGCTTCGCTGCAACGGAGCGAGAGGTTGACGATTCTGTATGGCAGAAAGAATCCGGAGACGAGGTTTGACCTAGTGAGGATCCTCTCTATTCAGGGGTTTTCATCCTGGAGCTCAACCCAGGAACATGAAAAAGTTGCGGGCAAGGCGATTCAGACCTCAAAGACCGCGGGATATACTCCTGATCCTTCTCATCTTCAGATGAGATCATGGGAACATCCATCTCTCTTGCACCATAAGAGATGAATTTGCCTGATGCTTTCATGCCACCCGGCACGAATTCAATTGCTCTCGACTCAATCATGTCTTGAACCTTATGCTTAAAAGCTCTACAGTTCAGTATATCGTGCCCGGGTGCTCCAGAGTGGAATTCGCAACGGGCGTTCGCGTCCTAGTCTGGTGGTGGCTGTCCAATCATTGGAGCCAACGTTCGATGTTTAACCAACTGAAGTTGGAGCAGGAGTTGCAACAACTGGTCATAATCCATCAGGATTGGATCGAGGGTTCTGTCAGATAGTCTCCTCTTTTGACCCCGCCTTCTGGGGTTGTCTTGCGGAACTGGACGTGGCCACTAACGGGAAGCGTTCTGAGCTTCATGCTGCACAGGGGATCTGTTAGGCCTATCATGCCTCGACGCGGGTTCTTCAGATACCCGTGGAGCAAGTATACCGGCTGCAGCCTCGGGCTTCTGCTCACATTCCCTTCGGAGTATGTTCTTTATCACTTTCGCCATCAGGCCCACCTGATTCTTCAGCTGGTCGTTCTCCTCTTTAAGCGCCTGCTAGTCCCTCAAAACCTGCCTCAGCTGGCCTCAGACCTCTCTCAGCTCTGCTCGTACCCGTTCCATTGCTCGGATCAACCTGAGACAAACCTGAAACAACCTACATCAACAGGGGATTGGAAAAAACGGCAAGGTACCTGTTATGCAAATGATTCATGCAAATGCAAACGTGTGTCTATGTCTTAGGGAGATTTCTCCCCCGATTCTAGTGCCGATGCTGATAATAAGAAGTCCGGATCCAGTCATAGAAATAACATCTTGTATATATATAAAGCCCATCAAGGCAACATACAGTATCACTGAGTACAAGTAGAATCAACAGCATGACCTCGACCAACAAGCCTGGTGATGGTCAGCATACGACAATGATCAAAACAAAGGATTACAAATATAGTCAAGCACAGCCACGGGAGCGAAACTCTGCTAACAACCCCTTCGTTTCTGGATGATCGGGCTGAGTGAGTAACCCCTCGACGAGTAACTCCCTCTGCATGCTAGTGTATTGAAGACCTTCAACGGAGTCTTCCCACGCTCCTTCGCCGAAACAATCTTCTAACCTCCGTTTCTTGGATTCGAACTTCTGCTTGCGATCCTTCAGGTTAGCGAGAGCCTTGTTTAGCAGGTCTTCAGCGGCATATCTTTGAGCAGTTTCTTCATCAAACCTCTTCTCACTAGCCTTCACCTGAGCTTTCAATTTGGAAATCTGTTGTTTCAGTTTATCCTCCCATTCCTTGCCGTTGGCTAGAGTGGCATTCCACTGCTGGTTGAACTTGGAGATTCTCCGGTATGCTTCGTCCAGGTTCTGCTTCTTGGTGGTCATTACATCATTGACATATTTGAAGTCCAGACCCAAGCGTTCATGCTCAGTTATCTGCTTAGTCAAGTCTGTACCAAACCTGTTCACCAACTCTGTCTGCCGCTTGAAGGAGTAGACGGCTTCGCTCCTCTCGCTTCTAGCCTGTGCCAACTCTTTCTCCAATTCTTCATTGGCCCTTTTCAACTCTTCCTTTTCAGCCACTACCTGTTCATACTTCAGGATGTCCATAGTTGTTGGCTTCTCAATCATGAGGGGAGCTGGAGGAGCCACTGGAGGGAATAGCATCAAAGACTATTGTGCTCTATTCCGAACCCAATTCACATAAAGCTCATAAGCCTGGCTGTTGCTCTTACCCAACAGCGTCTTTCCTCGTCTGTGGATGTTAGCCCAAGCATGCTCTAGCTTGGTCAGCGTGTCACTATCAAGCGACCCGTTGAGGTACAGAGATTCCTGCACCTCCTCATCTCTCGGCGAACCTCTCAAGGCATACCCGAACTGTCTGACAAGTAGTGAGGGATTGTAGTTGATGCATCCTTTTCTTCCAATCAATGGAAGATCAGGAAAACCACTACAGCTGTGGATGACTTTAGTACCCAGCATATCTCGGTCAAACCATAAGATGCTCTGTACGGACAAACCCATCAGGCGTTCAGACCACTCAGCTGTGGCTGCAGAAGAAACAAAGAGACCCTTCTTGGGCATGTGGCTATCAAACCACCGGTACAACAGAGGAGTGCAGCAGGACACCATTTTCCCTCTCCTGTTCTCATTCTTGTAGTGGGTAGAATGATACAGGTCACCAAGCAAGGTGGGAACTGGATTCCTTGAGGCAAGTAAGTAGAAAGCGTCAGCATCTACGAAGTCGGGAAGATTCGGGAACAGCACAATCCCGTATATGCACACAGCCAGAACATCACTGAACACATCCCAACGATCTTTCTTAGCAAACTTTTGAGCTACCTCCACCATAAACGATATAGGGAAGCCAAACACTTTGTCTCTCTGAGTGAACCCTTTTCTCAATTCAGACTCATCCAAATGCAAGATAACTGCTAGGTCAACCAGCTTAGGTTCAGTGTCAACATGATGAAAAGGCATTTGATCCTTAACATGAATGCCTATCAAGTCAGCATACTCCTCCAGAGTAGGGGCCAAAACATAGTCGGGAAACAGAAAGCATCTCAGCGGGGCCTCGTAAAACTGTAGCAATGTATACAGACCACTGATCTCGTGGGCGGAGGGCTTGTAGACATACTTCAGCAATCCCCCATACGTTTGCCTGAAGTTTGCCAGAACTGTCGTATCAGCCAGGGTCTTCAAACTCAGGATGGCACTGACATCTGGTGTAAGGAATCTGTAGGCAATGGTTCTTTTCAGAGTCTCCATGATGGCCGGGGAAGCTAGATCACTAGAATCAGGGATGAAGTATGCACCTGCAACACAAACACACGTTAATGATATGCCAATGAAAATGCAAAAATGCAAGATGCATGATGCAAGAATGCTAGGATGCTGCAGAAGATCAAGGCTGCTGTCGAGGAGACCAAGGCTCTGTTTCAACATAACCATAACACTACTCTGACAACAAAACCCAGAAGAGGACCAATAATTTTGCTCTGTCAAGAACAAACACATCTCTGATTATAAGAACCCCTGATACCAACAAAACTGATTCACTGTCAAGAAAACCAGGTTGTCTGAAGGTTAAGGTTTCCTGCAATAACCCGACCCTGCTCACAGGTATGGACCTAATCACGGACAAGGTTCGGCATCCTATGTGTTCATCAGTGTCACAGACTTTCAAGAAACGATGATACGATACCCAGGAGGTGTGGCATCATCATCTCCTGAAGCAGCCTCTCTTAGCTGAATCACAAATGATCGGTCCCTAGAGTCGACAACCCTCAGATCCAACCTCACGTCGAGCCCTAAGGGCCAGAAGAGAAGTCATCAAAGAGGATTTCGTATGAGTGTGGATTTCATGGGGACTGGTGCATGCTAAGCATACAGGTCCATCACTAATCTCCACTCTAATGCTAGGTATATGCTCTCAAGCCTGGGTTTTGGCTCATCACTCATCAGAATGCCCCTCCCCACAATAGCACAGATAATCATATCATACTGAAAATAAAATGCGGGAAGTAAAATGCGATAAATAAACACAACCCAACAGGTAAACACGCAAGCACTAGGATTGACTCTCACACAGGGGACGTTGGATCCCCAGATTGACTCGCATAAGGGACGTTGGATCCCCCTAGGAAACTATGTAAGTCCCCAGCAGAGTCGCCAGCTGCTGGGGATGACCCAAATAGCCAGGAAGAGATTCCAGGACAAGACTTACTTAGAGAACCATCGCGTTTCCCCAGCAGAGTCGCCAGCTGTTGCTACCGCGAAAATAAGGTACCGGAAAAACAGAAGAGTCGCCACCTTTCGTTATTTATCCCTCAGAGCGGGAAAGGAAACGATCGGAAAAACCTGACGAAAAGGTATAAGACAAGGTCATCGCAACCATTGTCTGGGTTCGGGAGTCGGTTACGCAAGGGGAAGGTATCAGCACCCCTCACGTCCATCGTACTCGATGGGATCCACGCTTGTTGTGTTTATCTAACGGGTTTGTTTTGCTATCTACCTATCAAGGCTGGTCTGAAAAGAAAAGAAAATGACTCGGCAAAGCGTCGCACTTTATGCCTACATATTCTCATCAGAGAATGAGAAATCAGAGTCAACGTAGTTCGACTAACAACGGGTTACGGGAAAGGTGGCTCGCCAATACATCAGTATTGTGCCTACGTACTCTCAACGGGCTTGAGAGATCAGAGCTTATGTAGTTCGGGATAATTCGGATTACGGGTGTTTAGATTCATCTATTTTTTCGAGTAGGGTTAACAAATAGTTCCAGCAGTTTGGCGTACGCAGCTCGACCCTCAGAGACTTAGGCGTTACCGTTTGCGGTAGAACTGGGAGTTAACGACACTCTTTTCTTCAGAAAAGCTTCCTTTGAATTATGGGCCCACGGGGCAAAAAGGTTTGAAGTTTGTTTTTTGTATTTTACGGAAGAACTGTTTTTTATGGATGTTTGCAACTAATATCTCACTAGAGACTATGACCTGAGAGTGAATGCATCGCATGTCACCCTAAGGGTACCATACTAAACATCCAGACTGTTGAAGAGTGACCCTTCAACAACCCTTTCTCAAATAGCTTAAGGCTCGTAACGTACGACATCAGTTAACCTTTATTACTGTATTTTGATTTGTTTGAAGATAAGAAGAGAGAGGGACAACTACGGGGAGACTATCAAGTCCTAATATTGTCATGCCAAGGATTCATCCTATGATTGAGGTTTGAAACAGGGATCTCCTAGAAGTTATCATGCATAGGTTTCAACCTAAAGTTCTAATCATCACTTCCTTATCAAAGGAAGTGAGATTCCTAGGGGATCATATCAATGGGATATAGAAATAGATAAAGCATCATCTTAAACAGTAAATAGTAAACAACTGTAAATAAAATGCATGCAATGCAAGTGAGGGAGGAAATATGTGTGGGGCAGAGCCTCCACAAGCTCATCTTAACCTCAAGCCAGATATGAATAATTGCAAAAATAATAGAAGAAAATATATGCAATCAAACAAACCACAAACCACACAGGCAAGGGAGCGGAGCTCTACCAAATACCAGCAAGCAAAGCCACATAGTAAAAATACAAGCAGAGGGAGAAACTCAACCTCTAATGCAATACAAGCAAGGGGAGAAGCTCGAACCTTAGGATGCTCTTAGGCTTATTCAACTACATGACCTAATCTAAATGCATCACACCAATCAAGTCACATCAATACAGTTGCACAAGAAGAAAACAGACAAACAGGGAAACCAAATCAACAGCTTCACAGCAAAGCAATCTTCTGGCAGCAATCCAATCCACAGTCTGTAACTGTTATTGAAGTCCACCATCTTCAAGAGAATGAAAGGGATACTCCAACTTCATGCTTTAACAATGCACTTCACCAAGGAAAGGAATCAACAAGATGAGTATTTGATGATGGGAAGCAAAAAAGGAAACCAAAGGAATCCCATCTGACACTCAACCAGTCATCAGAGAAAGGCATCCTCAAACGTTCTACTCATTGTAAAATGTCACACATCCCTCCTAAGGAGAGATGATACTTTTAACATGAGGACTTTGAATCATAGGATGGGAATGGAAGGTGAATGAAACCAACCATTATTTGAAGAAAAATCTATTTCTAAAGCTCTCTCCTAAAGCCCTAATCTTATAAGCTACAAAAAACTAACAAAAAGGAAAGAAAAGCTCCAATCCAAGCTCCACCATCCATTCCACACAAGCTTCATCATGTCCATGATATCCTCCAATAGGAACCAGAAGCCCATTATGAAAGGAAAGCCCAACTTTGAGTCCATTCCACACAATCACCAAAATTGAAACACCAAATGAACAATCAACTTGAATATCCTATCTAAAATATCAAAACACATTCTAAAAAACTAATTATTTTTCTATGGGAACATGCATTTGCTAATGACCTACAGTTCAAAAATCAGGACCTAATTCAATCTCTAAGTCCTCTAATAAAATCCTAAGTTGAAAAGTATCACTAAAGAGATCCACTAAAGATCACTCCTAAACAACTATACTAAAAGCCTATTTAAAATCATTTAAAAATCATGATAAAAATCACAAGGAAACATCAATATATACACAAACAGCATACAAAAATCCAAGATCAAATTCAGAACCATGAGTGAGAAAGAAAATGGACAAGATCACAACATCATTATTTCATCATTAAACACATATTAAACTAGAAAATATGCAATAAAATGAAAATGCATGAAAAATGGAAAATAAAATCATGACAAAATTCTAAACATTTTAATTTGTATCCACAATTTTTCTCAGGATTTAATATCAATTTTTACTATTTTTTTGTGAATTAATTTCTAACAACATGAAAACAAAAATTAAAAGGAAGGAATTAAAACAAATAAATGGGAGGGGTGCAGTCAGCAGCAAAACAAGGCAACTTCGCTTGGGCCCAGAAAATGGGGGGTGTCACTAGCAACTTGGCGCTGGGCCCATCTGAGTTTCAACTCAGCCAAGAAAAATGCCAGGGGAGGGTGCGCTAAGTAATCATTTTGCATGTTGTAAATCCTATTGGGCCTGGTGGTGAGGCGCTAATGACATAGGATACTTGAAGCCCAACGCACATGAATAATACACTCAGTTCACTAATTTACTAGAAAAATGCACGCGTGAGGTATCGAACCTACGCACCCTTGGCATATGCAGCGAAGAAACAAAGCCTGGAGTTCTCATTTACGCAAAACGGTGTGTTTAAGGGAGGGCGTACGTGGCGCATTCTAAGCGCTAGGATGGATTGACCAAATCATGCTTTCCTCTCGCACGGAAGGTGGAGATTATCTCTTCAACCTTTCAAAATTCTGGAAGTTGCAAAACGCGCGCGCACCAGGGCTGTCGCCGGTGGCTTTTCCGTTCATCCTTGCACAGCCCTAACTATCTCTACACTCAACCATTCGCTATGATCTTTGAATGAAAATCGTGCAAAATTTCACAAGGAACTCAACTACACTACTCAATCATGCTAAAACGCAAGGATCAGAAACTATCACTCTCAACCGAAAATGGCATCATCCCTAAATTGTCACTAATGTTCAAATTAATCATCCAGAATCCATCTAGATCCTAAGGAGAACCTAACCGCATGCTTCTAATCCATTAAAAACACATAAACAGAGAGAGATTTCAAGAAGTAGAAACCTGGCTTTGATCTTCGATTGCAATGGTTTCAGGCTTCAATTCTCTTCCAAATCGTGCAAAAATCTTCAGTGATTAATGGTGAATGATTCTTGATGATCAATTCCTACTGAAAACCTCTGATTCTCAAAAACGAAATTTCACTTTCAAGCTCTTTTCTTCACTTTGCTCCAATGGCTTCTCCATGAATTTTGGTGCTAGGAGTTTCCTAAACTGATCCAAATCTTATTTATATTCTGTTTCAACAAGTTGGAGGCCCAAACCAAGCCCAATTGTGGATTTTGGATTTTCACTCTCTTCCAAAAATTCCATATTGGTATGCACCTTTTAGCCTTGTTCACTCTTCAAACTCAGTCCCAATGATTCACTTAACCCTTGTGGAGTGTAATGAAATGGTTCTCCTCCCTTGATTTCAATCCATGGGGTATGTTTGATATGTTTCTTACTTGTGAAGCAATCTTCCAAATGGATATGTTATGAACTTCAAATCAAAAATGTGATAATTCCAATCTCTTTAGGACATCAATTCCATTCAAAATAACCACAAATTTGACTTTAAAACATGTTATTTCCAATTATTTTGAATTTTCACCTTTTAATTCATTAAAATGGCCTTTATATGAACTCTCTTCAACCAATGCTTGATATAATCCATACCAATGGACTCTTGATACTTGGCTAAGCTAAAAACATCATTTTGAGAAACTTTCATGTTGAACAAAAATCCATTTGAGGCTTGCAAGATGGTGAAATTGACTTATAGTTCAAAATGACCTGTAATGTCCAAATACCCAAAATACCCTTGACTTGTCAAAGCCATAACTTGAGTTCTACAAATCCAATCATGGACTTCTAGTACTCTATGGAAAGCTAGAGGATAAGGAGCAACATTCATGTTGACCAAAAGTTAATAGAAATCATCCTTCTAGGGAAAAAGTGTCATGCAAGTTGGGTAACTTTCAAGCTCCAAATTCACATGCCTCAGATGACTTGTAACTTGTCTGGCTCATAACTTGAGTTTTATAAACCCTATCGAGGACTTCTAGTACTCAAATTAAAGCTAAGATCATGACCTATAACAATCATGTTGGGGGTTAAGATGAGATGAATATCATATCTTGAGTTAAATAGTCTTGAAGTCAGGGGTCAAACTAGGGGATTTTACACTGTTAAGCCTTAGAAACCCTAGCCTGAAACTTCTCAAACTCTTCAATCATGATGAGTTAACCTTGGAATCATCCTTAGAAAATCTCAATGTATCAATACATGATCACATGGCTCTTGGATTAAGTCTCAACCTTCTTCAAATCCTCAGTTGACTTAGGGTTGACCCAGTCAAACCCTAGCTGCACCAATCATGTCTGAGGCTTCTTAATCTTGCATAATGACCTGCCTAGACCTCAAAGTGATCTTCAACACTTCTCATGAGCTCTATCAAGGCCTCAAGTCCAACTTCATGGCTTCAGAATCATCTGATGATCTTCCCGCAACTCTCAAGTTAGGAGACCTACACACTTGGCTTCAATCACTCTCTCTGAGGATCTTTTAACTTCTCTGACAAGGATATCAACCCTTGAACCTCTAAATAACCTTCTTAGCTAACTTCATAATCTTGTATAGCTCTTTATTGGTAGTCATACCTCTTGATCTCCTGCATACATATCAATGAAATGCAAATGATAATGCTAATGTGAATGAAATGGAACATAAGCTAGGTAGAGAAAATGTTGGGAAAATTTTGGGGTGCAACACTACGGTCCTCAATATCATGGACTCCAATCGAAAATAGTAAATGTTTTCACGACTATACTCGTTCAACCGAACCATTTTCTAACAGGGTCTCAACTGAGCGGTGATTCTCGAGTCAACTTGGTCGGGACTCACTCCCTATAAGCCTCGTCGAATATATCACCTTCCTATAATAATTGCACTCAAGTCCGGGTGTAGGACTTTGTCTCACCACTCAAGGATCATCCCAAAAGCAATAGACAGATAAGCAAAAAAGCAAACAAATATAATAAACAAATTAGGGGAACCCTCATGAGACACTTTCCCCAGTGAAGTCGCCATTTTCTGTTGCGGTGAAATTTTGATGTCAAACTATTGATTAACTTGAATCTTAATTCATTTACAACCGGTCTTTGATTTATCCGAAGGAAATGTTAAAGAAAAGGGAAAACCTATTTTGCATTGTAAACACAACGCGGGGAGAGATCTAAAGTTCGGGAGTTGGTTAAGTTTGGGGAAGGTATTAGCATCTTAAACCTCTGTAGTACTCTACAGGAACCTCTTGTTTTAAAATGTGCTATTGCTATAGTTATCTGCTTAAGGTTATGCTAAGGGTTAAGGGTGAAGAGAAAGACCTAAGGGGTTAGTCCTAAGTATACTCGCCAAGACTCGCATCTTGTGCCTACGTATCCTGGGTAGGGGATGGAATCAGAGTATTCGTAGTTCCCCTCACAGAGGGAGATAAGGAACTTCTTGACTGTGGTCAAGGTTCTTGGGGGAAATAAACGTTCATAGGGAAGCACTTATTTTGGAGTACGGCAACTCCTATTTATACGTTAAAGTTTGATTTAAAAGGGTGAGGAGTAAGTATTCCACGGTGGGAAACTTATATGGAGTGCGGCGACTCCTAATCTTAAGGCTAGGATGGAGAGTTGAATGTCCATGGCGGGACGTCTAAACATGAGTATGGCGACTCGGGTCCTAAGGCTAGGATAGGGTGAAGGTGAGGTATTGACTCGGTGGTCAAAATAGGGCAACTTTTCCTTCGAAGGGAATTAGCAGTAAGGCGGAAATGATAATGGTAAATGCAAACTATGGATAGCGTGGGACATTGAAATGGATAAATGCGTACGAGATTGAATTTGGAATTAGATGGAAGCTGAGAAGTGGTGAATTATAATTTGATTAAGAAAGTTAGAGATTGAATTAAGTTTGAAAATAAACATTAGATTGACAAGTATTTTAAAAGTTATTTAATTTTAGAAAAAAAAACTCTAAAAGCTAAACTAAATTAATACTAAATCGATTAGGTTATTAAAATATTTTTTTATGAGTGTTTGGATTTTCATTATTAAATTGAAGTTGAAATATCAATTAAGCATATTTTTATAAGGAAAACTTAAATCTAACTCTAAATTAATATTTTTTTACTTTAGTATTTATTATTACTATTTTTTTTTTGAAAAATTTGTTTTTAACTAATTAATTATCTCTTTTTTTATTTATGTTTTCACTTTTATATTTTTTATTGTTTTCTGATTTTTATTTTCTTAATAAGGTTAGTGTTAGTGTTTGTTAGTTTTTTTTATATTAAATATTGGGCCAGACCCATTACAATGAAAACAATAAATAAAAAATAAAAAAACTGAAAATAACAAGATGGTTGGGCCGGTGGTGATGAAATCCACCGGACCCAACCTGGCCTGGACCCAACCAAAGGAAAGGGGGTGGTTTTCTAATCTGAAACCCTAATCCTCTCCCTAGCGGCGCCCTCTCTTCTCCTTTCACCCTTTATTTCTTCTTCCATCACCCTCTGTTCATCTATCATTCCACTTCCGTTTCCGCGTCTTCTTCTTCCTCTCTTCTTGTTCTTTCACAAAACCTGTGAATACACAAAATGAAACAAAGCACTCAAACGAAATCAAACAAAAATTTACCAAAATAAAAATTAACGGCGAGGGCGTTGGTGTGGGCTTCGCGATTCCTGAGAGGATGTTGGTGGTGGCAACGATGCGAGCTCCGTGTCGAGATGGGGAAGCTCCCGATGACGACGACAAGGTTGAAGACTTTCGGCGATTCGCAGTGACGGACTTCGCAAAGAAATCGAAAAGATAAGTTTTCTAACTTTCTCTCTTTTTACGATTTGGGGTTTTTTTCATCTGCGTTCGTGTGAACCTCTGTGAATTTGTGGGTGTCTTCATCCGTTTTTATAGGTGCTTCGAAAATCTATGAATTGAATGTGAGAATATCATGCTTCTAATGATAATAAATGTTTTCCTCTTTGGGTTAAGCATGTTTGAGAACTGTTTTCTAAAGCTTTTAAGTCTTTGTCTCCTTGTCGAATACTTGTTTGATTGTGTATAATCTTGTTCTTGAATTTGTCTTAGACTTCTTTGGAAAGGAATTGATTTTGACCGGAACATGCCTTCACATCACCGATTTTGTTTCCGTTTTTGATTTAAACACGTTTGAGCATGTTTCTGTCTTTGTTTGATTTTAACGGTAAGAGCTGAAGATTGTTTTGACACTGCCTCTGGATGATATTAATGCACCGCTTTTTGAACGCAGGTTTGGACTTATATTTGGAAGCCTCTTCCGGAATTGTAAACATGAACAGTAGTGACTCAAGACGTTTGAAATCCAACGGAATATCAACCAAGGCCTTGAGAAGCCTCCCTGCAGAGCCAAGTCAAGAAACATCACCGTGAATAACCTTGACTTCAATTCCTCATATGTTGTTGGTGCCATCTTCAATAATGTTTGGATGAGCTCAACAGGAACTTCATTACTTTTGTTAATGGCATAAATAACTTCTTTCTCACCTTTTTTGAATCCTTCATGACAGGAAGTGTTTATGACAAGGCTTATAGCAGCATCATGGTGATGACAAGGTTGCGACCTATTTGTCCTTTTAATCAAAGCTTGTACCTTATTTTATATACAAACTCTAATTTGTGTAACTTGGGTTTTTTGCATTTGTTCAATGCTTTAGAAAAAAGTAAACTGCGAGAAAACTGCATTTTTGTTAACAAAGTCATTTCCAGCTTAACAGCGCTTTAACTTTCATATGTTTGTCGCAGGATTTGCACTTGAGAACGAAATGGATGGAATTTTATGAAGAAAACCTCAAACTGAAGAATGCTTGGTGGTAGTATATTATCTTCATGTAATTTATACTTTGTTATTTTCTTACGCATTTAGGTAATGTAAGTGTATTCTTTACTTTCCAGAACATGACCTTAGGAATTGGGTCCTTCCCATTGAAGTATATCCGCCTCGATTGTTCTCAGCTTTCAACAGGAGGTTCGTGAAGCTTGGAGACTTTTTAACTTCATTCTTATTTCAGGCCGTAACCACTTGACTTTTGGCCTTGAATGCGACGAGTGTGTAGTTATTACAAGATGATTTAACCAAGACCTGCTGCTAATGTATTCTTGGTGATAGGTTCCTTTTCTGATGCTTTGGCGATTTGAGATTTCTGTTCGTAACATATAGGCTTGTAACTGCAGCTTTCTCGAGATTAGGTATGTAATAGAAACTTGTAAATTGGTTTTGAACAAACTTTCCCATCCTCCTAAAATCCTTGCTTTACTCATTTAGCTTGGTAGTACTTTGGATCAATTTGTATTTATGATTTGATCAAATAACCGCAGTTTTCTGCTTGCTGATGTCATATTGTAATTCCTTCTTGGTCAAAAAAGAGCATGATGCCAAGGTGATAATGATTCATTTGCATCAAAATTTCAAATCCTCGCGCAGGCTGTCGAGTTCTATCGAATCACTTCGTGGAGATTCTTTAAAGATGTTACTGCTGAATTCTTTAGAAACCACGGTTGTTCGAATAAGTTCAGGTTTGTAATCTTTTTGCATGAATGGAGCTTTATTTTTATTGTAAATTCAAAGGTGATGATTCCCCTTTTTATGAATTTAAAGATTTTGCTCTACAAGTGTACGGTTCCTTAATTTATCATTTTCGAGAATCCCAATGGCACAACTCCGACTTGGGGGGATCAAAGGGAAGACCGACATGGGCGGCGTGATGGGAGTTGATTCTGAAGATAAGGAAAGAAGCTCGGCTGCTGCTGCAAGCCCGTCTGCTGTTGCATCTGTGCCGGCAAGGTTGACGGTTGAACATTGTTAGACAGCTAGTTTTTGTGGAAGGCTAGATGATTGCATCGTCGAAGGCTGCTGCATGGCAGATGATGTTTGCACAACAGTTTGTTGAGATGTATTCAACTGACTTGGTTACGGAAGGTTCTGGTGCTATTTTTCTAACCGTTTGCTTGTTTACGACGTCTCTGCTCATGAAGCTCGTTACGTGCGGTACGAGTGTGGTCTGAATGCGACTCTGGTGTAGAAACTGTGAGTAGGATATGAGGACTTATTAGGAATTGTATCTTTAGTTTGATTTGCTTGTAAAACATGACAGTGGTGAACAAAATCTGGCAGTGTATCCATGTACTCTTGTTTCTGTTAATCGATCCTTCCTGGCATTGTTTATCATGGTAATTTGTGAATTCCACCTCTGTATCTTATTTCTGGCTGCTTTTTGCATCTTTAACAAGATTTGTTTATATTTGTGGTGCTCCATGTTAAAACATGACGACTTCCGCCATTTGTAATAAAGGTTTTGTCGTCATTTGTGATATAAACACTAAGAGCTTCTACCATCATTTAATAAGACTGTTATTTATCCTTTATTTCCTCATTCATATTGATGCTTAGCATTAGCCTTCCCATGTCTTATTTGCTTGTATCAAAACGTGATAATGACAATATCAACAACAAGACAAGTGAACCGCTGCGCCACATATTATAAAGATAAATACTAAGCCTAAAAAAGTCGCATTTAGATCACCATCAATGGCCTCCTTTTCAACTCTATACTAATATGCCACCTCCCTATCTTTTTTATATGTCGCAACCCTCATAATGGCACAAGCTTTAGCGTAAGATTTATCAAATAACGTCCTTGCTCGAAGTAATGCTCGCGTAAGATTTATCTAATAACGTCCTTGCTCGAAGTAATGCTCGACGTCTTTGAGTTATACTTGGTGTCATAGTCTGGATACCAACTAAATTAGCATTTGAATGAATTGCTTGAGACCATAAACCAAGCTTTAAGAAATAAAATAATGCCTAAAGGCTTAATGACGTTCGAGCATTCTTGATTCCCTGAATTCCTAATTTTCTCATAATGTGTTTATCTCATAAGATAGATGCTTTTCCTTCGATACGACCTTAATCTTGATGAGTCTTATGGCAATGAGGATACGTTCTTGTGATGCAACTTGTCACAAACCTCGACCATGTTAAATAGAAAGAAAAAACCCCGGTCCTCTTCGGGGGATTTCTAAGAAATCCTGAGGAGTAATTTGGCCTTGTTTTGACTATAGGACCATGAGAATGAGTGTACATGGCTCCAAGATACTTTAGCACAACTTGTAGGAGATAAGTAGTTCACACAAAGCCTTCAAGACTTCCTGAACTTTCAGCAACAAACCTAAACCCACAAAGCAAAACAAACAAAACAGTTAAACTTGTTAGCTATGCATGTATGATTGGCTTATGATGATATGCGAAAGATCGATGAATCTAGGGGTAAAATTTGGGGTATGACACATGTTTATGTCAAAGTGAGATGAAACTTGTATCTTGAGATATGTGGTCTTGAAGTTAGGCACTAAATAGGGGATTTTACACTGACAAACCTCTGAAACCCTAATTTAGTAACTTCTCACACTCTTGATTATTCTTGAAATGACATATTAGATGTCTCAACACAACTATCCATGATCACAATGACTTAAAACCAAGTCTTAATCTCCTTCAAATCTCCAATGGATCTTGCACTAGGCAGATGAAACCCTAGGTGTACAATCCTCTGACTGCAACCTCTTGCACATGATATAACAACTTGGATAAGCTCCACCATGGCTCTCAAAGAACTCAATGAGCTTCAAAACACCTCATATTCATGACAATGAACTCATGATCCTCTGATGATCTTCACTTGGCCTCCAAGCTAGGAGCTAAACCACACACATTCCTCTCTTTTCTCAAAGAGCTCTGACCTTCTCCTGATGATGATAAACACTTAACCACTTGAATAAAACCTCTTGCTTAGGCTTAGACCCTTGGTGACCTCCTCTTGCTATGCGCACCTCCTTTGATCCCCTGCAAATGAACAATGATATGCAAATGCAGATGCTAGAAGATGCAATGAAAACATAAGCCAGGTAAAGAAAAGGTTGGGCAAATTTTGGGGTACAACACTAGGTTCAGAGCCTTTGCAATGGACATGATCAGTCCTCCGAAGGCTATGATCCCAGTGCTCTTAATAGAAGCATTCATATGGGCTATCATAAATGGAACTGCATTAAATCTCCTATTTGTGAGGCAGCCTTGCAAGAATAATAACTCTTTGTCCTTCACCTTGTTAGGATTCTCCCGGCCAAAGATAGTGCAGGCTAACATGTAGCGGAACACACAGATGGTTGGGTTATGGATCCTGGAGGCAATTATTCCTTCAAAAGATGAAATATTAAAATTTGACAACCTGTGCCAAAAGGAAAATGCTTCCACAGACCATTCAGAATCCATAGGCGCTTCACAAATAGCACCCGCACCAAAAGGAAATCCAAGCCTTTCCGCAAGTTCATCAGTACTAAACGAATATTCAACATTAAACATACAGAACTGGACCGTGCCGATGGTGCTAGCAGTGTCGGGTTTGACAACATAAATCAGGGAACTCAAGAATTTTCTGGTCAGCCAATCAAAAGTAGGATCCTGTCTAACAAAAATCTCATGCAGTCCTAGAGTGTCTAATAAGTGATACACGTTATGGTAGATACCTAAAGAGTAAAGGCAGTTATCGTCCACGTACCTTGTTGAAGCAATGTCCCAGGTTCGCAGTTTGTCGAGGATTTTCCGTTTTCGTTCTCCGGGCTTTCCTTGACGCAACACGTAACCTTCGTGCTCCATGGATGAATGTTGGAGATGGAGGAAGATAAAGAATGGGTAGGTTTTTGGAATTTTGGAAAAATGGGTTTTTGGGTGGATTTTGGTGAGGAAAATGAAAAATGGAAGATGGAATGGTGAATGGTTTGGTGAGTGGAAGATAAAATTGTGATCTTTTGGTGACTTTGGGAAGATTTTCGTGTAGCCAAAAATGGGTTTTAGAGGTTTTTTGAGAGCAAAAATGGAGGTTTCTCAACTTCTGCCCCGCATATAGTCCAGACCCCATGGCGGGCGCCATGGACTATATGGCAGGCGCCACCCTTTGAAAAGGCAGTTGGGCCAGATTTGTGTGCTTTGTTGTGGGCTTTGGTTCTCCTCTTTAATTTTTGGGGGTGTGCTGCAGTAGAAATCATTTATCTTGGCACACTAATAATTTTTTTTCTTCTATCATATATATATATATATATATATATATATATATATATATATATATATATATATATATATATATATATATATATATATATATATATATATATATATATATATATATATATATATATATATATATATATATATATATATATATATATATATATATATATATATATATATATATATATATATATATATATATATATATATATATATATATATATATATATATATATATATATATATATATATATATATATATATATATATATATATATATATATATATATATATATATATATATATATATATATATATATATATATATATATATACATACATACATATATATATATATATATATACATACATACATATATATATATATACATACATACATACATATATATATATATATATATATATATATATATATATATATATATATATATATATATATATATATATATATATATATATATATATATATATATATATATATATATATATATATATATATATATATATATATATATATATATATATATATATATATATATATATATATATATATATATATATATATATATATATATATAAAGATTTTTTGAGATGAAAAATAATAATAAAAATAAAAATCAGAAAACATAAAAAATAATCAAACGAAAATCAAATGGCGTTAAAATATCAACGGTAGGGTATAATGTCATGAAAGATAAAAACGTAATTAGAAATGCAATAAGTCTAATAAAAAAGAGAAAAATAAAGCAAATATTGAAAGCAGTGAAATAGTGTCATCAAGGAGCTGGCTGCTCGTATGATTAATCGGGATGACGGAGTGAATGCAACACTCTGTGTAAATCTGATATCTCCTGATACAGAAGGTCCGTCTCAGTGGCATGTGTCATATCGAAAATCTGAACCTGTAAAGTAAGATCTGCTACTGTCTGCTGAAGTCAGGCTATCTCTGAACGTAGCTCAGCTATCTGGGTATACAAGTCAGGTCTTCGTAATGCATGATCATTGGAAAACACATTCGTCCTCGGAGAAGGTGGAGAGGGATGGTATTCCGCTGAAGGCGGTGTATGTGGCTCGTTGATCGTCTCGCCATTCCCTTCCAACGCATAACTCCAGTTGGACGGATCGTGCACACTGGTCACAACTAGATCAGGTAGAGTGAAATAATGGACCATCTAGTAATCGTTGAGAAGTTTAAAAGCATCAGGTTCAAAGGATTCTCTTCGCATCAGCCCACGATCCAAACAGAAATCAATCTCAAGCAAGGTAGGTCCACAATAAGGGATCAGATGCAACAACTGATTAGTCAGGCCCAATGCAATGGATATATGTGTGACGGTGCCTCCCACATGAATAACTCCTTCGGATGATCTAGCTTGGCCCTCGAAATTGTTCAGCAAGAAATTCCACATGCTACCGGGCGTAGCCTGTTAGTGCAGAATAAGAAGAATATATCTTCCTCGCTAACATGCATGTCAGAATCTTCCTTTCCAAGGAAGGTGTGAGCCAGAGTCATCTGAAAATACCTCATAGTCGGGTTATGAATCACCGGAGACAGCTGAGTCGATGGATCTAGGCTCCCTCCTCCTGTAATACCTCGCCAAAACTGATCAATGTCTCTGCTCATAATCTATCCCATCGGGAGGTCAGGAATGGAATCAGGGGTGCTAGAAAATCCAAGTAGGTCTCCGAATCCTTTGTTGGTGAAGGTGTACTCCCTTCTAAAAAGTATGAATGTAGCTAGCCCTTCCTAGTTGATGTATGGATCATGGTGGAATGAGCTGAGAAACTCTAACGTGAGGTGCATGTAAGTCTGGTGCAGCTCGTCAGCATATTCACCCCAGTGGAGTTGATGATAGAGGAATCGTATGCTGGGCTCGATCCCTAGAGCCTCCATGCAGGCCTGATCCGGATACCGGGTCGGTGCCATAGGACGCTGTCGAAGAATCGAGTACCTCTCTCTCTGCCTGTCGTCTCTGAAGGCGACGTGCATGTCATCGTGCTGCTGCATCCTGAAAAATAAAACTCAGAAAACCTGAAAACACAATCATCATAGACCGTCAGTTGACACTTAAAATAAAATAGAATAAAATAAAATAAAGTAAAAATAAAAAAGGATGAAAGATAAAGAAAACCATGGGTTGCCTCCCAAGCAGCGCTTGTTTAACGTTGTTAGCTTGACGAACAAAACCTATATGTCTGAAGTAGGCAATGGTGGATCAATAAGGGAATGGCTGGAGTAATCGTCGGGAATGCCTCCTCCTTCGTAGAGTTTTAATCTCTGCACGTTTACAACGAATGGGCTACATGACTGGTTCTGAATCTCGACTGCTCCTGATTGTAAAACTTTAGTAACTGTAAAGAGACCTGTCCACCTTGAACGGAGCTTGCCAGGAAAAAGTCGTAATCTAGAGTTGAACAGGAGAACAGGGTCTCCCACGTGAAAGTCTTTCTTTATGATCTTCTTGTCGTGCCAGGCTTTGGTTCTTTCTTTATAGATAATGGCATTTTCATAGGAGGATTGGCGGAGTTCTTCTAGTTTATGTAAATCAAGGACGCAGTTTTGTCCAACGGTCATAGTCAAAGTTTAGGGTTTTTATGGCCCAATAGGACCTGTGTTCTAGTTCAAAGGGGAAATGACAAGATTTTCCATAGACTAGTTGGTAAGGGGTTGTTCCAATAGGGGTTTTGAAGGCGTTATGTAGGCCCATAGTGCATCCTGCAGCTTTTGAGACCAATCTTTTCTTGATATAGAAACCGTCTTTTCTAAGATTTGTTTTATTTCTCTATTGGATACTTCTACTTGGCCACTAGTCTGTGGGTGATAAGGTGTTGCAATCCTATGTTTAACTCCATATTTTCTTAAAGTTTTTTCGAAAATTCTTGATATAGAATGAGATCCACCGTCGCTGATAATAAGACGGGGGGTTCCGAATCTAGGGAAAATACAATTCTTAAACAGCTTAATGACTACACGGGTGTCGTTGGTGGGGGAGGCTATGGTCTCGATCCATTTGGATACGTAATCAACTGCAACTAAGATGTATTTGTTTCCTAAGGAAGACGAAAAAGGTCCCATAAAGTTTATGCCCCAAACATCAAAGAGTTCCACCTCTTGAATGTTCCTTAAAGGCATTTCGTCATGTCTTGGGATGTTTCCAGTGCGCTGGCACCAGTCACACTTGGCTATATAGGTGTGTATATCACACCATATTGTTGGCCAAAACAGGCCTGCTCTAAGAATCTTGGCGTGAGTTTTAGATGTACTTGAGTGTCCTCCATAAGGTGCCGAGTGGCAGTGTTCTATTATCTTTATTACTTCTTCTGGGACGCAACAGCGGAAAATACCGTCCATTCCCCTCTTAAAAAGGATTGGCTCATCCCAATAGAAGTGTCTTACATCGCTAAAGAACTTCTTTCTCTGCTGGTAGTTAAAATCAGGGGGTATAATATCGGCAACTAGGTAATTTACAAAATCTACGTACCAAGGTATGTTGCTTATTGCTAGAGATCTCTCAGGGTTCTTAGAAGGTTCTAGGTTGCTTTCTTCTACGGCTTCTATCCTAGCGATTAACCTGTCATAGGTAAAATCGTCGTTAATGGGGAGTGGTTCTGGTTTTACAAACTCGAGCCTAGAAAGGTGGTCGGCAACTACATTTTTTGTGCCTTTGTTGTCTCTAATATCCAGATCAAACTCCTATAACAGAAGGATCCATCGAAGTAACCTAGGTTTGGCATCCTTCTTGTTCAATAAGTAACGGATGGCAGTATAATCTTTATAAACTATGATTTTGGCTCCTACCAGATAGGATCGAAACTTATCCATAGCGAAAACTACGACAAGAAGTTCTAGCTCGGTGGTAGCGTAATTAAGCTGAGCAACGTCTAGGGTTCTACTGGCATAGTATATAACATGTAATTTCTTATCCTTTCTTTGCCCTAGAACAACTCCTACAACATAGTCGCTAGCGTCACACATGATTTCAAACGGTCGATCCCAATCTGGAGGTTGAATGATGGGTGCCGAGATCAGGGCTTGTTTTAGAAAGTTAAATGCTTCAAGGCATTTTTCGTCAAAGCTGAACTCGACATCTTTCATTAGGAGGCCGATTAAAGGTTTGGTAATTTTAGAGAAGTCCTTAATAAAACGCCGATAGAAACCAGCGTGTCCAATAAAGCTTCTGACGTCTCTGACAGTGCTAGGGGGTTTAAGGTTTTCAATCACTTCTATTTTGGCTTTATCTACTTCGATACCTCTCTCAGAGACTATATGTCCTAAAATTATACCTTTGGTGACCATAAAGTGACATTTCTCCCAGTTCAACACTAGGTTGACGTCAACACATCTTTTCAGGATCTTCTCAAGGTTTGCGAGACAATTGTTGAAATCAAATCCGAAAATCGAGAAAACATCCATGAATACTTCCATGATTCCATCTAGGTAATCTGCGAAGATTGCCATCATGCAACGTTGGAAGGTTGTTGGTGCATTACAGAGACCGAAAGGCATTTTCCTGTAGGCGAAAGTTCCATATGGGCATGTAAAGGTAGTTTTCTCTTGGTCTTCCGGATGTATGGGGATTTGGAAAAATCCTGAATATCCATCTAGGTAGAAAAAATAGCAGTGTCTGGCCAAACGTTCTAGCATTTGGTCTATAAATGGTAAGGGAAAATGGTCTTTCCTAGTAGCTTTGTTTAATTTTCTATAATATATACACATACGTCATCCTCCTTCTCCTTCTATCTGTTTAGCTACATGTTCTCCTTTCACGTTCTGCACGACCGTGATGCCTCCCTTCTTAGGTACTACATTCACAGGGCTTACCCACTTACTATCTGAGATATGATAAATTATACCTGAATCTAGTAACTTGAGAACTTCCCTTTTTACAACATCGCTCATTATAGGGTTTATCCTTCTCTGATGTTCTCTAGAGGGTTTTGAGTCTTCCTCGAGCGAGATCTGGTGCATGCACACGGACGGACTTATACCTTTTAGATCAAAGATGTTATATCCTAAGGCGGAGGGATATTTTTGTAAGACGACTAAGAGTTGGTCGGTCTCTCCCTGCTTTAGGGTAGCACTGACTATCACTGGACGATTCATTTCTTCGTCCAAGAATTTATATCTTAGGTTCTTAAGTAGTTCCTTAAGTTCTAAAGCTTGTTTTTTTAGGCATGGTATAAGATCTGGGGTAAGGGATAAACATTCGTACATGTTATCATCAATGTAGGGTTCTATAAACCCATCATCTTCCTTTATGAGGGTTGAAGGTAGTCTGACGGTTTCTTTTAATTCTAGCTCTCTAACGCATTCATCGATGATGTCTATGGCATAACATGCATCTCCTAATACTGGTGCAATAAGAAACTTTGACAGAATGAATTCTATCTTTTGTCACCTACCTCAAAAGTTAACTTCCCTCTCTTGACATCTATTATGGCTCCAACGGTTGATAAGAATGGTCTGCCTAAGAGGATAGGAATGTCATCATCTTCTTTTATGTCCATGACGACAAAATCGGTTGGGATGAATAACTGACCGATCCTGACTGGTACGTCTTCCAATATGCCAACCAGATACTTAACGGATCTGTCGGCTAATTGAAGTGACATCTTCATAGGTTGCAATTCTCCTAGTTTTAACCTTTCGAAAACTGTCAGGGGCATAAGGCTTACGCTAGCTCCTAAATCTAGAAAAGCTTTATTGATGACATGACTTCCCAAAATACAAGGTATGGAGAAATTTCCAGGATCTTTATCCTTCTTGGCGAGTTTATTTTCGGAAATGGAATTGCATTCTAAAGGTTTTGGATCGTCAAGTCTATGTTTATTGGTAAGGATGTCTTTGAGGAATTTTGAATATGATGGTATTTGTGTGACGGCTTCTGTGAAAGGGATTTCCACATGAAGTTTCTCTATGACTTTGATAAATTTCTGGTATTGGTTATTGATTTTGGTTTGTTTTAGTCTTTGCGGATAGGGTATGAGAGGTTTATAGGGTGGCGGTGGTTCGTTGGTTTTGTCCTTATCCTTCTACTTTTCAGTCCTACTGGTTCCTCGAGTTCGCTCGTGGGCACCATGCTTTCCTTAGGAGTCTTGGGTTCGCTAAATGTCGGGTTAACCGATTCTTCGTAAGCGGTCCCACTCCGTAAGGTGATTGCATTGGCTTGCCCTTGGAGGTTCTGTTGAGGTTGACCAGGGAACTGTCCTCCGGGTGTAGTCTCAGGAGCTTGTTTTAAAGGTATTTGAGATATCTGGGTTTCAAGCATCTTATTGTGGGTGACTATTTGGTCTACCTTAGTTCCTAACTGGGTAATCAATTCATTCACATGAATGTTCTGGTTTAGGAATTCTTTTTTTTGCTGGGCCTGAGCCGTAATAAAATTTTCCATGATTTTCTCAAGGTTCGGCTTGGGTTGCATAGCTTGCTTAGGCGGGTTTTGTCTTTGAGCCTGAAAACTGGATGGTCTCGGGGGTGCACGGTTTTGGATAGAGTTATTATTTTTGTAGGAAAAATTAGGGTGATTCTTCCATCCAGGGTTATAGGTATTTGAAAATGGGTTTCCTTGGGCGTAGTTGACTTCTCCTGAGTGAGTTTCGTTCAGCAGATTGCATTCTGCCGATTGGTGTCCTTGAGTACCACATAGTTCACACTCAGTTGAAACTGCTGCTACAGCTACTGGGTTTGCGTACATATGTTTGACTTTAAGGGCCAAAGCGTCCATTTTAGCTTGCATCATGTCTATAGAACTTATCTCATGTATTCCTCTTTGGGCTTCTTTCTTTTCCACTGTCGCTCGCTATATCTCCCATTGACAATAGTTTTGGGCCATATCCTCGACGAGAGCGCAAGCTTCAGGGTAAGGTTTATTCATCAGGGCGCCTCCTGCGGCGGCGTCGATGGTCATCTTTGTGTTATAGTGAAGTCCATTATATAAGGTATGAATGATCAGCCATGATTCCAGGCCATGGTGTTGACATATTCTTAACAGGTCTTTATATCTTTCCCAAGCTTCGAAGAGAGATTCACCTTGGTTTTAGGTAAATCTGGTTATTTGGTTCCTAAGAACAGTGGTTTTGCTTGGGGGAAAATATCTAGCGAGAAAAACTCTCCTAAGGTCTTCCCAAGTTGTTATAGAATTGGCTGGAAGAGAATCTAACCAAGTAAGGGCTTTGTCTCTAAGGGAAAAAGGAAATAATCTTAACCTAATCGCCTCAGGGGTAGCACCATTAGTTTTAAAAGTATTAGCTAGTTGAATAAAAGTTTTTAAATGTTGGCTCGGGTTCTCGGTAGCGAGTCCCACGAACTGGTTTTGTTGTACTAATTGTAATAGGGATGGCTTTAGCTCGAAATTGTGAGCAGGAATATTAGGGTTCACAATACTAGAACTAGGTTCGTCATTAGATGGTTGAGCAAAATCCTTAAGGGGTTTTTGGTTACGGTCTTCGTCCATAGCTCTCTTAAATCTACGAAATAAGATACGTGCGCGAGTGTAACATTCAGGTTCCTCTAAACTATCTATAAGGGTACCGATGCTGTGAGTTCTTCACATTAACCAGAGGGTATAGCCTTAGTCTAGACAGTGTAACAATGGGGTACAAAATTTTGACGTAATTGGTCCCCAGTAACGGCGCCAAAAACTTGATGGGCGATTCGCAAGTGCACGAATAGCGTCAAAGTAATATAAAAGATTATCGATCCCACAGAGACCAAACATCAATCTATCGATTACTATTGTTACGGTGTTTATCTAAGGCAAATCAAATAAAGGATGGTTTGTACGAAATAAAAGTAAAGTGCGTGATTAAAATTAATAATAAAGCAATAGGCATAGATGCAATTCATATAGCTACGTAGTATTCCAGATGTGTACATATAGGATTCCTTATGGGGTAATATTTTCTACTCATGAAAAGAACTAATTTAACGGGAACTGTCGCTTTCGCGTATTCAGAACCGAGTTTATCCCTAATCAACCCCTCGTATTGTCACTTATAAAAAGGTGCAAATTGCGTTAGGATTAGTAAACCTATTTTTAAGAAATATAGTTTCTTGACTTAGTTGAAAAGTATTTTAACCTGGAATTTCTAACAAAAAGAGGTTCTTGCGAACCGGACTTTAAATCCATAAACGCATTCGAAAACCGTTTTAAAATCGGTTTTCTTAAACATTAAAGACTCCTAATTTACTGAGCCAAACACTTTCGCTTCCTCGGAACAGTCAAAACTAACCTAATTTATCTAAAGGTTGGACGGCTTTCGATCTTACCCAACGGATTTTAAGTACAGAAAATAAGTGTTAAAAGCTAAAATAACCCCTATGTAATTCTACTGACAACCGTGTGGAATACTAATTATAACTATAATCCTCGCATCCTAGCCCTTAAGATTTAGCCGAACATGGTAAGGTAAATAGGTATGGAAAATAAAGTGTGAGTAAATAAATAAATAAAGTGCGGTGCGAGAAATAAATGGTGCGGGAAATAAAGGGTGCGGGAAATAAAGGCGGGTAAATAAATAAAATGAAATAAATAGACAGAAATCTGCTCTAAATGAGAGGCTTTAAAATCTTGTACAACGGGAAGTAAAAAGACTGAAATAAAATGGCGGCAGGTTTAACTTCTACCCAAATGCTCCAAACTCGATTACACGGTGTAATAACCCCTCGATGTGAGAAGTTTATTACTCTACAGTAGGTGAAATTTATGGCTTGAGTTCTGTTCTCAAAGCTTAGATGGTTTGAAATAAATTAGAACTCTTCTATTTATAGAGGCAGGAAAGTACAGGTAAAGACATGAATGCCCCCCCCCCCCCCCCCTCAACTCATTTTTGGGAGGGAAACATCCGTGTGAAGGTGGAACCCGCCATATGTACTAGGGTGGAAAGGAGTGGGAGACGTGGCAGTTGTCAGCAGTTGGCTTGCATCCAATGTGTGGCATCCCCTATGGTGCCCGCCATTGTGGAAGCCATGTGTACATTTCCTCAGAAAGTAGGGTTTTTAGCTCGTTTTTCTTCATTTCTTCTCGAGTGGCCTTGAAAATACAAAAAGCTAAAAAAGAAACAAAACAAAGGCATAATACAAGAAAATGGAAATAAAATACTATATAACTTGCGTGAAATCGATTCAAATAAACAGTATAATTTAAGCCTATCAGTTGTATGCCATGAAAGAGTCTTAGTTTCTTCTTTAATCAAGTATTCCACCTGCAAAGGGTAAAGTAAACCTCCCCTCGTATCGGGTCATAAGCCACGAACGGGTCTCAGTTTCTTCCTGGAAAGGTGAATACTTATGGGAGAGTATCTTCACAGGGGATTGAAATTTTACTGGAGATTTATAACTTCAGCGGGGGTCCATAATTTATCGGAGATTATAAAACATCACTGGGGATCTAAAAGAGGTGCAAGTCGGTTGATTTGAAAAATATGTCTTCTTAAATAAAGAGAAAGATCATTTAAATCTTCATCAAACTTCTCGGAGAGATGCCATTTGATGGAAGCAAATTGAATAGTGGACTCACTGGGGAGAACATCAATGAGGAGCAGCATTGTTGTAGTTTGAAGTTGCATTGAAGCAAATAAAGTCGTTGTATCAGGAACTCTCAAATAAAGAGAAACACTTGTAAAGTCTTCACCAAACTTCTCTAATGGATTTCCGGAGATATGTCATTTGATGGAGGATAAGTTGATAATGTTGATAAACTTATTGGGGATAGACAAACTGTCTTGAGGAGACTGCCATTTGTCATCCAAATAGAAAACCAGAGAGCGAAACAAGTTGCTCAAATAAAAAGCTGCCACTTGTTGTCTGGGTATAAATTGCTGAGAAAATGTTGTAACACTGCCGCTGAGGAAATATTTTATCTTCAATGGTGATCCTCAAATAGATTCTTCCCGGGGGAAAATGCAAAATAAATGCATGCACAATCCAGGTTCAAAATCCTAGAGAGACTCAAAATTGTAATTGTCAAGGACCAAAGTTCAATTCAAGAAATAACTCAAGAGAAACGGTCAAGCAAGACTCTACCCATTGAGGAATGAACTCAACTGGAGTTTATCTTTATCCAAAAACGGAAAAGAAAACTAAAGCAACCATATTCCATGAGACTCAAACTCATTGGGGAATTAGAAAGGATGTGCTCTTTCTGCTTAGGGCTGACGACTCTGCTTGGAGGGAGAAGACAAACCCAGTCACTTGGGGATAAACACGACCAAAGTAAACAAATAAATAAACACAAAAATGAAAAATGCACAGATGCCATGTATCCATATGAATGGATGTATGTTATATTATGCTTATCATGACAAAAAAAAACAAGGAGAAGTAAATCGGAGATGAAATAATCATCTTGACACGGATACTCGGCCAATTTTCGCAAGATAGAAGCATCACTGGGGTGAATGGAAAGCCACACATGGAATCACAGTCTTGCTTCAAGGTTTCAAACTTCTCTGGGGAAAAGAGAGCACTCCACTTGGGGATATTATAGCATGACTTCACTTAAGGGATTGTCAAGATGAATATTGCTGCTCTGTTAGGATGAGAGAGATTCACTAGGAAAGGATCAAACTCATGATCAAAAAACTTCATAGGGGATAAAATAAATATCCACTACAAACTGAAGTAGACTAAAAGGAAGTCATTATCGGAGATGTCGGAGTTGAGGCCTCACATGGGATAAAATAAATATCCACTTCATTAGGGGAACTAGGATCAAAGTCGTAGCTGCAAATATCAGAGTTGAGACTTTATAGGGATGAAATAAACATCCACTTTTTCGGGGAAGATTGAAGTTGTAAGAAGTTCTTTGAGGAGTGAAATAACATTCACTTCACTAGGAAGCTTGAAGCCAAGGAAATTCACTGGCGAATGCTTAGGTTACCAATAGGGGAAATCTTGCACCAGACATGCCATAATTGCTTGAAGTAGAGATTCACCGGGGAATTTTCATGACTACCTGTGGTAGAGACTTAATGGGGAATCGTCACACCATTTGAGACAGGAGCTCTTTGGGGTATGGGCGAAGAATTCTATGAGAACAAAGTAGTTGTGCATTGATGAATTGTGTGGTGGTCGCCATTTCGAACAACATTTGTTGTGAATGGATAAAATAATCTTCAATTTGCAAATGCCCCAAGATCACATAGTTTATGAGAAGAAGGTCATTCAAAGAGGATTTTATAGAAAACTTGGAATCCAAGATGTTCCAATATCTTACAACTCTTGTAGAGATTTGTTGAATCTTGACGTAACTACCCCAGATTGGTTGCATTCTGTAAAGCTAAAACTTCAAACTTTCCCCCTTAGGGATGGTTAGTCTATGAAAGCAACACTAGGAAACAATGTTACCCCTGGTCAGCAGAGTTTTCAGGCAACATTCCCCTGGATATTATCATTCTTGGAATGTTTCGCCCCTTTTTTATTAGAGTTTCAGTCTCAAAAGATTAAGCTCATCATTGTTATTTGTATGCAAGCTTCTATGATGTCAAGCAATGTTAGCGAGCAAAAAAATATTAATTCTGAAACTGCTAATGCAACACACATGCTTGTCTTGAAGTTTTTTTATTTATTGAAAAGATATCACGATAACTTGTGACCAAATCACTAGTTAGAATAGGAAATTAATTAATTTTACAAAGCCAACACAAATTTTAAGCTTAGATTATAGGAGTCGGGAAACGTTATCTCTTCGAGTACGCTTTCAAAATAAACCCTGCTTCAATTAGGTCTTTTGAGGCTTGTATTGTGGCTTGGTTGACGGCTTAAGAAATAGAGGATATAAGGCTCAAACTTTATTTATGTCCACCCATTCTTCGTTATGTTTTCCAATCCTACATTCAGTTAACCTGACACGAAGACTCATCTCTCAAGAGGAGTTTTGATATGGTTGAGAAACCACTGAGGCTTTGGACATGGAAGTCACTCACCTTTTTGCTTTTGGTGTTTGATCACACGACTTTGTTATTTATTGAGGATTTTTCTTGGTGATCCTTTGTTTTTGCTTTTCGTGTTTCCTTTTATTATTATTTTGTTTTTATTCCCTAACTTTTGCCTAGACGGGGTCTTTGGATTTGACTTTAAAGTCTAGCGGGATGCCTCAATTTTGCTTAAGTCTCCTTCATAGGTTTTGATTAGCGGGTTTTTCTTTTTCATTTTTTATTTATTTATGAACAAGTCATGTGAATCTAAGTTATTTTGACCCTTTTGAAAGGATTGTGACTGCCTCACTCTTTAGATAGTCGAGGGATAATCTTTGTGGTTTTTTGACTTCCAACCACCTAATATGTGAGAAATAGATAAAATGGATTCTCAAATGTTCACTCCTCCTTTTTGAGAGTCTGGGTGCTCGATCAGTTTAACTGAAAACTACCCTGCCCCAGGTAAAAATTGAGGGTTTTTTGTATGTAAGAAAAAGAAAACTCCTACTTCAACACTCAAAGGGATTAACAAGGGTCTATCTCCCTTATATCTCCAGTGTTTGAGGATTTGAAACAATGCCTTACATCATCAGTCAGGTTTTATTCAAAAGGATATGACCAGAGATCTTGCGTTTTTGATTTTGTCATCCTTCTCCAAATTCTCTATCAAAGCAAGAGATTGGGTAAAGTTAGCATTATAAAACATGAAAAGGCATTTTATGAGTGAATACGAATGGATTTCTTCAAGACAAACATATCTATTGCATTAATCATTTAAAAGAAACAAGTTCTTACATGCAAATCATGCTTTATAATCAAAGAAATAATAACAAATGCAAGCAAACAAACAAACACCCTGCTAATCTTGGGAATGAGTTCTCCTCCTGATTTCACCGACTTGAAAGGACTCTCTCAAGTCTTCATATCCATCAGTATAAAGGTGTTTCATTCACAGCTGGGCTTCCTCCCTTGAAAGTCAACACCTCATCATCGATCATCTCTTGGACTTTTTCTTGGAAAACCTTGCACTCTTCAATCGAATGCCCCATTACTTCATCATGAAATGCACAACTAATATATGGATTGAACCAAAAAGGGTGAGATTTCATGGCTCTGGTCTTTCTGGGTGCCATTACTGAGTCTCGGATAAAATAGGACCATAATTGACTGTAAGTCATTGGGATTGCGTCACTTGAGGCCTTGAAGTTTCTGCTTGATGTCACAACTTTGGTTAAGACATTCAGCTGGAGAGTTCAGACTTTCATTCTGCCACTTAGAAGATTCTCTTTACTCAATCAGACCAAGATTACATAGGCTTGATATCAAGTTGGAGTAGACAACCTCTATTCTGCTTTATTGTACCACAGCAATTACCGTGAGGTGCATTTTCTTTAAGAACTCCTCTTTAAAGAAAACCAAACATGTCAAAGCTTGATTCTTTAGAGAAGGGAGATCACAAAAATCTTTACAAAAGGATTCCCGCTTTCCTTAAGTAGAGACTTCTTCAGAATATCAGAGATAACTGCCACTTATCCTTGACCTCCAAGCTGAGCAAGATCTCATGCTCCTGTGCACTTAAATAAGAAATAACCTGACCCAAGCAGTGATATCACTAACACCATCTTCTAGACAAGTTTCTTGCCAGGAAACTCTCTAGCTAATAGATTAGGTGCTTCTAGTAGAAACTAGAACCCAACTGCTGCACTCCAATACTCTTATAGAGCATATTGTCTTTATCTTTACTCCCATCAGCACTCCATTCTAGCCTTAGTTTCTTGCCAAGAACCTTACTAGAATGAGTACAGATCTAGCTATATCTCCTTTGATCTATGGATCAACAGAATTCTGCACAATCCCTGCTGATTGAATGTCTCCACATCAGGTTGAACATCAGATCCAAGCATATCAGGGCTTGATACTTGTGCAACCACTGATGGGACAACTTGAGCATAAAATAAGGATAATTCATTAAATATTTGAGAATATCTCACATAGCAATGAATCTTAAATCCTTATTAGGATCCCTTCTTTCAGAAGCCAATCTTGGATCATCCACTTGTTGAGAAGACCATCTGATAAATACTAATACCAAAAAGTGTTATTTAGTAAAAGTATGTTTAATGTGGAACCATCAAGGATGACATCCTTGATTCAACCTGCATATGAGAGTTGAAAATAAATCACCTCCCACTAGCTTCTCTAGGGCAACCTTCAGCAATCTGCCACAACCATACATCAACCTGTGTATGGGCTAGTCTTCTCCCAGGGGCATCCGAGTTATTTTATTAGAAAAATATGCAGCGGAACCACCAAAAGAACATGCCTTAAACATGATGTCAGATCATTCAACGGGTCATAGGAGAGAAGTAGCCACTCCACCTTTGACAGAACATACAACAGGTCATAGCAGCTCCTTATATTAGAGTGCACAACAACAGATATAAGCTTCTCTTTAGCTCCATAAGCAGTAGCTCAACCATTCAGCAAGATCATCACATCAGCTACAGCTTCTCCTTGTTCAAAACACCAGAAAGTATCTCCCAAGATCTCATCCAGAACAGACAGGATGCCTACTCTGATACCAATTGAAATTTTGGTATGCAGATCTCATATGTCCCAAGACCATTGATCTCTGCTAAAACAAGGACGAGGATAGATCATGAACAATTTAAATTTCTTTAAATTATTCCAATGTCATGACCAACGTCATGACCTCTGTTATGACATTTGCAGGCTGACAAACCTATTTATCTAAGCATTTAAAGTGCAAAATTGTAAATGCAGAACGATAAATAGCACCAGTAATTGTTTACCCAGTTCGGTGCAACATCACCTACATCTGGGGGCTACCAAGCCAGGGAGGAAATTCACTATTAGCATAATCAATTCAAAGTCAAACAACCAGTTTGCACTTCTCACTTAATCTCTACCCAATGCAATTTCAGCCTAGAGACACTCTAGTACTTGAGTATACCCACTCACTCCCCCTCAATCACACAACAGTGATATGCAATTCACAATTACAGAATTTAATATGAAGAGTCACTTCATACACACCTTGATCTTGCTTCACAGCTTTGATCAAGGAACTCACACACTCTTGCTTCACAACTTTGAGTGAGATACAACCTAGAATCTACCTAACCAAAACAATCATCAACCAAACAATTGCTTGGATTACAAGTATTCCTAAACAAAATTTACACGTGAAGACTAGCCTTCTTCACTTACAAATATGTCTACCACAATGTATCAAAAGATACAAAGGGTGACTTACACACAAGGGACTCTCAAACCCTAGACCTTTATTTTACACTCTGGTTTTTCTTGATGTGAGTGCTTGCTTTCTTCTGCTTTTGCTCCTCCTTTTATAGCAATGCAGATTAGGCTTGGGCTGCTCCAAAGTAACAAACATTAGGTTTAACAAGGTAAACCTAATTTCCACTGATCAAGGTGCTGTCAACTTAGGTCATGATACTACCTAGAATCTTGTCTGAAATAACTAAGAAGTCTTAATAGGTTTTCTGAAATTTAGCCTGAGATATATCAGGTATTATAACAGAAAAACACACCCAGCCTGTCTGATGTCATACGATCAATGTCATGACATTCAGTATGACATTCAGCTTTTACTCACTCTTAGCTGACCATCTTGCTCTGCTGCACACTTCTGCAGAATCTTCTTCATGACAGTAGAAACAAATGTTTTATAGTTTCCTTAAAAAGTATCAAAGATCCTTTTTATAAACACCCATTAAATCTGCACTTTGTTTCTAACAAATCTCTTTGGCCTGTACATACTGATGTGGAATATCCAACAGGACCAAAACACTTCTGTCAAGAGATATAACATAGCAGCCCCTACAATACCAGACATGATGTCATACGATCAATGTTATGACATTCAGTATGACATTCATGACAGCAGTTTTGTCATCATCTCCATCTACATCCATGACAGCAGTTCATCCATGACAGCAGTTCTGGCATCTGCTCTTGTTAGCTCCTGTTTCTTATAGCTCCTGCTGCACCAGATGTCAACACATGACATCAGTTTTGTTATCAGCTCCTGCTGCACCACTACTCCTGCTGTTTCTCACACATGACAACAGTTCTGTCATGACAGCAGATGGATGTCACGACATTCAGCATGACATTCACAATAAAACACTCCACAACAGTTCTTTCACCAGCTTCTACTTGCTCCTTTAGCGATGTCATAACTATGGTAATGACATCCTGCTTAACATTAGTGCAGAGTCATGTTTTACAAAAATTTAGCCAATCATAGAACCATGGAACTAAGAGTTACTAAATTAGGGTTTCAGAGAATGTTAGTGTAAAATCCCCTACTTTAGGAGCTAACTTCAAGGACAAGTTACCTCAAGATACAAGTTGAATCCCATTTTCTTATAAACATGAGAATTGTAGGGCATGTTCTAAGATTTCGTTTGAGTACTAGAACTCATCCATTGGGTTTGTGGAGCTCAAGTTATAATGCCATCAAGTTATGGGTCTCAGATGAACATATTTTTCAGTCAACAAAAGTCAACTCAATTCCAAGACACTTTTGACCTAGAATAATGTTTCTTCTCAACTTTTGATGAACACGAAAGTTATTCCTCATGATCTTAGCTTTCCAAAAAGTCCTAGTCCTTCATATCATTTGTGGAACTCAAGTTATGGAGCTTGCAAGGCAGGGGTATTTTGGGAAACTTTGATTATAGGCCATTTTGATTATGGGTCATGTTCATGCACTTACGTACTTCAAATGGAACTTCAACCAACATGAAAATTGTTCCAATGACTTCAATTACATCATGAAACTCAATATTCGCATGAATTATGCATCGTTAGGGACATTGGTGGAGATTTTTAAGTGGAAATTGAACTTTTAATCTTGTTTTCAATTGATGTGGTTATAGGACTTTTTCATGCCATTTTTTGATTCAGTTTTGTTCACATTGATTCAACAAGCAAAATGCACAAAATAATTTTGGGTCATGAGGTGCAAAACACGTGAATTTCCAAGTTACTTCACTAAGAAGTTTCACATCCAAACTTGCTAAATGGATCACAAACAAAGCCCATTTCAATCCTAATGTGAAATTCAAGTTCCCAGCTGCAAGACAAAATGAAATTCAAGTGTATATGCATTGGTTCTCACGTGTGCATGGGAATCATTTCCAATTTGGGCATTTTAAAAATTCTCCACAATGAGGCTTCATGGGCCTCCAATTCATTCACATATCCAACATATAAAAGCTCCAAATGAAAATTGAGAGCTCGGAATGGCATTTTCGTGGAAGAGAGCTCAAAGTCAGTTGTGAAATTGGAGAGCAAAATTCAAAATCGTGAATTAAGATCCAGAGGAATTCAAAGCAAATTGAAGCAAGTATCATCTTCCTCAAGCTATTTGGAGTTGATCTACATAGTTTAGAGCAAGCTAACACTCAATTGAAGCACCAACGAAGTGTCTCCATTAAGTAATCTTCCAATCCATTTTTCTCTCATGTTAGGCACTGATTTAGATCATTATTGGTTGCGTCTGAAGTCCTACCTCGTGTAGGCAATGTTTGAATGCTTGATTGTGATGTTTGATGAAGTTTGTAGATGTGCATTCCAAGTTTCATCTGTTTGAATCTCTTAATCTAAGCATGTTTAAAACAATTGAACCATGGATTTGGAATGTACATAAGTAGAGCTTCAATTTGGTATAAAATTTGACGCGTTTTGGTGAAGTTTACAGACCTGAACTCCGGCCACCTCGCCAAAGAAGACGACCGGAGCTAGGGCTCCGGAGTCTGGTCCAAACTCAGTTGAAGCTGAGGTGTGCTTGTTTGAATCATTGACCAGCTTGGATGTGTGGCTCAGATTTTTTTGACCATACACGCGTGGATGATTGACTACCATGTCAATCAAATGAAACGGTGCGTTTTGATGTTGAATTGAGTTGGTTTGAATCTGGGCCTAAGCTGCTATACTCACACCCTTTCTTTGAGGCCCAATGGATTTGAACGTATTTGATTTCTATTTGCACCATTTTCATTTATTTGTTTTATTTTATTTTCATTTCTTTTCTGTTTTCATTTTTAATTGTTAAAAATATCTCCAAGTGTCTTAAAATTCCATAAAAATATTATCTAATACCTTAGGGTGTTAATTAATTTTCTCAATTTTTTATTTTCATTTTCCTTTATGTTTTCAATATAATTGGAATTTTACAAGTGGAGGTGTTTTTAATGGTTTCTTTTGTTGTTCACATTTGTTCTTGCTTAGGATTTGGACCAATTTTAATCACCTATGAATGAGGCTTCTTCCTCATTTTGAAAATGAGTTGAGGTACCTCTGAGGATGGTTTTGGTCAAGGTTTCACCTATTTTTGGTTGACTTTGTTGTGCATTTGTTTGACCCTCGACAACCCTCCTTCAAAGCGGAGCACCCTTAGTGACTCAATTTCTTTGGTGATGATTTGATTGGACTTTGGTTGTGTTTCTTTGGCCTCTGGTTGCCACCATCTTTGTGAGCTTTGTGAATTTTATTTGGCTTTATTTAAATCATTTTCCTATTCTTGGTGTACCTTGCAAGTCAAGTCTCCCTAAGGATGGTTCACACATACTAATTGACCTAGTTTGAATGGGAAATGACCCTTGTGGATCCCATATGCTTCCAACTCCTCTTGATTCACATTTCTAACATGTTGAAGTTGCTGGTTGCAAATTTTTAGGTCATAAAGTTGGTTGGTTCTTGTTGTAAGTTGCATTTGATTAAGGCTTTCCATTTGATGTTGAATGTTGAAAGTGTTTAGAACCTAGGTTCTTTACCATGCCTTATCTTGCAATTTGCTTTGGCTTGCTTACTTCTTTGGTTTGACTATTCTCTTCTCTTGTTCTCACTTATGTCCTAGGACCTTGGGGACTCATCCAAGTTGATTTGGTTCCTTTTACTTGCACTTTGAGTTTGACTTGGATGACAGGCGACTTTGAGAACTTTCTTTTGGTTTCTTTCTTGCATGATCATTGTGATGTTTATGGTTGAGATTTCATTTGATGTTGCTTGCTGCCCAAGATTTTCACCCATCCTAACATTGATCATGTCTTCTTATTTTTCTCTCTTGCTTTGCCTTTTGGTTTAGTGATTGATGTGCAAATGGTTGTAGGAATTTTATTTCTCCAATTTCATCTCACTTGAGCTTGAACTTGTTTAAGTACTTTGGTTTGCTCTCTCATTATTTGTGTGCATATTCTTGTTTGCTTGAAGAGGTTGAGATGTGCTTGTGTTGGTTGTTACCCCACACCTTTTTCCTCCCTCTTCTTCTTTGTGTTTCATTGCATGTTTGTATCCTTTTCTTCTCTCATTTGTGCTTGCTTTCTTCTTCTTTTTGTCTTCTTTTGCTATGTTCCCTTAGGACCTCTAATCTCTCTTATTCAAGATGGATTATGATAGACATTAGGTTTGAATCCATGCATGATAACATTAGGGTAGCCTTCCCTTTTCATCTCAATCATAGGTGTACATTGCATGATAACATTAGGTTGAATTTAGTCTCCCTTTTAGAGTGTGTCTTCTCTTCTTATCCCAAAACTTCTTCAAGACACCTAATAAAGGATAATGAGTGTTGTACACTACGAGCCTTAAGAATTTGGGTAATGATGATTGAGGGGCCTCCTCTCAATTGTCTAGAGTGTGTAGCGTATGTCCTTTGCACGATATGCGATGCATTCGCTCCTAAGTCATAGTCTTTAGTGCAACATGAATTACAAACATAATTCAATCCACTTATTCTTCAAAAGACTCAAAAAAAAACTTCAAACTTTTTTATCCTTTGGGATTAATGGAAATCATTTTCATAAAGAGAGTTTTGTTAACTCTTTGTTCTATCGCAAACAGGTAACGCCTAAGTCTCCAATGGTCGAGCAGCATACACCTAACTACTGGAACTAAGTTTTAACCCTACTCGGGTAAAACACTTGAACCAACCTGTGGTCTTGTTAGCCCGAACTACGTTTCCTCTGATTTCTCGTACCAGACGAGGATACGTAGGCACAAGACGACAATGTCTTGGCGAGCAACCTTCCCCACCTTCACCCGTAGTTTTCCGAACTACGTTGACTCAGACTTTCCCATTGCACGAGGGAGTACGTAGGCATAGAGCGGCAATGCTCTATCGAGTCTCTTCTTTTTTCTTTTGTCCCTGTGGCCTGTAGCTTAGATAGATTAACACCCTTTTAGATAGATAACAAGCGTGGATCTCGTCGAGTACGATGGACGTGAGGGTGCTCATACCTTCCCCTTGCGTAACTGACTCCGGAACCCAAGATTTGGTTGCGATGACCTGTCTTTTCCCTTTTCCGTAGGTTTTCTCTCATCGTTTCCTTTCCCATTTTGGGGATAAATAACGAACGGTGGCGACTCTTCTGTCCGTGTCGGACCCTCTTCGCAGTGATACGACAACTGACGCCTCTGCTGGGGAGATGCCCATCCCCTATGCGAGTCAATCCTAGCGCTTGTGTGTTTATCTCTGGGTGTGTATATATGTGTTGTACTTTACTTTCATTTGCATTTTACTTTCAGCATTGTATATTATCATTATTGTTGTGTTGTTTGGTGGGAATGTTCCACTGTGAGATAAGCCAAAACCCATGCTTGAGTACAACCATAACATTATAAGCGGAAAGTAGTGGTGAACCTGTATGTTTGGCATGCACTAGTTCCCACAAAATCTGCGCTCAGACGAGATTCTCTTTGATGACCACCTTTCTAGTCTGTTTCGGATAGTTGAGAGGTTGTTGGATCTGAGGATTGTCAACTCTGGGGACCGATCATTTGGGAGTCAGCTAAGTGAGGCCGCTTTGTTAGACTATGAATCCAAACCAGAAATGGTGAACGTATCATTGTTTCTCGAAAGTCTGTGACGCTGATGACCACATAGGATGCCAGACCTTATCAGTGATAGATTCATACCTGTGAGTGGGGAGGGTTATGCAGGAAACCTTAACCTTCAACCTACCCAGTTTTCTTGTCAGTGTGAACCTATGATTTTGATACAGTGGGTCCTTATGATGGTGCTATGTTCTTGCCAAAGGGAAGCGCTGGTTGTTCTTAATCAACAGCACATCAACCTTGATCCCCTGTTGCAATTTCACTTTTCATTTTCATATTAACATTGACATGTATTTATGTTGCAGATGTATATTTTCCCTTCGATTCTAGTGATCTTGTTCCTTTGCTGACATGGAGCCTAGCCTGAAGAAGACTGTGGTGTATAAGTTCCCAACTTCGGACATTGGATCTCTACTCAGTTTGATCTCTGTGGCTAACATAAAGGTGATGGAAGATTTCAAGCAATCATATGGGAAGCTTTTGATTTTTGTTTGCAAGCCCTCAGTATATGAGTTGGGTGGTCTCCATGCTCTGTTGTAGTTTTATGATTCACAACTGAGGTGTTTTACTTTTCCAGGGTATGTATTATGCCTACTTTGGAGGAGTTCTCTGTGCTACTTGAAGTTCCTATCCTGGATCAGATGCCTTTCTATCATACTGATGCTGAGCCTGATCTGACTAGGCTTGCTGGTGCCCTTCATTTGGATGCTTCTGAGCTAAAAAGGAAGTTGGTCAAGAGGAATGGAATGCATGGATTTCCACTATCTTTTCTAGTTGCTAGAGCTCAACACTTTGCGAAGGAGGGTTGTTGGGTTGTGTTTAATGCCCTTCTAGCATTGTGCATTTATGGTATCATGTTGTTTCATAATATTCCAGATTTTGTGGATTTGGATGCCTTCCACATTTTTGCTTCAGGGAATCTTGTACCGACTCTTCTGGGTGACGTCTATCATTCTGTGCATTACAAGAATGAGAATTGGAGAAGGAAGAACGTGTCTTGTTGCGTACCTTTGTTGTACAGGTGGTTTGTTAGTCACCTTCCCAAATATGGTCCTTTTGTTGATACTGCTGGTACCTCAGAATGGTCATACAGATTGATGGGCTTGACTTCTGAGAATATCATTTGGTTTGAGAGAGATCAGCTAGGTACATAGATTATCTACAGTTGTGGTGGTTTACCTAACGTCCCGTTGGTCGGAAGGAAAGGATGCATTAACTACAACCCATCCCTTGCAGTGAGGTAGTTTGGGTATGCTCTGAAAGAACCTCCGAGAGAAGAGGAAATACAAGAATCTTTGTATTTCACTGGCTTGCTGAAGAACGAGACCTTGACTAGAGTTGAGAAGGCCTAGAACAAAATTCATCGGAAAGGGAAAGCTTCTTTGGGGAAGAGTAATAGTAGAGCTTACGATCCTTATGTGACTTGGATTCAGGAGAGAAATGAGAGGGTGTTGATGCCTTTTCCACCTTGTGAGCCTTTGTATCCTCTGATGATTGAGGAGCCTACTACTGTTGATATCCAGAGGTATAATCAGTTGTATCCCAAGAAAGAGGAGTTGTGCAAGGCAAATAAAGAGTTGGAGAAAGAGATTGTTCAGCTCCAGGGCGAAAAGGTTGAAGCTACTTATTCCTGCAAGAGGCAAACTGAGTTGGTACATAAGCTGGGTATAGATCTTACCAAAGAGATTCACACTCGTGAGCGTCTGGGTTTAGATTTGAAGGTCGTCAGCGATGTTCTTACTTATAAGAAGAAGGAGTTGGATAGAGCTTATCTAGAGATTTCCATGTTTAATGACCAGTGGAATGCTACCCTCACTAATAACAAAGAGTGGAAAGATGGGCTCAAGCAATAGATTTCTAAGCTGAATGCTCAACTCTAAGTGAAGGATGAGAAGATTGCAGCTGAATCCTCATTCCGACGTGACAGTGATTGTAGACTGAATGAAGCTATTGCAACGTTGGATGACTATAAGTCTAGAGCTGATGTGAAGAGATGTAAGCTTGAGGAGGCTTTCGGTGAAGGCTCCTGTGAGGATTAGGCTCAAGATTTACAGACCACTATTAGCCGGAGGGAGTTGCTCATCCGGGGGTTGCTTGTCAGGCCTGACCATCCAGAGACGAAGGAGTTGTTATAGGATTTCCAGTCTAGTTTTCATACTTGATTGTATTTCTTTCCAGTTTGTTGTTATGATGTATATATTGATCATCACCAGATCTGTTGGCTGAGGTTATTTTGATTCCATTGTATTGTTGTATTTGACTCTTGGCTCTCATTTTATTTATGAGGAGTTTCCTTATCGCTTATCTGTTAGCTCTCCATTGTCATGCTGTTCTCATGGAACTAGAATCGAGGGGGAAATATCCCTAAAGCATATATACATGTCTGCATACTGCATCATTTTGCTTTTTTTTTTTGCATCACAGGTGCCCGAAACCGTTAACCTTATCTCCGTGTTTGTTAGTTTGTTTCAGGATTGACAACCAGACGACTCACTGTTACGCCACTGGGGGAAATCAGCGTAAGATCATGGAGAAAATGCGAGCTGAGATGCTAGAACTTCGGGACAGGATGGCCTAATTTATGGATTTGATGCAGGGTGTGGCAAATTGTCAAGAGCAACTAAGGACTCTAGTGCAACCACTAATTGCAAGAGTTGATGGGAATGGTGTACTTCACGGGGGAACTGATGCTAATCCTCCTCGTAATGATGGTGGCATGCCACATGTTAATGTTATTCCTCCAGTTGTTATCCCTCCAGGCAGAGGAAATGTAGGTGGAATCCCTATGCCTAAAATGGCGTATATTGCGCATGGCAACAATGTTCCTTAGTGGGATGAAGATAAGCAGGAAGATGTGTTCTCTATGCGGGATATTGGTGCAGGGTTGCCGTCTGAGGCAGATAAGAGGTTTAAGTTAATTGAAGAGAAGATGCGGAGCTATGAAAATCAGAACTCCATGGGATTGGACATGGCTAATCTGGGGATGATCCTAGACTTGAAAGTACCTTTGAAGTTCAAAGTTCCTGATTTCGATAAATACAAAGGCACTACTTGTCCTAGGGTTCATCTATGTTCCTACTATCGTAAGATGTCCGCCTACTCCGATGATGAAAAGTTACTGATGCACTTTTTCCAAGACAGCCTTTCTGGTCCTTCTCTTGAATGGTACATGAGTTTAGAACCAGTCAATATCCTATGCTAGAGGGATTTGGCTGAGGCCTTCATTAAGCATTACCAGTATAATAGCGACCTTGCACCAAACAGGGTCCAGTTGCAGAATCTGTCTCATAAGAATGGTGAATGCTTCAAAGAGTACGCCCAGAGGTGGCGTGAGCTGGCAGCTAGGGTGCAGCCCCCCATGGTGGAAAGGGAGTTAATTGATATGTTTGTTGCAACGCTACCGGTGTATATTATGAGAAGTTGATCGATAACATGTCGGGTAGCTTTTCTGATCTGATTATTATTGGGGAAAGGGTCGAAAACAACATTAAGCTAGGAAAGGTTCAAGCTGGCGAAGGATCCTCAGCGGGAGGAGGAAATAGAAAAACCTTTGGTAACAAAAAGCGAGAAGGAGAAACCAACGCAGTATCTAGTTCCCGAGGAAGAAACAAAAATCAGCGTCAACAATATCGTCAATAGCAGCAGCAGGTTGCAAGTATCACAATACCTGCGGTACCATAACAACAACAACAACCACAACAGAATCAGCAGAATTGCACTCCTCGTAGATTTCAGGATCGAGGCAGGGCGGTAAATAGGCAGATTGACAAGCCTCCGATGCCATATTCTCAATTGCTTCAACACTTGTTACAGTTACAGTTAATACAGAAAAAGACTCTGGCTCCTTTGATAGGCACACCACCTCCTGGTTACGACGCTAATGCTCGATGTGAGTTTCATTCTGGTGCTCCGGATCACATATTGACAATTGTAAGGCGTTTAAGCATAAAGTTCAGGATCTCATAGACAGTAAGGCTATAAAATTTTCTCACGACGCGCCCAATGTCGTGCCGAACCCCATGCCTAACCATGGGGGAGCTGGGGTCAGTGTTATCCTTGAAGATGAGAGTTTGAATTTGGTGTCGGATGTTGATGAGTTGAAGACGCTGCTGAGCTTTGTAAAGGACAATTTGTTGAGGGGAGGGGTATTCCCAGATTGTGACGAAGCTTGTGCTGAATGTTTGAGCCATCCCGAGGGATGTGAGAAGCTGAAAAACCATATTCAGAAGTTGATGAATGATGGTGTCTTGCAATTTGATAGAGTTGCTGAGAAAAAGACTGAGGAATTAGTGGTTGGAGAGAGAGATGAGGTTGCGACAATCTCGATTCCGCACAAGACTGTTACTATTTCTGCGCCCCCGAGGCCGCCAACCATCATCATTACCAAAGCTGGTCCCGTACCATATGAAAGTACTAAGGTGATTCCCTGGAATTGCGGAGTCGAAGTATACTGTAACGGATAGAAGCAAGAGTTGAAAATTTTACCAATGGATTTTGTGGACAACTTAGTTGGAGCTGGTGGAATTACTCGGAGTGGAAGAGTATTTTCGTCACCTGAAGTGTCGCTGAAAAATATGACAAGGGGAAGGGTAAAGTAGTGGTTGAAGAGACTTCTCAAGCTGGTGAGAAGGAATCCTTGTTAAAGGAGGCGGAGGAGTTCACGTGCTTTATAAGAAAGAGTGATTACAAGATTGTTGATCACTTACCGCAGACTCCGTCCAAGATATCCATTTTGTCCTTGTTGTTATCTTCAGAAGCGCACATGAATGCTTTGTTAAGAATCCTGAATACAGCTTATATGCCACAGGGGATATCCGTGAATCAACTCGAGGGAGTTGTGGCGCATGTAAATCCAGGTAATGGGTTGGGATTCACAAATTTGGATTTGACGCCCAAGGGGAGGAATCATAATTGTGCACTGCACATATCTATTGAATACTGAGGGGCCGTTCTGTCACATGTGCTTGTTTATACAGGGTCATCCTTGAATGTGCTACCGAAGAAAGCGCTGATGAAGTTAGATACCCATGGTATATTGTGTACACCAAGTGACTTGGTAATACGAGCTTTTGATGAGACTCGAAGGTCCGTATTCAGGGAGTTGACTTTGCCAATCTAGGTCGGTCCGGAGGTGTTTGACGCTGTGTTCTACATCCTGGACATTCAGCCAGCTTATAGTTGTCTGCTGGGACGTCCTTGGATCCATTCGACAGGCGCCGTAACATCCACGCTGCACCAAAAGTTGAAGTACATGGTGGGTGGCAGTGTTATCACTGTTTGCGGGGAAGAAGATACAATGATTAGTCATTTGTGTTCATTCAAGTATGTCGAGGTTGACGGCGAAATCCATGAGACTTTATGTCAGGCCTTTGAAACCATGCAAATCAAGGACAAAACACCGGTCGTGAGCAAAGCGCCTGAAGTCTCCATGTCATCCTTTAAGGAAGCCCAGGCAGTGGTGAAGGCTGGGGCATCACAAGGTTGGGGCCAAGTGCTGAACATTCCCAACAAGCAAGACAAATTCGGATTAGAATGCAACCCATCTTCCTCCTCCCAAAGTGCGCCATGCTATAAGGGGCCTGTCCAGTTTACCAGCGGTGGGGTAATCTTTGAGCAGATTAATGCCATATCTGATGAAGACGGTGACAGTGATTGCGACATGGATGCGTGGATTCGGCCATGTACTCCAGGACAAAGTCTAAACAATTGGTCTGTCAAAGAAATCATCCAAGTGATGACAGAAGAGTAATGATTTGTTTTTCTGATTATTGTATAGCCATATGTTCTACCCGGAGCATAGTGGTATTTGTCTTCAGGGCCTAATTGTTTATGTTTGAACAATCTTTTTATCAATCAATCAAAGAGTATTTTTCTGCATTCAAATATCGTGATCTCTGTCTTTCCTGTTTTATTTTTAAAAATAAAATGGCAATATGGTTTGTGCTTGTTTGCATATCATTTTAAGCATTAAATCATCATCATGGCAGGTTTCACATTGCAGATGACACTTCTCCAGAGCCGTATATGACTCGCTTTGACTTTGATAATACGATATTTCAAGCCGAAGAAGAGATTGATGAAGATGAAGACTTGCCAAAAGAGATAGCCAGGCTTTTGAAACAGGAAGAAAAAATCATTCTGCCTCATCAAGAGGAAATTGAGGTCATCAACTTGGGTACTAAGGAAATCAGAAGAGATGTCAGGATAGGGGTTGCGTTGCAGAGTGATATCAAGCAAAGATTGGTTGAGATGCTCCGAGAGTATAATGATATCTTTGCTTGGTCATACGAAGATATACCCGGTCTTAATACTGATATCGTGGTTCATCACTTGCCTTTGCGTGAAGAGTGTCCACCAGTAAAGCAGAAGCTCAGAAGGACAAGACCAGATATGGTTGTGAAAATAAAAGAAGAAGTCCAAAAGCAATTGGACGCAGGATTTCTTGCTGTAACAACTTACCCTCCGTGGGTCGCTAACATCGTACCGGTACCAAAGAAGGACGGTAAGGTACGGATGTGTGTTGATTATAGAGACTTGAATAAAGCGAGCCCGAAAGACGATTTCCCGCTCCCCATATTGACGTATTGGTTGATAATACTGCGCAGTATTCCGTGTTTTCTTTCATGGACAACTTTTCCAGATATAATCAGATTAAGATGGCGCCAGAGGATATGGAGAAAACAATGTTCATTACACCATGGGGTACTTTCTATTATAAGGTAATGCCTTTTGGGTTGAAAAATGCAAGGGCAACCTATCAGCGGGCAATGTGTCGCTACTGCGAAAATAAGGTGCCAGCAGAACAGAAGAGTCGCCACCTTTCGTTATTTATCCCTCAGAACGGGAAAGGAAACGATCGGAAAAACCTGACAAAAAGGTATAAGACAAGGTCATCGCAACCATTGTCTGGATTCGGGAGTCGGTTACGCAAGGGGAAGGTATTAGCACCCCTCACGTCCATCGTACTCGATGTGATCCATGCTTGTTGTGTTTATCTGATGGGTTGATTAATCTATCTACGCTAAAGGTCTGGTCTGAAAAGAAAAGAAAATGACTCGGCAGAACACATCAGTTCTATGCCTACGTATTCCCGTCTGGAACGACAAATCAGAGTCAACGTAGTTCGCCTAACTACGGGTTACGGGGAAGGTTGCTCACCGAGATATCGCATCTCGTGCCTACGTACGTTCACACAGCGCGAAAAATCAGAGCAAACGTAGTTCGGGACAACAAGAGACACAGGTTTGTCTTTCTTATCCGAGTAGGGTTAACAGACGGTTCCAGCAGTTTGGTGTATGCAGCTCGCTCGATGGAGACTTAGGCGTTTACCATTTGCGATAGAACCGGGAGGTAACAAAACTCTCTTTCTGAAAAAGGGTTTCCAAGGATTAAAGGTCCAAGAGGACAAAAAGATGTTTGATCTTTATTTTCTGTTTTTTTTAGAAGAAGTATCTTTTATGGATGTTTGCAACTGATATCGCACTAGAGACTATGACCTGAGAGTGAATGCGTCGCATGTCACCCAAAGGGTGCCATACTAAACATCCAGACTGTTGAAAAGAAACTCTCCAACAACCCTTTCTCAAGTAGCTTAAGGCTCATAGCGTACGACGTCAATTAACCTTTATTACTGTATTTTGATTTGTTTGAAGATGAGAAGAGAAAGGACGAACCAAAGGGGAACTGATCCAATCCTAAAGTTGTCATGCAAAGTTGATCCTATGGTTGAGGTTAGGGGGAGCTACCTAATGTTATCATGCATGGTTAGAACCCTAATGTCTATCATAACTTCTCTTGAACAAGAGAAGTCAGAGTTCCTAGGGGAACATGGCAAAGGAAAGCAACAGTAAAAGAAATAACTATAAAGAAACAACTCTAAATAAAATGCATGCAATGCAACAGACAAGCAGAAGGATCCAAGCTCAACTTCTAAAACAAGCAAGACCAAAGGCAACATATAAAACACAGGTAAGGGAGACAGACTCAACCTTAAGCCAGCAAGCAAAGCCAATCAATAATAGTCAAGCAGAGGGAGACAGACTCAACCTCTAAATGCAAACAAGCAAAGGGAGCTAATCTCAACCTTTAGGATGCTCTTAGGCCTATATCACTATATGAGAGCCTATTCTAATGCAACATACCACACAGTCATACAAGCAACAGTAAAGCAAACAGAGAATACAGCAGAAAAAACAGCAAACAAACAACTCAACAGCAAAGCAGATAAACAGCAAAACAAACAAATAGTCTGCAAACAACTTCAAGTCCAAGCCATCCTCAAGAGAAGTCTTCATCTTCATGCTCCAACAAGAGAGAAGAGAGTTATCATCAAGATTATTGATTGATGATGGGAAGCAAGATGGAAACCAAGGGAATCCATCCTGGCACTCAACCATACATCTGAGACAGGCATCCTCAAAGGTTCTACCTCTTGTAAAATGTCACACATCCTTCCAAAGGAAATATGAGGCTTTCACATAGGGACCTTGAATCATAGGATGAGAATGGAAAGCAATCAAAGCAATCCATGTTTATGTGAAGCAAGAGAAATCAAACAAAGCTCTTCCTAAACCCTAATTGAACAAGCTCAAAGAAAGCTACTAAAAGAAGGTCTAAACACCAAATCAAGCACCACCATCAAGCAAACATAAGCTTATACATGTCTAAAGCACCATCAAAGAATATTAGAAAACCTATCATGAACTAAAGGCCACCATTGAGGTCATCCTAAAGCAAGTGCTATGTTGAAAGCAACTTAAAGCTAGCCTAAGTACTAAATCAAATTCAAATACCAAAACTACTTTTAAAATCCTATAAGATTTTCTAGGGGAACCTAAAAAGGTTAAGGACCTATAGTAGAAAGGTCAGGGATCAAATCAAATGGGAAGGTCACTTAAAAAATCCTAGATCACAAGGTATCAAATGAAAACCCTAAAATGTAAGGTCTAATGATCCTAATCCAAAATAGAACCTAATGTTGTCTAAAAAATCTGAGATAATTCCTAAGGGATCATGCATCTCTAATCTACCAGCTAGCCAAAAATCTCAACAAGAATCCATACCAATTGAAAGAACAAAAATCAGAAAGAAGATGGATCAAAAATGAAAAATTAAAGAAAATAGCAAAATGAGAAAATGCCAAATAAATTGAAAATCAGGCAAAAATCAAATGTAAAAGCACAGAAAAATCACAAATAAAATCTAGAGCATGGACATATTTTTATTTTATTTTTCTGACCAGAAATGGATTTATTATGAATTTAAAATGAAACAAACAATTAAAATAATAAGAAAATCAATTAAAAGAAAATAAAATGCTGAATTAAAACAAAGGCGTTGGATAGTTGGACTAAGTCTCCTAATCTAAGGGCTCACAGGCTGCCACCTCAAAAATGAAACGCTGTGTTTCATCTGGTCAAAGTTCAAATTTGAGAACATATCATGGCCATTGGATGCGTGGACAAAGTCTTCGTTCTAACCAGATCCAAGGGTGAAGAGATCATCTTCTCCATTCAAACTGGAAATGGAGGGAGAATTGCAACGGTGGCCGGAGAAAGACGCCGGTCGTCTTCTCCGGCGAGACATCATGCACAGGTCATCAAACCTCAACCAAATTTACACAATCTCACTCCAAATTTCACATAGATTCCAAATAACACCTTCATTTTTCCTGAATCCTTCTAGATTTTGAAACACGATAGCAAACATAAATTACACCAAATCCTCAAGTGTCACCAAACCTTAATCCACAACCACAGATCAATTCCTCATGTTTCACAGATCATCCTCAACTAATTAGATTATGTTAAAACCTCAAGAACAAGCCAATTCGCATCCAAACAGAAATTCAGTTGCATCATAATTTGTCTTTAATAACTTTCCTAAAGCCTAACCACATATCAATTCTACTTAGATCATGCTAAAATTAGTGCAATCGTAAATTGTTCAAACCTGGTTTGTAGCTTCAAATTGAGGCAGTTATGGTGCTCCTCTTGCTCCAATCTTGTGCAGATCCACTCAATAAAGTATGCTGAAGATGTTTGTAGCTTTGAATTGCCTTGAATTACTCTGAATCAGGAATCACGATTTCACACTTGAAGCTTGAAACTCAACTTGCAATCTCTGGCTATGGCACGAAATGAACACCAAAATTGCTCTGAATCAGTGATAGAACTTATATAGAAGATGTTTGTGGGCTTTAAAGGTCCATTGGAGGCCCAAATCAGAATATCCACATTTCAATTTTCCTTGAAAATTCCAAACATGGTGAACACGCATTTGCACTCAAAACTTCTCCAAGAAGCTTCAATTCCCTTGCTTATGGTCTGGTGAGAGTGTGGAGATCAATTGGAAAGCTTGTTTGCACCTTATGAGCAATCTTTGATGTGTTGCTTATTTGTGAATTAACAAACCAAACCACCATGAAATAAGCCCCAAATGAAAATTCTAATAATTCCAAAGTGCTTAGAATGATTTTTCTGATTAAAATGAGTACTCACTTGGCCTTGTTTGAACACATATGAATTAATCTTGAATTTTTCACTTAAATGCCTTTAAACTCTCCTTTTTGCCAAATTTCTCAAACCAAGTCTCACCCTAATCTAAATCAATTCATCATGAGTACATGGTTGACCTAAAAACATCATTTTGAGAAATTTTTTGTGTTGGATAAAACTTCATTTGAAGCTTGCAAGATAGTGAAAATGACCTATAATGCCAAATGACCTATAATCTCACTTTCCCAAAATACCCCTAACTTGTAAACCTCATAACTTGAGTTCTACAAATCAGATGGAAGACTTATAATACACTTTGGAAAGCTAATATCAAGACCTACAACATTCATGTTGGCCAAAAGTTTAGGAGAAACACCCTTCTAGGTCAAACGTTCCATGGATGTTGGTTGACTTTTGCAGACAAATTCCACACTCATCTGATGACCTGTAACTTGTCTGGACCATAACTTGAGTTCTATAAATCCAATGGAGGACTTCTAGTACTCAAATTAAAGCTATGAACATGCTATACAAGTTTCATGTTGGAAAAAAGTGGAGATGAAACTTGTATCTTGTGATAAGTGGTCTTGAAGTTAGGCACTAAATAGGGGATTTTACCCTGAGAACCCTAGTTTAGCAACTCCTCACACTTTGAATTCTTCTTGATTGATCTTGGAATATCACCTCATGTATCTCAAAACAACTATCCATGATTACAAAGACTTAGAATTGAGCTTTGATCCTCTTCAATTGCACAGTTGACTTAGGATTACTCAGATGAAAACCCTAATTGCAACACCCTCAACTGTGGCTCTTCACACTTGGCACAATGACTTAGCTGAGCTCCACCATGGCCCTCAAGTCACTCTATGAGCTCTATCCACACACTCTCTCCTTGATCAAGGCTCCACAACCCCTTGATGGTCTTCAATTGGTCCTCAGATTAGGAGATTAACCACATACAAACAACTGGACCTCTCAAGAACCCAACCCTCTTCCAGATGACTTTGGTGACTTCTCAAGCTTGCATAAGACCTCTAGATAGGCTCCGTTTGATATAAACCACACATGATCCCTTGCACAAATGAACAATGTTATGCTATGCAAATGTTAGAACAATGGAATGCTAATGCAATGAAACATAAACCAAGTAAGAAAAGGTTAGGCAAAATTTGGGGTGCAACAGCTGCCCCTATTCAAGCGGCTTGAACTGACTGAACGAAAAGCGAACGGCTTTCGAACAATCGTGGTAAAAGGCAGTTGAATACCAAAGAACCCGAAAATTTGCTAACCAAAGAAATAAACTGCACAAACTGCTTGGGGGAAAATATGCAGAAAATTGAATCTGGTTGTCACGGCAACACACTGATCAATCATCTGATAAAGAACCTGATTTCAACATCAACCACCTGTGTGACGCCACAGGCGTTGAATCAACACACTAGATCAGCAACAATCAAACTTCAAATATATGCTACAATAAGAGGGAACTACGTCAAGCGCGTCATCCACGTACTATCCTGGATCTTCCATTTCCACAGAAACGGGCAAGCACTACATAAAAGTTATAATCTGGCATCCGAAGACTTGAATGAACAACTATGCGGGAACAACTCCGTCGACACAGGTAACAACTCTGTCAAAACAGGTAACTTCTCCGTCAACATGGGTAAACTCTTCGTCAACACGGGTAACATCTCCGTCAATCACGGGTAAAACAGGTAAACTCTCCGCCAACACGGGTAAATTCTCTGTTAGCACAGGTAACAATAAGTAAAGTCTTCGTCAACACGGGTAAAATCTCCGTCAACATGGGTCAAAACCTGTAAAATCGCCGCCAACACGTGTAAAAAACCTCCGTCAACACGAGTAAACAATCTGTCAAAACAGATAAAATCTCCGTCAACACGGGTAAGGATCTCCGTCAACACGGGTGATAACATAGGTAAAATCTCTGTCAACGCGGGTGAACATCTCCATCAACATGGGTAACAATCTGTCAAAATAGATAAAATCTCCATCAACACGGGTAAACATCTCCGTCAACCTGGGTGACAACATAGGTAAAATCACCGTCAACACGGGTGAACATCTCCGTCAACACGGGTAACAATCTGTCAAAACAGATAAAATCTCTGTCAACACGGGTAAACATCTCCGTCAACCCGGGTGACAACATAGGTAAAATCTCCGTCATCATGGGTGAACATCTCCGTCAACACGGGTAACAATATGTCAAAACAGATAAAATCTCCGTCAACACGGGTAAACATCTTCGTCAACACGGGTCGAAATATGTAAAATCTCCGTCAACACGGGTAAGGATCTCTGTCAACACGGGTGACAATCTGAAGGTTTAATCCATGAGATTTTAACACTGACGCAACAACAAACCTAGGAAAACTCTACTGGGGAAACTCTGATGTCAACTTCCAGGTATTTACTTTGACAACAAGCAACGGCTTCAAAGCTCTAATCTCTGAAATCCTCTAACGCTGACGTAACAGCAATCTGAGGAACACTTCGCTGGGGAAGAAGAGAAACTTAATCAAGCAACTCTGATTAGGGAATACATGGTGAGACAAACGTTATCATCACATATCTCATGTTAAGAATTTGAATATCCGAAAACCATCCTGACCAAGAATTCAAATCTCCTGCAGGAAAAAAACACCTGAATACAAAGAGGTAACCAACCTGGCTTATGTTTCAAAATGCACATGTTTGAAAATGGCGTAATGCTCCATACGGAATGGAAATGCTACGCGTTTGGGTAGATGCTAATATGGTGCATATATGATGATATATGCAAGATGCAAATGCAGGCTCGGGCTGCCGGAGAAAAGCTGGATATAGAACCGCTTCAGCAAAATAAATGCTGAAGACAAAGCCAACTCCGATGGGAATAACTAGGTATCACATAGTTATTTCAACAAAATAAATGCTGGAAAGGTGAACCGACTCCGGTGGGGGAAAACAATCCTGCTGGGGGGATAGCTCAACAAATCCGTAGTTATGAACTCTGCAGAGAATGATCAACCTATTGGAACAAAGACAACCTGCTGGAGAACAGAAAGAGCCATCCTGCGTGGGGACGATCCTTTTCAAACCATTGACAAACTGGTTGTACCCTGTGGGGATTAAATGTACACACGACCACCGTTGGGGATGCACATCACTGCCTGACCGCTTGCTAACTCGCATCCAACTCTTCTGGGGCTAAAGATGCAACTTCCATCTGTTGGGGAGGAATAAAGTCTCCTAGAGCTTGCTCCTACATTAAGGGACTCTAGCCGGGGAAACACAATCCCTTGGCTGTTTGCTGCGAAGGTAACTACCCTGCAAAATATGAGCAACAACAAGATATCCCATACAAAAGGAAATATCCAGGTCAATAGCCGTGACAATTACACAGTCAATTCAAAGTTTTAACAATTATCGGTCGATGCCTACAAGTTTATGCACGTGCAAGTTTATCAAAAACATCGGCGTTTTCCACAAACAAAACAGTAAAAGTTAAAACAAGAAACAAACATCAAGTACTGAATAGTATGCGTTTATTGATAACGGGCCTGTAAATAGGCAAAGTTTTGTACAATGGATGCAACTCCTGAAAAGAGGAAGCTACAAAATAAATACAAATATGTACAGAGGTACAAAGAAATTTGTATACATGTCGGCAACGTGGTACAGAAAAACACCATGAGCTGATCCTCCTATGACTCGCCTGACTCCGATGCTTTCCTGATACTCCGTCCTCGGAAGAGATTGACTTGGATAATCGACCCTCAGGTTCTCCCAAACCACTAAGCAATGCAGTATCAAACTCGGACCGCAGTCATTTGCTTTTTCAATCCCTAACTTTTGCCTGAATCGCCCTTTGCGGGTTTTCGATTCACCGGGATACCCTTTTTTTCCGAAGTCGCCTTTTCAGGTTTTCGACTTCGCGGGTGTACATCTTTTCAGTTTTATCCCTAATTTTTGCCCGAACCTTTTTTATTTTTCTTTTTTTGACTCGCCGGGATGCCCCATTTTTGCCTGGACTTTCTTTTTTCTGTCCAGCGGGTCTCTTTAAGAAAAGTATTTTTTAAATGCGTCCGAGTTCACAGGGGATGAAAAATCCTCGCCATCCATGGTGGACAACAGTAAGGCTCCTCCAGAGAGGACCTTTCGAACAATATATGGACCTTCATAGTTAGGAGTCCATTTGCCCCTGTGATCTGATTGTGGTGGGAGAATCTTCTTCAGCACAAGATCGCCCGTCTGAAAGCTTTGAGGGCACACCTTCTTGTCGTAAGATTTCTTCATCCGGCTCTGGTATAACCGACCATATACGATAGATGCAAGTCTCTTCTCATCCATCAAACTGAGCTGATTCAGCCTATTCCTTACCCACTCTGCCTCATCAAGTTGGACATCGAGCAATACTCTCAAGGAAGGAATCTCAACTTCTAATGGTAGGACAACCTCCATACCATACACCAGTGAGAAAGGTGTTGTCCCGGTTGATGTGCGTACCGTTGTACGATAACCGTGCAATGCAAAGGGCAACATCTTGTGCCAGTCTTTATATGTCACAACCATCTTCTGAACTATCTTCTTGATGTTCTTATTGGCCGCTTCGACAATGCCATTCATCTTGGGCCGATAGGGGATGAGTTATGATGCTCAATCTTGAAATTCTGGCACAATTCCTTCATCATCTTGTTATTCAAGTTTGAACCATTGTCAGTAACGATTCTTTCGGGAATGCCGTAACGACAGATGATGTCCTTTTTGATGAACCGGGCTACTACTTGCTTGGTAACATTGGCGTAAGACGCTGCTTTAACCCATTTGGTGAAGTAATCGATAGCTACCAAGATGAACTGGTGTCCGTTGGATGCGGTAGGCTCAATTTTGCCAATCATATCAATGCCCCACATGGAGAAAGGCCACAGGGACGCCATAATGTTCAAAGGGCTTGGCGGCACCTGATTCTTGTCTGCATAAATCTGGCATTTATGGCACTTCTTTGCAAACTTAAAGCAATCTCTTTCCATTGTCAGCTAATAATACCCAGCCTGTAATAACTTTCGAGACATAGCATGTCCGCCGGCGTGCGTGCCAAAGGTTCCCTCGTGGACCTCCTCCATAAGCAAATTAGCTTCTTTCTCATCCACACATCGCAATAGCACCAAATCATGGTTTCTCCTGTACAAAATGCCATCTGGATTCAAGTAGAAGTTGCCAGCCAATCTTCTAAGAGTCTTCTTATCACGGCTGGATGCCCCATTCGGATACTCTTGGTGTTTTAGGAAATTCTGGATATCAAAATACCACGGCTTGTCATCGGACGCTTCTTCAATGGAGAATATGAAGGCGGGCCTATCAAGGCGAGAGATAACTATTCTGGGAACATCATTCCAGAAGTTAACTTTGTACATCGAAGACAATGTCGCAAGAGCGTCAGCCATCTGGTTTTCTGCCCGTGGCACATGATGAAACTCTACTCGGTCAAAGAAGGGCAACAACCTCCTTGCATAATTCATATACGGTATCAGATTAGGCTGACGAGTCTGCCATTCTCCCTTGATCTGGTTCACGACTAGCGCAGAGTCTCCATACACATCAAGATTTTTAATCCTCAAATCAATAGCCTCCTCGAGACCCATGATACACGCTTCATATTTAGCCTCATTGTTGGTAACTGGAAATGTCAATCGGGCAGTGAACGAGATGTGCGTCCCATGGGAAGTCATGATGATTGCCCCAATTCCACTTCCATATGAATTAACAGCCCCGTCAAAAATCAATTGCCATTGGAAACCCCGCTCAGGACCTTCACCATGCAACGGCTCCTTGCAATCTTTCATCTTTAAGTACATGATATCCTCGTCAAGAAAATCAAACCTCATCGGCTGGTAATCATCGATTGGCTGCTCAGCCAGGTACTCTGATAGTACGCTACCTTTGATAGCCTTTTGCGAGACATACTGTATATCGTACTCTGTCAGTACCATCTGCCATCGGGTAATCCTTCCAGAAAGTGCCTGCTTTTCAAAGACATATTTGATCGGATCCATCTTCGAAATCAGCATGGTTGTATGATTTAGCATGTATTGTCTCAGACGTTTGGCAGCCCAAGCAAGTGCGTAACACGTCTTTTCAAGCATCGAGTAACGGGATTCACAATTTGTGAACTTTTTACTAGTAATAGATCGCATGCTCTTTTCGTCCAGTCTCGTCATGTTGACCGAGAACACAACCCATACTGTTCTCAAGAACCGTCAAGTACATGATCAGTGGTCTCCCGGCTACTGGGGGTATCAAAATCGGAGGTTCCTGTAAGTATTCTTTTATTCTTTCAAACACCTTTTGACAGTTTTCTTTCCACACAATTGTCTGATCTTTTTTCAACAGTTTAAACATCGTTTCACACGTGGCTGTAAGGTGAGATATGAACCGGGCAATGTAGTTCAACCTCCCCAAAAAGCCACGAACCTCTTTCTCCGTTTTTGGTGCTGGCATTTCTTGTATCGCTTTTATTTTTCCAGGATCAACCTCAATTCCTTTTTCACTAACAATGAACCCCAGTAGCTTTCCAGATCTCACCCCAAAGGTGCACTTATTAGGATTCAGCCTTAGCCTGAATTTCCTAAGCCTCTCAAACAATTTCAGAAGATTCACCATATGCTCTTCCTCTGTCTGGGATTTGGCAATCATATCATCAACATAGACCTCAATCTCTTTATGCATCATGTCATGAAAGAGCATCGTCATAGCACGCTGATATGTTGCCCCAGCGTTCTTCAAACCAAAGGGCATCACTTTGTAGCAGAATGTTCCCCACGGAGTAATAAGAGTTGTTTTCTCCATATCCTCCGGCGCCATCTTAATCTGATTATAGCCCGAAAATCCATCCATGAAGGAAAACACGGAGAATTGAGCAGTGTTGTCGACCAACACGTCAATATGAGGAAGCGGGAAGTCATCCTTAGGGCTGACCTTGTTCAGATCCCGATAGTCAACAGACATCCGTACCTTACCATCTTTCTTTGGTACAGGTACTATATTGGCGACGCAAGGAGGGTAAGTTGTAACGGCTAGGAAACCAGCGTCCCACTGTTTCTGTACTTCCTCTTTAATCTTTACGACCATATCTGGTTTCGTTCTTCTGAGTTTTTACTTGACCGGCGGACAGTCTTCACGCAATGGCAAGCGGTGGACCACAATATCAGTGTCTAACCCAGACATATCTTCATAAGACCAAGCAAAGATGTCACTATACTCTCGAAGCATCTCGACAAGTCTCTTCTTGATATCGCTTTGTAGTGCAGCCCCTATCCGGACATTCCTGAGAACTTCTTCCGAACCCAAAGTAATGATCTCAATATCCTCTTGATGAGGCATAATGATTCTCTCTTCTTGTTTCAAAAGTTGAGTCAGCTCTTCTGTTAATCGTCGTCCTCAACAATCTCTTCCTCGGCTTGAAATATCGGGTGCTCAAAGTCGAAGCGAGTCATAGGGAGTTCTTGATCGGTGTCATCTGAAATATGGATCCTGCAAGAGAAAAGGTTAAATGCTTCAAATGATATGCAAATGAAGCACACAACCACATTGCCATTTTATTGTAAAAATAAAAACAGAAAAACAGGGATCACAAAATTTGCATGAGGAAAACGCCTTTATTTGATGATTAAAACAAAGCGTACACATAATCAAGTAGGCTCTGAAATAAAATCACTATGCCCCGGGTAGGACATAGGATCATACAATAATCGAAAAACAAGGCATTATTGTTTCGTCGTCACTTGAATAAAGTCCTAGATAGACCAATTGCATAGGCTCTGTCCTGGCTCGCTGGGCTTGATCCATGAATCCATGTCACAGTCACTATCTCCATCTTCACCGTCAGACACAACATTAATCGTTTCAAAACTGACTCCTCCTGGAGTAAACACAATCGGCCCCTTGAACTTTGGTGTGCTTTGTGATGAAGATGATGACGACGGGCGGTACCCTAAGCCAAACTTGTCCTGCTTAACAGGAATCTCCAGAACTTGACCCCAGCCTTTGGTCTCCCCGCCCTGAACTACCGTTTGGGCTTCTCTGTACGACAACATAGCCACCTCTGGCCCACTGCTTACGACAGGAGATTTGTCTCTGATCTGCACTCCTTCAAAGGCTAGGCACAATGTCTCATGGATCTCACCATCCACTTCGACATATTTGAACGACGACAGGTGACTTACCAGGATGTCTTCCTCCCCACATATGGTGACAATGCTACCACCGACCATATACTTAAGCTTTTGGTGCAATGTAGACGTCACAGGCCCTGCAGCGTGAATCCACGGTCGTCCGAGCAAGCAGCTATAAGCTGGCTGAATGTCCATGATGTAAAATACAGTGTCAAACACCTCTGGACCGACCTGGATTGGCAAAGTCAATTCTCCAAACATGGGCCTTCTAGTCCCGTCAAAATCTCTCACCACCAAGTCGCTTGGCATGCAGATTATACCTCGGGTATCTAGCTTCAACAACGCCTTCTTGGGAAAAACATTCAAGGACGAACCAGTGTCAACAAGGACATGAGACATAACAGTGCCCCTACACTCAACTGAAATATGCAACACACTGTTGTGGTTGCGGCCCCTGGGTGTCAAATCAAAATTTGTAAATCCATGGCCATGCCCCGCATTCACGTGTGCAATCACTCCTTCGAGCTGATTCACGGATATCTCCTGGGGTACATAGGCAGCGTCAAGAGCCTTCAGCAAAGCGTTTTCGATGGGCCTCGGAACAAAGCAACAATGACAAAATCGAGATTTTGAAAGGCGTCTGCTGTAGATGATCGACAATTTTATAATCACTCTTCCGGATTAATCTCATGAATTCTTCCACGTCTTTAGTCAAAGCCTCTTTTTCCTTCTCTTGAGAAGGTCCTTCTTCATTGACTTTACCTTTCCCCTTGGCAATTCTCTCAGCTTCTACTTCTGGTGACGCAAAGATTCTGCCAATGCGGGTTATGCCCCCTGCCCCCACAAGGTTATCAACTGACCCTACCGGCGGGCTTGCCAGGTTAATCTTCTCCCCATTGCAGTAAACTTCCGCCCCATAGTTCCAAGGGATGGCTTTAGTACTTTCATACGGAATGGGTCCAACTTTGGTTATTGTGATAGTTGGCCTCTTGGGAGGCGTCGATATCGTAACAGTTTTAAACGGGATTGTGACCGTTGCAACTTCGCCCTGCCTTTCAGCTATTGCCTCAACAGGCTTCTCCTCAGCGGTACGGTCGAATTGCAATGTTCCTTCATCAATCAGCCCTTGGATACCTTTTCTCAAGTTATCACAACCCTCAGGTCGGGCTAAACAATTAACACAATCTATATCACAACCAGGGAACACTCCCCCTCTTAGAAATCTGTTCTTGACATAACCCAAAGGCATTTTCAATTCATCCACATTCATAACCAAATTCAAGCTGGTATCTTTCAATATTGCACCCACCTATGCAGACCCGTGAGACGGCATCGAATTCTTCTCAATGTTGGGTGCCTCATTACCGAAGTTTATAGCCTTGCTATCTATCAAATCTTGCACCTTGTGCTTGAACGCGTGGCAATTCTCTATGCTATGACCGGGTGCCCCGGAGTGAAATTCGCAATGCGCATTAGCGTCATAACCAAAAAGAGGCGTGCCCTTCGGCGGAGCTAACGTCCTTTTCTCGACAAGCTGCAATTGCAATAAAGTCAGAAGACGCTGAGCATACGGCAACGGAGGCACATCAAATACTCTTTTCACGGACCTTTCTCTATCTGGCATTCTTCGTTGAGCAGGATGTTGCTGGCTCTGCTGTTGTTGTTGTTGTTGTTGTTGTTGTTGTTGAGGCACGGGAATTATCACACTAGCAATCTGCTGCTGACAGTATTGTTTCGACCTTTACCTCTTCCTCGGGAGTTGTATACTGAATTAGTATCCCCCTGCCTCTTGTTCCCAAAAACCTTTTTACCACCTCCAGCAGAGGTTGATTCTCCCGCTTGAATCTTACCGATCTTGACACCGTTCTCGATACGTTCCCCCAAGAGTATCAACTCAGAAAAATTAGTCACCGTACAATTGATAAGCCTGTCATAATACATCCCATAGAAAGTGCCCACAAACATATCCACCAACTCACGCTCTACCATGGGTGAGTGCACCCTAGCTGCAAGCTCACGCCACCTTTGGGCATACTCTTTGAAACTCTCGCCATTCTTTTGAGAAAGATTTTGGAGTTGGACCCTGTTCGGCACAAGGTCGTTGTTATATTGGTAATGCTTGACAAAAGCTTCTGCCAACTCTTTCCAGCTACCAATCTGAGTAGGCTCTAACCCTATATACCATTCCAATGACGGTCCAGACAAGCTATCTTGGAAAAAATGCATTTGCATTTTTTCGTCATCAGAATAGGCAGACATTCTCCGATAGTAAGACCGCACGTGAACTTTTGGGCAAGTATCCCCCTTATACTTGTCAAAAGTGGGCGCTTTGAACTTGAGTGGCACCCTCAAGCCAGGAACCAATCCCATGTTAGCCACGTCCAACCCTGTGGAATTCTGATTAGCAAGATTCCTCATATGTTCTTCCAACAACCTAAACCTTCTATCATTGTCAGTGAGCATCTCAAGATTCCTGCCTGACGGAGGGAAAGCATCTTCCTGACGATCTTCGCCCCAGTGAGAATCCCTGTTGTCATACCCAGCATAAGCAGTATTAGGACTGAAGCCAGTCTGATTGATCCTGGGACCATACCCCATATTACCAAAACCCTGATTTCCAGCACATGGCCCAAAACCAACGTGAACACCCATTCCAATACCATTGTTGCTTGCATTGCCAAAACCCGCGTTACCGAAGCCCTGATTACCATAGCCCTAATTTCCATAACCCTGATTGCCATATCCTTGATTACCACCAAAACCAGCATTGCCAACACCAATACCCATACCAGTATTCCCAGCACCAATATTTCCATTGGTTTCCACATGCCCATTACTGTTACCAGTCACATTTCTGTTCCCAGCTCTGTTACCGTTCTCAGTCATATTGAGGACAACCACTGGTACAGCATCACCATCTTGGAGAGTCTCGCCGTGAGGAGGATCAGTAGCAACCCCGTCATGTAGCACACACTGACTGTCAACCCTGGCAATCAGAGGCTGCACCAGAGTCTGCAGCTGCTCCTGGCCCTTGGCCACAGTTTCCATCACTTGCATGAACTGCGCCATCCTGTCGCGCATCTCCTGCATCTCAGTTTTCATCTGATCCATAGCTTTCTTGCAGTTACTTCTCGTAGAGTAGCGATGAATTCGCTGATCGGCAATCCTAGAACCTGCATGAACAGAGGGTTAGGAGACAACTAAAGGTACCTGCTATGCACATGATTTATGCAAATGCAAACGTGTGTCTGTGTGTTAGGGAGATTTCTCCCCCGATTCAAGTGCCAGAGTGCCAGTGCTGATAACAAGAAGTCCATATCCAATCACTGAAATAACATCTCATATATATATATATGTGGCCCAACAAGGCAGCGGTACAAAGTCAGTGAATACATGGGGTATCAATAGCATGACCTCGACCAACAAGCCTGGTGATGGTCAGCCTACAGCAAGAATCAGAAAAAATGTAAAGGGTTACAAAGACAGTCAAGTGCGACATCGGGCGCGAAAATCTTCTAGCAACTCCTTTGTCTTGGGGTGATCAGGCCGAGTGAGTAACCCTTTGATGAGCAACTCTCTCTGCATAATAGTGCACTAGAGACCTTCAACAGAGTCTTCCCATGCTCCCTGGCCAAAGAAATCTTCTAACCTTCGCTTCTTAGACTCGAACCTCTGCTTGCGATATTTTAGGTTAGCAATAGCTTTGTTCAGCATGTCTTCAGTGGCATATCTGCGAGTTGTTTCCTCATCAAACATCTTTTCACTGGCCTTCACCTGAGCTTCCAATTTAGAGATCTGCTGTTTCAGTTTGTCCTCCCTCTCTTTGTTGCTGGCTATAGTGGCATTCCACTGCTGATTGAATTTGGATATTCTCCGGTATGCTTCATCCAGATTCTTCTTCTTGGTAGCCAGTACATCATTGACAGATTTGAAGTTCAGACCCAAACGTTCACGATCAGCAATCTGCTTAGTCAAGTCTGTGCCCAACCTGTTCACCAACTCTGTCTGTTTCTTAAAGGAGTGGACGGCTTCGTTTCTCTCACTTCTAAGTTGTGCCAGCTCTTTCTCCAACTCTTCGTTGGCCTTTTTCAGTTCTTCCTTCTCAGCCAACACCTGGTTATATTGCTGAATAGACACGGTAGTAGGCTCTTCAACCACTGGAGGGCACTTTGGCTTGGCAGGTTGAAATGGCATCCCTATGGTCTCTGCTCTGGTCTTGATCCAAGTTACATACGGAGCATAAGCTTGACTATTGCTTTTGCCCAACAATGCTTTCCCTCGTCTACTGATATCATTCCAGGCCTGCTGAAGCTTAGCTAACATATCCCCCTCTAGAAGACCCGTGAGGTATAGAGATTCCTGCACCTCTTCATCTTTTGGCGGAACTCTCAGAGCATATGCAAATTGTCTGACAAGTAGAGATGGATTATAGTTGATACAACCCTTTCTTCCAATCAAAGGCACATTTGGAAACCCACTGCAGATGAATATGACTTCAGTACCCAACATATCTCTATCAAACCAAACAACACTCTCTGCTGATAAACCCATCAATCGCTCAGACCACTCAGTTGTGGCTGCAGATGAAGCAAATAGACCCTTCTTGGGTAGGTGACTATCAAATCATCTGTAGAGTAAGGGCACACAGCATGATACATTCTTACCCCTTCTATTTTCGTTCTTGTAATGGACGGAATGATACACATCGCCAATCAAGGTAGGAACTGGATTCCCTGATGCAAAGATATGAAAGGCATCCATGTCTACAAAATCAGGCATGTTGGGAAACAAAATGATGCCATATATGCAGAGGGCAAGAATGGCGTTGAATGCGATCCAACAACCGTCTTTGGCACACTGTTGGGCTTTCCCAACTAGAAACTGTAGAGAAAATCCAGGAACCCCATTCCAACTGGACTGAAGCAACTCAGAGGCATCCAGATGAAGAGAAAGAGCTAGATTAGCCAGATTAGGCTTAGCATCCATATGAACAAATGGCATCTGACTCTTAATAGGTACACCCAACAACTCAGCGTACTCCTTTAATGTAGGTGCAAGAATGAAGTCCGGGAAAGTGAAGCATCTCAATGGAGGATCATAGAACTGCAGCAAGGCATACAACCCATTCAACTCATATACCGAAGGTTTACGAACCAGACTTAGCAGCTTCCCATAAGATTTTCTGAATTCCCCTCTCACTGTATCATCTGCCAGGGCAATCAAACTGGACAATAGAGCAACATCTGGGGTAGGGAGCTTGTAGGCCACATTCTTCTTCAGAGAACTCATGCTAGCACAACAGAAGGCAAGAAAACCGGAACCGGGGGATAATATATGCACCTGCAACACAGACACACGTTAATGATATGCAAATGAGTATGCAAAATGCAAAATGCAAACATGCAACAGGGGATCAAGATGGCGCTGCTGAGGAGACCGAGGCTCTGCTTCAACTCAAACACAACTGCTCTGATAATACAACCATGAAGAGGACCAATAATTATGCACTCTCGAGAACAACCACATCTCTGATGATAAGAACCCTCTAAACCCAACAACACTGATTCACTGTCGAGAAAACCAGGTATTCTGAAGGTTAAGGTTTCCTGCAATAACCCGACCCTACTCACAGGTATGGACCTAATCACATATAAGGTGTGGAATCCTATGTGTTTTCCAGCATCACAGACTTTCAAGAATGATGATACGATACCCAGAAGGTATGGCATCATCATCTCTTGAAGTGGCCTCACTCAGCTGAGTCAAAAATGATCGGTCCCCAGAGTCGACAATCCTCCAAACCAACAACCCCTCAAGCCCAAAGGGCTGGAAAAGAAGTCAACTGGAAAAATCTCGTCTGAGTGTGGATTTCATGAGACACTAGTGCCTGCAAAGCAAGCACGCGCCCACTAATTTCCACAACTAATTCTAAGTACACTCAAGCCTGGGTCTAGCTTATCACTCATCAGAGCCCCTTCCCACAACAGCACAATAATAATATCATACTGAAAATAAAATGCGGAAAGTAAAGTGTGATAAATAAAACCCAACAGGTAAACACACAAGCGCTAGGATTGACTCGCATAGGGAACCAGAGTCCCCAGCAGAGTCACCAGCTGTCGCTACTGCGAAAATAAGGTGCCGGCAGAACAGAAGAATCGCCATATTTCGTTATTTATCCCTTAGAACGGGAAAGGAAATGATCGGAAAAACCTGACGAAAAGGTATAAGACAAGGTCATCGCAACCATTGTCTGGATTCGGGAGTCGGTTACGCAAGGGGAAGGTATTAGCACCCCTCACGTCCATCGTACTCGATGAGATCGATGCTTGTTGTGTTTATCTGATGGTTTGATTAATCTATCTACGCTAAAGGTCTGGTCTGAAAAGAAAAGAAAATGACTCAGCAAAACACAACAGTTCTATGCCTACGTATTCCCGTCTGGAACGAGAAATCAGAGTCAACGTAGTTCGCCTAACTACGGGTTACGGGGAAGGTTACTCGCTGAAATATCGCATCTCGTGCCTATGTACTTTCACACAGCGTGAAAGATCAGAGCAAACGTAGTTCGGGACAACGAGAGACACATGTTTGTCTTTTTTATCCGACTAGGGTTAACAGACGGTTCCAGCAGTTTGGTGTATGCAGCTCGCTCGACGGAGACTTAGGCGTTTACCGTTTGCGGTAGAACCGGGAGTTAACAAAACTCTCCTTCTGAAAAAGGGTTTCCAAATGTTTGATCTTTGTTTTCTGTTTTTTTGAAGAAGTATCTTTTATGGATGTTTGCAACTGATATCGCACTAGAGACTATGACCTGAGAGTGAATGCGTCGCATGTCACCCAAAGGGTGCCATACTAAACATCCAGACTGTTGAAAAGAAACTCTCCAACAACCCTTTCTCAAGTAGCTTAAGGCTCGTAGCGTACGACATTAATTAACCTTTATTACTGTATTTTGATTTGTTTGAAGATGAGAAGAGAAAGGACGCACCAAAGGGAAACTGATCCAATCCTAAAGTTATCATGCAAAGTTGATCCTATGGTTGAGGTTAGGGGGAGCTACCTAATTTTATAATGCATGGTTAGAACCCTAATGTCTATCATAACTTCTCTTGAACAAGAGAATTCAGAGATCCTAAGGGAACATGGCAAAGGAAAGCAACAGTAAAAGAAATAACTGTAAAGAAACAACTGTAAATAAAATGCATGCAATGCAACAGACAAGCAGAAGGAGCCAAGCTCAACTTCTAAAACAAGTAAGCCCAAAGGCAACACACGAAACACAGGCAAGGGAGACAGACTCAAGCTTAAGCCAGCAAGCAAAGCCAATCAATAACAGTCAAGCAGAGGGAGACAGACTCAACCTCTAAATACAGACAAGCAAAGGGAGCTAATCTCAACCTTTAGGATGCTCTTAGGCCTAGATCACTATATGAGAGCCTAGTCTAATGCAACATACCACATAGTCACATAAGCAACAGTAAAGCAAACAGAGAATACAGCAGACAAAAACAGCAGACAAACAGCTCAACAGCAAAGCAGATAAACAACAAAACAAACAAACAGTCTGCAAACAACTTCAAGTCCAAGCCATCCTCAAGAGAAGTCTTCATCTTCATGCTCCAACAAGAGAGAAGAGAGTTATCATCAAGATTATTGATTGATGATGGGAAGCAGGATGGAAACCAAGCGAGTCCGTCCTGGCACTCAACCATACATCTGAGACAGGCATCCTCAAAGGTTCTACCTCTTGTAAAATGCCACACATCCTTCCAAAGGAAAGATGAGGCTTTCACATAGGGACCTTGAATCATAGTATGAGAATGGAAAGCAATCATAGCAATCCATGTTGATGTGAAGCAAGAGAAATCAAACTAATCTCTTCCTAAACCCTAATTGAACAAGCTCAAAGAAAGCTACTAAAAGAAGGTCTAAACACCAAATCAAGCACCACCATCAAGCAAACAGAAGCTTATACATGTCTAAAGCACCATCAAAGAAGATTAGCAAACCTATTATGAACTAAAGGCCACCATTGAGGTCATCCTAAAGCAAGTGCTATGTTGAAAGCAACTTAAAGCTAGCCTAAGTACTAAATCAAGTTAAAATACCAAAACTACTTCTAAAATCCTATAAGATTTTCTAAGGGAACCTAAAATGGTTAAGGACCTATAGTAGAAAGGTCAGGGATCAAATCAAATGGGAAGGTCACCTAAAAAATCCTAGATCACAAGGTATCAAATGAAAACCCTAAAATGGAAGGTCTAATGATCCTAATCCAAAACAGAACCTAATGTTGTCTAAAAAATCTGAGATAATTCCTAAGGGATCATGCATCTCTAATCTACCAGCTAGTCAAAAATCTCAACAAGAATCCATACCAATTGAAAGAACAAAAATCAGAAAGAAGATGGATCAAAAATGCAAAATTAAAGAAAATAGAAAAATGAGAAAATGTCAAATAAATTGAAAATCAGGCAAAAATCAAATGTAAAAGCACAGAAAAACCACAAATAAAATCTAGAGCATGGACATATTTTTATTTTATTTTTCTGACCAGAAATGGATTTATTATGAATTTAAAATGAAACACACAATTAAAATAATAAGAAAATCAATTAAAAGAAAATAAAATGCTGAATTAAAATAGAGGCGTTGGATAGTTGGACTAAGTCTCCTAATCTAAGGGCTCACAGGCTGCCACCTCAAAAATGAAACGCTGCATTTCATCTGGTCAAAGTTCAAATCTGAGAACATATCATGGCCATTGGATGCGTGGACAAAGTCTTCGTTCTAACCAGATCCAAGGGTGAAGAGATCATCTTCTCCATTCAAACTGGAAATGGAGGGAGAATTGCAGCGGTGGCCGAAGAAAGACGTTGGTCGTTGTAACGCCCCGATTCTGAATTCCCATTAATTGTTGAGTCTTTTAATTTATTTAATTGATGTTTGTTTTAAATTGAGAAATTATATATTGCTATGTGGTGTTTTGCTTATTTTATCTATTTTTACCGATTCAGAGAGTTTTCGGGGAATTAGAGTAAAAAAGGGCATTTTAGACATTTAGCACTTTAGTGTGAGAATTGATTGATAAGTGTTGGAAAGAATTTGAGAGGAAAGAAATAGAGATAGAAATAGAATAAGAGAGGAAAAAGGAAGAAGATAGTAACATAAGAAGAAAAAAACAAGAGAAAGAAAAGAGGAGAAGAGAAAGAGAAGAGAAAGTGGAGAGGAAAACCTAGAATCATCAAGGGATCATCACCAAAGCTTGCAATCGATCGGTAAGGGTGTGAAACTCCATCATCTCTTTAATGTATATGATTGTATGTGTATGTGTGTGGATTTTTTAGAGTTTCTACTCTTTTTCCACTTAGGTTAGAAGTTGGTTTTGTGAGTAGAATGAGGTTTTAATCGGTTAGAACTCGGATTAGACGATGTAGTTTAGTCGGGTGATGGTTGGGTGGTGCTACTGTGACCGGTTTGGATTTAATCGGTTGGTTGTGTGGAGTTTGGGCTTTGAGACAGCCATGGAAGTTCTGTCTTCGCAAGTTCGCCAGGCGAAAGGCAGCGAAGCTTCGCCAGGCGAAGCCCAGCGAGCTGTAGCGAAGCAAGTCAGAAGCTAATACCCTGTATTCGCTGGCAAGTTCGCCAGGCGAGGTGAGTTGGCGAAGGTTCGCCAGGCGAGTGGGTAGCGAGCCTCAGCGAGTAATTCCAGAATTACTCCCAGTGGACTTCGCTGGGGAGTTCGCCAGGCGAAGGCCAGCGAGCATTCGCTGCGTGGCTTCGCCAGGCGAAGGTTGGCGAACCTGGCAGTGTTATTTGTTTTGCTGTTTGTTCATGGCATGATGTTTGGTTGATTCAATTATGATTAATGCCTATATGAATGATTGATGTGTGAACTGTTTCAACATGTTGTGCTGTGGGTGGCCGAAAGGCGTGAATCCTAGATTGTGGAGCCGATTGTGAATCTTAATCGTTTGATAATGTTGTGCGTTTGCTCGAATTAGATAGAAATGCATTGATGGATTAATAGGTATGTAAACCTTGTGTGAAATGGTGTATAATGTGAATGCATAATGAATATATGTGATGTATGTGATAAATGCAATGAGTATGTTTGTGAACATAGTATGCATTTTTGTGATTGATCCCGTGGAGGATTTGTAGAACCTCGTATGATACGATGGTTATATTCGATTCCGTGGAGAATCGGTTGCATTGAGTGATTCCTTGGAGAATCGGTTGCATTGTGTGATTCCTCGGAGAATCGGTCATAACATGTAATCCCGTGGAGGATTGGTTAGAGTATTTGATTCCATGGAGAATCTGCTGAGTACTTGATCCCGTGGAGGATCTGCTGAATATTCGATTCCGTGGAGAATCTGATGAATATTTGATTCCGTGGAGAATCTGCTGAGTACTTGATCCCGTGGAGGATCTGCTGAATACTCGATTCCTTAGGGAATTTGTTGAATGAGTCGGTACCGCATTTGCATCTGCATAGAGTCGTGTGTCGGTCTCTATGAGTTGCATGAGTCATCTGTGTATGATGCATTGGTTGTGTGAATATAACTGTGTATGTTTTATGTGACTGTTTGGAGAAAATATAGTGAATGTTCATGTGTATGTGTAGAGACATGATTATTTGTATATGCTTAATGTGGTGAGAACATAATTTGAGTATAACTTGTATAATTATGGAGTTATGTATATATACAATTTTATGCATTAACTGTTATGATGTTGTTTCTCACCCTTCTGCTGTTTTATAATGCTCTATGAGGCATTGCAGAGTAGGAAGCTGGAGGTTCTTTTTGTGAAGCGATGTCTTCATTCTTTTTGGTCAATGGCTCTGATATGTAACATCTGGGTAGTTAGGAAGCCTTTGACTCTTTTGGAGTTACATTTGTTTTGATCCTTTTGTGATACATATGTGTATGTATCTGCTGTGGATATGTTGTAAAGCATGAATTAACTGATGGTTGTATATACTTTTATGAATGAGATCGATTCAATATTTGGATGTTTCCGCTTTATTCTAAATATTGAGATGTGGGTTACCCATTGTTGCATATCTATTTTGAGCAGGTATCGTATGTGTTTAATTTCATGATAATGTGATGCGCCTCTTTTATACCATGTTTTAATCAAACTCTGATGAAATAAATTTTCTATGTGCCTAATTGATTTATCTAATTTATTTGGGGTATAGAAAGGGGGTGTTACAGTCGTCTTCTCCGGCGAGACATCATGCACAGGTCATCAAACCTCAACTAAATTTACACAATCTCACTCCAAATTTCACGTAGATTCCAAATAACACCTTCATTTTTCCTGAATCCTTCTAGATTTTGAAACACGATAGTAAACAGAAATTACACCAAATCCTCAAGTGTCACCAAACCTTAATCCAAAACCACAGATCAACTCCTCATGTTTCACAGATCATCCTCAACTAATTAGATTATGTTAAAACCTCAAGAACAAGCCAATTCGCATCCAAACAGAAATTCAGTTGCATCTTAATTTGTCTTTAATCCTTCAATTTTTGATCCTGAATCCATCTAATAACCTTCCTAAAGCCTAACCACATGTCAATTCTACTTAGATCATGCTAAAATTAGTGCAATCGTGAATTGTTCAAACCTGGTTTGTAGCTTCAAATTGAGGCAGTTATGGTGCTCCTCTTGCTCCAATCTTGTGCAGATCCACTCAATGAAGTATGTTGAAGATGTTTGTAGATTTGAATTACCTTGAATTGCTCTGAATCAGAAATCACGATTTCACACTTGAAGCTTGAAACTCAACTTGCAATCTCTGAATCAGTCATAGAACTTATATAGAAGATGTTTGTGGGCTTTAAAGGTCCATTGGAGGCCCAAATCAGAATATCCACATTTCAATTTTCCTTGAAAATTCCAAACATGGTGAACACGCATTTGCACTCAAAACTTCTCCAAGAAGCTTCAATTCCCTTGCTTATGGTCTGGTGAGAGTGTAGAGATCAATTGGAAAGCTTGTTTGCACCTTATGAGCAATCTTTGATGTGTTGCTTATTTGTGAAGTAACAAACCAAACCACCATGAAATAAGCCCCAAATGAAAATTCTAATAATGCCAAAGTGATTAGAATGATTTTTCTGATTAAAATGAGTACTCACTTGGCCTTGTTTGAACACATATGAATTAATCTTGAATTTTTCACTTAAATGCCTTTAAATTCTCCTTTTTGCCAAATTTCTCAAACCAAGTCTCACCCTAATCCAAATCAATTCATCATGAGTACATGGTTAACCTAAAATCGTCATTTTGAGCAAGTTTTGTGTTTGACAAAACTTCATTTGAAGCTTGCAAGATAGTGAAAATGACATATAATCTCACTTTCCCAAAATACCCCTAACTTGTAAACCTCATAACTTGAGTTCTACAAATCATATGGAAGACTTCTAATACAATTTGGAAAGCTAATATCAAGACCTACAACTTTCATGGTTACCAAAAGTTTAGGAGAAACACCCTTCTAGGTCAAACGTTCCATGGAATTTGGTTGACTTTTGCAGACAAATTTCACACTCATCTGATGACATGTAACTTGTTTGGACCATAACTTGAGTTCTATAAATCCAATGGAGGACTTCTAGTACTCAAATTAAAGCTAAGAACATGCTCTAAAAGTTTCATGTTGGAAAAAAGTGGAGATGAAACGTGTATCTTGAGATAAGTGGTCTTGAAGTTAGGCACTAAATAGGGGATTTTACCCTGAGAACCCTAGTTTAGCAACTGCTCACACTTTGAATTCTTCTTGATTGATCTTGGAATATCACCTCATGTATCTCAAAAAAGCTATCCATGATTACAAATACTTAGAATTGAGCTTTGATCCTCTTCAATTGCACACTTGACTTAGGATTACTTAGATGAAAACCCTAATTGCAACACCCTCAACTGTGGCTCTTCATACTTGGCACAATGACTTAGCTGAGCTCCATCATGGCCCTCAAGGCACTCTATGAGCTCTATCCATACACTCTCTCCTTGATCAAGGCTCCAAAACCCCTTGATGGTCTTCAATTGGTCCTCAGATTAGGAGATTAACCACATACAAACAACTGAACCTCTCAAGAACCCAACCCTCTTCCTGATGACTTTGGTGACTTCTCAAGCTTGCATAAGACCTCTAGATAGGCTCCTTTTGATATAAACCACACATGATCCCCTGCACAAATGAAAAATGCTATGCTATGCAAATGTTAGAACAATGCAATGCTAATGCAATGAAACATAAGCCAAGTAAGAAAAGGTTCGGCAAATTTTTGGGTGCAACAACTGCCCCTATTCAAGCGGCTTGAACCTGACTGGACGAAAAGAGAATGGATTTCTAACAATCGAGGTAAAAGGCAGTTGAATACCAAAGAACCCGGAAATTTGCTAACCAAAGAAATAAACTGCACAAACTGCTTGGGGGCAAATATCCAGAAAATTGAATCTGGTTGTTACGGAAACACACTGATCAATCATCTGATAAAGAACCTGATTTCAACATCAACCACCTGTGTGACGCCACAGGCGTTGAATCAACACACTAGATCAGCAACAATCAAACTTCAAATATATGCTACAATAAGCGGGCACTACGTCAAGCGCGTCATCCACGTACTATCCTGGATCTTCCATTTCCACATAAACGGGCAAGCACTACATAAAAGTGCTAATCTGGCATCCAAAGGCTTGAATGAACAACTTTGTGGGGAACAACTCTGTCGACACGGGTAACAACTCTATCAGCACAGGTAACTTCTCCGTCAACACGGGTAAACTCTCCGTCAACACGGGTAACATCTCCGCCAATCACGGGTAAAACAGGTAAACTCTCCGCCAACACGGGTAAATTCTTCGTTAACACAGCTAACAATAAGTAAAGTCTCCATCAACAAGGGTAAAATCTCCGTCAACACGGGTCAAAACCTGTAAAATCTTCGTCAACACGGGTAAACAACCTCCGTCAACACGGATAAACAATTTGTCAAAACAGATAAAATCTCCATCAACACGGGTAAGGATGGGTGACAACATAGGTAAAATCTCCGTCAACACGGGTGAACATCTCCGTCAACATGGGTAACAATCTGTCAAAACAGATAAAATCTCCGTCAACACGGGTAAACATCTCCGTCAACCCGGGTGACAACATAGGTAAAATCTCCGTCAACACGAGTGAACATCTCCGTCAACACGGGTAACAATCTATCAAAACAGATAAAATCTCCGTCAACATGGGTAAACATCTCCGTCAACCTGGGTGACAACATAGGTAAAATCTCCGTCAACACGGGTGAACATCTCCCTCAACACGGGTAACAATCTGTCAAAACAGATAAAATCTCCGTCAACATGGGTAAACATCTCCGTCAACCCGGGTGACAACATAGGTAAAATCTCTGTCAACACGGGTAAACATCTCCGTCAACACGGGTCGAAATTTGTAAAATCTCCGTCAACACGGGTAAGGATCTTCGTCAACACGGGTGATAATCTGAAGGTTTAATCCATGAGATTTTAACGCTGACGCAACAGCAATCCGAGGAAAACTGTACTGGGGAAACTCTGACGTTAACTGCCAGGTATTTACTTTGACAACAAGCAACGACTTCAAAGGTCTAATCTCTTAAATCCTCTAACACTGACGTAACATCAATTTGAGGAACACTTTGCTAGGGAAGAAGAGAAACTTAATCAAGCAAATCTGATGAGGGAATACATGGTGAGACGAACGTTATCATCACATATCTCATGTCAAGAATTTGAATATCCGAAAACCATCCTGACCAAGAATTCAAGTCTCTTGCAGGGAAAAACACCTGAAAACAAAGAGGTAACCAACCTGGCTTATGTTTCAAAATGCACATGTTTGAAAATGGCGTAATGCTCCATATGGAATGGAAATGCTACGCGTTTGGGTAGATGCTAATATGGTGCATATATGATGATATATGCAAGATGCAAATGCAGGCTCGGGCTGCTGGAGAAAAGCTAGATACAAAACCGCTACAGCAAAATAAATGCTAAAGACAAAGCCAACTCCACAGGGGATAACTGGGTATCACAGAGTTATTTCAACAAAATAAATGCTGGAAAGGTGAACCGACTCTGCTGGGGGAAAAAATCCTACTGGGGGATAGCTTAACAAATCCGTAGTTACGAACTCTAGGAGCTCTATCCACACACTCTCTCCTTGATCAAGGCTCCACAACCCCCTGATGGTCTTCAATTGGTCCTCAGATTAGGAGATTAACCACATACAAACAACTGAACCTCTCAAGAACCCAACCCTCTTCCTGATGACTTTGGTGACTTCTCAAGCTTGTATAAGACCTCTAGATAGGCTCCTTTTGATATAAACCACACATGATCCCCTGCACAAATGAACAATTCTATGCTATACAAATGTTAGAACAATGCAATGCTAATGCAATGAAACATAAACCAAGTAAGAAAAGGTTAGGCAAATTTTGAGGTGCAATACAATGGTCACTTTGTTCCATGATATGATTCATCATAAGATTGAAGTATATGTTAGTGACATGATAGAAAAGTCACAAATAGAGGAGGAACATATCGTAAACCTTTTGAAGTTGTTTGAGAGGATAAGGAAATTCAGACTGAGGTTGAATCCGAACAAGTGCACTTTTGGTGTCAAGTCAGGAAAGTTGTTGGGGTTCATTGTCAGTGAAAAAAGGAATGCCAGCGCCGAAAACGGAGAAAGAGGTTCATGGTTTCTTGGGTAGATTGAACTACATTTCTAGGTTCATATCGCATCTCACAGCCACGTGTGAACCCATGTTCAAATTGTTGAAGAAAGATCAGGCGGTCGTCTGGAACGAAAATTGCCAAAGGGCATTTGATAAGATAAAAGAATATTTGCAAGAGCCTTCGATACTTATACCTCCAGTAGCTGGAAGGCCATTGATAATGTATCTAATGGTTCTTGAGAACAGGATGGGTTGTGTTCTCGTTCAGCATGACGAGACTGGAAGAAAAGAGCATGCAATATACTACTTGAGTAAAAAGTTCACAGATTGTGAATCCAGGTACTCAATGTTGGAAAAAACTTGTTGCACAGTCGCTTGGGCTGCCAAACGCCTAAGACAATATATGATAAATCATACAACCATGTTGATTCTGAATATGAATCCGATTAAGTACGTCTTTGAAAAACAAGCACTTTCGGGGAGAATTACCAGGTGGCAGATGGTTTTGACAGAATATGATATTCAATACGTTTCCCAAAAAGCTATCAAAGGGAGTATTCTGTTAGAATATCTTGCTGAACAGCCGATTGACGACTACCAACCAATGAAGTTTGAATTTCCCGATGAAGATATCATGTTCTTAAAGATGAAGGATTGTGATGAGCCATTACCCGATGAAGGTCCAGAGAAGGGTTCCCAATGGCAGATGATATTTGGCGGTGCTGTTAACTCATATGGTAGTGGAATTGGAGCAATTATCACGACTCCTCATGGTTCTCATATCCCATTCACTGCCAGGTTAACATTTCCTTGCACCAATAATGAAGCCGAATACGAAGCTTGTATTATGGGTTTGGAAGAAGCCATTGATCTGAGGATTAAGAATCTAAATGTATACGGCAATTCAGCGCTAGTTGTCAATCAGATCAAGGGAGAATGGGAGACACGATAGCCTAATCTGATACCTTACATGAACTATGCAAGGAGGATGTTACCTTTCTCTGACCGAATAGAGTTCCACCACGTGCCGAGAGCAGAGAATCATATGGCGGATGCCTTAGCCACTTTATCCTCGATGTATAAGGTGAATTTTTGGAATTATGCTCCAAGAATAGTCATCTCTCGCCTTGATAGGCTGGAATTCGTATTCTCCATTGAGAAAGCTTCTGATGGCAAGCTGTGGTTTTATGACATCCAGAATTTCCTCAAGAACCAAGAATATTCGCCAGGGGCGTCGACCCGAGATAAGAAGACTCTGAGGAGGTTAGCTGGGAACTTTTATCTAAACCAGGATGGTGTACTCTACAGGAGGAATTATGACTTGGTGCTTTTACGATGCATGGACGAAAAAGAAGCGAGCTTGCTTATGGAAGAGATCCACGAAGGTGCCTTTGGTACACATGCCGGCGGGCATGCCATGTCGCGAAAGTTGTTACGAGCAGGGTATTATTGGTTGACTATGGAGTCAGATTGCTTCAAGTATGCAAAGAAGTGCCATAAATGCCAGATTTATGCTGATAAGATTCATGTGCCGCCGAGTCCGTTGAACGTCATGGCGGCGCCTTGGCCCTTTTCCATGTGGGGCATTAACATGATTGGTAAGATTGAGCCCACCGTACCTAATAGACATCGTTTCATCCCGGTAGCCATTGATTACTTCACCAAGTAGGTGGAAGCAGCTTCCTATGCTAATGTCACTAAGAAAGTGGTAGCCCGGTTTATCAAGAAGGACATCATATGTCGCTACGGAGTGCCCGAGAGAATCATTACTGATAATAGTTCGAACTTGAACAACAAGATGATGAAGGAATTGTGCCAAAATTTCAAAATTGAGCATCATAACTCATCTCCCTATCGTTCGAAGATGAATGGCACTGTCGAAGCAGCCAACAAGAATATCAAGAAGACAGTGCAGAAGATGGTTGTAACCTATAAGGATTGGCATGAGATGTTGCCCTTTGCTTTGCATGGATATCGTACTTCGGCACGTACCTTAACTGGGGAAACTCCTTTCTTGATAGTGTATGGTATGGAAGTTGTCCTGCCATTGGAAGTCGAGATTCCTTCTTTGAGAGTCATGGTCGACGTCAAGCTTGATGAGGCAGAATGGATAAGAAATAGATTGAATCAGCTCAGCCTAATGGACGAGAAAAGGCTGGCATCTATTGCATATGGTCAGTTGTATCAGAGTCGGATGAAAAAAGCTTTTGACAAGAAGGTGCGCCCTCGAAGCTTTCAGACAGGCGAGTTAGTATTGAAGAGGATTCTCCCTCCACAAACAGATCACAGGGGTAAATGGACTCCTAATTATGAAGGTCCATATGTCGTGCAAAAGGTTTTCTCCGGAGCAGCCTTACTATTATCAACCATGGATGGTGAAGATTTCACATCCCCTGTGAATGCAGACGCAGTTAAAAAATACTTTGCTTAAAGAGACTTGCTGGAAAGAAAAAAGAATATTCAGGCAAAAATGGGGCATCCTGGCGAACCATAAAAAGAATGGGTTCGAGCAAAAATTAGGGATAAAAAGAAAAGATGTAAACCCGCAAAGTTGAAAACCTGAAAAGGTGACTTTGGCAAAAATGGGTATCCCGGTGAATTGAAAACCCAAAAGGGAAATCCAGGAAAAAGTTAGGGATTTGAAAAGCAAATGACTGCGTTCTGTGTGTTGATCTTCAGAGTATAGTGGATTGAGGGAGGACCTGAGGGTTGTTTATCTAAATCAATCTCTTCAGAGGACGAAGCGTCAGGGAATCATCGAAGTCAGGCGAGTCATAGAGGGATCAGCTCATGGTGTTTGTCTGTACCATATTGCCGACATTTCTGTATATTTCTGTGCATTTTTGTAAAAAAAAAAAATTTGTGCAGCTTCCTCTTTTCAGGGGTTGCATCTGTTGTAAAATCTGCCTATTTCCAGGCCTTTTGTCAATAAAACATATACTGTTCAGTAAATTGTTTGTCTTGCTTTAATCTTTACTGTTTTGTTTGCGAAAAACGCCCGATGTTTTGATAAAACGGCGCATACATAAACTTGCAGGCTTTGGCCGATAATCGTTAAAACTTTGATTTATTTGAACGGTGTCATGGATGATGATCGAGATAGTTCCCTTTGTGCAGGATCTCTTGTTGTTTGTTCATTTGCAGGGTCGTTACCCTTGGGGTAAACTTCCAGAGGTGCATCCCCGGTAGAATCACCATTCCCACAAAAGGAGGTGTGTAGTTGAGACCCAGTTTTCTCTCTAGTAGAGGTTTGTTTCTGCCAAAAAAAGATGTGCAGGTTGAGTGGGTAATTTCATCCCCGGCAGATTGTTTGTATACACTCACTCCTCAGCAATTCCAGGTTGAATTCTCCAGCAAGGTAGAATCATTCCCAGAGCATCGAGATTTATATCCCTCGTGCAGGTCAGGTATGTGTCTGTATCCCCAGCAGGTTGTAGGTACGCACTTACTCCTCAGCGAGTCGAGATTAGATTTCTTTCCACCAGGCAGGTTTGGAACTGTTTTCCCAGCAGCGGAGCATGTTTAGGATTTTGATTCCCCACAGAATCTAGGCATATGATTTGGTATCCCTTTAGGGTTTAAAGTGGTGATTCATTCCTCAAGCAAGGGTCGAAGAGGTTTCTTCTCATTGTCTAATCCCCAGCGGAGTCAGCAGAACAGTTATTCTTCCCCGCAGAGTAAAGTTACTCCCTGAAAATTGTTATTCTTTATCCTCAGCAGAGAGAGTGTGGGATAATTTCCCAGCCAATCTTATCCGGTTATCCCCAGTTGAGTAATCCCCGGTAGGTCGGATTTTTGATCTTCAGCACAGTGGAGCTACTCCCAGATGCATGTTTTGTACCCCAGAAGGATTTCGGTGTTCTAGAAGGCAGTTAAGGGCTAATTTCCCGGTAAATTGAGTTATCCCAGTGGTTGATTATTATCCCCGACAGATTCGTTGATTTCCCCAGCAGGATAGACTTATCTTCAGCTTTTGGTTGTCTTTCCCCAACCGGGTCGTCTGTTCCCCAGGAGAGTTGTATCTTGGAAGGCCGCTCAGGGCATTTTCTCGCAGCAGGATTTAATCTGATCTCCGACAGAGTGGAGTTTTGTTTAACATGTGGTGCTATCTCCCCAGTAGAGTGGATTTGTTCTCCCCGACCAAGTCGAGTGAGCCCCAGAAGAGTGTTATTCTGGTATACCGTTCAGGAAGTTTTCCTCAATAGAGTTTGAGTTGATCCCCATTAGGGTGAATTTTTTGTTCTCGTCAGAGCAATATTATCCAGGGAGGTTCTTTTTCAGAAGGCCATCCAGGGTTTGTTTCTTAGCATATGTCCAATCGTAATTGGCACGTTCCATCTCCCCAGTGGAGTTGGCTTTGTCCCTTCAGCATTTATTTTGCTGATTCGGTTCCGGTGCATCTGCATTGTGCATATCATTCTCAGAAACGCGTAGAATTTTCATCTCGTATGGAGCATTACGCCATGTTCAAACATATGCATGTGAAACATAAGCCAGGTTGTTAGCTCTTATTTTTCAGGTGTATTTCCAACAGATGGATGATTTCCTTTGCCCGTGTGGTATCCAGACCATGGCAGATTATGATGTGATTCTTTTGCCCGTATGGTATTCAGACCATGGAAATTTGTGATATTGATTCCTTAGCCCGTATGGTATCCAGACCATAGCGAGAATCTTTGACAGATGTGTTTCAACTTATTAGGTGTTTCCCAACAGAGTTGCTTGGTTATGTTTCTCTTCCTTCCCTAGTGAAGTCGCCACCAGAGTTGCTTGTTTAAGTTTCTCTTACCCCAGCGGAGTTCTCTTGTGCATTTTCGTTAGAAGTTTATCAACTGCGTGTTGATCCGGCCTTCAGGTTCGATGCTCGCTTTTATTTAGCGAATGCCTGCTGGTTAGCATAAGTTTCTCAACTGCGTGTTGATCTGGCCTTTGGGTTCGATGCTCGCTTTTATTTAGCGAATGCCTGCTTGGACTAGAAGATGATCTCAACTTCGTGTTGAGTCGGCCTTCATATTCGATGCCTGTCTTTTTTAACAGATGCCTGGCGGCGATGTTAGATTTTTTTCTCAGCTTCGTGTTGAGTCGGCCTTCGGGTTCGATGTCTGTTTTTATTTAACAGATTCCTAGTTGCGTGTCGAGTTTTTCTGATTGGTAATCAGTTAGTTTGTTGCCTTTGCAACTATTAATTCAGTTATTTCCGGAGATCTTTGTTCCCAGTAACAGTTTTCAGTTCTATCTCTGCGGTTGGAAAATTTCCGGGTTCTTTGGTATTCAACCATCTTTTACCTTGTTTTCTTGAAAGTCATTCGCTTTTCACCCAGTCAGGTCCAAATCGCTTGAATAGGGGCAGCTGTTGTACCCCAAAATTTTCCCAACCTTTTTCTTTACTTGGCTTATGGTTCATTTCATTCTTCAGCATTTGTATGTTGCATAGCATTGTCTTTTGCAGGGGATCAAGGGAAGTGTGCCATTCAAGAGAAAGTTATCAAAGGTTTCAAACTCAATCAAGAGTGCTTGTTTAATTTATCAAATGCTTATACTCATCAGGAAGTGGGCAAAGTTCGTTGAGAAAGAAGATTGACAAGTGTTGCTTACCTTCTATCTTGGAGGACAATTGAAGATCATCAGGGGTTCACAAGTTCATGGTCATGGACAAGAGATGTTGGAGAAGCTCATTGAATGCTTTTGAAGCCATTAGGAATCTTATCTAAGTGGCCATATCATTTGCAAGAGGTTGTAGTCAAAGTTTGTGCACCTAGGGTTTCATCTGCTTAGTGCAAGGTCAACTGTGGGCTTGAAGGAGTTTGAGACTTGGTTCCAAGTCATTGGAGTCATGGGAAGTCATGTTGAGACATCTAGGATGTCATATCAAGTTCAAATCAAGGAGAATCAAGAGTATAAGGAGTTACTAAATTAGGGTTTCAGAGGATGTCAATGTAAAATCCCCTTCTTTAGGAGCTAACTTCAAGGACAAGTTACCTCAAGATACAAGTTGAATCTCATTTTCTTATAAACATGAGACTTGTAAGGAATGTTATAAGATTTCTTTTGAGTACTAGAAATAATACATTGGGTTTGTGGAGCTCAAATTATGATGCCATCAAGTTATGGGTCTTAGATGAACATATTTTTCAGTCAACAAAAGTCAACTCACTTCCAAGGCACTTTTGACCTAGAATCATGTTTCTTCTCAACTTTTGAGGAACATGAAAGTTATTCCTCATGATCTTAGTGTCGCTACTGCGAAAATCGGCGCCGGCTGAACAAAAGAGTCGCCACCGTGCGTTATTTATCCCAACGGAGGGAAAGGAAACGCTCGAAGTAAACCTACCGCAAAGACGGGAAAGGAATGGTCGTCGCAACCAAATCCTGGATTCGGGAGTCGGTTACATAAGGGGAAGGTATTAGCACCCCTCACGTTCGTCGTACTCGACGTGATCCACGCTTGTTTTCTAGTACGGATTGTTATTCTATCTACTCTATAGGTCTGGGGTTAAAAGAAAATAAAATGACTCGGCAAAGTATCGCACTTTATGCCTACGTATTCCCGTCTGGAATGAGAAATCAGAGTCAACGTAGTTCGCCTACCTACGGGAAATGAGGGGAAGGTTGCTCGCTAGGATATCGCATCTTATGCCTACGTACTTTCATACAGCATGAAAGATCAGATCAAACGTAGTTCGGGCTACGTACGACACAAGTCTGTCTGTTTATCTTTTATCCTTCTGAAAAAGGTTTTCTCCTGATTACGGGTCCAAGCGGACAAAGAATGACACTTTGATTGGTTTTCAGTCTTTTACGCAAGAACTGATTTTTATTGATGTTTGAAATCTTATTACTGTATTTTTTTGATTGTTTTGAGATAGAAGAGAAAGCACTCTAAAAACCTAGGGTTTGAAAATGGGAATCAAAACTACCCTAATGTTGTCATGCATGGATGAGAGCCTAATGTCTATCATATTTCTCTCTTGCGCAGAGAGAAACATAGATCCTGGGGGACAAACGGAAAAGAAACATCAAATATACAGTAAAGCAGTAAAATACATGGATGCAGCAGTACAAGCGAGGCAAGGGAGTCCCACTCAACCTCGAACCTGGAAAACAATAGGCAAAGTGAAACGGCTTCACTTCAAACCTAAGGAGAAAAATTAACAAACAATACAGCAAAGAAAATAAAACCCCAAAAACCCAGCTCTGACAGCACACCAGCTACTACAGCAGCAGCTCTGAAAAACACCCAACTCTGACAGTTGATTAACAGCAATCTTCCAATGAACCCCAGAGATCCAACTCCAATGATACCCAAGCTACAACAAGCTTCCATCTCCAAGAAATCACCAAGCTCAAGCAAGCACAGAATCTTAACCAATTGACAGCATCAGACAACATATAGCTCCAAACAGCAGTAAACCCTAGCTTCAACAGCTGCACAGTTTTGACATGAATAATCTTCATCTTTGTCAATCTTTGATATTCATCCCTATCTTCAGTGGCTTCTTTCTTCAAGGCAAGCTCTCCTGGATGATAGTCACTTAACAAGATGAGTTGAATGTTAAACAGTTCATTGACTACCAAAGGAAGCCTACAAACAGTTTAACATTATAGAAGAGTGGTTCTCTCAAAGTTATACCTCTAAGGTAAGGCCACTTATCCCTCCAAAGGAGGGAGGTGAATACCATAGAGGGACTTTATGTCATAGAGAGAAATGGAAGCACATGAAGTTATCCATGTTTATACAAAACAATTCAGTCTATTCTAAGGCTCTGCTTATTCCTATTATTTCTTATGTCTTCAATCAGCTCCCAGCACAAACAATCTTCAAGCTTCAACATTTGATTATCATCTTCAATCTTCTTTTTTAATGTATTCATGCTCCACAAGCTCAAACCAAGCCCCATACCCCATAGAAAAGCCCAGAAGCCCAAGCAAACAAATATAAACCCCAAGTGGGAACACCAAACAAACACTCCATTTGTAAAATATACTAAAAATAGTACTATAGTATTTGAAATTCTAAGATTAATTCTAAGGGGATTTCTACATCTACCCTACATACCCTATATGTCCCAGAACCTAATTCATGCTAAAAACCCCAAAATAAAATGTTATAATGCACCTATGTTGAGTTTGAACCCTACTTGTACTAACCTAATGTTCTTTAGTCAAAACTAAACAAAATTAATCCACAAAAATGTGGCATAAATCCAGGGGGAACTTAATGTTCTAATCTAACTACTACAAAAAGAATAGAATCAAAATATGAATTTAAATGACTAAACAAAATTCACCAAATAATATGTACAAATAAAATGAAAATAAAAAGCAATTAAATGTGAAAATTCACCATAAATGGAAAAGTGCCTAAAATAATATTTTTATTTTTCTACAAATTTTTTGAGACAATTATTAAAATGAGGGAAAAAATCCCATGTCAAAATGATTATTTTTGGATTTAATATGAATTTTCAAAGATGCTAAGTGAAATGAAACAAATAAAATGAAAAATGAAAAATTCATGTGACAAATAGCAATTAATCACAACGTAAAGATGCACATGGGCCAGGGGGTGTTGGTAGCATGCGCGCTAGGCCCATGTTTGCCTCAGAAAAACAACATAAAAGAATAAACCGGGGGGGGGGGGGACGAATAGCGAGAAATTCACTTTGATTCTCGTTTGGGCCCCAAACGGGGGGTGCGAGCAGTAAACGACCTAAGGCCCAAACCAGAACACCCAAAGGGAGATGGGGTGTTAATGGTAAACCAGGGATTATGGTCAGAAAACCTCAAATGGGCCTAATGCCCGAGCCCACTCCCATTCAACTTCAGCAAAACAAACCTAAAACTCTATTATCCCTCTCCCTCACACGGCCACTGTTCATCCTCTCTAACCAGAAACCCTAAACGGCGCTCTTCCCTGAACCTCTCTCAAACCTGCAAACTCTGAAACTGAATCAACCATAACCCTTGTTCTCAACACCATCACCAATTAAACCCTCAAAACTCTATTCAAAAACACTAATCCCTAACATACTCACCTCACCAACTTCTGATATTCAAACCTAAACACCAAGATTTACCCTAATCTCATTTCCAACCTAGCGCTCGAAAACAAGCTTGATCTAGCTAACCAAACAGCAGGCATGCTTACGAGTTAGAGAAAGAAGAACAAAAACCTGGGGAATCTGATGAAGACGGAGGTTCTGGGAAGAACTTCTTGAAGATTCTGGAGATTGATGAAGATCGAGGAGTCCTGATGACGATCTTGAAGCCGGTGATCGAAGATACTCAAAGAAAATTGAAGAACAACGAAGGATCCGTCGACCGCGATGAACTCAATGGAAGATCGAACAAATCTTGGCGAAGAATGTTCTTGGCGTTTCTGGAAATTTGACGAAGATCAGATGATCTTGATGAAGATTCCGGCGAAGATTGATAGAAGATGATCGGTGAGGATTGGTGTTGAGAGGAGAAAAAAATCTGGGAAAATTGCAGTTTCCGGCGGTCTCAACAGACTCCGGTGACTGTTACGGCGGAGGAAGACGGTGGCTGCATGGCCTGCGGTGAGGGTTTCCGGCGAGGTGGGGTAGTGGGACAGGTGGCGCTCACATGCAATGGGTGGTGGCGGTGAGTGTTCAGGGCGTGACAAGTGGCGCTGAGGGAAGATTAGGGGAAGCCACGTGGGTAGTGTGTTGGCGCAATCTGAGAAAGAGAGAGAGAGAGTGAGGTGGCTGAAAGGTGGCACACACGCGTGGCAACCCTCTTATAGTGACAAGTGGCATTATTTGGACCTTGGACTGGGCTTTCTGATTGGATAATAGGCCCAATGGATCTGATTAATTGATGAACATGATTATCTGAACTAAACTCAAAAATTAGGGGCTAATTAACTAAACAAAAATTTAAACTAATTAACTAAACAAAAATCTGATAATAAAACCCTAATTAAAATAAAACGAAAATTAAAAATAAAACCTAATTAATCTATCATTAATCCTAATTAATCCTAAAACAAAAATTAAAAATAAAACCTAATTAATCAGAAAAAATATTTAATATCTAAAAACCATTTAAAAAAATCTAATTAAATCTGAAAAAATCAAATAAACTCTAAAAAAAATCTAAAACAATTAATCCTTTTAAAAAAAAAAAAACTATTCTATTAATTTTGAAAATACAATTAAAACTTAATAAAATCTAAAAAAAACATGAATATCTATTTAAAAAATCTATTCTTATTAAAGAAAAATGAAATCTAGTTATATCTATTTTTTTTAAAAGTCTATTAAAAGGAAAATAATATCTAAAAATCTTTTAAATCTATTAAATCTCTAAAAAAAGAAAAGAAAATCTATTTAAAACTCTAAAAATTATTTAAAAATCTATTAAATTCTATAAACAAAATACCATCCTATTTATTATCTAAAAAAACAAATAACCCTATTAAAATCTATTAAATGCATTAAAAAATCTAGAAAATAGAAGAAAAATCCTAAAAAATACCAGGAGGCCGATTAAATCGATTATAAAACGATTGCGCAACCATAACGAAACCCGGGCCCCGAGATGGCCTGAAAACACAGGGAACGAGCACCAATTCTCAAAATACGCTTATTCAAACCGGCCTGAACTGCCTGACACGCCAAGGGCTGCAATCCCGATAAAATCAACCTGACTGAGAAAATGCAATGCATGCAGTATGCGAATGCGAATGCAAAATGCGTTGAAACATAAACCAGATATGGGAACCGGTTGGTCAAATTTCGGGGTGCAACATCTTCCCCTATTCAAGCGGCTTGGACCCGACTGGGTGAAGAGCGAACGGCCTTCAAACATTCGAGGTACGAGACGGTTGAATACCAAAGAAACCCTGAAATTTGCCAACCGCGGGAATAAACTGCACCACTACTTGGGGAACGACATTCGTCGAGTGAACCTGATTGTTACAGTAACAACCGATCATTCGTTAGCGAATAACTTTGATTTTGACTCCCACCACCCATGTAACACCACAGGTACTGAACTATCTTTGCACAAAAAACACCTATGTCCACAACTGGACTAACCTTGTCAATACAAGAAGAGAAACAAATTCGTCCACACGAGTAAAGATCCCATCATCACAGGAAAAAACTTATCCACAATTGCCCTTAAATTTCGTCAACACGAAAAGCCATAAATTTTTCATCACGAAGAAATCATATCATCAAAGGAATAAAACTTGCCCTCATCAGGACTCCTCATTCCGTCACTACGGAGAAATCAAACTTGTCCTCCTCAAGACTCCATATTCCGTCAACACGGAGAAATCACGGCGACTTCGTTGGGGATGAGTTGTCCGCCTCTTGCCAACACAAGGAGTTCCTATCAGCATAGGCATGGACACCTTAGTTGTGTCTTATCAACATGAGGGACTCCTATCAACACAGGAATAAATTGTCCACGTCAGGACTCACGTCTCGTCAACACGAGGAAAAAATGGATTCATCAACCCGAATAAACCCTATCATCATAGGAATACCATTCTTGTACATATTTGAACTCCCATTTCGTCAACACGAAGAAATCCTATCCACATAAGCATAAATTGCCCTCATCAGGACGCACCTTCCGTCAAAACGGAGAAAGTAAGCTCCTCCTGAAAAGACTTTTCTGACAACGTATGGCCCTTCGTAATTAGGGGTCCACTTGCCCCGGTGATCTGTTTGTGGCGGGAGAATCCTCTTCAGCACAAGGTCGCCCGTCTGAAAGCTCCGAGGATGTACCTTCCTCTCATATGCTTTCTTCATCCGGCTCTGGTACAACCGACCGTATGCTAGTGAAGCCAGCCTCTTCTCATCCATTAAACTCAGCTGATTCAACCTGTCTTTCACCCATTCTGCCTCGTCAAGTTGGACATCTCGTAATACCCTCAGGGAAGGAATCTCAACTTCCAGTGGTAACACCGCTTCCATGATGTATACCAACGAGAACGGGGTTGCCCCGGTTGATGTGCATACCGTCGTACGATAACCGTGCAAAGCGAAAGGTAGCATTTCGTGCCAGTCCTTATAGGTCACCACCATCTTCTGAACAATCTTCTTTATGTTCTTATTGGCCGCTTCAACAGCGCCATTCATCTTGGGTCGGTACGGAGAAGAGTTGTGATGTTCAATCTTAAAATTCTGACACAGCTCCTTCATCATCTTGTTATTTAAGTTTGAACCGTTGTCGGTAATAATCCGCTCAGGGATCCCATATCTGCAAATGATATCTCGTTTGACAAACCTGGTTACCACCTGCTTGGTCACATTAGCATATGATGCCGCTTCCACCCATTTGGTAAAATAATCGATTGCTACCAAAATGAATCGGTGTCTGTTAGATGATGTCGGCTCAATCTTTCCAATCATATCAATTCCCCACATCGAGAATGGCCATGGCGATGACATCATATTCAGAGGACTCGGAGGCACATGGATTTTATCCGCATAGATCTGGCACTTATGACACCTCTTCGCAAACTTGAAACAGTTAGTTTCCATAGTTAGCCAGTAATAACCTGCCCGCAGCAGTTTTCTCGTCATAGCATGCCCGCCAGCGTGTGTACCAAATGTACCCTCATGTATCTCTTCCATGAGCAACTTCGATTCTTTCTCATCTACACAGCGTAGCAACACCAAGTCGTGGTTTCTCCTATACAGGACACCGTCCGGATTTAGATAGAAATTGCCAGCCAATCTCTTGAGAGTCTTCTGATCTCGACTGGATGCCCCAGCCGGATACTCCTTGTTCTTCAGGAAATTCTGGATGTCAAAGTACCAGGGCTTATCATCAGATGCTTCGTCGATAGCAAATATGAATGCAGGCCTGTCAAGCCGAGAGATAACAATCCTGGGAGCCTCGTTCCAGAAGTTGACTTTATACATGGAAGACAATGTAGCCAGGGCGTCAGCCATCTGATTTTCCGCTCTCGGCACATGATGCAATTCAACCTTGTCAAAGAAAGGCAACAATCTTCTTGCATAATTCATGTACGGTATCAAATTGGGCTGACGTGTCTCCCATTCTCCTTTTATTTGATTCACCACCAGAGCTGAGTCTCCGTATACATCCAGATTTTTGATTCGCAAATCAATAGCTTCTTCAAGCCCCATGATGCAAGCTTCGTATTCAGCTTCATTATTGGTAACCGGAAAGGTCAATCGAGCAGTAAATGGGATGTGCGATCCATGTGGAGTAGTGATGATTGCCCCTATTCCGCTACCATAGGAATTCACAGCTCCGTCAAAGATCAACTGCCACTTGGAATTTGTCTTTGGCCCTTCATCCGGCAATGGTTCTTCCCAATCTTTCATCTTCAGGTACATGATATCCTCGTCAGGAAAATAAAACCTCATCGATTGGTAGTCCTCAACAGGCTGCTCAGTTAGATACTCTGATAACACGCTCCCCTTTATAGCCTTCTGTGAAACATACTGGATGTCATATTCGGTCAAAACCATCTGCCAACGGGCAATTCTCCCAGATAGTGCCTGCTTTTCAAATACGTATTTGATAGGATCCATCTTTGAAATGAGCATGGTTGTATGATTTAGCATGTACTGCCTCAAACGCTTAGCGGCCCAGGCTAGCGCACAACAAGTTTTTTCGAGCATTGAGTATCGAGATTCACAGTCAGTAAACTTCTTACTCAGGTAGTATATCGCATGCTCTTTACACCCTGTCTCGTCATGTTGACCGAGAACACAACCCATACTCCCCTCAAGAATCGTCAAATACATAATCAAGGGTCTCCCTGTCACTGGAGGTATCAAAATAGGAGGCTCCTACAAATACTGTTTTATTTTATCGAACGCCTTTTGACAATTTTCATTCCAGGTCACAGCCTGGTCTTTCTTCAATAGCTTGAATAACGGCTCACACGTAGCTGTTAGGTGAGATATGAACCGGGCGATGTAGTTCAACCTCCCTAAAAACCCGCGCACTTCTTTTTCTGTTTTAGGCGTCGGCATTTCTTGTATTGCTTTTATTTTCGCAGGATCAACCTCTATTCCTTTTTCGCTCACGATAAACCCCAGCAGTTTACCCGATCTCACCCCGAAGGTGCACTTGTTAGGGTTCAGTCTCAGCCTGAACTTCCTAAGCCTCTTAAACAGTTTCAGCAGATTCACCAAATGCTCTTCCTCCGTCTGGGATTTGGCAATCATATCATCAACATAAACCTCGATCTCTTTATGCATCATGTCATGAAAGAGAGTCGTCATTGCACGCTGATACGTTACCCCAGCATTCTTCAATCCGAAGGGCATCACTTTGTAACAAAATGTTCCCCAGGGCGTGATGAAGGTAGTCTTCTCCATGTCTTCTGGCGCCATTTTAATCTGATTATAGCCCGAGAAGCCATCCATGAAGGAGAATACGGAGAACTGAGTGGTGTTATCGACCAGCACATCGATGTGAGGAAGTGGGAAATCATCTTTCGGGCTCGCTTTGTTCAAATCACGGTAATCTACGCACATTCTCACTTTACCATCTTTCTTTGGCACTGGCACAATATTAGCGACCCATGAGGGATATTTCATAACAGCTAGAAAACCAGCATCCCACTGCTTTTGAACCTCCTCCTTAATCCTCACAGCCATGTCCGGTCTAGTTCTTCGGAGCTTCTGCTTAACCGGCGAGCATTCTTCTTTTAGCGGCAGACAATGCACAACCATATTTGTATCCAGCCCAGGCATATCCCCATACGACCAAGCAAAAATATCACTGTACTCTTTGAGCATTTCAACCAATCTTTGCTTGACGTCGCTTTGCAGTGCGGCCCCTATACGGATGTTCCTTTCAACCCCTTCCGACCCCAGATTGACGATCTCAATGACTTCCTCGTGAGGCAGAATGATTCTTTCTTCTTGTTTTACCAACCAAGACAACTCTTCTGGAACCTCGCCATCTTCAACAATCTCTTCTTCGGTCTGAAATATCGGGTGCTCAAAGTCAAAGTGAGTCATAGGCGGTTCATAGATGTCATCTGAAATAGTAATCCTGCAAAGGAAATGGTTAAATGCTTCAAAACACATACAAAGCGAATAACCACGTTGCCATTTTATTGTAAAATTAAAAACAAGAAAAACAGATATCACAATATTTGTACATGAAAAACGCCTTTTATTTAACGATTAAACAATGCAATGTACATAACAGAATGGCCCTAAGCAAAATCACGATGCCCCGGGTAGGACACCGGATTGTTCAACAATTAAGAAAACAAAGCATTATTGTTTAGTTGTCACATGAACAGTCTCCTGAATAGACCAATTGCAAAGCCCTTGTCCTAGCACACTCGGCTGAATCCAGGCGTCCATGTCGCAGTCGCTGTCTCCTTCTTCGGAATCTGAAACAGCGTTGATGGTCTCGTGATATACCCCACTAGCCGTAATTGTTATTGGTCCTTTGAAACGGGGTGCCCCTGCAGTAGGCGTTGATGATGACGGTCGATATCCAAGCCCAAATCTGTCCATTTTCACGGGAATATCCAAAACCTTGCCCCAGCCCTTGGTCTCGCCGGTCTTCACTAGAGCCTGAGCCTCTTTGTATGACAACACTACCACCTCTGATGCTTTACTCGGCCCTGGAACTTTGTCCTTGATGCGCAACCCCTCAAAGGCCTGACAGGGTGTTTCATGGATTTCGTCGTCGAATTCCACGTACTTGAATGACGACAAATGGTTGACCAGTATATCCTCCTCTCCACAAACTTTGACCACACTGTCCCCCACCATGTACTTCAGCTTTTGGTGTAAGGTAGATGTGACTGCCCCAGCACCATGGATCCATGGTCGTCCAAGAAGACAACTATATGCTGGCTGGATGTCCATAATATAGAATTCCGTTTCAAAAACCTTCGGCCCCACTTGCATAGGCAAAGTTATAGATCCAAAGACTGCCCTCTGTGTACCATCAAATGCCCTGACCACCAAGTCACTAGGCGTACAAATGATCCCCCTGATATCCAATTTCATCATTGCTTTCTTTGGGAGCACATTCAAGGAAGACCCGGTATCTACCAGCACATGGGACATGACTGTGCCCCTGCATTCAACTGAGACGTGCAACGCCATATTATGCTCTCTTCCCCTCGGGGTCAAATCAAAATCCGTAAATCCCAAGCTATGGCCTGCATTCACGTGCGCCATCACCCCCTCCAACTGATTCACAGAAACATCTTGGGGTACAAACGACGTGTCCAGTATTTTCAATAATGCATTCCTATGGGCTTCGGAACACAATAACAGCGACAATATGGATATCTTCGACGGCGTCTGTTGAAGGTGCTCAACAATTTTATAGTCACTCTTACGGATAAGACGCATAAACTCTTATACATCTTTCAGTGACGTTTCTTTTTCATTCCTCTGCACTGGAACATTCTCGTTCACTTTACCTTTACCTTTTGCCAATCGTTCAGCCTCTACCTCAGGCGATATAAAAATTCTCCCGCTCCTTGTCATTCCTCCAGTCCCGATGACATTGTCCACAACCCCAACTGGTCGTTTACTGATGTCAATTTTCTCCCCATCACAATATGCTTCTAGCCCATAAGTCCATGGTACTGCCTTAGTGCTCTCATAAGGGATTGGCCCTGCCTTTGTAATAGTGATCATCGGCCGTCTGGCTGGCGCTGTTATAGTTATCGTTTTCCATGGAATTGTCACCATAGCAACATCACTTTGCTCATCAGCTAATACTTCTGCAGGTTTCTCAACTGCCGTTCTATCAAATTGCAACGTGCCTTCATTTATCAAGGTCTGAATACCCTTCTTCAATTCAGCACAACCCCCAGCTTGGGTCCAACATTCTAGACAAAACTCATCGCAGCCCGGATACACACCTCCTTTCAATAACCTGCTCTTTACTTCACACAACGGTGTTTTCAGTTCCTCAACATTCATGATCAGATTCAAACCCTCCTCAGTCAAAATAGCATTTGCCCCATGATTGGGCATAGGCTGTTGTACTATATTTGGACCTGCTTGTCCAAAATTTATGGCCTTGCTATCCAGTAGATCCTAAACCTTATGTTTAAACGCGTGACAGGCCTCTATGTCATGCCCGGGTGCCCCGGAGTGGAAGTCACAATGTTTGTTAACATCATACCCATAAGGAAGGGTTGGTCCCGTGGGCGGCGCCAAGGTCCTCTTTTCAACTAAATTCAGCCCCAACAGTGTCTGAAAGAGTTCCGCGTACGTGGAAGGAGGCGCTTCAAACACTCTTTTCGGCTTCGCATTCGGAAATCTTCTTTGGCCAACATTCTGCCCCTGGTGCTGCTGTGGTTGCTGTTGTTGTTGCTGCGGTTGTTGTTGTTGTCTCTGTTGAGGAATCGGAATCGTGACACTAGCTATCTGCTGCGGCTGATTATACTGGTGCATTCCTCTGCCTCTGCCCCGGCCACCAAACACTGCACTAGAATCACCTTGACGACGACCACCAAATGCTTTTCTATTACCTCCCGACGAAGTAGACTCCCCAGCTTGGAATCTTCCCACCTTAATACTATTCTCAATCATTTCACCCATCAAGATCAGATCAGAGAAACTGTCCAACGCAACAGGAAACAACTTCTCGTAGAATATCCCCGTGAATGTTCCAATGAACATATCATTAATTTCCTTCTCCATTAGAGGAGGATGCACTATGGCCGCCATGTCGCGCCACCTTTGCGCATATTCTTTGAAACTCTCCCTAGTTTTCTGTGACAAGCCTTGCAACTGGACCCTGTTCGGTGCCAGATCACTGTTATACTTGTAATGAGTCACAAACGCCTCAGCCAGTTGCTTCCATGTTTTGATCTGAGTGGGCTCCAATCCCATATACCACTCAAGTGACGGTCCGGATAGACTGTCTTGGAAGAAATGCGTCAGCATTCTTTCATCATTCGAGTAAGCGGACATCCGTCTATAGTAAGAGCGAACATGTACCTTCGGACAAGTGTCTCCCTTATATTTATCAAAGGTGGGAGCTTTAAACTTCAGCGGTACCCTTAGGCCAGGCACCAATCCCATTGTGGTCATATCTAAACCAGAAGTATTCTGATTCACTACACCCTTCATTTGTTCCTCAAGCATTTTGATCCTCTGAACAGGATCCACAGGTTCGTCCATACCCCTACCAGAGAAGGCATCTTCTTGTTGGTCTTCCATCCAATTAATATTCTCATTTCCGTACCCATCATACCCATTGTTACGACCAAATCTAGTCTGATTCATCACAGGGCCCCGTCCTCTGTTACCATACCCTTGAGCGACCCCGGCAGGTCCAAAAGACATCATTCCAACACCATTTCCGTTACCGAATCCACCATAGGCCTGATTAGCATTACCAAACCCATCATGTCCGAAACCCTGAGCGTTGAAACCAAACTTCCCATCCTGGTTAACATAATCAAACCCCTGGTCGTTATAGCCGAATCCGTTGTTACCAAAGCCATTACCTCCATTGTTATCACCGCCCAGATGGGCGTCTCCGAATCCAACATTGTTAATGACGGTTTCATTACCAATTCCTGTATTACCATTCCCGGCGCCAGCGCCATTGTTCACATTCACAGCAGGTATATTCACCACAGGTGGAGCTACAGGCGTAGGAGTACCATCCCCATGAATGGTTTCAACATGTACAGAATTTTGGTCTTCGTTTCCATTCCCGACGTTTCTCGCCAGCAATGGCTGCACCAAAGTCTGCAGGTTTTCCTGCCCCTTCACAATTGTCTCCATGGTTTGCATGAACAGCGCCGGCTTTTCACGCATCTCCTGCATCTCGTTTTGCATCTGGTCCATGACTCTTTTGCAGTTGGTACGAGTAGAGTATCGGTGAGGACGTTGACTTTCAATCCTGGAAAAACCTGATGAGATGCAGGAAATGAGATACAGTTCAATAATCACCTGTAATGCAATATGAATGTGTATGCAAATACAACATGTGTCTGTGCATTAGGGAATATCGCTCCCCAATTCTAGTGCCAATGTGCCAGTGCGGTGACAGTGATAGCAATAAGAAACTCGAAACCCAATCATAGAACATCTCATACATTGCAGAAAATCCCATCAAGTCAGGAATACAATATTAATGAGTGTACAATAAGAAGGCATGACCTCAACCAACAATCTTGGTGATGGCCAGCACAATGCAAATAAAGCATACACATCAATACATGAGATAGTCAAGTGCAACCATACGCCTGGTACTCCTCTAATAATCTCTTAGTCTCGGGATGATTTGGTTGAGTAAGCAAACCCTCGACAAGTAGATCTCTTCGCTTGAGAACACGTCGTAACTCACCAATAGATTCCTCCCATGCCCCTTCTCCAAAGCGATCCTCTAACTTCCGTTTCTGAGACACAGCCACCTTCTTGCACTCGATGGCTTTGTTCAATGAGTTCTGCAGACTATATCTTGTCATAACCTCCTCTTCATACTTTCTCTTGCTAGCCTTCAACTGATCTTCGAGTTCAGAAATTTGCTGTTTCAATTTGTCTTCCATCTTTTTGTTGTTGGTTAGCGTAGCATTCCACGTTCTGTTGCACGAAGAGATTTTCCGGTAGGCGGCCTCAAGTGACTTCTTCTTGGACTCTAACATATCATGAGAGCTTCTGAATTCTTTTCCCAGGCGTTCACATTTCTTTTTCTCTTCTGTCAGTTCGGCACCTAGCCTGTTTACCAACTCAGTCTGCTGTTGGAAGGAATACACAACTTTGTTCTTCTCACTCCGTATTTGAGCCAATTCCTTCTCTAGCTCTTCATTGATCTTTATCAAGTCTTCTTTTTCTTTCACAACCCGCTCATAGACCCCAATAGCCACAGTAGTCGGTTCCTCAACTGGAATGGGAACGGGACGTGATACTGCTGGAAAAGGCATCTGCACCTGTCTTACCCTCTCTTGAGTCCACACCTTGTAAGGCATGTAAGCTTGACAATCATTCTTGCCTAGTAATGGTTTCCCTCTTCTGCAGATATGATTCCAAGCACGCTGAAGTTTGGCCAATAATTCCCCACTCAGGTTACCAGTGAAATACAGAGATTCTTGTATTTCTTCTTCCTTCGGCGGACTCTTCAAAGCATAACCAAACTGTCGAACCAACAAAGATGGGTTATAATTGATACATCCCTTCCTTCCAATTAGAGGAACGTTGGGAAACCCGGCACAACTGAAGATAATCTCTGACCCCAATAAATCTCTATCGAACCATACAATGTCTTCTGAAGAAAGCCCCATTAGACGCTTAGACCATTCAGCTGTATCTGCAGACTCAACAAAAGGACCCTTCTTGGGCAGATGGATCTCAAACCACATATTCAGCAAAGGTACACAACAATGGACATTTTTCCCCCTTCTGTTTTCATTCTTATAATGCAAGGAATGATAGAAATCCCCAATCAAGGTAGGCATCGGGTTTCCTGCAGCAAACAAGTGGAATGCATCCAAATCAACGAACTCAGGCAGATTAGGAAACAGTATAATCCCATAGGTGCACAAGGCAAGAACAGCGTTAAACACGATCCAGCAGCCACTTTTGGCATATTCTTGAGCTTTGCCAACCAAGAACTTGAGAGAAAACCCCGAAACTCCATGCCAGGAAGTCAACAACAACTCTGCAGGATCCATATGCAAGGGAACAGCTAAGTCCTCCAGCTTAGGCTTAGCATCAAAGTGAATGAAGGGCACTTTGTTCTGAACTGGAAACTCTAGAAACTCAGCGTACTCCTCCATGGTCGGAGCCAAAATGAAGTCCTGGAACATAAAACACCTCAAGGAGGGATCATATAACTGCATCAATGTGTATAACCCATTCAGCTCGTATGTGGTTGGTCTGCAAACCAAATTCAGTAGCTTCCCATAACTCTTTCTAAAACTTCTCTTCACATCATCGTCAGCTAGGGACATCAGACCCAACAGAGAAGTCACATCAGGGGTAGGCAACTTATACGCAACAGTCTTCCTCAAAGTACTCATAATAACAGATAGAAGTCTGGAGCACTAGAATCGGGAAGTATGAAAATGCACCTGCAGCACAGACACACGTTAATGATATGCACATGATGATGCAAACAATGCAATATGCAAACAATGCAACAAGGGATCAAGTGCCCCTGGCTGAGAAGTCCAATCCACAATATTGGCCTCAAATAGACCCACAAACTGCTCAAGACCATCCACAATGCTCCAACCCGGTCACTGACAGACCCAATAACACTGTCCTCAAATATCACACCACTGAATCTCAATCAAGAAAACCGGTAATCTGGAGGTCAAGTTACTTGCATGTCCCAACCCCTCTCACAGGTAGGTGTCCTAATAACTGACACAAGGTATGGCATCCTATGCGGTTGTTGGCGTCACAGACTTTCAAGACGGATGATACGATACCCAGAAGGTGTGGCATCATCATGTCCTGAAGAGGCCTCACTTAGCCAACTTCCAAATGATCGGTCCCCAGAGTCGACAATCCAACTAACCAACAACCCCTTCAACCCAAAGGGTTGAAAAAGAAGCCAACCAGAAGAACCTCGTCTGAGCGTGGATTTCATGAGACACTAGTACATGCAAAGCATGCACACGCCCACTAATTTCCACTCTAATTCTAGGTGCACTCAAGCTCAGGTCCGGCTTATCTCTCAATCATAGAACCCCCTCATACCCACATCAATAATAACAATAATATAATGCTGAATGTAAAATACAGAAAATGTAAATCCATACAAAATCCACGATGGGGAAACAAGCGCTAGGATTGACTCGCGTAGGGAACCGTTGGAGTCCCCAGCAGAGTCGCCAGCTGTCGCTACTGCGAAAATCGGCGCCGGCTGAACAGAAGAGTCGCCACCGTGCGTTATTTATCCCAACAAAGGGAAAGGAAACGCTCGAAGTAAACCTACCGCAAAGACGGGAAAGGAATGGTCGTCGCAACCAAATCCTGGATTCGGGAGTCAGTTACGTAAGGGGAAGGTATTAGCACCCCTCACGTCCGTCGTACTCGACGGGATCCACGCTTGTTTTCTAGTACGGATTGTTATTCTATCTACTCTACAGGTCTGGGGTTAAAAGAAAATAAAATGACTCGGCAAAGTATCGCACTTTATGCCTACGTATTCCCGTCTGGAACGAGAAATCAGAGTCAACGTAGTTCGCCTACCTACGGGAAATGAGGGGAAGGTTGCTTGCTAGGATATCGCATCCTATGCCTACGTACTTTCATACAGCATGAAAGATCAGAGCAAACGTAGTTTGGGCTACGTACAACACAAGTCTGTATGTTTATCTTTTATCCTTCTGAAAAAGGTTTTCTCCTGATTACGGGTCCAAGCGGACAAAAAATGACACTTTGATTAGTTTTCAGTCTTTTACGCAAGAACTGATTTTTATTGATGTTTGAAATCTTATTACTGTATTTTTTTGATTGTTTTGAGATAGAAGAGAAAGCACTCTAAAAACCTAGGGTTTGAAAATGGGAATCAAAACTACCCTAATGTTGTCATGCATGGATGAGAGCCTAATGTCTATCATATTTGGATTTTGCGCAGAGAGAAACATAGATCCTAAGGGATAAACGGAAAAGAAACATCAAATATACAGTAAAGCAGTAAAATGCATGGATGCAGCAGTACAAGCGAGGCAAGGGAGTCCCACTCAACCTCGAACCTGGAAAACAATAGGCAAAGTGAAACGGCTTCACTTCAAACCTAAGGGGAGAAATTAACAAACAATACAGCAAAGAAAAATAAAACCCCAAAAACCCAGCTCTGACAGCACACCAGCTACTACAACAGCAGCTCTGAAAAACACCCAACTCTGACAGTTGATTAACAGCAATCTTCCAATGAACCACAAAGATCCAACTCCAATGATACCCAAGCTACAACAAGCTTCCATCTCCAAGAAATCACCAAGCTCAAGCAAGCACAGAATCTTAACCAATTGACAGCATCAGACAACATATAGCTCCAAACAGCAGTAAACCCTAGCTTCAACAGCTGCACAGTTTTGACATGAATAATCTTCATCTTTGTCAATCTTTGATCTTCATCCCTATCTTCAATGGCTTCTTTCTTCAAGGCAAGCTCTCCTGGATGATAGTCACTTAACAAGATGAGTTGAATGTTAAACAGTTCATTGACTACCAAAGGAACCCTACAAACAGTTTAACATTATAGAAGAGTGGTTCTCTCAAAGTTATACCTCTAAGGTAAGGCCACTTATCCCTCCAAAGGAGGGAGGTGAATACCATAGAGGGACTTTATGTTATAGAGAGAAATGGAAGCACATGAAGTTATCCATGTTTATACAAAACAATTCAGTCTATTCTAAGGCTCTGCTTATTCCTATTATTTCCTATGTCTTCAATCAACTCCCAGCACAAACAATCTTCAAGCTTCAACATTTGATTATCATCTTCAATCTTCTCTTTTAATGTCTTCATGCTCCACAAGCTCAAACCAAGTCCCATACCCCATAGAAAAGCCCAGAAGCCCAAGCAAACAAATATAAACCCCAAGTGGGAACACTAAACAAACACTCCATTTGTAAAATATACTAAAAATAGTAATATAGTATTTGAAATTCTAAGATTAATTCTAAGGGGATTTATACATCTACCATACATACCCTATATGTCCCAGAACCTAATTCATGCTAAAAACCCCAAAATAAAATGTTATAATGCACCTATGTTGAGTTTGAACCCTACTTGTACTAACCTAATGTTCTTTAGTCAAAACTAAACAAAATTAATCCACAAAAATGTGGCATAAATCCAGGGGGAACTTAATGTTCTAATCTAACTACTACAAAAAGAATGGAATCAAAATATGAATTTAAATGACTAAACAAAATTCACCAAATAATATGTACAAACAAAATGAAAATAAAAAGCAATTAAATGTGAAAATTCACCATAAATGGAAAAGTGCCTAAAATAATATTTTTATTTTTCTACAAATTTCTTGAGACAATTATTAAAATGAGGGAAAAAATCCCATGTCAAAATGATTATTTTTGGATTTAATATGAATTTTCAAAGATGCTAAGTGAAATGAAACAAATAAAATGAAAAATGAAAAATCCATGTGACAAATAGCAATTAATCACAACGTAAAGATGCAAATGGGCCAGGGGGTGTTGGTAGCATACGCGCTAGGCCCATGTTTGCCTCAGAAAAACAACATAAAAGAATAAATCGGGAGGGGGGGGGGGACGAATAGCGAGAAATTCGCTTTGATTCTCGTTTGGGCCCCAAACGGGGGGTGCGAGCAGTAAACGGCCTAAGGCCCAAACCAGAACACCCAAAGGGAGAGGGGGTGTTAATGGTAAACCAGGGATTGTGGTCAGAAAACCTCAAATGGGCCTAATTCTCGAGCCCACTCCCATTCAACTTCAGCAAAACAAACCTAAAACTCTATTATCCCTCTCCCTCACACGGCCACTGTTCATCCTCTCTAACTAGAACCCTAAACGGCGCTCTTCCCTGAACCTCTCTCAAACCTGCAAACTCTGAAACCGAATCAACCATAACCCTTGTTCTCAACGCCATCACCAATTAAACCCTCAAAACTCTGTTCAAAAACACTAATCCTTAACATACTCACCTCACCAACTTCTGATATTCAAACCTAAACACCAAGATTTACCCTAATCTCATTTCCAACCTAGCGCTCGAAAACAAGCTCAATCTAGCTAACCAAACAGCAGGCATGCTTACGAGTTAGAGAAAGAAGAACAAAAACCTGGGGAATCTGATGAAGACGGAGGTTCTGGGAAGAACTTCTTGAAGATTCTGGAGATTGATGAAGATCGAGGAGTCCTGATGACGATCTTGAAGCCGGTGATCGAAGATACTCAAAGAAAATTGAAGAACAACGAAGGATCCGTCGACCGCGAAGAACTCAATGGAAGATCGAACAAATCTTGGCGAAGAATGTTCTTGGCGTTTTTGGAAATTTGACTAAGATCAGATGATCTTGATGAAGATTCCGGTGAAGATTGATAGAAGATGATCGGTGAGGATTGGTGTTGAGAGAAAAAAAATCTGGGAAAATTGCAGTTTCCGGCGGTCTCAACAGACTCTGGTGACTGTTACGGCGGAGGAAGACGGTGGCTGCATGGCCGGCAGTGAGGGTTTCCGGCGAGGTGGGGTAATGGGACAGGTGGCGCTCACATGCAATGGGTGGTGGCGGTGAGTGTTCAGGGCGTGACAAGTGGCGCCGAGGGAAGATTAGGGGAAGCCACGTGGATAGTGTGTTGGCGCAATCTGAGAAAGAGAGAGAGAGTGTGAGGTGGCTGAAAGGTAGCACACACGCGTGGCAACCCTCTTATAGTGACAAGTGGCATTATTTGGACCTTGGACTGGGCTTTCTGACTGGATAATAGGCCCAATGGATCTGATTAATTGATGAACATGATTATCTGAACTAAACTCAAAAATTAGGGGCTAATTAACTAAACAAAAATTTAAACTAATTAACTAAACAAAAATCTGATAATAAAACCCTAATTAAAATAAAACGAAAATTAAAAATAAAACCTAGTTAATCTATCATTAATCCTAATTAATCCTAAAACAAAAATTAAAAATAAAACCTAATTAATCAGAAAAAATATTTAATATTTAAAAACCATTTAAAAAAATCTAATTAAATCTGAAAAAATCAAATAAACTCTAAAAAAAATCTAAAACAATTAATCCTTTTTTAAAAAAAAAAACTATTCTATTAATTTTGAAAAAACAATTAAAACTTAATAAAATCTAAAAAAAAACATGAATATCTATTTAACAAATCTATTCTTATTAAAGAAAAATGAAATCTAGTTATATCTATTTTTTAAAAAAGTCTATTAAAAGGAAAATAATATCTAAAAATCTTTTAAATCTATTAAATCTCTAAAAAAAAGAAAAGAAAATCTATTTAAAACTCTAAAAATTATTTAAAAATCTATTAAATTCTATAAACAAAATACCATCCTATTTATTATCTAAAAAAACAAATAACCCTATTAAAATCTATTAAATGCATTAAAAAATCTAGAAAATAGAAGAAAAATCCTAAAAAATACCAGGAGGCCGATTAAATCGATTATAAAATGATTGCGCAACCATAACGAAACCCGGGCCCCGAGATGGCCTGAAAACACAGGGAACGAGCACCAATTCTCAAAATACGCTTACTCAAACCGGCCTGAACTGCCTGACACGCCAAGGGCTGCAATCCCGATAAAGTCAACCTGACTAAGAAAATGCAATGCATGCAGTATGCGAATGCGAATGCAAAATGCGTTGAAACATAAACCAGATATGGGAACCGATTGGTCAAATTTCGGGGTGCAACACTTAGCTTTCGAAAAATTCTTAGAAGTCCTTCATATAATTTGTGGAACTCAAGTTATGGAGCTTGCAAGGCAGGGGTATTTTGGGAAACTTTGATTATAGGTCATTTTGATTATGGGCCATGTTCATGCATTTAAGTACTTCAAATGGAACTTCAACCAACATGAAAGTTGTTCCAAATGACTTCAATTACGTCATGAAAACCAAGACTGGCATGAATTATGCACGGTTAGGGACATTGGTGGAGAATTTCAAGTGGAAATTGAACTTTTAATCTTGATTTCAATTGATGTGGTTATAGGACTTTTTCATGCCATATTTTGATTCAATTTTGTTCACATTTATTCAACAAGCAAAATGCACAAAATAATTTTGGGTCATGAGGTGCAAAACACATGAATTACCAAGTTACTTCACTAAGAAGTTTCACATCCAAACATGCTAAATGGATCACAAACAAAGCCCATTTCAATCCTAATGTGAAATTCAAGTTCCCAGCTGCAAGACCAAATAAAATTCAGGTGTGTATGCATCTGTTCTCACGTGTGCATGAGAAGCATTTCAAATTTGGGCATTTTCAAAATTCTCCACAGTGAGGCTTCATGGGCCTCCAATTCATTCACATATCCAACATATAAAAGCTCCAAATGAAAATTGAGAGCTCAGAATGGCATTTTCATGGAAGAGAGCTCAAAGTCAGTTGTGAAATTGGAGAGAAAAATTCAAAATCATGAATCAAGATCCAGAGGAATTCAAAGCAAATTGAAGCAAGTATCATCTTCCTTAAGCTATTTGGAGTTGATCTGCACAGTTTAGAGTAAGCTAACACTCAATTGAAGCACCAACGGAGTGTCTCCGTTAGGTAACCTTCCAATCCATTTTTCTCTCATGTTAGGCACTGATTTAGATCATTATTGGTTGCATCTTAAGTCCTACCTCGTGTAGGAAATGTTTGAGTGCTTGATTGTGATGTTTGATGAAGTTTGTAGATGTGCATTCCAAGTTTCATCCGTTCGAATCTCTTAATCTAAGCATGTTTAAAACAATTGAACCATGGATTTGGAATGTACATAAGTAGAACTTCAATTTAGTATAAAATTTGACGCGTTTTGGTGAAGTTTGCAGACCTGAACTCTGGCCACCTTACCGGAGAAGACTACCAGAGCTAGGGCTCCGGCGTCTGGTCCAAACTCAGTTGAAGCTTACGTGTGCTTGTTCGAATCATTGACCAGCTTGGATGTGTGGCTCAGATTTGTTTGACCATACACGCGTGGATGATTGACTGCCATGTCAATTAAATGAAATGGCGCATTTTGATGTTTAACTGAGTTGGTTTGAATTTGGGCCTAAGCTGCTATATGCACCCCCTTTCTTTGGGGCCCAATGGATTTGAACGTATTTGATTGCTATTTGCACCATTTTCATTTATTTTTTTTATTTTATTTTCATTTCTTTTCTGTTTTCATTTTTAATTGTTAAAAATATCTCCAAGTGTCTTAAAATTCCATAAAAAATATTTTCTAATACCTTAGGGTGTTAATTAATTTTCTCAATTTTTTATTTTCACTTTCCTTTATTTTTTTCAATATAATTGGAATTTTACAAGTGGAGGTGTTTTTAATGGTTTCTTTTGTTGTTCACATTTGTTCTTGCTAGGGATTCGGACCAATTTTAATCACCTATGAATGAGGCTTCTTCCTCATTTTGATAATGAGTTGAGGTGCCTCTGAGGATGGTTTTGGTCAAGGTTTGACCTATTTTTGGTTGACTTTGTTGTGCATTTGTTTGACCCTCGACAACCCTCCTTCAAAGCGGAGCACCCTTAGTGAATCAATTTCTTTGGTGATGCTTTGATTAGACTTTGGTTGTGTTGCTTTGGCCTCTATTTTCCACCATCTTTGTGAGCTTTGTGCATTTTATTTGGATTTATTTGAATCATTTTCCTATTTTTGGTGTACCTTGCAAGTCAAGTCACCCTAAGGATGGTTCACACATACTAATTGACCTAGTTTGAATGGGAAATGACCCTTTTAGATCCCATATGCTTCCAACTCCTCTTGATTCACATTTCTAACATGTTGAAGTTGCTGGTTGCAAATTTTTAGGTCATAAAGTTGGTTGGTTTTTGTTGTAAGTTGCATTTGATTAAGGCTTTCCATTTGATGTTGAATGTTGAAAGTGTTTAGAACCTAGGTTCTTTACCATGCCTTATCTTGCAATTTGCTTTGGCTTGCTTCCTTATTTGGTTTGCCTATTCTCTTATCTTGTTCTCACTTCTGTCCTAGGACCTTGGGGACTCATCCAAGTTGATTTGGTGCCTTTGACTTGCACTTTGAGTTTGACTTGGATGACAGGCCACTTTTAGAACTTTCTTTTGGTTTCTTTCTTGCATGATCATTGTGATGTTTATGGTTGAGATTTCATTTGATGTTTCTTTCTGCCCAAGCTTTTCTCCCATCCTCACATTGATCATGTCTTCTTCTTTTTCTCTCTTGCTTTGCCTTTTGGTTTAGTGATTGATGTGCAAATGGTTGTAGGAATTTTATTTCTCCCGTTTCATCTCACTTGAGCTTTAACTTGTTTAAGTTCTTTGGTTTGCTCTCTCATTTTGTTTTGCATATTCTTGTTTGCTTGAAGAGGTTGAGATGTGCTTGTGGTGATTGTTACCCCACACCTTTTTCCTCCCTCTTCTTCTTTGTGTTGCATTGCATGTTGGCATCATTTTCTTCTCTCATTTGTGCTTGCTTTCTTCTTCTTTTTGTCTTCCTTTGCTATGTTCCCTTAGGACCTCTAATCTCTCTTGTTCAAGATGGATTATGATAGACATTAGGTTTGAATCCATGCATGATAAAATTAGTGTAGCCTTCCCTTTTCATCTCAATCATAGGTGTATATTGCATAATAACATTAGGTTGAGTTTAGTCTCCCTTTTAGAGTGTGTCTTCTCTTCTTATCCCAAAACTTCTTCAAGACACCTAATAAAGGATAATGAGTGTTATACACTAAGAGCCTTAAGCATTTGAGAAATGATTATTGGAGGGCCTCCTCTCAATTGTCTACAGTGTTTAGCGTATGTTCTTTGGACGATATGCGACGCATTCGCTCCTAAGTCATAGTCTTTAGTGCAACATGAATTACAAACACAATTTATTCCACTTCTTCTTTTTAAAAGACTCAAAAACAAACTTCAAACTTTTTTATCCTCCGGGATTAATGGAAATCATTTTCATAAAGAGAGTTTTGTTAACTCTTGGTTCTATTGCAAACAGGTAACGCCTAAGTCTCCAATGATCGAGCAGCATACACCTAACTGCTGGAACTAAGTTTTAACCCTACTCGGGTAAAACACTTGAACTAACCTGTGGTCTTGTTAGCCTGAACTACGTTTGCTCTGATTTCTCGTACCAGACGAGGATACGTAGGTACAAGACGGCGATGTCTTGGCGAGAAACCTTCCCCACCTTCACTCGTAGTTTTCTGAACTACGTTGACTTTGACTTTCCCATTGCACGAGGGAGTACGCAGGCATAGAGCGGCGATGCTCTATCGATTCTCTTCTTTTTTCTTTTGTCCCTGTGGCCTGTAGCTTAGATAGATTAACACCCTTTTAGATAGATAATAAGCATGGATCCCGTCGAGTACGACGGACGTGAGGAGTGCTCATACCTTCCCCTTGTGTAACCAACTCCCGAACCCAAGATTTGGTTGCAATGACCTGTCTTTTCCCTTTTTTGTAGGTTTTCTCTTATTGTTTCCTTTCCCTCTTTGGGGATAAATAACAAACGGTGGCGACTCTTCTATCCTTGTCGGCCCCTCTTCGCAGCGATGCGACACTTACCACCTTCCAGCATGGTAGCATCGTATCCACAAGGCACATGAGAAGAGTTTTTACTATTGCAAGTAATCACCACTGGCTCTGGCATATTAAAAAATGTGGAATTATGACATTCACCCTTTCTCTAGCGATATGAAGCAGTTTCTGATCCAACATATCTTGGAGATCCCTCTTCACCATAGAACATCCACGAGGATTCTTTGAGCAAATTTTGCAAGAAGGGTCATTATGCTCATAATGGGTAAGCCTGCATAAATTGACTTGTATATCTAATAAATATCCTCTAATTGAGTTCACATCAGAGATACAGTATTCTCCGAGATATACTTCCTCAGTGTTTCCATACTTGGGTAACAAACTTGTTGAGACATTGGGTCCAGAATCTTCAAAAGAAAAAATACCACTTTGCACTAACTTTTATATCTCGGCCTTCAAAGCAAAACAATGTTCAATATTGTGACCAGGAGCCCCTTGATGAAATGGACAAAAACAATTATACTTAAACCACCATGGTAGAATCTTTGGGATTGCTGGCATACTCTTTGTTTGAACTAGATTCTTCTGTACTAAAGCAGGATATAATTCAGAGTAAGCCATTGGGATCGAGTCAAACTGATCCACGTGTTGTTTACTTTTGTTACGAGATCCTCCATGTTTATATCGTGAAATAGCATTAGCAGCTTGTTCCTTCTCCTTGGGTAAACCTTCCACAAGCTTCTTAGAGCTGTTAGAAGCGCTAATGAGAGTCACAGGAATGGGCATTGACATGATTTCAGAAATCACGGTCTTTTGAAGCGGAGTCTGAGAAATATGAGGAGAAGGTTGATTTTGAGTAGCAACCAGAGTTTCAACCAAAGCAGAGAGCCTTTCCATACCAGCCCTCAAAGTAGTCACCTCCTTACGAAGTTCATGGTTTTCTTGTTCAATGTTCTTCATTTTCTTTCTTTGACTGGCCCGAGTATCGTACTGGTGAATTAGCTTGCCTCCTCTTTGAGGGAAAAAGCAAGAGTGAGAACCTGAGATGCAAATAATGCAATGCTAATGACGAATGCAAATGCGCCAATGCAGATGGGTTTCAAGGAACTCAAAGGTTATATTTGCAAACACCACAAAGTGGACAATACTTTTGATAGTTGAAAATCTCATTTTATTGAAAATAGGGTATAATCTCATAATACAATGGTAAAACCTATGATGTTTGTAAACAAAAGCTTTGAATTCCATGAAAATTTTATGAACATGATATAGGCTCAAACGCAGGTATACACAGATCCACATATACACATATACATTCAAACAGACAAACACTTAGGTTTGAAAGTCAACGAGCCTGGAGTAATGGTCTATCCATCCCAAATGGTGTGGACTAAGGGTTAATTGTACCTGCAAAATAAAGGTTCTAAAAAAGTTCCCAAAGTCATCAGTCCGTCTTTCGGATATTATCAATTTCTCAAATACTCGGTAGTTAATAATATTCTCAAGAGAACCTCTTTCGAGTGTAGTATCGTGTATTAAATATTTTGGGACTACTCCCTCATAGTCATCACACTACGTCTTAAGAAGGTCCAAGTTGAGTTAAAGGTAACTAAATGTTCCAAGTATCACAGACTCTTAGGTCAAAAATAGTAAGTGCTTTCACGACCACTCGTTCAACAGTACTATTCTCAAGAGGGTCTCAACTGAGCGGTGGTCTCTCAAGTTAGCTTGGTCGGGAATCAACTCCCTATAATACTTCTCAAATATATCACCTTTCTATCATAAGTGTACTCAAGTCCAGGTGTAGGACTTATCTCACCGCACGAAAGTAACAACCCAAAGCGAATATATATATATATATATATATATATATATATATATATATATATATATATATATATATATATATATATATATATATATATATATATATATATATATATATATATATATATATATATATATATATATATATATATATATATATATATATATATATATATATATATATATATATATATATATATATATATATATATATATATATATATATATATATATATATATATATATATATATATATATATATATATATATATATATATATATATATATATATATATATATATATATATATATATATATATATATATATATATATATATATATATATATATATATATATATATATATATATATATATATATATATATATATATATATATATATAGACAACAAAAACACAAATAAGCAAGTTAGGGGAAACCCTCGAAAGCAAGTCCCCAGTGAAGTCGCCATTTCTGTCGCGGTGAGAATTGAATAACAAGCTATTGATTAACTTGAATCGCAAATCATTTTTCACCACCGGTCTTTAATTTATCTGAGGGAAGGGAAAAAGAACGAATAACCCATAAACATGCAATGCAAAAACAAAGCAAAAGAGAATCTAAGGTTCGGGGCTTGGTTATACCTAAGGAAGGTTCTAGCATCCTAAGTATCTGTAGTACTCTACAGAAACCTCTTGTTTTAATGTGTTATTTGTTATTTTGTCTGCTAAAGGGTGAAAAGGTAAAGGGATACCTAAGGTGTTATTTCTAATTATGTTCGCCAAGAAGTCGCATCTTGTGCCTACGTATCCTGACGGGAGTGGAATCAGAGCATTCGTAATTCCCCTAACTAAGGGTAAACAATGTTCGTTGGTTGGTTTTAGGAAAAGAGGAAATTTGTCATCTTAAGAAGAAAACTCAACTTAAACCACCACAAATATATGGAAGATGGATCTTTTCTTCACATTGAGATAAGGGCTCTAACTCAGATATAGAATCGACGAGTATGCCACATACCTCTCTCAAGTGGAAAAGAAAACAACATCTTTCTCAACAATGTCATAGGGTAGGAGAATTACATATCAACTAGGGATGACTCACGTCTAGTTCTCTCATGGAAAAGGGGAACCCAATTGTAGGTTGTCTAAGTTAAAATTCTAAGGGAACTAACCTAATTTTATGAATATAAAACAAGATTAAAGGAAAAGTCTAACCTAATGTTATCATGCATTAGAGGTCAAAGCCTAAAGCCTATATTGATTCAATTTATTGAAGATAAGGTTGACCCAATATTCTAAGGGATCATGAGAAAGAACAATTATATGTGCACGACAAATCTTGAATTCCTATCTTAATCATGATTCACTGATCGATTATTTAGTAGTCTAAATGCTTCGCGACTGCAAGTGCACAGTCTGATCGTGTAGTTTTAAAAGATTATTGAACCCAAAGGACCAAGAGTCGATCTACCTCTATCTAATGCTACTATGTAAAGCTAAGGCTAATGAATTTCTAATTTTTGGCGTGCGAAAAATAAAATAAGTGTCGAAATAAAATTCTAATTAAAATAAGATATTGTTAAATATCGGTATATAATCTTTATCAACCATCGGGGGTTCGGTAATTCGTGGACGTTTAGTTTTAAAAAGAAAGAATCGTTATTCTGTAGAAAATACCCATTTAAAAGTCCTTATCTCACAGTCTCGTTCTCTTGACTTAGATTATGCTCTTAAATCAAAATGCGGCTCTCACTCTCTTATTTTGCAGATAAAAGCACTTTTTGGAAACCGATAAATACTAAATAAACCCAAAGCGTTCTCGCTGTATTTAAGCCTAATATTCTATTTCAGATATCCGATTAAAACCTCAAACTCTCGCTCTATTGATTTTAACCTTTTACTTTCTCACTCTCGTGACAAAAGTTATTAATTTCGGCAAAAGAAACAGAGACCAGAAACTTTTATTTCATTTAAATTCTACGTCACGGTTTACTTAACCCCCTCCGACCGGTTGTAATTACATACCGATACTACGGGTTTTAGCCAGACATGGCTTTCATATTTTCACTAATTTCAATCCTAATACTAACCAGAAAATAGAAGAGATGCATAAAAATAAAGTAGTAAAATTAAAGCAGGTAAAATAAGAAACCTGGAAATTAGCAGAACTTAAATTTGATTTTTCAAGGTCGGCTTGTACTGTCAGTATAATGTTTACAACCTCGTCGAATCAAACATAAACTAATGGCATAACAATTTGCCTTACAAAACCTTAAAATAATATAGAGAGAATAAAAGCAAAAGGCAGGAAAAAGCTAAGAACTGAATCTAGAAAATAAATATGTTCGTTTCTTCTCAAGCTGCCTCCTTTTTATACCGTTAGTGGCCTGGATTTAAGGCTAGGATAGAATTCAGGAGAAAATGCAATGAGGAGTTGAGAAAAGTCAGGAAGCTTCGTGCAAGAAATTTAGGGGAGAAAGTGGTAGGCGCCACTTCTCGTTCAAATAGGGGTGGGAGTTGCCACTTTCCTAATATTTATGAGTGGCACTCGCCACCCCCTTCTATGTGGCAACCGCCACTCATTCTTCAATATATAGGTGGCAGGCGCCACCTCTCTTCTATGTGGCAGGCGCCACATCCAAGTGGCAAGTGCCACTTGGTATGTGCTGGCCCCCACACCTTTTCTTTCCTTTCTCTTTCTTTCTTCTTCTTTTCTTTCTATTTCCTTCATTTATTTCTCCTTTTATACTTTTAGTCCAAATTTATGGTAACCTACAAAACAAAAGAAAACAGAAGTGTAATCGAAGATAAATCAAATAAAACAATAAAAGAAACAGATAAAATTCATGCAAGTCAAGTCAAATATTCGATATAATTTCGCGCTATCAAACTCTCCCACACTTGAATCTTTGCTTGTCCTCAAGCAAATAAAACATATGCGTGGAATCTAACACAACTTAACTCAGATCATACATCGTTGCGAGACTTTCGTACGAAAGATAGGTACTGGTAAAATTACTAAGGATACCGCAACGACACGAATTTACTAAGCGTAATCAAGAACTCCCTCTCTGTGCAGACAAGCCCGAATCATGTTATTATAACTCAGCCTATTCATTTTCACCTCTTTTTCATTCTTGCGCAATCACATTAAGCTCTTTATCCCCGCACACCCATGGTAAGTAAACTTGTTAGTGTTCATTGATCTCTTTTTTTTCAAAACTTTTTCACATTCCTTTTCTTGTGTACTTTTGAATTTCAAGAGTCCGATCTGTTGGGCTAAATGGTCGGGTAAGGACCACCTAACTTTGTAAGAGCATATCCTTGTTCACTTTAATCATTCTATTTGATTCTTTTATTTTATTTTTTAGATCAAACACGTATTTGCATCGGTTTATTACTTAGGTTGTGCTTCAGGATGATGTTGACTGTTAATATAAACTACTCAAGAGGTTATTCTAAATTTTAGGCTTCAGTATAATAAGTACTCAAACTCATCAGCAAATTAAGGGGTTCAGGGTGTCAAGACGATACCGATATTATCAATATTTTCCTAAATCTCTCAAACTCAGTCTAAGTCAAGCAATATACTTTCTGGGTCAGTGTCATGCTTTAAACCAACAATTTAAAATTTTCTGTTATGGCTCAAGAATTTGAGAGAATCTGACAAGTGACGGAAACTATCTAAAGTGACTCGACAGCACATGAATTTATTTTATTTGCAAAAATTTAAGCAGAAAATTAAAATTCTAAAAATCTACCTAGAAAATAGTAAATAACGTGGAAAACAATAAATAAAAGCGGTAAAGCTTCCTCTCCCACACTTAAATCGAGCATTGTCCCCAATGCAACGAATTAAGGTAAGAAAAGAAGGTGGAACCTGGAAATTCTCTGTCTGCGGCCTCTACCACGAGTTCGTACCCACCTGCCATTTCCAGGGTGGTCAGGTGGATCTTCTAGATCTGCCGCACGTATTGATAAGTCTGCCATCTCTGCGATCAATCCTAACATGTTGTGTTGTTCACTTTGCATCTGTCTGAGGATCTGCATCATCTCGGCCTACAGGGCCTTGATACTCTGAATCCTCTGATCTCGCTGAGCGTCTAATTCGCTTTGTCGTAGCATTTCAGCATATATTTCGTCTAGAGTTGTTGGTGTGTCTTCGCTTCTTCTTGGTCTACGCCTTGAGGACGTACCTGCAACATTATCAGAAGCAACACGTGTAGTGTGTAGATGTGCATTAGTGTCGTCCCCTCCCGCAGCAGCATTCTCAGGAATGTGCACGGGGAATGGGTCAATAATATAACAGTAGTTGTTTGGATTATGCACATCTGTGCGAGCAGGGTTTGGTAAAATAATATTCGGGAACACTTGGTTATTTATCATTAAATCGTAGTTCCCATCTCTCCGTCTCCTCACCATTTTCATACTCCTAATCATATCTATATCTATGGTTCTTGATGACAAGGGTGTTAAAGATGAAAAGTTATTTTGTAGTTCGAGAATTGGCCTAGCGTTGTTATCAAGCCACCAAAAACTATAGCTCCTTTCTTTGCGGTGGCTATTGCTCTCATGTGAGTGAACAAAAATGGGACGGTGTTTATTTTCTTGCCGTTTGCTACAGCGGTAAACAAATAGAAAAATTCTGCTTCGTTTACTTTATTAGAGTTTGACCTTCCGAAAATTGTATAGACCAACAGTTGTCGCAAATAGCGCACCAATGGGTTTTGGATTAACAAGGCTCTATTGCCTTCAAAATTGTGGGTTACCATCCCTGTTATTGCTCTCCAGAAATATTTATATGCGCTTAGCCATCCCTCACCCTCTGGCACATCATGTTTAACATCATCTTCGTATGGACATTTAAATAAGACAGCTAATGCTTCAAACATAAATGTATACTCAACATTAAATAGGCGGAAATGGATGTTTCCATTAACATCATAAATCAGCGAGCTAAGAAATTCGAGAGTCGGTTGCATGTAGATAGGATCTTTAAATGATAAAAGGTTGGTTAAGCCTAATCTTTCTAGCATATATTCTACACTGTCTTTTAGTCCTAATGCTTCTAAACAGGGTACATCAACATACCTTGTCGACTCAATTTCTCTATTTAGTAGAGCTGCATATAACTCTGCCTGCTTCTCACCAGCTTCAACTTCTCTAAAAATGATTTGGTATGTTGCCATGATGGTTGCTTGAAAATGAAATTGCTGCTTCTTTCTTATTTTTGTGAATGAATGTTTTTTATGGTGTTTTTCTATGTTGATGAAGATGATATAAATAGTGGATTTATGTTGGTGTAATACGTAAATGTGGAGTAAATGAGGTGGTTGGGTTGGTTTTGATTTAATGGTAGTCAACAAAATCAGAAATTGCAGAAAAGGTGTACTACATGCAAGCTAGTGTAAGGTTACATGGAAGTTTGCTTGTGAAAGGAAAATTGAGGTGGCAGTCATGCATTAATAGAGTGTGGTGAGTGCCACCTCCATTAAGGAGGGTGTGTGGTGGGTGCCACACCTTTCTTTTACCAAGGTGGAGAATGTCACCTCCTTTCCTTAGCCAAGGTAGCGAGTGTCGCCTCCTTTGCTTAGCCAAGGTGGCGAGTACCACCTCCTTGTGGTGAGGAAAAAGACAAAAAAAAATTTGTTTTTTGTGGTATTTGATAAAAATGAAATAAAAATGCTTCTATTAATGAAATGGAAAAATAACAACAATGATAATTGGAAATGAAAATTAATAATGATAATTAAGAGATAAAATAATTCGTTACAAAATCCATAAAATTGAAAAACAGCAAAAGATAACAATGTCCGAAAGAAAATAATAAATGTAAAGGTCATCTCCCACACTTAAATCAAACAGTGTCCTTACTGTTCAAAAGTGCGAAGATTGGAATGCAAAAAATGTATCCAAGAAATCAGCCGCGAGGAGGAGGTGGAGGAGCAATAGAGAAAAGATGTTGATAGACATGATCTAACTGCTTCGTCACCACATCCATGAACTGAGGCCAGCAACGTCCGTTTCCAGCGCGCGAATGGCAGCTGTATGATCCACTGGTTGGGCAGCAGGCACAACAGGAGTGCTTGAGCCAGAGTCAGAGAGATAGTCAGTATACCAGTCATAATGGTCATAAATTTGTGGAGTCTCAAGTGGTGAAGGTGGAGCTTCAGGTTCATCTAAATCATACAGCCAGTTATTCAGACTGTAGACATTAGTTCGTTCATGACTCGATAAGGTAAAGAGATGGATGACTCGTTTATCGATCAGGTATTCAAAGGTATCAGGGCCTAGGTCTCGAATGATGCCACGGTTGAGGCAGAATGGGATATCCATAGGTCGTATAGCACCTAAAGGGTTTATGCTAAGGAGTGGTTGTCTCAATCTAATGGCATTGGCAATCATGGTTACGAGGCCGCCTATAATGATCGGTTTGTGGTCGGCTTCTGCGATACGTTTAAAATTGACCATCATGAAGGCAGCCCCATTAACGGGTCGAGCCTGAGAAGCACAATAAATAATGAAAAGGTTGTCTTTCGACACAGAATAAATATTTTCCTCTTCACCAAATAGGGTATGAGCTAGGAACTTATGCATGTATGGGATAGCAGGTTATGGATACTCTCAGAATACATAGTGTTAGGCTCAGGATGATTATTTCCGGATATGCTGCCCCAGAAATAATCCAACTCAAGGTTGAATACTAGTTCCTCCTGTAATATGGTATAAGCATCAGGTCCACTAGGAAATCCTAAGAGTTCGGCCATCCGACGGTGGTTAAAGTGGTAGTCCATGTTAAATCATCTAAAAATGATAAGGCCACTACTAAAGTTGTACCCGTGGTTAGGCTGATAAATCAGTGAGCTCAAGAATTCTAAGGTAAGCCTGCGGTAAGAACTAAATCTCCTTTTGATATCAAAACGCTCCCAACCAATCTGGTTGAGAAGGTACATAACATTGTCCCTAATACCTAATCTAGTCATGGTGAGTCCATCTGGGTATAAAGTAAGCGACATCTCTCTCTGAGCAAGGGCTTCGAAGCGCCTCATCTGAGCTCTGCCTACGAAAGTGATGCCCATATAGTCGACTCTGCTCATCTCTAAAGTTAGTAACTAACTAATGCTAAGTTAGCCTGTATATAAGTCAATAATGAACATGAGTTAGGAAGGACTAATATGATAGATAAATTTCATGACTATTCTTAGAACAGAAAAAAATAATGAAAAGCATATAAAAGAAATTAAAAGTAAAAGATTAGAAAAATAAATAGTAAAATTAAACAGAAGCAGGTTGTCTCCCACTAAGTGCTTTGTTTTATGTCGTAAGCTCGTCATAATTTTAAATTCTTCTAAATATGGGGATGAGTGTGTAACTCATTAAGTGTTAGACTTGCGGAGTATTCTTTGTTTTCAATGTTGTGGTAATGTTTCAGGCGCTATCCGTTAACTGTGAACGGTTCACTAGATTTTCCTTTTATTTCTACTGCGTCATTTTGATAGACTTTTATTATCTCATAGGGACTAGACCACCTAGAGCGAATTTTTCCTAGGAAAAGTTTTAGTCGAGAGTTAAATAGGAGTACCACGTCACCCTCAGAAAATTCTTTCCTTGATATACGCTTATCGTGCCATTTTTTAGTTCGTTCTTTATAGATACGGGCATTCTCGTAAGCATCTAACATGAGCTCTTCTAGTTCGTGGATATCTAATATTCTCTTTTCGCCTGCGGCGGTAAAGTTAAAGTTAAGGGTCTTAATGGCCCAATATGCTTTATGCTCTATTTCTACCGGGAGGTGACATGATTTGCCATAAACTAGTTTAAAAGGTGTAGTTCCTATTGGGGTCTTATAGGCTGTCCTATATGCCCACAGAGCTTCGTGTAATTTGGAAGACCAATCTTTCCTAGAGGTCGCAACTGTTTTTTCTAAGATTTGTTTAATTTCTCTGTTCGAAACCTCTACTTGCCCGCTAGGTTATGGGTGGCAGGGTGTTGCTACACGGTGTCGGACTCCATAATTTGTTAATAGTTTTTCAAAAATCCTTAAAATAAAATGAGAGCCACCATCACTGAGACTAGTCTCGGCACACCGAATCTAGGAAAAATTATGTTCCTGAAAAGTCTAATTAATACTCGTGCATCATTTGTCGGAGAAGCTATAGCCTCGATCCATTTTGACACATAATCAACAGCAAGGAGTATGTACTTGTTACCAAAAGACGATGGGAAATGTCCCATGAAATCAATTCTCCACACGTCAAAGACTTCTACTTCCAGAATGCCTTTCAGTGGCATTTCGTCGCGTCTAGAGATATTTTCGGTGTGTTGGCACCGGTCGCAGTTTATGATCACGATACTGACATCTTTCCATAGAGTGGGTCAAAAGAGGCCAGACTGTAAAATATTAGCGCAAGTCTTTGAAGTGCTCGCATGTCCTTCATAAATTATATATTCAACTTAGTCTTCGGGAACACATCAACGGAAGATACGGTTGGAACCTCTCTTGAAAAGCAGAGGTTCATCCCAATAATAATGTTTAAGATCGTGGAAGAATTGTTTCTTTTGTTGGTAAGTTAAATCTAGTGGACGAACTCCAGCTGCTAAGTAGTTGACAAAGTCAGCATACCATGGCAGTGTGGTTTCAGTGAAGATCACTTCCATGACTTCTTTTGTTTCAGTCTCATCATATATTAAAGATCGTTCAACCGTGTTTTCTAACTGAGCTATGAGTCTCTCATAAGGAAAATCATCATTAATAAGCACATGCTCAAGTTTAATATCCTCCAGTCTCGACAAGTGATCAGCTACTATCTTTTCGGTTCCTTTTTTGTCTTTGATTTCTAAATCAAATTCTTGTAATAGTAGTGTCCATCTTAGGAGTCTCGATTTTGCGTCCTTTTTACTTAATAGGTACCTAATTGCGGCATGATCGGTATAGACAATTATCTTTGCTCTTACTAAGTAAGAACGAAATTTATCCAAAGCAAAAACGACAGCTAGAAGTTCTTTTTCTGTGGTGGCATAGTTCATTTGCACAGAGTCTAGAGTTCTACTAGCATAATAGATCGTATGAAGCTTTTTATCTTTTCTTTGTCCTAGAACTGCTCCTACGGCATAATCACTGGCGTCACACATTATTTCAAACGGTAACCTCCAATCAGGTGGTTGCATAGTAGGTGTTGTAATGAGAGCTGTTTTTTATTGTTCAAAGGCTTTCTGACATTTATCGTTGAAAATGAATTCGGCGTCTTTCATTGATAAGCCAGTCAATGGTTTAGTAATTTTAGAGAAATCCTTAATGAACCGTCGGTAAAACTCGGCGTGTCCTAAGAAACTTTGTATTTCTCTTACAGTTTTAGGAGGTTGAAGGTTTTCTATAATTTCTATTTTAGCTTTATCTACTTCAATCCCCTTATCAGACACTATGTGTCCAAGTACAATTCCTTGTCGGACCATGAAATGGCATTTTTCCCAATTTAACACGAGATTTACTTTTACGCATCTTTCAAGTACCATTTCTAGGTTCGATAAACATCCTTCAAAAATCTTCCCACAAATAGAAAAATCATCCATAAATACTTCCATGATGTCGTCTATAAAGTCAGTGAAAATTAACATCATGCATCTTTGGAATGTTGCGGGAGCGTTACATAATCCAAACGGTATTCGTCGATAGGCAAATGTACCATAAGGACACGTGAAGGTTGTCTTTTCTTGGTCATCAAGATGAATAGGGATTTGAAAGAATCCTGAATAACCGTCTAAATAGTAGAAATATGAGTGCTTAGCTAATCGTTCAAGCATTTGATCAATGAATGGTAAAAGAAAATGATCCTTGTGAGTAGCTTTGTTTAGTTTTCTATAATCAATGCACATTCTACTTTCGGTCACAACTCTTTATGCTATAGATTCGCCTTTTTCGTTCTTAACAACTGCAACACCTCCCTTCTTTGGTACGACATGCACTGGGCTAACCCATTGACTGTCGGAAATCGGGTATAAAATTCCTGCTTCTAACAGCTTTTGTACTTATTTCTTGACTACGTCGCTCAGAATGGGATTTATCTTTATTTGATGTTCTCTAGAGGTCTTACAGTCTTCCTCTAGCATAATGTGATGCATACAAATAGAAGGACTTATTCCATTCAAATCAGAAATGTTGTACCCTAAAGCAGATGGGTATTTTCTTAGGACACACAGTAATTTCTTAGTTTCTATTTGTCCTAAGTCTGCATTGACTATTACTGGTCGTTCAATATCGGTGTCTAGGAATTCATACCTTAAATTTTTGGGTAGTGTTTTAAGTTCTAAAGTCGGTTTCTTTGGGCAAGGCATATGATTGGGTGTTAGTGCTAGCTATTCGCTTAGACTGTCGTCTTGGTATTCACCACGCCAATTATCATCTTCAAAAATTGGAGGTATTGGAATTTTTAGGATTTCTAAATAAGAATTTTGTTCCATCTCCATTTCTCTTATGCATTTATCGATGACATCTAGCAGACAAACTGTATCATCTATAGCTGGTGCTTGTAAGAATTGTGTCAAAATAAATTCGACTTTTTCTTCACCCACTTCAAAAGTTAGCTTACCTTTCTTTACATCTATAATGGCTCCGGCTGTAGCTAAGAATGGCCTACCTAATATAATAGGAGTGTTGGCATCCTCTTTTATGTCCATGATTATGAAATCAGTAGGGATATAGAATTGACCTATACGTACCGGAACATTTTCTAGTATTTCTATCGGAAACTTGACAGAACGATCAGCAAGTTGTACAGACATCTTAGTTGGTCTTAATTCTCCCATATCAAGCCTTTTGCATATGGTTAAAGGCATTAAGCTAATATTGGCTCTTAAGTCACATAGAGATTTATCTATGACAAGTTTTCCAATTACGCAAGGTATGGAAAAACTACATGGGTCTTTCAGCTTAGGAGGCATTTTATTTTGGAGTATCACACTACACTCAACAGTAAGTGTAACGATTTCATTATCCTCAATATTTTTATTATTTGTTAAGATTTCCTTAAGAAACTTAGCATATGAGGGCATCTGAGTGATAGCTTCTGTAAAAGGTATTGTGACATTTAATTGTTTCAGAAGTTCAACGAATTTCTTGAATTGCGCTATGTTTTTAGATTTAGCAAATCTTTGAGGATAAGGAATAGGAGGTTTATAAGGTGGTGGAGGCATATATGGTTCTTATTTTTCTTCGGCCTCTTGGTCACTACCTTCTTTCTCCTTTATGTTTTGGTTAATTTCCTTTTCAGTTTCCTTCTCAGTTACTTTTCCAGGATTTTGATACATAGCTAGATTCTCAAGTCTCGGGTCAGTTGGTTCGTCCAATTTTGTACCACTTCATAGTATGATAGCATTTGCATGGTGTCACATTGCTACAAAGAGGGGACAGCAAGGACAGAAGAGTCGCCACTGTTTGTTATTTATCCCAAAAGAGGGAAAGGAAACGATCAGAGAAAACCTACGAAAAAGGGAAAAGACAGATCATCGCAACCAAATCTTGGGTTCGGTAGTCGGTTACGCAAGGGGAATGTATGAGCACCCCTCACGTCCATTGTACTCAACGGGATCCACGCTTGTTGTCTATCTAAAAGGGTGTTAATCTATAAGGCTGGCCACAGGGACAAAAGAAAAAGAAAGAGACTCGATAGAGCATCGTCGCTCTATGCCTACGTACTCCCTCGTGCAATGGGAAAGTCAGAGTCAACGTAGTTCAGAAAACTACGGGTGAAGGTGGGGGAGGTTGCTCACCAAGACATCGCCATCTTGTGCCTACGTATCCTCATTTGATATGAGAAATCAGAGCAAATGTAGTTCGGGAAAACACGACCACAGGTTGGTTCAAGTGTTTTAACCGAGTAGGGTTAAACCTTCGTTCTAGCAGTTAGGTGTATTGCTGCTCGACCATTGGAGACTTAGGCGTTACCTATTTGCAGTAGAACCAAGAGTTAACATACTCTTTTTGAAAATGATTTTCAATTAATCCCAAAGGATAAAAAGATTTGATGTTTTGTTTTTTGTTTTTTAAGAGAAGAAGTGAATTGAGTTAAGTTTGTAACTCATGTTGCACTAAAGACTATGACTTAAGAGCGAATGTGTCGCATATCGCCCAAAGGGCATACGCTAAACACTCTAGACAGTTGAGAGGAAGCCCCCCAACTATCATTCCCTAAGTACTTAAGGCTCATAGCGTACAACACTTATTATCCTTTATTAGATGTCTTGAAGAAGTTTTGAGATGAGAAGAGAAGACACAAACTCTAAGGGGTAACTAATCAACCCTAATGTTATCATGAAATGTGCTCCTAAGATTTAAGAGGTAAAAAGACTATCCTATTGTAATCATGCTTGGATTGAACACTTAATGTCTCTCCTACTCCCATCCTAAACGGAAGGACTAGGAATCCTAAGGGGTCATGGCAAAAGACCAAGAAAACACAAGATAAATCAATCACAAAATGAAAGAAATGGAAGATAAAATGCAACATGAAATTCAAGCACAAAGGATGCGAGTGTAACACGGTGGGAGAACTGACTTTAAACAATGTTGCGGATAGCAAGAGTCGCCACCGACTTTTATTTTATCCATAAGGAAAGGTTATAAAAGAACAGGAAAGACCTTAGAGAATATTTTGGGTCCGGGGGGTAGGTTATGAAAAGGGAAGGTGTTAGCACCCTTTTCATCCATGGTTATCCATGGGCTCTTAGGTACTTAAGCTCACTTTTGAATTGTTTTGAAAGTGTAGTGTGTGAATAGCAAAAACTTTCAAAATAGTTTAATAATAATCCGTGTATGGATGTGAAAAAAACTTGTTTGAAAATTTTGTTGGAAATTTGTTTAAGTGTGAAAAAGTTTTGAAATGAGCAAGTATCTAGGAGTAGTCTACCCTAATGTTTTAAGGTCTTTCTTATTCTTTATCCTTTCCTTAGTAAGACTATCCCTACTAAAATGGAGTAGGTAGTCCTTACTTTGGATGTTAAGGGACATGTGAGGGACAATTGGATTTTTGAAGGCCATTGTGGGGTGTAATAAGCAAACTGGAGGGACTATCATCATTTTTCAAAAGGGACTCGATTCGTAAAGGCAACCATAAGGGACTTTGATGATTTTCTTTTTGAGGGACTTGCTTTATACACCCCACTTAACCAATATTCATAGGCAACTTGAGGGATATCCCTAGGAAGTGAGACGGCGATTAAAATCGACTTACGTGTGTGAAATGTTTAATTTAATTATCTTATATTAAAATGTGATCTAAATTTATTTTAATATTACATACATGTTGTTACACTCCCTAATTACTAACCATAATAATAATTAAATAATTAAATAACTTTACATCCAAGAAACAATTACAAAATAATAAGCAAAATAATTAAATAGCAAAGATAAATAAAATATAAATAAGCAATAATAAATAATAAAGGGGGTTAATTCTAAGTTTACTCGGCAAGACATCGCATCTTGTGCCTACGTATCCTTACGGGAGTGGAATCAGAGTAATCGTAGTTCCCCTCAATAGGGAGGTTAGAAACTTCTTGACTGTGGTCAAGGTCTCAAGGGGAATAAACGCATCTTAAGGACACGCTTACGTGGAGTGTAGAAACTCCAAATCTCTACGTTGAAATGTTAAGTTGTAATTAGGGTTAAATTAGGGATTCCACGGCGGGAAACCCTAAAATGAGCGCGGCGGCTCTTTGACCTAATGCTAAGGGTAAAATTGTAATTTTGCCTGCGGCGAGGCATTTGTGAAAATTAGGGTTTGAAGTTGTAGTTTTAAAATTTTAAGGTTCGAGGGTTTGAGGACTTATCGGCGCGGTGGCCAAACAGTTAGACCTAACCTTCGGATGTGTGTAATGTGACAGAATAATAGTGATGAAAGTGTGAGAAATTTAAATCATACATCAGCGTAAATTTAAATGCGGAAAGTAAACGCGATTATTAGGTTCGCTAGGTTACAAAGGGAGAAACAGTTACAATAATATGATGCGATTTAATTTAAAATAAGCAAAAATAAAGGGCAACGTGATGAAGCTGCACAATGGACAAACTACGTTAGTAGACAGAAATATATAAATTTCCAGACAAGTCATGAGATGGGATTATGGAATTATTGCATGTTTTTTTTTTGATTTCATGAAAGACTTCCAATTTTAAAATAAAAGTTATAACTCTAGATCTACTTTTTTCAAAATTTATTTTAACCTAAATTACCTAAAGAGAGTTTTAACTCTATTTGTATTAAAAAGGTCTTATTATATTTCTATGTTTTATATTTCTATTTGTTATTTTATTTTTTTAAAACCTTTGTACTATTATTTAAAACTAACAAAAGTATTAAGGTTAATTATTAAAAAAGCTATAATTTTATTATGAAATATGGTTTGTATATTCAAGATGAGGTTTTATTTTACTTATTTAAAAAACAAATTGCTTTCAACTAAAATTAGCACTTAAGAACATAACGTAATATAAGTAAAAAAATATAAAAGCCAGTACGTGGGCCGGTGGTTGTCTTCATCCGACCCAAAACACACATCAGAAACGAAACATGGAGATTAGGGTTTGAGACCCCATTCTCCTTTCGAGCGGCGCCGTTCTTCGATCTTTCTTCTCCGATCATCTCGCTAGACCCCCTTTTTGGTTGTGGTGATCCTGAAACGAAACATAATCCACATAGTTAGTAGCGAAATCTTACGTTTTCGAGACCGATTATTGATGATGGTGGTTGAAGATCGTTGTGGAGGAGGCGATGATGCTAAGCTGAGCCTCGAAGCGTAATTGCCCGTCGAAAGACGAAGGCAGTCTTCGCTTTTCAACTCCCCTTCGTTCAGACGACCGTCGATGGTTGCTAGGGCTTCGTGGTTTGTCCTCTTCCTTGAACGCGGCGAGGATGATGATGACAATCGTTGGGATTTCTCTTAATCTCGCTCGCTCCTCCCTCTAGGGTTTCTTTATCAGGTTGTATCACCCTTATATACCCTTCATTATTCGATCTTTTATGGGCTTTTTGAGACCTGATTGATTCTTTGATTTAAACCAATTCCTTTTTCAACTAATTGGATTTGATTTATGGCTTTCCTGATATTATTTGATATGATTCGATTTGCAACTTTTTCTTTCCCCTTTCGTATTTCCGATTTGATTTGCTCCAACTAGTCTTTTTTGGAGACAATCTTCAAATGGATATCCGTTTCTCTTTGGTGACCTAGATGTTTATCTGGATTTGTAACTGATGTGGTTTTACTTGATTTTTTTTCAGATGCCGTCACGAATTGGTTTATTCATCTTTTACTTTGGTGAACATTGTGGTGAATTGGGCTATGATGTTGGTACCTGAGCCCTGCACTCGGTGAATCGCTATTTCTCTTCTTCTGCTTTCAGGTGCAAATAAGTTCGGAGGCTGCCGGTCTTGTGCCATTGGCGAGAAAAGACATAATGGTGATGACGACTTAATAGTCTGAGCCATATTGGGTTGTCGGACGTAGTTGCCTTGCGAATTACATTGAGTTGTTCGAAACAGTTGCCTTATTTCGATTTTCGATGCTCGGTAGGGAGTTTGATAATGGCCACGGCCATAGTCCTCCTGGCTGCTCGAGTCTCGTGCCCGATGATGAGTTGAGCTGAGGGCCGAAGTTAAATTTCACTCTCCTTTAGATTATCAGTCCTGTAGTTCACTTGTTAATAAAATGCCTTGATTTTCTGTGGTGCTCTCTGTAGGTTGTGGGGAGCTTGAGGTTGTACTGATGTCGTTTGAAGGGAAACGATGAGGGTTGCTTGTCTGCTTGGTCTTGCTCGTATGAAATAGGTGTGACTTGAGTTGAACATAAGCACTTGGATGTTTGGCTGGTATGTGCAGGACTGAACTCAGGTGATGATACCATGTTGACTCCACTATTTCATGCTCTTACCTTAATTCTCAATGAATGCGTCGTAGCAAAAGGAAACAACTTTAAAAAAGTGGCTTCGACAGAGTTGTGTCAGGTGTACTTTATTAGTGGGATTCGAGTCTTTCGCTCGTTATCCATTATTCATCTCAAGTTCTAGTCCACTGACTTCCTTTAATACATGCGTGGTTGCAGGGTTGAGACTTCGTTCACAGTCAGAGATAGTATTTGTTTGCAGGAATCTTTAAAGGGCGGGAGTACGCAATCGGGTCTGTAGGTATGTCACTTGGAAGCATTCACACAGTGGTCTGAATTATGACGGTCATCCGTTTTTGATCACTAGGCCATAATCTCTTCTGCGGTAGTCACGACTGGTTCTACGTGGTTGTCAAGAATTCGGCGTTGATTATCTTCAGTTTTATGACTATAATTTCTGTTGTTGCAGATTGTGAGGACACGTTCGAGCTGCGTTCCTTCAGAATGTTGGTTCAATCAATGGCTTAAACTGACATCACTATTCGATAGCACTCAAATATAGGAAGAACGAGCTCGAAGAGAGGATGTTGCTTAATCTTTGTAAAAGAAAAATGGACCGATGGTTTGACACTCATGCGATTCAATTCACGATTCCTTACTGATGAACGGACTGTTCAGGTAAGTTAAGATTCTTGGCCGTGACTTTCGCAATAATTCAAACTTTGCTGAGTTTGTCCTTTTTTCGATTTATCACATGTAATATATACTCTCTGCCGTATTCGAGAGAATCTTCATTTATGATTTTGGTAATGCAGGAGACACTAAGTTTAGCAACTAAGTACAACGAGGCAGTGCGAGAGGAATATAAGCTGTTGCCGGAAAGCTCGCAATTGCTAATGTGGGAAAGCAGGATGCTAAGAAGTATCTTGAAGAGCATGTCTTTTACTTAATGTTTTCTAACCGTTATCCAGACCTTAGGAAAGATGCTTGACACAGCTATGTTCTAGAGTTGAGACTGTCACCGTATGATGTCCAGCAACATTTCATTTGTAAAATGGCGTTCTAGAGAAATCCTCACGTACCTTCCGTGGCTAGGAGTTTATTTTGAAACATAATTTGCTGCAGTGTATATTATGTACATAGAGTTTAGGCATTCCATCTTGCGTTTGAATGGTGAATTTGCAAATGTAAAGATGACCCTTTACCCATGTAAATAATTAACTTGATCATGATGATTGTTGTAGCGTTAGATTTAAAAACTCTACAAGGTTTGTGAATTTGTGGATAGCTTGCAAAATAGCATTACGAATCGTATGCTAGCACTAGACATGAGAGTTTAAATTTGCCTTATGTTCATACATCCTTTGATTGTCAAACCAAATCTTCTTAGATTCACATACCAAGGCTTGGTCGAGATGAAAAGGTTCTCATTTATGTAAGCTCGTGGACTAGCTGAAACAAGAATGAGTTCTCACTTAACTTCTGAACGTGCAAACCAATACTTGGATCTTGTAATGAAACGAAATTCATGGACTTTGTATATTGATCACAAGGCTTTCGAATCTATTGGATTTCAAAGGCTTGAGTCTTGTTTCTTTAAACCTTTTGATTGGACTTGAACTTCGAAGTAAGGAAAGCCAGCCATCCTTAAAACCAGCAATTTAAAAGTGACGTTCTTATCTTGCGATCCCTAGACAGCATTTGGACAAGCTGTCCACACCCCTTAATGCAAATATTTGACACCGCCCGGAACACGTGAAAGTCAAACGCGAGCAGAACAAAGAACAAGGGAAAGTATAGTTGAATTCGCTTTTGTAGTTATAACCAGATCTTATCATTATTGCGCTTGAAGTCTCGGGAGTCCATTTAGCCTGATTAAAGTCAAAACCCTAGTTTTGGATGCACTGCTTAGGAGGTGCATTGTCTGAGGGAATTGTCAACTCTTCTGACCAATTGTGAATTTTGTGAACCTTGTGAACCTTCTTGGAACACAAAGTCTTGTATTGTGAGGGCAAATTTTGGGGTGCAACAGCTGCCCCTGTTCAATTTTCTGAAACCTGAGGGGTTAGATTGGTATATTTGCCAGTCGTAACCTGGAAGGTTGAAGGGGATTGAACACAAAAGCCCAAAAATTTGCACTCACCAGTGCATGGAGTGATATTGATGGTTGGTTGAACATGATGGAGTGGGCTTAAAGATGCCATTAGGGGAAAGTTCTTCAGTAGTATAATGAGAACTGTCAGGAGTCTGGAGTAATACTGATGTAACAGCATGTCTTCATGAGGATAGAGCAATCAATAGTGATAACCCTAAAGCAGTCTTGAAGCAATGATATGATTTCAGGAGGATAGAACAATGAATGGCTCTAAAGCAGTCTTGAAATAATAATGTGATATGTCTTCAGGAGGATAGAGCAATCAATAGCTCTAAAGCAGTCTTGAAGTAATAATGTGATATGTCTTCAGGAGGATAGAGCAATCAATAGCTCTAAAGCAGTCTTGAAGTAATGATTTCAGGAGGATAGAGCAATGGATAGCTCTAAAGCAGTCTTGAAATAATAATGTGATATGTCTTCAGGAGGATAGAGCAATCAATAGCTCTAAAGCAGTCTTGAAGTAATGATTTCAGGAGGATAGAGCAATGGATAGCTCTAAAGCAGTCTTGAAATAATAATGTAATTTCAGGAGGATAGAGCAATGGATAACTCTAAAGCAGTCTTGAAATAATAATGTAATTTCAGGAGGATAGAGCAATGGATAACTCTAAAGCAGTCTTGAAATAATTAGATGGCTTCAGGAGGATAGAGCAATGAATAGCTCTAAAGCAGTCTTGAAGTAGTAATATGACCTCATGAGGATAGAGCAATGAATAGCTCTAAAGCAGTCTTGAAGTAATAATGTGATATGTCTTCAGGAGGATAGAGCAATCAATAGCTCTAAAGCAGTCTTGAAGTAATGATTTCAGGAGGATAGAGCAATGGATAGCTCTAAAGCAGTCTTGAAATAATAATGTGATATGTCTTCAGGAGGATAGAGCAATCAATAGCTCTAAAGCAGTCTTGAAGTAATGATTTCAGGAGGATAGAGCAATGGATAGCTCTAAAGCAGTCTTGAAATAATAATGTGATATGTCTTCAGGAGGATAGAGCAATCAATAGCTCTAAAGCAGTCTTGAAGTAATGATTTCAGGAGGATAGAGCAATGGATAGCTCTAAAGCAGTCTTGAAATAATAATGTAATTTCAGGAGGATAGAGCAATGGATAACTCTAAAGCAGTCTTGAAATAATTAGATGGCTTCAGGAGGATAGAGCAATGAATAGCTCTAAAGCAGTCTTGAAGTAGTAATATGACCTCATGAGGATAGAGCAATGAATAGCTCTAAAGCAGTCTTGAAGTAATAGGATGATTTCAGGAGGATAGAGCAATCAGTAGCTCTAAAGCAGTCTTGAAGTCATGAGAGGCTATCAGGAGGATAAAATAACCCTGAGGTTACAATAAAGCAGTCCCAAAGTAATAAGAAGCTCATCAGGAGGATAAAGTAACCCTGAGGTTACAATAAAGCAGTCCCAAAGATCATAAGATTGTTTGTTGGATAATCAACCTAAAAACAAGGTAGCATTCTGTATAACAACATTAGTTTATGCTTTATGTATGCATGTATGACATGATGCACTTAGGTAATGTACTATAGACATATATGTTATGGTATGGTGTAAATGATGTATGTATGATATGACACTGCTGGAAGTGTCTGGATATCCTTGTATAACAACTGCTGGCCAAGGAAAATAAATCCCGATTCGTTGTTGAAGAATATATAACCCTCCGTCTGCTGGGGATAACAAGGTATAGATAACCTCCCGTTGTTGGGGATAACAAGGTATAGATAACCTCCCGTTGTTGGGGATAGTAGGGTATAGATAACCTTCGTTTTCGTTTGATAGTAGGATAAGTATACCATCCCGTCTTCGTTCATCGTGCCCTTATTGGAAAGTAATTTCCCGTATATCCGTATGAGGATAAAAGAGATGGATATAAATTCCAGGGGAGATTAGACTTTGTGAAAATGGATTAGTCCTACTGATGGTTTGTAACTGTCTTGTAAAGATGAACCGGCGAAGCTTCGTTGAAACCCTTCCCTCGTTCGTCCTTAGTAAATACTATTACTGCATTTTCACGCATTTCTGGTAAACATCAATCATATTAAAAGCATACATGCGTTTCTGGTAAACATCAATCATATTCAAAGGCATACATACATTCAAACACAACCAATGGACGTTTCGCTTATGTAAATAGGGTAAAAGTGAATCTGGATTCAAAAGATGGAATTTATTTATATCAAAAGTGACCCATACACGGGTAAGTTTGTACAAGGAGACATAAACCCTAGTAAGAGAATTTTGTCATGAAGTTTTACAAAAAGAATCAGCTATGTGGGAAATAATCCTATTGAGTTTCAATTCTACTATTGCCACTCAAGTATCTCATCTTCTTGCTGTTGAGACGGAAACGATTGGATTGAGCTTTATCTGTTTGAGCTTGAGTAAGTAGTACAACTGGTTGCAGTTTCATGAGTGATCCAAACGAGACATAGTCATACGCTTTAATCCTTAACTTTTGCCTGGATTGCCCTTTCAGGTTTTCAATCCACCGGGATACCCTTTTTTGCCCAAGCCGCCTTTTCAGGTTTTCGACTTGCCGAGTGTACATCTTTTTATATATATATCCCTAATTTTTGCCCAAACCCTTTTGGTTTGCCGGGATGCCCTTATTTTTGCCTAGGCCTGTCAACCTAGCGGGTCTCTTTTTATGCGTAGTATTTTTTAACTATGTCTGCGTTTACAGGTTGTGGGAAGTCTTCACCATCCATTGTAGTCAGTATCATGGCACCTCCTAAGAACACTGTCTTGACTACAAATGGTCCCTCATATGTTGGAGTCCACTTGCCCCTAGGATCACCCTGTGGTAATATGATACGCTTGATTACCAAGTCACCAGCCTGATATACCTTTGGCTTAACCTTCTTGTTAAAAGCTTTGATCATCCGTTTCTGGTACATCTGGCCATGACAAACTGCTGCTAACCTTTTCTCATCAATCAAATTTATCTGGTCAAGTCGAGTCTGAATCCACTCATCTTCATCCAAGCCTGCATCCTTCATAATTCTCAAGGAGGGGATCTGAACTTCAATAGGCAGAACTGCTTCCATACCATAGACTAAGGAGAATGGGGTTGCCCCTGTTGAAGTACGTATTGTAGTACGATAACCATGCAGAGCAAATGGTAACATCTCGTGCCAATCCTTGTAAGTAACAGTCATCTTCTGTACAATCTTCTTAATGTTCTTATTAGCAGCTTCAACTGCCCCATTCATCTTTGGACGATACGGAGAAGAGTTGTGATGCTTAATCTTGAATTGCGTACAGAGATCAGTAATCATAGTGTTGTTCAGATTGGAGCCATCTTCGAAATCAACAAGGTAGTATGGGTTAACATATACTGTCTTAGTCGGCGAGCAGCCCATGCCAAAGCGCAGCAAGTTTTCTCGAGCAGTGAGTATCTTGTTTCACAGTCGGTAAACTTTTTGCTAAGGTAGTATATTGCCTGCTCTTTTCGACCAGACTCGTCATGTTGCCCCAATACACACCCCATTGAGTTGTCTAATACTGTTAAATACATAATCAAGGGTCTTCCATCAACTGGTGGCATTAAAATTGGAGGTTCTAGCAAATATCTCTTGATTTCATCAAAGGCAGTCTGGCACTCATCGTTCCATTCCATCACCTGATCTTTCTTCAACAACTTGAAGATTGGCTCACAGATGGTAGTTAATTGGGAAATAAATCTTGCCATGTAGTTCAATCGTCCCAAGAAACCTCTAACCTCCTTCTTAGTACGGGGAGCTGGCATCTCTCGTATATCTTTCACTTTTGCAGGATCCACTTCAATACCTTTTCCACTGACAATGAAACCCAGGAGCTTTCTAGATCTAACTCCAAAAGTACACTTGTTTGGATTTAATCTCAACCTGTATTTCTTCAACCTCTCAAACAACTTGTGCAGATGATCAAGATGTTGCTCTTCATTCTGAGATCTGGCTATCATATCATCCACATATACCTCTATCTCATGATGAATCATATCATGAAACAAAGCCACCATAGCACGCTGATATGTTGCCCCTGCATTCTTCAAACCAAATGGCATTACCTTATAGCAAAAGGTGCCCCACTGTGTCACAAATGTAGTCTTCTCCATATCTTCAGGTGCCATCTTGATTTGATTGTAACCAGAGAAACCATCCATAAAAGAGAATACCTTATGCTGAGCAGTGTTGTCTACCAGAATATCAATATGAGGAAGTGGAAAGTCATCTTTAGGGCTAGCCTTGTTCAGATCTCTTTTCTGTTTTCTTCAGTTCCCAGATTCACAACTTCGACTGGCTCTTCATGTGGCTGTATAGCTTTCTCTTCTTGTTGTAACAACCTAGCAAGCTCCACAGGTATTTCACAATCGTCCTCGTTTCCGTCTTCAGTTTGATAGATCGGATTCTCGAAATTGTAATTGGCAATAGTAGAACTGTTATCAACTGGATCCAGAGTGGATGAGGATCGGCATTTTAGTGACGTGGGTGTGTGTAAGAACACATAGCTGATAAAGCAAAAATAAAAGGAAAAGAAAGACAAGGAACACAATATTTACGAAAACGAAACGTCCATTGATTTTATGGAATGAAGTATGCAAATGAAATGACAACCCGTAACAAGCACACCATTGTGCCCCGGGTAAGGCACATGGCTTGAAAGTTTTAATTGTTCCAAATTTAAAAAACATAACACAGTAATAGTATTTACTCCTGACTAAAGGAGATAGGGATAACATCGTCAGCTTTCCAATTATTGAGTCCAGCACCCACAGTAGGAAAAATCCATGCCTCCAAGTTGTAGTCTTCATCTTGATCTCCCACAGCATTGATAACCCCTTGATTGGCAATACGAACAGCACGGGCACGACGGACAGCCTTCTGGGACTCTGCAGTGAAACCCAAACCAAACTTGTCAGACTTGTATGGAATATCAGGAAGCTGACCCCAAATAGTACAACCACCTTCTTCCACCACAGCTTTTGCATCATTGAGGGAGGCCATTGCCATTGTTGGAGGGTTTCTGATGACCACAGGAACCTTCTTCACAGCAGGAGGAGTCACACAATCCTTAACAGCCCAGGGAACCACTTCAAATGACTGACATGGAGTTTCAATGTATTCACCTTCTACTTCCAGATACTTGAAAGTGTTTACATGGCTGACAAAGTATTCTTCCTCTCCAAAGACAGTAACAACTTTTCCATTCACCGGATATCTCAACTTTTGATGTAATGTGGAGGTCACAGCACCTGCCCCATGGATCCAGGGACGACCAAGCAGACATGAGTACGAAGGACGAATATCCATCACATAGAATGTAGCAGTGAACACCTGAGAGCCAACCTTGATTGGAAGATCAATTTCCCCATGCACTACTCTTCTAGAACCATCAAAAGCCTTTACCACAATATTATTGGGCTTCAATACCGTATCTTCAGGACTCAGCTTGTTCAGGACTTCCTTAGGTAACACATTCAGAGAGGAACCATTGTCTATCAGCACATGAGACAGGGTAGTGCCCATGCATTCAATTGAGATATGCAAGGCCCTGTTATGATCCCTCTTGGCAGGGGTCAAGTCAGCATCAGAAAATCCTAACCCGTTGTCATAGGTCAGGTGAGCAACACAATTCTCAAACTGGTCCACAGAAATTGCACTGGGTACATGAGCCATCTTTAGAAACTTGATCAATGACTTGGCATGAGCCTCAGAACATAATAACAGGGAGAGCATAGAAATCTTTGAGGGAGTATGCCCCAGCTGATCAACAATATCATAATCACTCTTGCGAATGATTTTCAATACTTTTTCCATCTGCTTAGAGAGGTCATCAGCAGCTGGCACATCAGTAGACACAGGCTCAATAACAGGACCCTTGCCCCGAGCATCAGTGGTGGAAGTAACAGCAGGAGTAACTGCACTCTTAGAAGCAACTGGAGGAGAGAAGACTCTTCCACTACGAGTGATCTTGCTAGATCCAGCAATATTATTAATGTCAACAGGCATATCAGGTAAAGGCTCTTGCTTAACACCATGGATGTAAACGTCAGACCCATAGTGCCAAGGTACAGCTTTGTCAGATGTATAAGGAATAAGACCAGGAGTGGTAATGATCAGAGGAGCCATCCATAGCATCCATTCTATCCACCAGCATCTTGAATTTGTCTTCGTTAGGCTCATGGTAGTAGTTAGCCTCAGAATCAGAGTCCCCCATAGTGTTGTGGAGACTGCCTCTCTCCTGCTCAGACTCTTCAGATTCATAGTCTTCAACCTGTTCCTTGGTCTTGTCAGGACCTTTGAATCTTCTTCCCATGTTGAGCAACCCAGCAGACCTTCTAGCTTTCTTAGTCTTCTTGGCCAGCAGTGTCTTCAATTCATCCTGCCCCTTGGATAGGTTCAGGATCAGCTCTTGGAACTGTGCATTCTGTGCCTGGAGATCCTTAACTGATTGTTCAAGAGCCATTGGAATGAAATAAACAGCGAGAAGATGAGGAACCTGTACACAATTATAAACCTGTGATGCAATGATATGCATATGCAATGTTTTCAAGGACCGCAGGATTTAAATTTGCTTAAACAAACAAGAAAGTAACTTTTTATTAGTAATAACTTGTTTTGCCTTTTAGGCTTACAAAAAAATGAAAACGAAATAAGTACAAAAGATGGGGTTTTAAGTCTCCCATGGACGTTTCCTCTTTGTGTTGAGGTATGAGTTGAGGTTTCGTTCCTCATGAAGTAGCTTTGTTAGCTCTAGGATCCTTGCTTGGCTTGCTTTGTAATGAGCCTCGAAAGTATCCCTTTGCTCTTTCAGTTGGATCCATGATCTTTGCAAGTCTTCCTTATCAGTAGGCATGTCTGGGTGAAGGATGGTATAAGCTGTGTCTCCTTCAGCAACAGGTTCCATGGTAACTGGTAGGACGGCAGGATATGGCATCATGAGTGTCTGAGCACGAGATCGTACCCATCTGAGATAAGCCTCCATAGGAATAGTGTATTTAGGCTCCAGTGTCTTGCTGTCAATCCTGTTTACCTTTCCCCAAGCTCGTATGAATCTCTGACGGTAACCCTGAAGATCGTTGTCGTAGTCAAACACAATGCCCTGAATCAACATGTCATGTGGACCATCGCTCCGGGCGTAACCAAACTGTCGTAAAGCTAGAGATGGGTTGTAGGTGATGCCTCCTCTTATGCCTAGAAGTGGCACATTAGGAAACTCCCCACAACGGTCAATGATGGTGACATTCTCCATAGATCTGGAGCACCAATGGATGTCTGAGTGAGAAAGTGACATGATCCTCTTGGACCATCTGAACCCTTGCTCATTCTTCATTACTGAGCGAGGAAGGTGAGAAATAAACCACCTAGAGAGCAAAGGTATGCAGCACGTCAAAGTTCCTCTTGCCCTTGTAGTACGGGTGTGAAGAGAATGTAGGATGTCTCCAAGCAATGTAGGCACTGGATTGTGACTCAGGAAAATGTTGATGGCATGAACATCTATGAACTGATCTGGATTGGGGAACAACACTAAGCCATATATCAGCAAGGCTAAGATCTCCTCAAAAGCATCATAGCTCATGGCCTTCAAGAACATTTGAGCTTTATCCATTAATACCTTGGCAAGAATACCCTTGACTCCGCTTCTCGTCTCTAGAACAATGTCAGACTTCTTCAGATGTAGAGCTGCAGCAATAACTTCAGGTTTAAGCTCCTTCTCCAAACCTGTGAATGGTTTCTGATCAAGAACAGGGATACCCAGAAGTTTAGAGAACTCCTCCATGGTTGGAACTAACTGATAATCAGGAAATGTAAAGCAATGGTGCTTAGGGTCAAAGAACTGAAACAGCACACTCATCATGTCTTCACTGAACCCTGAAGTGACTAGATCCAATAGGTGACCATGTCTCTGGACGAACTGGGAATGATCAGACACTTGGGAAACCAACTCTTTGAGCTTGGGAGGTGTCCCTACAAAGTTGATCCTGATGGTGTTTCTACGAGCAGAGGCCATGACCTGCAACAAAGAACAAAAATAAATCCTTTGGTCCTTGAAATGGTTAGGGAAAATGATATGCTCATGATGCATGATGATGTCATGATGTTATGTTCAATCACAAACATGTGGCACACACAAACAAGTCACACAATTGCCCTAGGTTTAGAGGCTTGCATGAGGTTTAAAGGTAAGTACCCTCCCCTGAAGTTAGATGGTTCATCCTGTCCTACAAAAGTAACCGGGTTCTAAGGGATCTCAATATCATTGATCCTTCACAAGGGTGGTTGATCAGAAGGCAACTTACTTGCCAACCAAAACCCTCCAAGTTTAAGATCTCAATGAGCGTAGCATCGAGTGTCAACCAACTTCAGTCTGCACCAAAGCCGGTTACCTCACTACTTTCTAAAGGCCAAGATGAGTTAACTAGGGTTCTAAAAGTCAGTTAGTGCATTGACAACATATGGCAGCCTCAATATTATCCTCAACTTGACTTAAGGAATATAAGCACCAACCAAGAAGTCGCACTAACTATGGCCACCAGATCAACCGTATCGATATACGTCGTACAGTTTCCTTGGTCTATTGCCATTTACCTAAGGTACACTAGATCCGGGTTAGGATCTTTCACACATAAGAGCACCCCAACAATATAATAATAAAGCAAACAAGGCAAACAATTTAAAGTGATCTTAATTCCTAAGGGTACCCCTCTTAAATAAATCCCCAGCAGAGTCGCCAGTTCTGTAACACGGTGGGAGAACTGACTTTAAACAATGTTGCGGATAGCAAGAGTCGCCACCGACTTTTATTTTATCCATAAGGAAAGGTTATAAAAGAACAGGAAAGACCTTAGAGAATATTTTGGGTCCGGGGGGTAGGTTATGAAAAGGGAAGGTGTTAGCACCCTTTTCATCCATGGTTATCCATGGGCTCTTAGGTACTTAAGCTCACTTTTGAATTGTTTTGAAAGTGTAGTGTGTGAATAGCAAAAAATTTCAGAATAGTTTAATAATAATCCGTGTATGGATGTGAAAAAAACTTGTTTGAAAATTTTGTTGGAAATTTGTTTAAGTGTGAAAAAGTTTTGAAATGAGCAAGTATCTAGGAGTAGTCTACCCTAATGTTTTAAGGTCTTTCTTATTCTTTATCCTTTCCTTAGTAAGACTATCCCTACTAAAATGGAGTAGGTAGTCCTTACTTTGGATGTTAAGGGACATGTGAGGGACAATTGGATTTTTGAAGGCCATTGTGGGGTGTAATAAGCAAACTGGAGGGACTATCATCATTTTTCGAAAGGGACTCGATTCGTAAAGGCAACCATAAGGGACTTTGATGATTTTCTTTTTGAGGGACTTGCTTTATACACCCCACTTAACCAATATTCATAGGCAACTTGAGGGATATCCCTAGGAAGTGAGACGGCGATTAAAATCGACTTACGTGTGTGAAATGTTTAATTTAATTATCTTATATTAAAATGTGATCTAAATTTATTTTAATATTACATACATGTTGTTACACTCCCTAATTACTAACCATAATAATAATTAAATAATTAAATAACTTTACATCCAAGAAACAATTACAAAATAATAAGCAAAATAATTAAATAGCAAAGATAAATAAAATATAAATAAGCAATAATAAATAATAAAGGGGGTTAATTCTAAGTTTACTCGGCAAGACATCGCATCTTGTGCCTACGTATCCTTACGGGAGTGGAATCAGAGTAATCGTAGTTCCCCTCAATAGGGAGGTTAGAAACTTCTTGACTGTGGTCAAGGTCTCAAGGGGAATAAACGCATCTTAAGGACACGCTTACGTGGAGTGTAGAAACTCCAAATCTCTATGTTGAAATGTTAAGTTGTAATTAGGGTTAAATTAGGGATTCCACGGCGGGAAACCCTAAAATGAGCGCGGCGGCTCTTTGACCTAATGCTAAGGGTAAAATTGTAATTTTGCCTGCGGCGAGGCATTTGTGAAAATTAGGGTTTGAAGTTGTAGTTTTAAAATTTTAAGGTTCGAGGGTTTGAGGACTTATCGGCGCGGTGGCCAAACAGTTAGACCTAACCTTCGGATGTGTGTAATGTGACAGAATAATAGTGATGAAAGTGTGAGAAATTTAAATCATACATCAGCATAAATTTAAATGCGGAAAGTAAACGCGATTATTAGGTTCGCTAGGTTACAAAGGGAGAAACAGTTACAATAATATGATGCGATTTAATTTAAAATAAGCAAAAATAAAGGGCAACGTGATGAAGCTGCACAATGGACAAACTACGTTAGTAGACAGAAATATATAAATTTCCAGACAAGTCATGAGATGGGATTATGGAATTATTGCATGTTTTTTTTTTGATTTCATGAAAGACTTCCAATTTTAAAATAAAAGTTATAACTCTAGATCTACTTTTTTCAAAATTTATTTTAACCTAAATTACCTAAAGAGAGTTTTAACTCTATTTGTATTAAAAAGGTCTTATTATATTTCTATGTTTTATATTTCTATTTGTTATTTTATTTTTTTAAAACCTTTGTACTATTATTTAAAACTAACAAAAGTATTAAGGTTAATTATTAAAAAAGCTATAATTTTATTATGAAATATGGTTTGTATATTCAAGATGAGGTTTTATTTTACTTATTTAAAAAACAAATTGCTTTCAACTAAAATTAGCACTTAAGAACATAACGTAATATAAGTAAAAAAATATAAAAGCCAGTACGTGGGCCGGTGGTTGTCTTCATCCGACCCAAAACACACATCAGAAACGAAACATGGAGATTAGGGTTTGAGACCCCATTCTCCTTTCGAGCGGCGCCGTTCTTCGATCTTTCTTCTCCGATCATCTCGCTAGACCCCCTTTTTGGTTGTGGTGATCCTGAAACGAAACATAATCCACATAGTTAGTAGCGAAATCTTACGTTTTCGAGACCGATTATTGATGATGGTGGTTGAAGATCGTTGTGGAGGAGGCGATGATGCTAAGCTGAGCCTCGAAGCGTAATTGCCCGTCGAAAGACGAAGGCAGTCTTCGCTTTTCAACTCCCCTTCGTTCAGACGACCGTCGATGGTTGCTAGGGCTTCGTGGTTTGTCCTCTTCCTTGAACGCGGCGAGGATGATGATGACAATCGTTGGGATTTCTCTTAATCTCGCTCGCTCCTCCCTCTAGGGTTTCTTTATCAGGTTGTATCACCCTTATATACCCTTCATTATTCGATCTTTTATGGGCTTTTTGAGACCTGATTGATTCTTTGATTTAAACCAATTCCTTTTTCAACTAATTGGATTTGATTTATGGCTTTCCTGATATTATTTGATATGATTCGATTTGCAACTTTTTCTTTCCCCTTTCGTATTTCCGATTTGATTTGCTCCAACTAGTCTTTTTTGGAGACAATCTTCAAATGGATATCCGTTTCTCTTTGGTGACCTAGATGTTTATCTGGATTTGTAACTGATGTGGTTTTACTTGATTTTTTTTCAGATGCCGTCACGAATTGGTTTATTCATCTTTTACTTTGGTGAACATTGTGGTGAATTGGGCTATGATGTTGGTACCTGAGCCCTGCACTCGGTGAATCGCTATTTCTCTTCTTCTGCTTTCAGGTGCAAATAAGTTCGGAGGCTGCCGGTCTTGTGCCATTGGCGAGAAAAGACATAATGGTGATGACGACTTAATAGTCTGAGCCATATTGGGTTGTCGGACGTAGTTGCCTTGCGAATTACATTGAGTTGTTCGAAACAGTTGCCTTATTTCGATTTTCGATGCTCGGTAGGGAGTTTGATAATGGCCACGGCCATAGTCCTCCTGGCTGCTCGAGTCTCGTGCCCGATGATGAGTTGAGCTGAGGGCCGAAGTTAAATTTCACTCTCCTTTAGATTATCAGTCCTGTAGTTCACTTGTTAATAAAATGCCTTGATTTTCTGTGGTGCTCTCTGTAGGTTGTGGGGAGCTTGAGGTTGTACTGATGTCGTTTGAAGGGAAACGATGAGGGTTGCTTGTCTGCTTGGTCTTGCTCGTATGAAATAGGTGTGACTTGAGTTGAACATAAGCACTTGGATGTTTGGCTGGTATGTGCAGGACTGAACTCAGGTGATGATACCATGTTGACTCCACTATTTCATGCTCTTACCTTAATTCTCAATGAATGCGTCGTAGCAAAAGGAAACAACTTTAAAAAAGTGGCTTCGACAGAGTTGTGTCAGGTGTACTTTATTAGTGGGATTCGAGTCTTTCGCTCGTTATCCATTATTCATCTCAAGTTCTAGTCCACTGACTTCCTTTAATACATGCGTGGTTGCAGGGTTGAGACTTCGTTCACAGTCAGAGATAGTATTTGTTTGCAGGAATCTTTAAAGGGCGGGAGTACGCAATCGGGTCTGTAGGTATGTCACTTGGAAGCATTCACACAGTGGTCTGAATTATGACGGTCATCCGTTTTTGATCACTAGGCCATAATCTCTTCTGCGGTAGTCACGACTGGTTCTACGTGGTTGTCAAGAATTCGGCGTTGATTATCTTCAGTTTTCTGACTATAATTTCTGTTGTTGCAGATTGTGAGGACACGTTCGAGCTGCGTTCCTTCAGAATGTTGGTTCAATCAATGGCTTAAACTGACATCACTATTCGATAGCACTCAAATATAGGAAGAACGAGCTCGAAGAGAGGATGTTGCTTAATCTTTGTAAAAGAAAAATGGACCGATGGTTTGACACTCATGCGATTCAATTCACGATTCCTTACTGATGAACGGACTGTTCAGGTAAGTTAAGATTCTTGGCCGTGACTTTCGCAATAATTCAAACTTTGCTGAGTTTGTCCTTTTTTCGATTTATCACATGTAATATATACTCTCTGCCGTATTCGAGAGAATCTTCATTTATGATTTTGGTAATGCAGGAGACACTAAGTTTAGCAACTAAGTACAACGAGGCAGTGCGAGAGGAATATAAGTTGTTGCCGGAAAGCTCGCAATTGCTAATGTGGGAAAGCAGGATGCTAAGAAGTATCTTGAAGAGCATGTCTTTTACTTAATGTTTTCTAACCGTTATCCAGACCTTAGGAAAGATGCTTGACACAGCTATGTTCTAGAGTTGAGACTGTCACCGTATGATGTCCAGCAACATTTCATTTGTAAAATGGCGTTCCAGAGAAATCCTCACGTACCTTCCGTGGCTAGGAGTTTATTTTGAAACATAATTTGCTGCAGTGTATATTATGTACATAGAGTTTAGGCATTCCATCTTGCGTTTGAATGGTGAATTTGCAAATGTAAAGATGACCCTTTACCCATGTAAATAATTAACTTGATCATGATGATTGTTGTAGCGTTAGATTTAAAAACTCTACAAGGTTTGTGAATTTGTGGATAGCTTGCAAAATAGCATTACGAATCGTCTGCTAGCACTAGACATGAGAGTTTAAATTTGCCTTATGTTCATACATCCTTTGATTGTCAAACCAAATCTTCTTAGATTCACATACCAAGGCTTGGTCGAGATGAAAAGGTTCTCATTTATGTAAGCTCGTGGACTAGCTGAAACAAGAATGAGTTCTCACTTAACTTCTGAACGTGCAAACCAATACTTGGATCTTGTAATGAAACGAAATTCATGGACTTTGTATATTGATCACAAGGCTTTCGAATCTATTGGATTTCAAAGGCTTGAGTCTTGTTTCTTTAAACCTTTTGATTGGACTTGAACTTCGAAGTAAGGAAAGCCAGCCATCCTTAAAACCAGCAATTTAAAAGTGACGTTCTTATCTTGCGATCCCTAGACAGCATTTGGACAAGCTGTCCACACCCCTTAATGCAAATATTTGACACCGCCCGGAACACGTGAAAGTCAAACGCGAGCAGAACAAAGAACAAGGGAAAGTATAGTTGAATTCGCTTTTGTAGTTATAACCAGATCTTATCATTATTGCGCTTGAAGTCTCGGGAGTCCATTTAGCCTGATTAAAGTCAAAACCCTAGTTTTGGATGCACTGCTTAGGAGGTGCATTGTCTGAGGGAATTGTCAACTCTTCTGACCAATTGTGAATTTTGTGAACCTTGTGAACCTTCTTGGAACACAAAGTCTTGTATTGTGAGGGCAAATTTTGGGGTGCAACGGCGAGGATGAGATGAAATGGAAGAAGCAAGCTCCTACGACCATTACCATCAAAAATCGAAGAAAAGTGGGAGGAAAAGGTGTGGGACAGCAGCCACCACAAGCACATCTCGACCAAACAATTCTTCAAACTCAAGCAAATGATCATCACTTGAACAACATCTACAAAAGTATGAATTCAAATGGAAATCGAACCACTCATGTCGAATAATCAAGATTAAACAATCAAGAACAACAACACATATCCAAAACAACCCACTCAAATGCATCATATTGATCCATGAAGATTCAAAGTGAGAAGCAACAAAAACATGCTTGAAAACAATCAAAAGTGGCATTCTGGTTCAGTGTTAATCAATTCACACTATTGGTTAACCGATTAACCATTAAAGATTTTTGAAATTTTGCACTAGTTAATCGGTTAACCAGTTTGTACTGCAACTGGTTAATCGATTAACACTGTACCAGAAGCAGAAAAACAACAGCTCAAAAGCACTTATAGCAATTAATCCAATGTGAAATCATCCAAATGATCATGTAATCAATTATACACGAATTTTAAACCAGAAATCAGTGATCCAATCAACATGTAAACACATTCAAACATGGAAATCACAGCTCACATAGATCAAAATCATCCAAATCAAACAGAATATGAAGATCTACATGGTGATTATGCAAATGAGCTCAAAAACAAAATCGGATCTAGAATTTCCAACCTACAAAGCGGAGATTTTCTTTGGTGAGTGTTGATTCAATTGAAATGAGTAGATCTAAGCAAGAACCCCAGAGATTTTTCAAGATCCAAGTGATTTCTTATTGTAGAAGTGAAGATCCACCAAAATTAAGCTAAACTGATCCAAATAAGCTCTTCTAAATTAACTTCCAAGTTCAGATCCACACTAGCACAAAAATTGAATGGAAAATGGAGACAATAAGGATGAAGGATGAAGGTTTAACTCTAGAATTCAATGATTCCAATGGAGAATCAAAGAGCTCAAGTGAAAAGAGCTTTAATGGAGGTTTTGGGAGTGAGAAGAAGAAAAAAGAGAGCAAAACTCAAAGAGTGAGACTGAATTCTGAAAATGAAATGGAATTATGAGGATTGATTGTGTGAGGTTTGGAGCAAATCATTTAAATATGCTCTAGGTTAGGAGTAGAATGGTGGTTTGGAGTGTGGTTATGAAAATTGGAATGGGATTAGGAATGGGAAATTGGAGGGAATTGGAGTTACTTTGAAAACTAATCAAAATTCAAAGTGGTTCTAGATCCTTCTTCTTGTGTAAAATCAAATTCACAAGTGATCAAAATGGACCCCAAAGTGGCATACTTGAAAAACTCACGTGCAGAGGCAAAATTTTCCTTGGTTAATCAGTTAACCATTTTGGTTAATTGATTAACACCCTTGAAAATTCAAATTTGGTCTGATTTTGCTATGGTTAACCAGTTAACCATATTGGTTAATCGGTTAATACCTTGAAATTTTGAATTTTGGCGCCTTTTAGAGGGAAATCTGCATATTGGTCCATTTACATCTGTTCTAAGCTTTGTCCAGCCTCTGAAACTTGCTTTCGAATATCAAAACTGTGAGAATTCCCAAGATAGCTTGAATGTTGCCTCCTGAGCTACAAATTATCCTGCAAAATAAAAATAAAATCGGCCGCTCGATCGCCCGGAAAAATAAATGCCAAAGCTCCTGATGCTCGTTGTTCATTCTCTTGCACTAAGAAAGAGACCTGAGCCACAGAAAAACCTTTGATCCCCTGTCTAAAGAGTAAATGCTATGCTATGCAAAAATTCAAAAATGCAAAGAAAACATAAGCCAAGTATGAGAACTGGTTGGTCAAATTTTGGGGTACAACAGCTACCCCTATTCAAACGACTTGGACCTGAATGGGTGAAAAGCGAATGGCTTTCAAGCAATCAAGGTAAAAGACGGTTGAATACCAAAGAACCCGGAAAGTTTCCAACTGCAAAAAAGGAACTGCAAACTTGTTATTGGGACAAAATCTCCGGAAATAAATGTATCTGATAGTTGCAACGGCAATAAGCTAACTGATTACCAATCAGAAAACCTCGACACGCAATTGGAAGAACATCTGCTATCACGCCGGCAATGACACTAAGTTGGAAAGATCATTTAATTTCACCATCAACCATCTGTTAAACAAAACAGACATCGAACCCGAAGGCCGGCTCAACACAAAGTTGAGAAGAACATCTGACCTCACCGTCAGGCATCTATTAAACAAACAGGCATCGAACCCGAAGGTCAGCTCAACACAAAGTTGAGAAGAACATCTGCTAACCAACAGGCATTCGCTAAATAAAAGTAAGCATCGAACCCGAAGGCCGGCTCAACACGAAGTTGAGAACATCTGCTAACCAGCAGGCATTCACTAAATAAAAGCGAGCATCGAACCCGAAGGCCGGCTCAAAACGAAGTTGAGAACATCTGCTAACCAGCAGGCATTCGCTAAATAAAAGAAAGCATCGAACCTGAAGGTCGTCTCAACGTGAAGTTGAGAACATCTGCTAACCAGCAGGTATTCGCTAAATAAAAGAGATCATCGAACCCGAAGGACGGCTCAACGGGAAGCTGAGAACATCTGCTAACCAGCAGGCATTCGCTAAATAAAAGCGAGCATCGAACCCGAATGCCGGCTCAACGCGAAGTTGAGAACATCTGCTAACCAGCAGACATTCACTAAATAAAAGCGAGCATCAAACCCGAAGGCCAGATCAACGTGAAGTTGAGAACATCTGCTAACCATCAGGCATTCGCTAAATAAAAGCGAGCATCGAACCCGAAGGCCGGATCAACACGAAGTTGAGAACATCTGCTAACCAGCAGGCATTTGCTAAATAAAAAGCGAGCATCGAACCCGAAGGCCGGCTCAACGCAAAGTTAAGAACATCTACTAACCAGCAGGCATCCTCTAAATAAAAGCGAGCATCGAACCCGAAGGCCGACTCAACACGAAGTTTAGAAGAGAATCCGTCGATTCACAATCTAAAATAAGAAATTCGCTGGGGAAGCAAAGAACTTGAATAAGTAAACTCTGTTGGGGAACAAATTGTAAGATAAACAAATCTGTCAATGATTTTGCTGGAGGTCTGGATACCACACAGGCTCAAGAAAAACACCAATACTTATCGGTATCTGGATATCACAAAGGCTAAATAAACCATCATTGTTTGTTGAAGACACACTTGAAAACATGAGGTAACAACCTGGCTTACGTTTCAAATGCATATGTTTGAATATGGCGTAATGCTCCATACAAAATGGAAATGCTACGCGTTTGGAGGATGTTAAGCACAATGCAACATGCAAATGAACCACGTCAGCAAAGTAAATGCTGAAGAGACGAAAGCAACCCTGTCGGGGAAGAAAAGGATATGCCAATTATGATTGGACTTATGTTGGGAACAACAAGCCCTGGATGGCCTCCAAAAAAGAACTTTCCTGGGTAAAATTGCTCTGACAAGAACAAAAATCCACTCTGTTGGGAATCAACACAAATTCTGTTGAGGAAAGCACCCTTAATGGACTACCAGAATACAGCTCTTCCGGGGAACGAAAGACTCGGCTGGGAAAAAGGCAGCCAACTGCTGAGATTATCTCAACTCTACTGGGGAAATCATCCCTGGATGGCCTCCTAGAACACGAATCTATCTGGGAGTGGGCAAACTACTGGGGGAATACCTCTACTCTGTCGTAGATTCCAACCTGTTGGAGATTAAATCCAAACCGCTAGGGGTAACCGAATAAGATTTACTGGGAATCCGTCCCAAACTCTCTCTGTTGAGGATGAGAAACAAACTCACTCCAACAACTCCGCTGGGGATTGCTCAATGAGGGAATCAACATCGACCTTTGCTTGGGGAATGAGTCAAAGACCTAGACTCTGGGGGAAAAGGAGTCAAAGACTTGGACTTTGCGGGGAACTGGAACTCTGAATCCGCTCCACTGCTGGGGATAATCCCAAATTTTCCGTATGAAGAGAATTTCAATCTCAACCTGCTGAGGAGTAAGCGCATACATTCTATCTGCTGGGGATAAGGATACACGCTCAACCTGCAAATGAATAAACGAACAAGATGTCCTGCACAACGAAAACTATCTCGGTCATTATCCGTGACGTCGTTCAAAGTTTTAAATGATTATCAGCGAAGCCCACAAGTTTATGTATGCAATATTTTATCAAAAACATCAGGCATTTTTTGCAAACAAAGCAGTAGAAGCTAAAGCAAAAGCAACAATTTACTGAATAGTATATACTTCAATGATAAGTGGCCTGTAAATAGGCAGATTTTACAACATATGCAACTCCTGAAAAGAGAGAGCTGCGCAAAAATTTACAGAAATGCACAAGGATATACAAAATGTCGGTAATGTGGTACAGACAACCACCATGTGTCGATTCATCTATGACTCACATGAATTTGATGCTTTTCCAATGCTTCGTCCTCTGAAAAGACTGATTCGAACGGATGGCCCTCGGGTCCTCCCGTAATCCATTATGCTCTGAAGATCAATACACAGACCGTAGTCATTTGCTTTTCAAATCCCTAAATTTTGCTTGAATCGCCCTTGCGGGTTTTCGATTCGTCGGGATACCCATTTTTGCCAAAGTCGCCTTTTCAGGTTTTCAACTTTGTGGGTTTACATCTTTTATTTTTATGCCTAATTTTTGCCCGAACCCATTCTTTTTATGGTTCGTCGGGATGCCCCATTTTTGCCTGGACATTCTTTTTCTTTCCAGCGGGTCTCTTTTAAGCAAAGTATTTTTTTAATTGCGTTTGTGTTCACAGGGGATATGAAATCTTCACCATCCATGGTTGACAGAAGTAAGGCTCCTCCGGAGAAGACTTTCCTTACGACATATGGACCTTCGTAGTTGGGAGTCCATTTGCCCCTGTGATCTGTCTGTGGAGGGAGAATCTTCTTCAACACTAGCTCGCCTGCCTAAAAGCTCCGAGGACGCACCTTCTTATCAAAAGCTTTCTTCATCCTGCTCTGATATAATTGACCGTATGTGATGGATGCCAGCCTTTTCTCGTCCATCAGGCTGAGCTGATTCAATCTATTTCTCACCCATTCTGCCTCATTAAGCTTGACGTCAACCAGAACTCTTAAAGAAGGAATCTCGAACTCCAATGGTAGGGCAACTTCCATACCATATACTAGCGAGAAAGGGGTTGCCCCAGTTGAAGTACGTATCGAAGCACGATATCCGTGCAATGCAAAGGCCAACATCTCGTGCCAATCTTTGTAGGTCACAACCATTTTCTGCACAATCTTCTTTATATTCTTATTGGCCGCTTCGACAGCTCCATTCATCTTTGGACGATAGGGAGAAGAATTGTGATGCTCAATCTTGAAACTCTGGCACAGTTACTTCATCATCTTGTTATTCAAATTTGAACCATTATCAGTAATGATTCTTTCGGGCACTCCGTAACAACAGATGATGTCACTCTTGATAAACCGAGCTACCACCTGCTTGGTGACATTAGCAAAGGAAGCCGCTTCAACCCACTTAGTGAAATAATCAATTGCCACCAAGATGAAGCGATGTCCATTGGATGTGGTTGGATCAATCTTACCAATCATATCAATGCCCCACATGGAAAAGGGCCAGGGAGACGCCATAACATTCAAAGGACTTGGCGGGACATGAATCTTATCTGCATAAATCTGGCATTTATGGCATTTCTTAGCATACTTGAAGCAATCAGACTCCATAGTCAACCAATAATAACTTATCCTTAACATTTTTCGAGACATGGCATGCCCGCCTGCATGTGTACCAAAGGCACCTTCGTGGACCTCTTCCATAAGCAAACCTGCTTCTTTTTCATCCACGCATCTTAGCAACACTAAGTCAAGGTTCCTCTGGTAGAGTACCCCATCTTGGTTTAGATAAAAATTCCCAGCCAACCTCCTCAAGGTCTTCTTATCCCGGGTCGAAGCCCCAGGCGGATACTCTTGGTTCTTGAGAAAATTCTGGATATCATGATACCACGGCTTGCCATCTGAAGCTTCTTCTATTGCAAATATGAATTCCGGCCTATCCAGGCGAGAGATGACAATTCTCAGAGCATTATTCCAAAAATTCACCTTGTACATTGAGGATAGTGTAACCAAAGCATCTGCCATCTGATTCTCCGCTCTTGGCACATGGTAAAGCTCTACCCTGTCAAAGAAAGGTAACAACCTCCTTGCATAGTTCATATAGGAAATCAGGTTAGGTTGACGAGTCTCCCATTCTCCTTTGATCTGATTGACCACCAAAGCTGAATCACCATAGATATCAAGGTTTTTGATTCTTAAATCAATCGCTTCTTCAATACCCATGATACATGCCTCATATTTAGCTTCATTATTGGTGCAGGGGAACGTCAACCTGGCAGTGAATGGGATATGAGAACCATGGGGAGTTGTAATGATTTCCCTAATTCCACTACCGTATGAGTTAACAGCACCGTCAAAAATCATTTGCCATTGGGAGCCCGGCTCAGGACCTTCATCAAGTAACGGCTCATCACAATCCTTCGTCTTTAAGAACATGATATCCTCATCAGTAAATTCAAACTTCATCGGTTGATAATCGTCAATCGGTTGTTCTACAAGATATTTAGACAAAACACTCCCCTTAATAGCCTTTTGGGAAACGTATTGAATGTCGTATTCTGTCAAAACCATCTGCCATCTGGCAATTCTTCCCGAAAGTGCTTGCTTTTCAAACACGTACTTAATTGGATCCATCTTCGAAATTAGCATGGTTGCGTGGTTTAGCATGTATTTCCTTAGGCGTTTGGCAGCCCAAGCAAGTGTGCAACAAGTCTTTTCCAACATTGAGTACCTAGACTCACAATCTGTGAACTTTTTACTCAAGTAGTAAATGGCATGTTCTTTTCTTCCCGTCTCGTCGTGCTGACCGAGGACACCACCCATGGAATTATCAAGAACCGTTAAATACATTATTAATGGTCTTCCAGCCACTGGAGGCATCAGTATTGGAGGCTCCTGCAAATACTTTTTTATTCTTTCAAATGTCCTTTGGCAATTTTCATTCCAAACCACCGCTTGATCTTTCTTTAACAATTTGAACATTGGTTCACACATGGCTGTAAGGTGAGATATGAACCTTACAATGTAGTTCAATCTACCCAAGAAACCATGAACCTCTTTCTCAGTCTTCGGTGCTTGCATTTCTTGTATTGCTTTTATTTTTGTAGGACCGACCTCGATTCCTTTTTCACTGACTATGAACCCCAGTAACTTTCCTGACCGTACACCAAAAGTGCACTTGTTCGGATCCAACCTTAGTCTGAATTTTCTTAGCCTCTCAAACAGCTTCAAAAGATTTACCAGATGCTCTTCCTCCGTCTGCGACTTTGCGATCATGTCATCAACATAAACTTCAATCTCATGATGAATCATATCATGAAACAAAGTCACCATCGTCCGCTGATAGGTTGTCTCTGCATTCTTCAATACAAAGGGCATTACCTTGTAGCAAAAAGTCCCCCACAACGTTATAAAAGTCGTTTTATCCATGTATTATAGGGCCATCTTAATCTAATTATATCCGGAAAAACCGTCCATGAAGGAAAACACGGAATACTGAGCAGTATTTTCAACAAGTACGTCAATGTGGGGGAGCGGGAAATCATCTTTTGGGCTCGCTCGATTGAGATCACGATAATCTACACACATCCTTACCTTACCATCCTTCTTTGGTACAGGTACAATGTTAGCAACCCACGGAGGGTAATTCGTCACAGCAAGAAAACCTGCGTCCAATTGCTTATGGACCTCTTCTTTGATCTTTACCGCCATATCCGGTCTGGTTCGCCTCAGCTTCTGCTTGACAGGTGGAAACTCTTCACGAAGAGGTAAGAGATGAACCACAATATTTGTATTAAGACCAGGCATATCTTCATATGATCAAGCAAAGACATCTTTATACTCTCGGAGCATTTCAACCAGTATTCGTTTGACATCACTCTACAATGCAGCTCCTATCCTGACTTCCTCTGTGCCCAAGTTGATGACCTCAATTTCCTCCTGATGAGGCAGAATAACTTTCTCTTCTTGTTTCAGCAGCCTGGCAAGCTCTTCAGGAAGGTCTTTGTCTTCCTCAATCTCTTCTTCAGCTTGAAAGATTGGATTGTCAAAGTCAAAGAGAGTCATAGATGATTCTGGATCGGTGTCATCTATAATGTGAAACCTACAACGATGATGATTTAATGCTTAAATGATATGAAAACAAGCACAACCCATATTGCCATTTTATTGTTAAAATAAAACAAGAAAAATAGAGATCACAATGCAAGAAAAATGCCCTTTGATTAATGACAAAACCAATGTTCAAACATAAAAGATAAGGCCCTGCAGACAAAGACCACTATGTCCCGGGTAGAACATAGGGCTACACATAATCAAGAAAACAAATCATTACTCTTCATTAGTCACTTGGATGACTTCCTTGATGGTCAAGTTGTTCAAGCTCTGACCCGGAATACACGGCCGGATCCATGCATCCATGTCACAGTCAATATCCCCTTCTTCTTCGGACACAACATTGATCTGATCAAAAATCACCCCACCACTAGTGAATTGGACTGGTCCCCTGTAGCGCGGCACGCTCTGTGAGGAGGAATAAGATGGGTTGTACCCTAGTCCAAACTTGTCTTGCTTATTGGGGATGCTCAAAACTTGCCCTCAGCCCTGATATGCCCCAGACCTCACCACTACATGTGCCTCCTTAAAAGATGACATAGCAACTTCAGACATCTTGCTCACATCTGGCGCTTTCTCTTAATCTGTAAGGTTTTGAAAGCTTGGCACATCGTGTCATGAATTTCACCGTCAACCTCTACATATTTGAATGAAGACAGATGGCTTATCATAATATCCTCTTCCCCACAAACAGTAACAATATTACCGCCCACCATATATTTCAGCTTTTGGTGTAGAGTTGACGTCATGGCACCCGCCGAACGGATCCAAGGTCGTCCCTACAAGCAGCTATATGCTGGCTGAATATCCGTAATGTAAAACACTGCATTGAAAACCTATGGTCCAACCTAGATTGGAAGAGTCACTTCTCCAAAAACGGACCTTCTTGTCCCATCAAATGCCTGCACAACCAAATCACTTGGGGTGCACATTATTCCTCGGGTGTCCAGCTTCATCAAAGCTTTCTTGGGTAGCACATTAATTGATGACCCAGTGTGCACCACCACATGCGACAATACAGCCCCTCTGCATTCAATGGAGATATGCAGCGCATGATTATGGTCTCTTCCCTTGGGCGTCAAATCAAGATCTGTAAATCCCTAGCCCATTCCCGGTGTTGACGTGTGCCACCACTCCTTCTAACTGATTCACAGAAATCTCATATGGCACGTATGCGGTATTCATAATCCTTAACAAGGCATTCCAATGTGCCTCAGAGCACAATAGCAACGACAAGATTGAAATCTTCGACGGAGTTTACTGCAAGTGGTCTACAATATAATAGTCACTTTTCCTGATCAATCGCATAAACTCTTCTGCATCTTTCAACAGAGCTTCTTTCTCACCGCTCTGAGAACTCTCTTCAACCACAGCTTTTCCTTTTCTCTTATCGGCCCTTTCAGCACTCACCTCCGGAGATGAAAATACTCTTCCACTTCTGGTTATCTCACCGGTCCCTACCAGATTATCAACAGAATCCAATGGTGAGCTCTTCAACTCCTGCTTATGACCATTGCAATATACCTCAGCCCCATAATTCCATGGGATCGCTTTGGTATTTTCATAGGGTACCGGCCCTGCTTTAGTGATTATAATGGTGGGCGGCCTTGGCGGTGCAGAAATAGTGATTGTCTTGTAAGGAATGGAAATTGTAGCCACTTCATCCTTCTCTTCATCAACTACCTTCTCACTTTCTTCTAAAACTTTGTCAATTTGCAGGACACCGTCATCCATCAACTTCTGAATATGACTCTTCAATTTCTCACATCCCTCAGGATGGATTAAACAACTTGCGCAGTCTCTGTCGCAACCAGGAAATACCCATCCACTCAACAACTTACCCTTCACAAAACTCAATGGAGTTTTCAATTCTTCAACATTCGTCACCAAATTCAAACCTTCCTCCTCATCAATGGCGTTAACCCCTGTCGCTCCATGATTAGGCATAGGATTTTTCACAACATTAGGCGCATCATGAGAAAAATTGATAGCTTTACTGTCGATGAGGTCTTGCACCTTATGCTTAAAGGCTTTACAATTATCAATGTTGTGACCAGGAGCACCGGAATGAAAGTCGCACCTGGCATTAGCATCGTACCCTGGAGGTGGTGTGCCAGTTAAAGGAGCTAAAGTCCTCTTCTAGATCAACTGTAATTGCATCAAATGTTGAAGTAACTGTGAGTAAGGCATCGGTGGTGCATCAAATTGTCTGTTCACTGCTCTTCCCCGATCTTGGGATCTGCGAGGAGCATAATTTTGTTGTTGTTGACGCTGTTGCTATTGTTGTTGTTGTGGTGCGGCTAGAATTGTAATGCTTGCGACCTGAGGTTGCTGCTGATGATATTGCTGGTTTCGGTTCTTATTTCTGCTTTTATAACCTGATACTGCATTTGTTTCCCCCTCTCTCTTTTTATTGCCAAAACTTTTTCTACATCCTCCAGCTGAGGATCCTTCTCCAGCCTGTATCTTCCCCAGTTTGATTCCATTTTCAACCCTCTCACCTGTAATGATCAAGTATGAGAAACTGCCCGACATATTGCCTATCAATTTCTCATAATACACTCTTGGTAGTGTGGCAACAAACATGTCAATCATCTCTCTCTCCACCATAGGAGGTTGCACTTTTGCTGCCAGCTCGCGCCATCTCTGGGTTATTCCTTGAAACCTTCATTACTTCTTTGAGACAGGTTCTGCAACTGTACCCTGTTCGGTGCCAAGTCACTGTTATACTGATAATGCCTGACAAAAGCTTCATCCAAATCTCTCCAATCCTAATGTTGACCGGCTCTAGCCCCATGTATCATTCTAGGGATGGACCAGAAAGACTATCCTGGAAGAAGTGCATGAGCAGCTTCTCATCGTCGAAGTATGCAGACATCTTTCGGTAATAAGAGCGAAGATGCACCCTAGGACAAGTTGTTCCCTTATACTTATCGAAATCCAGAACCTTAAACTTCGGGGGAATTCTCAGGTCTGGAATCAGCCCCAGATTTGCCATATCTAGACCCAGCGAGTTTTGATTTTCAAGATTCTTCATCTTTTCCTCTATCAGCTTAAACCTTCTATATGCGTCAGACTGCAGACCAGCACCAAGCTCTCTCATAGAGAAGACATCATCTTGGTCATCCTCGTCCCACTGAGGGCCAGCGTTTCCATGCACAACACATGTTGGTGCAGGAATTGGGATTCCAGTATGATTACCTCCGCCCGGAGGAATAACATTTGTTAGGATGCCAGTGTTAGCATGAGGGGTGACATTGTCAGCAGTAGGAGGTATATCAGCAGTTCCTCCATGTAGAACCCCACTCTTGTCAACCCTTTCAATCAGCGGTTGCACCAGTGTTCTCAGTTGCTCTTGGCCATTGGCGACCCCTTGCATCATATCAATAAACTGGGCCATACGGTCCCGGAACTCCTGCAGCTCAGCTTGAATCTGATCCATAATCTTGCGTTGATTTCCCCTGGTAGAGTAGCGATGAATCGCTTGGTTTTCAATTCTGAAACAAGCTGAACAAACCACATAAAGGAGATAAGGTTAACGGAATCTAGAACACCTGCAATGCAAGATGAGAAATGATGCGGTATGCAGACATGCAAATATGCTTCAGGGAATTTTCCCCCTTGATTCTAGTTTCCTGAGAACAATAAGACAATGGAGAACCAGCAGATAAGGTCGTACAATCCTCACATAAATAAAATGAGAACCAGAGTCAATACACAGTGTATCACCAAGGAAATACAATGGAATCAAACACGACCCCAGCCAACAATCCTGGTGATGGTCGAGATACAACATAACAACAAATACAAGGAAAAATACATCAGGTACAACAGCGAGTATGGAACTCCTCTAATAACTCACGCGTATCCGGATGATCTGGCCTAGCAATCAACCCCTGAATGAGCAACTCTCTCCTGCTAATAGTATCCTGCAAGCCCTGAGCGTAATCCTCCCAAGTGCCTTCACCAAATACTTCTTCCAGCTTAGGCCTCTTTAAATCTGCTCTTAACTTGTACTCTTCCAACGTTGCAAGAGCTTCATTCAGTTTTAGGTCACTCTCGTGTCGGCGTGAGGATTCAGCTATATCTTTCTCATCTCTCACCAGAGCTGAGCCTTTAACCTAACAATTTGTTGTTGTAATCCATCTTCCCGCTCCTTGTTGTTAGTCAGAATAGCGTTCCATTGCGCATTGAACTTGGATATCTCTAGATATGTTATTTCTAACTCCTTCTTCTTATCTTTGAGGATGTTACTAGAACTCTTCAAGTCTAGGCCCACTCGCTCTCGAGCGCGAATCTCTTCAGTTAGCTCCCTACCCAGCTTATTCACCAGTTCTGTTTGCTTTTTGGAAGAATAAGTAGCTTGATTCTTATTGCTCCTGGGTTTCATAATTTCCTTTTCCAACTCCTCGTTTGCCTTATGTAATTCCTCCTTCTCGGACCATAGTTAATTGTATCTCTGAATATCAACTGTTGTTGGCTCCTCAATCATCAAAGGATACAAAGGTTCTCAAGCTGGGAAACGGCAACAACAACAACCTTCAAATATTTCTTGAATCCAAACCACATAAGGCTCATATGCTCTGTTATTGCTCTTTCCCAAAGAAGGTTTCCCCTTTCGGTGAACTTTACTCCAGGCCTTCTCCAATCTGATCAGGGTCTCACTGTCAATCACGCCGGTGAAATATAGAGGTTCCTGTATTTCCTCTTCCTTCGGAGGTTCCCTTAGAGCATAACCAAATTGCCTCACTGCAAGAGCTGGATTATAGTTAATACCACCCTTTCTTCCAATCAAAGGGACATTAGGAAAACCATCACAGCTAAAGATTATCTCTGTACCCAAGTGATCTCTGTCGAACCATACAATGTCTTCAGAGGTTAACCCCATCAGCCTCTCTGACCAATCAGCAATATCAGAGATATCAACAAAGGGACCAGACTTAGGAAGATGACTCATAAACCATCTATGCAAAAGAGGTACACAACAAGAGACATTCTTCCCCCTCCTATTCTCATTCTTGTAATGCACAGAATGATACATATCTCCCAAGAGTGTCGGCACAGGATTCTTCGAGACAAAGATGTGGAAAGCATCCGAGTCCACAAAATCTGGAATGTTTGGGAACAGTATTATACCATATATGCAGAGAGCCAAGATAGCATTGAAGACAACCCAGCAACCTTCCTTTTCAAAATGTTGAGCTATACCAACCAAGAAAGGCAACGGGAAACCATACATTCCATTCCTTTTAACCATCTTTCCTTCTAACTTGGAGGCATCTAAATAAAGAGCACTAGCAAGCTTAGTCAAATTAGGTTCGGCTTCAGAGTGATAAAAAGGCATCTGATCCAGAATAGGAACTCCCAACAACATGACAAACTTCTCCAGAGTAGGCATTAATACATAACCAGAAAAAGTGAAACACCTCAACTATGGGTCATAAAACTGAAGCAAGGTATGGAAACCTCCTAACTCAAACACTAAAGCCTTACAGACATAACCCAGAAACTTCTCATACTCTTTCTTGAAATATTCCATCACACTGCGATCAGCAACATAAATCAAACTGAGTAGAGACCCTATATCTGGTGTGGGAAACTTGTACACGACGGTCTTCTTCAAACAACTATCCATGTCAGCAGGGAATGGTGTACTAGAATCAAGAGGAAAATATGCACCTGCAACATAAATACATGTCAATGTTAATATGCAAATGAAAATGAAAATGCAACAGGGGATCAAGATTGTTGTGCCATTGACTGAGATGATCCGGCGCTTCGCTCTGGGCGAGAAAATACCGAAATACCCTAAATATCAGAGATCAAAGGTTCGCACTGATAAGAAATCTAGGTAGGTTGAAGGTCAAGGTTTCCTACATAAACCTCCCCACTCACAGGTATGAACCTATCTCTAACAAGGTATGGCATCCTATGTGTTGCACCCTAAAATTTGACCAACCGGTTCCCATATTTGGTTTATGGTTCGACGCATTTTCGCATTCGCATTCGTATATCGCATACAGTGCATTTTCTCATTCATATTGATTGTATCGGGATTACAGCCCTGTTTTCACATTTCGGGTATTTCAGGCCAGTTCGGATAATCGGAGGTTATTTTGAGAAGTCACAAGCTTCCTGGGCGTTTTCAGCTTACGCAGTGATTTTGGAGGTTCTTGGTGTCTGGGTTTACTGCTTGCTTCGATCTGGTCTCGCGCTCTCTTTTATGTTGGTTGTTTGCCTTTGTTAGTATTTTTAGGATTTAATATCCTTTTCTAGATTTTAAATAGAAATTGATATAGGTTTTATAGAGATTAATCTAGAGGATTAATAGAAATTAACATAGGCTTTATAGATTTTAATATAGATTTTCTAGAATTTAAATAGATTTCTTTTAACATTTTTAATAGTTTTAAATCATTTTTAGAATTTATAGATTTCTTTTAAATAGGTTTAATATATATTAATATGTTTTTTCTATTATTTGAATATTAATTTTTAGAGGTTAATTAGATTCTTTAGGTTTAATTAGAATATTATTAGTTTAGGATTAATTGTCTATTTGTTTAGAATTAATTGACTAGGTTTTTAGTTAGTCTAATTCAAATTTTAATTAGTCTTCATAAATATTAATTTTCGTTTAGAGTTTAATTAGATTCATTCAGTCCATTAATTAGTCAGGTTTTATTAGGATCTTAATTGAGTCTTTGGATTTAATGTCTTGTTTTTAAGTCAGATTTTATGCTAATTGGGTCACTAATTGTAGTTTAAGTCTGGTAACTCATTAATTAGTCCAAGTTTTATTACAGTCTTTTTTTGTCCGTGCATTTTTGTGGGCCCGGACGTTTTTTGGAGGCCCATTCCTCAGTCCATGACACTTGGCAGCATATAAGAAGTGTCACGAGTCTCATTCTCGGCTAGCCACTCCATTCTTCACGCCACGTTTCACCCTCTGAAGCTTCCACCTCATCCTCTCCACTCTCTCAGAACTCCCACACGTGGCCCACAATCCCCCACGCGTCCTCCCCACATACTGCATGTGAGCCACGTGGCTCTCTTCAGTCTCACCGTCCCCCTCGCCGCCGGCTATGCAGCCGCCGCAGGGTCAGCCGCAACCGTCGCCGGAAAGTCACCGGTAACCGTTTTTTCGCCGGAAACCTGAGATTCACTGATGGATGTTCATCTTCCTCATCCATCCTGTTCTTCCAACCTTCACCAAGTTTCACCGGAAAATTCAAGAACATTCATCATTGTTCTCCCCAGTTTCTTCCGCGATCATCATCATCTTCATCCCAGATTCACCGATCTTGTGAGATTTGCCCAGAACGATGAACCTTCATCCATTCTCCGAGAACCTTCAACGAACCTCCTCCGTTTTCGTCCAGATCGTCTTCAGTTCATCAATGAACTTCATCCAGTTTCCAGAAATCTTCAAGAACGCCATGGTGTTCTTCGTGAGCTTTCCAGATCTGTGAAGATCTTCACCAACAACCTTCAACGCATGCGTTCTCCTCCGATTCTCCAGTTCAACATCTCCAACGATCAACACTTTCATCATCGGTCACCGTCCAGGTCCATAGATCTACGTTCATCAGAACTCATCCAGGTCCCTTAATCTTCATCATGAACATCAACTATGTTCTTCGTGTTCATCCGTTCGTCCAGCTACTCCATGAATGTTCATCCCCTTTCTTGAATCCGTCCAACGAAAATTCTCCAGAAATGCTCACAAATCTCCAGATCGCTCAACTACAACAACTTCAAGAATCGTCTACACCTTCAGAAATCATCCGGTAACATCAATCTTCAACGCGTCTTCGAGCATCCTTCATCGCCTCGTTAAAACTCAGGATCTTCAAAGAGCTCAAACATCAAGATTGTTCATCCGTCCGGTAACATCAATCCTTCATAACTCTCCAGTTTTTTTCAAGTATCATCATCATCGATTCTTCGTCAAGAACGTTGTTCTTCAGAAAGCGACATCAACATCTTCAAAGCGCACCATCATCATTTCCGGATAAATGACTTTGATGAGATGAAGAACGAGAGATAGTGATAGAGTTGAACGAAGTAGAATCAAAGTGAGATAGAAAGGATCGGGAAACGTTTTTGTGAGGTTGTGATGAATTTGTTGAGGGGATTGAACGAGGGATTGAATCTGGGAGAGGAACAGGAAACGAAAGAGACGAGAGAGAGTTTGGAGAAGAGAGGGAGAACGGCGCATGAACAGTGGTTTGGAGACCTAGGGTTTTTTTTTTATTCTGAGAAGTGAGGGGAATACGTGGACTGGGTTGTGGTAGTGGGCCTCTAGGCCCAACGAGTTTTTTTGGGACAATACACCTTCTGTTTTTCTTCATTCACCCCCCTCCGTGTGTAGTTGGGTTGGGCCCAGTAACGAGGCGTTTTGCTCACACCTCCGTTTTTGGCCATAAACCCCCCCCCCCCCCTGTTTTTTTTTTATTTCCTTTTGTTTTCTGAATTTCTTATGGGCCTGGGCCCATGAGCTGTTTTGCTGCATCTTACACCCCAGAAATCTAATAAACCCCCCTGCTGCATTTTATTTTCTTTTATATTTTTTTGGAAATATTAAAAGCATATTATAGGGTGTTATAGATTTAATATAGTTTTTCTATTTTCTTTATGAAATATATAGCTATTATCATAGATTTTAATATAGAATAATATAGGATTTTATTTTTCTATACGCATTTTCTTTAATATTTCTTAGAATATTTTCTAGTTGGAATTTAATTGCCGTATTTTAGGAGTAGCGTATTATTTCCATTTTGCTATTGGATTTTGTCTCCTATTTTCGTTTTCATCTGACTTTATTCTCGATTTTATTTCTGGCTGGCCGTGTGACACGATTCAATTGGAGAATGATTTTCGATATCATTTCTCCATCTTGTCTTTGACACGGATATCAATACGCTACCTCTTAGAGTTCGATTTCTCGTATAAGTCGAACCATGACGGTCTAAGCGTCACATTGTTCTTGATTCGAGCGTCATCATCAAGATCCAGAGAGGAGAAGATTGGAATGGAGCTTGCGCGTATGTCAGGAGCCCCGGAGCTGCTTCGTTCATTATCATGGTTGTATTCAAATCTTCAGGCAACCAGCGAGTGTTGTGGGCTGCATCATCAGATACAAAGGAATTGCCAGCTGAGGAGTTTCTTCTTAGGTTCTTGCGTGCGTGTCCCCGAGTTCCTTCCCGTTTAGGCGTAGGCCTGCTTCCTCTTTGTTCTCGCCCCGTGCGAGCGAATCCCTGTTTCCCTTCTCTTGCCCCCGTGCAATTGAGATTCGTTTCCCGTCGAACTACGTTAGCTCTGATCTCTCGTGCCCGACGAGAGTACGTAGGCATAGGATGGTCGTATCCTAGCAAGCTCCTGTTTTCCCTTTTTCCCTTTTCCCCTTTTCTAGGTTTTAGCTGTAGTAGGCTGAACTACAGCTGCTCTGATTTCTCATATCTAATGAGAATATGTAGGCATAGGATGCGATATCCTAGCGAGCACACTAACAACTATTTTTTCTGTTCTCTCGCTGTTGTGCGATCGAGACTTTCCCGCTGACGACTGATTGTTTCCCTTTCTCTTGCCCTTGCGCATTTGAGACCAGACCGTAGTTTTAGTTCCCGTAGGTTCCCGTACCTTTAAAACCAACTTAATCTCTCACTCCTGTATGATCGAGAACACCCTGTCTAGCCGTAGTTAGCCTGAACTACGTAAGCTCTGATCTTCCATGTTGTGTGGAAGTACGTAGGCACAAGACGCGAAGTCTTGGCGAGCCAATTCCACTGTAGTTTCCCGAACTACGATGACTCTGACTTTCTCTCTTGAGAATACGTAGGCATATAGTGCGACGCTCTAGCGAGTCAGTTTCCTTCCCGTTTAGATTTAGCAGTCGTATATAGATTGTTTTGCATCCTTTAGACAAACCAAGTAAGCACGGATCCCATCGAGTACGATGGACGTGAGGGGTGCTAATACCTTCCCCTTGCGTAACCGACTCCCGAATCCAGGATTTGGTTGCGATGACCATTCCTTTCCCGTCTTTGCGGTAGGTTTACTCTGAGCGTTTCCTTTCCGTCCTTTGGGATAAATAACGCACGGTCGCAACTCTTCTATTCAGCCGGCGCCGATTTTCGCAGTAGCAACACTATGCGGTCATCAGCGTCACAGACTTTCGAGAAACGATGATACGTTCACCATTTTTAGTTTGGCATCATAATATAATGAAGCAGCCTCACTTAGCTGACTTCCAATGATCGGTCCCCTGAGTCGACAATCCTCAGATCCAACATCCTCTCAACTGTCTAAAACAGATTAGAAAGGTAGTCATCAAAGAGAATCTCGTCTGATCGCGAATTTCGTCGGGAACTAGTGCATGCCAAACATACAGGTTCACCACTACTTTCCACTTCTAATTCTAGGGTTATACTCAAGCCTGGGTTTTGGCTTATCACACAGTGGAACATTTCCCCCCCCCCCCCAACAGCACAGCAATAATGATATATGACAATGCTGAAAATAAAATGCAAATGCAGTAAAGTACAAATGTAATACATATACACATATGTACACACACAAAAATAAAACAAACAAGCGCTAGGATTGACTCGCATAGGGGATAAGAAGTGTCCCCCGTAGAGTCGCCAGCTATCACATTGCTGCGAAGAGGGGCCGGCAAGGATAGAAGAGTTGTCATCGTTCGTTATTTATCTCGAAAGAGGGAAACGAAATGATCAGAGAAAACCTATGAAAAAGGGAAAAGACAGGGTCATCGCAACCAAATCTTGGGTTCGGGAGTCGGTTACGCAAGGGGAAGGTATGAGCACCCCTCACGTCTGTTGTACTCAATGGGATCTACGCTTGTTGTTTATCTAAAAGGGTGTTAATATATAAGGCTGGCCACAGGGACAAAAGAAAAAGAAAGAGACTCAATAGAGCATCGTCGCTCTATGCCTACGTACTCCTCGTGAAATGGTAAAGTCAGAGTCAACTAGTTCAGAAAACTACGGATGAAGGCGGGGGAGGTTGCTCGCCAATCTCTCGCCGTCTTGTGCCTACGTATCCTCATCTGGTATGAGAAATAAGAGTAAACGTAGTTCAGGATAATATGACCACAGGTTGGTTCAAGTGTTTTAACCGAGTAGGGTTAAACCTTCGTCTAGAAGTTAGGTTTATTGTTGCTCGACCATTGGAGACTTAGGTGTTACCTGTCTGCGGTAGAACCAAGAGTTAACACACTCTTTCTGAAAACTATTTTCAATTAATCCCAAAGGATAAAAATATTTGATGTTTTGTTTTGTGTTTTTTAAGAGAAGAAGTGAATTGAGTTAAGTTTGTAACTCATGTTGCACTAAAGACTATGACTTAAGAGCGAATGCGTCGAATATCGCCCAAAGGGCATACGCTAAACACTTTAGACAGTTGAGAGGAAGCCCCCCAACTATCATTCCCCAAGTACTTAAGGCTCGTAGCATACAACACTTATTATCCTTTATTAGATGTCTTGAAGAAGTTTTGAGATGAGAAGAGAAGACACAAACTTCAAGGGGAAACTAATCAACCCTAATGTTATCATGCAATGTGCTCCTAAGATTGAGATCAAGAGGGAAAAAGACTATCCTAATGTTATCATGCTTGGATTGAACACTTAATGTCTCTGCTACTCCCATCCTAAACAGAAGGACTAGGAATCCTAAGGGATCATGGCAAAAGACCAAGAAAACACAAGATAAATCAATCACAAAATGAAAAGAAATGGAAGATAAAATGCAACATGAAATGCAAGCACAAAGGATATGAGGATGAGATGAAATGGAGAAGCAAGCTCCTACGACCATTACCATCAATCATCAAAGAAAAGTGGGAGGAAAAAAGTGTGGGACAGCAGCCACCACAAGCACATCTCAACCAAACAATTCTTCAAACTCAAGCAAATGATCATCACTTGAACAACATCTACAAAAGTATGCATTCAAATGGAAATCGAACCACGCGTGTCGAATAATCAAGGTTAAACAATTAAGAACAACAACACATATCCAAAACAGCCCACTCAAATGCATCATATTGATCCATGAAGATTCAAAGTGAGAAGCAACCAAAACATGCTTGAAAACAATCAAAAGTGGCATTCTGGTTCAGTGTTAATCGGTTAACACTATTGGTTAACTGATTAACCATTAAAGGTTTTTGAAAATTCGCACAGGTTAATCGGTTAACCAGTTTGTACTGCAACTGGTTAATCGATTAACACTGTACCAGAAGCAGAAAAACAGCAGCTCAAAAGCACTTATAGCAATTAATCCAATGTGAAATCATCTAAATGATCATGTAATCAATTATACACGAATTTTAAACTAGAAATCAGTGATCCAATCAACATGTAAACACATTCAAACATGGAAATCACAGCTCACATAGATCAAAATCATCCAAATCAAACAGAATATGAAGATCTACATGGTGATTATGCAAATAAGCTCAAAAACAAAATCGGATCTAGAATTTCCAACCTACAAAGCGGAGATTTTCTTTGGTGAGTGTTGATTCAATTGAAATGAGTAGATCTAAGCAAAAAACCCCAGAGATTCTTCAAGATTCAAGTGATTTCTTGTTGTAGAAGTGAAGATCCACCAAAATTAAGCTAAACCGATCCAAATAAGCTCTTCTAAATTAACTTCCAAGTTCAGATCCACACTAGCACGAAAATTGAATGGAAAAATGGAGACAATAAGGATGAAGGTTTAGCTCTAGAATTCAATGATTCCAATGGAGAATCAAAGAGCTCAAGTGAAAAGAGCTTTAATGGAGGTTTTGGGAGTGAGAAGGAAAAAAATAAGAGCAAATTCAAAGAGTGAGATTGAATTCTGAAAATGAAATAAATTTATGAGGATTGATTGTGTGAGGTTTGGAGCAAATCATTTAAATATGCTCTAGGTTAGGAGTAGAATGGTGGTTTGGAGTGTTGTTATGAAAATTGGAATGGGATTAGGAATGGGAAATTGGAGGGAATTGGAATTAATTTGAAAACTAATCAAAATTCAAAGTGGTTATAGATCCTTCTTCTTGTGTAAAATCAAATTCACAAGTGATCAAATGGACCCCAATGTGGCATACTTGAAAAACTCACGTGCAGAGGAAAAATTTGCCTTGCCTAATTGGTTAACTATTTTGGTTAATCTATTAACACCCTTGAAAATTCAAATTTGGTCTGATTTTGCTATGGTTAACCGATTAACCATATTGGTTAATCGGTTAACACCTTGAAATTTTGAATTTTGGCGCCTTTTGGAGGGAAATATGCACATTGGTCCGTTTACATTTCTAAGCCCTGTCCAGCCTCTAAAACTTGCTTTCGAATATCAAAACTGGTGAGAATGTCCAAGATAGCTTGAATGTTGCCTCCTGAGCTACAAATTATCCTGCAAAATAAAAATAAAATCGGCCTCTCGATCGCCGGGAAAATAAATGCCAAAGCTCCTGATGCTCGTTGTTCAGTCTCTTGTACTAAGAAAGAAACCTAAGCCACAGAAAAACCTTTGATCCCCTGTCTCAAGAGCAAATGCTATGCTATGCAAAAATGCAAAAATACAAAGAAAACATAAGCCAAGTACGAGAACCGGTTGGTCAAATTTGGGGTACAACACATGGCCTTTTGGATTAGGTTGCGGCTGTCCAGGAATGTGTCTGCAGGAGCAGTAGTAGGTGTTTGTTGTTCTGCCACTTTCGAAATTTAGGTTTCAAGCATTTTGTTGTGAATGGCTAAAGCGTATACCTTGTTTGCTAATTACTTAATTTGCTCATTAGTGTGTATGTTTTGATTCAGGAAGTCTTTATTTGTTTGAGCCTTGGTGGCTATGAAGTTTTCCATCATCAGTTCGAGGTTAGATTTCCTAGGAGTGTTTTGAGCAGCTACGGCAGGTTTCTGATATCCCGGTGGTACAGCACGTGTTTGTCCATGTACATACAATGCATTATTATTTTTTGTACGAAACGTTCGGATGGTTTTTCTAACCTGGGTTATAGGTATTTGAATAAGGGTTTCCTTAAGCATAATTCACTTGGTCTGTGGAAACTCCTGTTAAAAGTTGACATTCAGGGGCAGCATGCTCATGAATTCCGCATAACTCGCAGTTTGGAGCTACGGCAGCCACAGTGGCTGTAGGGGTTATAGTCAAACTTTCAATCTTTTGCATGAGAGCATCTACCTTTGCATTTACTTGGTCAAGATTGCTTATCCCGTATGTACCATGTTTCGTTGGAGGTTTCTCTACTGAGGCTCTTTCACTTCCCCACTGATAGTGGTTTTGAGTCATACTTTCAATAAGTGCATAAGCCTCATTGTAGGTTTTATCCATTAGTGCGCCACCTGCGGCGGCGTCTATTGTCAATCTTGTGTTGTACAAGAGACCATTGTAAAAGGTATGGATGATCCGCCATTCTTCTAGATCGTGATGTGGACAAATCCTTATCATGTCCTTGTATATTTCCCATGCTTTGAAAAGAGATTCATCGTCCTTCTGTTTGAATCCATTTATTTGGGCTCTTAGCATAGTCGTTTTGCTAGGTGGGAAATATCGTGCTAAAAACACTTTCTTCAACTCGTTCACGTAGTGACAGATGCGGACGGTAGAGATTGGAGCCAAGCTCTAGCTCTATCTCTTAATGAGAAAGGGAAAAGATGTAGTCTTATCGCTTCGGGGCTGACACCATTTTCTTTCACTGTGTCTGCAATATTGCAAGAACACTGACAAATGTAAGTTCGGATCCTCTGTGGGATTTCCAGAAAATTGGTTTTATTGTACAGCAGACAACAACGACGGTTTTAGTTCGAAGGTATTTGCCTCGATGGGAGGAGCAGCAATATTGTTATGTGGCTCATCCTGCGAAGGGATGGCATAATATTTTAAGGGGTGTCAATTTTAAGGTTCTTCAGCCATAGGTACTGATAATTCTGGAAAGGGAATTTCATACGGGGGAAGGTTATACTTAATTTGGAGTTCGTTAATTCGGCGTCTTAAACTAATAAAATGCTCAATGTCTTCAATCGTTGCACAAGCTTTTCACCTTTAGAGTGAGTGTTTGGCATACAATCGACGATAAAAATGGGGAAATAGTTGCCTTAGTTTATATTACGCAACACTAAAGTTATGATGTCGACTTAATTGGTCCCCGGCAACGGCGCCAAAAACTTGATCGGCTATTTAGTAGTCTAAATGCTTCGCGACTGCAAGTGCACAGTCCGATCGTGTAGTTTTAAAAGATTATCGAACCCAAAGGACCAAGAGTCGATCTACCGCTATCTAATGCTACTATGTAAAGCTAAGGCTAATGAATTTCTAATTTTTGGGGTGTGAAAAATAAAATAAGTGCCGAATTAAAATTCTAATTAAAATAAGATATTGCTAAATATCGGTATATAATCTTTATCAATCATCGGGGGTTCTGTAATTCGTGGACGTTTAATTTTAAAAAGAAAGAATCGTTATTCTGTAGAAAATACTCATTTAAAAGCCCTTACCTCACACTCTCGTTCTCTTGACTTAGACTATGCTCTTAAATCAAAATGCGGCTCTCGCTCTCTCATTTTGCAGATAAAAACACTTTTTGGAAACTGATAAATCCTAAATAAACTCAAAGCGTTCTCACTGTATTTAAGCCTAATGTTCTATTTCAGCTATCCGATTAAAATCTCAAACTCTCGCTCTATCGATTTTAACCTTTGTTACTTTCTCACTCTCGTGACAAAAGTTATTAATTTCGGCAAAAGAAACAGAGACCAGAAACTTTTATTTTATTTAAATTCTACGTCACGGTTTACTTAACCCTCCTCCGACTGATTATGATTGCATACCGATACTACGGGTTTTAGCCAGACATGACATTCATATTTTCACTAATTTCAATCCTAATACTAACCAGAAAACAGAAGAGATGCATAAAAATAAAGCAGCAAAATTAAAGTAGATAAAATAAGAAACCTGGAAATTAGCAGAACTTGGATTTGATTTTTGAAGGTCGGCTTGTATTGTCGATACAATATTTACAACCTCGTCGCATAAATCCTAAACTAATGACATAACAATTTGCCTTACAAAACCTTAAAGTAATACAAAGAGAATAAAAGCAAAAATCATGAAAAAAAAACTAAGAACTGAAACTAGAAAATAAATGTGTTTGTTTCTTCTCAAACAACCTCTTTTTTATATTGTTAGTGGGTTGGCTTTGAGGCTTCAGATGAGGAGAGAATTCAGGAGAAAATGTAGTGAGGAGTTGAGAAAAATCAGGAAGCTTCGTGCAGGAAATTTAGGGGAGGAAGTGGCAGGCGCCACCTCCCGTTCAAATAGGGGTGAGAGTTGCCACTTTCCTAATATTTAGGAGTGGCACTCGCCACCCCCTTCTATGTGGTAACCACCACTCATTCTTCAATATATAGGTGGCAGGCGCCATCTCTCTTCTATGTGGCAGGCGCCACATCCAAGTGGCAAGTGCTACTTGGTATGTGGTGGCCCCCACACCTTTTCTTTCCTTTCTCTTTCGTTCTTCTTCTTTTCTTTCCATTTCCTTCATTTATTTCTCCTTTTATACTTTTAGTCCAAATTTATGGTAACCTACAAAACAGAAGAAAACAGAAGCGTAATCGAAGATAAATCAAATAAAACAGTAAAAGAAACAGATAAAATTCATGCAAGTCAAGTCAAATATTTGATATAATTTCGCACTATCATTCACCAGGGAGTGTCATAACTTTAAACCAAGCAATCAAAGTGCTCGAGAAACTATCAAATAATCAATCACAACCCTCAAATAAAAATCCAAATATAAAGGCCCCATATATTAATAAGAAGTTAATCACCAATAAACTTTTTAAAAAAAGATGTCCTAATCTCCTATTAAAACTCCTAATTAGTAAGAACAAACTATTTAATAACGAACTAAAATTCTAATTAAAACACATTATAATTTCAAAATTAGAATCTAAAAAAGACTAATTAAATATAGTAATAATTAAAAGTTGAGAAAAAACAATATAGTGCAAGATAAACAAATAAGGGTGTGTTAGAAGAAAAAAAAACATGAGCCATAGGACTAGGCCCACACAGACCCACATCAACAATAACATTGCATGTCGGAAAAAAAAGGAAATGGACAAAAGACATTGCCCAATACTCTCTCCCTCTCGCACATGGTTTGTCTCGATCGAACGAACCCTCAAATTAATCACCAAACAAATATTTTCATAATATTCACACAATACCAATCAAATTGGAGCGAATAACACAAGCTAAAGAGGAATTTGAGTAATTCGCAAAGAAGAAACAACAACTGAGCAACGCACGAAGGTGAAGGGAGTTTACCTGTCAGAGTTCGTCTCACGCGTCTTCGGCGGTAATGCGAATAAGATGAAACCTAGGATGTATATAGGTATGACTCAAATGCCCTTCCTCTTTATGCAGCAATTTCTTTTATGAGCGTGTGATAGTTATTGTTGTCTATGCTTTTGCAATGTATGCACTCACACCTTTGTAACGCATGAATAAACTATGCGTGGGAGTGATTCTCTTATTTGTCCTCTTTGTTTTTTCTAATGCATATATATAGGACTAGAAAATAGACAAGAATGATAATAACAATTAATACAATGTTTTTTTGTTTTTTATAATAAGACAAGAATAAAAGGAATTAAAAATCCAGTTTCTGTGTTTTTTATGATAAGACAAGAATAAAAAGAATTAAAAATCAAGTTTTTATGTTTTTTATGATAAGAAAAGAATTAAAAATTATGTTTTTGTGTTTTTTTATGATAAGACAAGAATTAAAAGAATTAAAAATTATGTTTTTGTGTTTTTTTAAAATAAAATATAAATAAATAAATTAAAAATAAAATAAATTAATAAAAATAAAATTTTATATTAAATATCTAAATCAATTAAATTATTATTTAAATAAAAATAATTAAAAAAACAAAATAAAAAGCCGGGCAGAAAAGTGCTCGAAAACGTAAAATGAACACACCAAAATAATTAGCGTGAAATAAACATATTGGAAAAATATAGCGTTTGGTCAGATTTTGAAATAAATTTAGACCGGTTTGCCTGTAAATTCAACAAATTTATCCTGACTGACATTTTAGACACTATGCAAGATGAAGTGCATGTTATGCTATGCAGATGATGCAAAATGGAATCTTAGGGTAAAAATTAGGGTATGACAGTTGTTATGAGTCAGGCGAGAGTGTTGTACTTGAACCTAAGATTGTGCAAGAGACGACCAAAAAGATGATCCAAGAGAGGATGAGGGCTTCACAGAGTCGTCAGAAGAGTTATCATGATAAGAGAAGGAAAGCACTTGAATTCCAAGAGGGAGATCACGTGTTTTTGAGAGTTACGCCGGTGAGAGGTGTGAGTTGAGCCTTTAAAGTTTATGAAGCTCACTCCATATTTTGTTGGTCCGTATCAGATTATGCAGAGGATAGGAAAGGTAGCCTATCAGATTTCTTTACCGCTGTCGCTTGTGAATTTGCATGATGTGTTTCATGTGTCTCAATTGAGGAAATACATTCCAAGTTCGTCGCATGTGATGCAGATGGATGACGTACAAGTGAGGGATAACTTAATTGTTGAAGCATTACCTGTGCGGATTGATGGATGAGAAAGGAAGCAACTATGGGGTAAATACATAGCTTTGGTGAAGGTGTAATAGGGTGGACCAGTTGGTGAAAGTTGGACTTGGGAACATAAAGATCAGATGAGGAAGTTGTATCTGACTCTGTTTCCTTCAGGTAATTTTCGAGGGCGGAGATTCTTTAAGTAGGGGAGAGTTGTAACGCCCCAAAATAATTAGAATATTTATTTAATTTATTTGATTATGAATATTCATGATTTTCAGTGAATTTTGGTGAAATATTTTGATGTCTGATAATTTGTGTTGGGGAGTATTGTTGATATTAAGAGGGTGTTGAGGATATTTAAAATTATATGATTTATTAGAATTATTTCGATAATAATAATAGTAGATAATGTGAATATCTTAGTATCATTATTTTAAATAAATAATTAGAACACTAAGGGCAAGGTAGTAAAGTGGGATGAAATAAGTGAGGATAAAGTTAGGAAATCATAATAAGGGTCCTAGGGGTAAGAGTCACATAAAGGAAAATAGGGAAGTGAGGAATTCATTCTGAACAATCGTGTTTTGGAGAGCGACTCTAAGGAAAGGAAGAGGAGGAAGCTAGGGCTCAGAGCAATTTTGTTAGAACTCAATAGGAAGATCAGAATCGAACTATCTAAGGTATGGGGAGTCTTGCTTTTCATTGTAATGGATATAGAGTGTAGATGTATGTAGTTAGTTTTTGGGGGTCTTAAGGAATAGTGAGATTGTGATGAAAAAGAGATTAATTATGATGAAATTGGGGTTTCTAGATGCATAAGATGATATATATGAAGTCTATGATGATGTGTTATTATTAGATTATAATTACCATGTGATTTCTGTGCATTTTCATACTGCAAAAGGTAGAAATTGCAAGGGGTTTAGGTATGGATGATGCAAAAACACAGAAGCAGAAATTGTTGTTGCGCACATTTCGCCGGGTGAGTGATGTGTTTTGTCGGGCGAAACAGATTCTCTTGGAGGTCACCAGGAAAAAGAAGGAGCGAACAAGAGGTGAAAATGTGTGCTTCTGATTTTTGTATGAAGGAGGGAATTCGCCCCTGATTTGACGGGCGAAACCCAGGAGAGCGAGTTGCTTCGCCGAGCGAGCACCAGGCGAGTCGGAGCAGTAGTTTTAATTTTCTTTTCTTTTGTTGTGTTGTCTTATGCTTTGTTGTTCATATGCCTTGAGTGGTTGACGTGTTGCATTTTGATGAGTATAACATGTTGATTTGTGATGTAATATGAAAACTTGTGATGCATAATGATGATATAATACCATGATGTTTTGATGAATTTTCATGAATGATGATGTAACTTGACGATCCTTTGATGATGTTGATTATGACGTAGTGCATCATGCATTCATAGCATAATAGGACTTTAGTGCAGTGTTGTTGATAGGACTCCGGTCCAGTGTTGGCTTCAATCCCATTGTGTAGATTGGAGTGTTTATGTTGTGCTCCGGTTCTTGTGTAGAATTGATCTTATTGGTGGGGATCTTTGGAGGGTGATGGCCCAGTGTCCATCAACATGTTGATTTGGTACCACATGCATGAGTCTATGTTGTTGCATTTCATGTTACGTGGCATTGCATCTATGTGAATGATTGTTATTATTGATGAGGTGATTTTAAAGTGACGTGTGATGATGTTGTGACTTAACGAACGAAGATGTACATATGATACTATGATGTGAAGGTGTGAGTATAATACTTGACAAATGATAATGCATGGATTTCATGATGATGTTGTTTTTGCATGACGAATGCTATCTTAATATATCTTATCTTTATATCTTGTAGAATGATTTGTGATTACTCACCCTGCCTGTTTGAATGTTGCCTCCACGTGGGTAACATGCAGGTGATCAGGATTAGCTCTCCTGGTGCATGAAGAATGATCCTTGAAGTATTAGGTCATTTCTGTTGATTAGAGGGTCTTGCTCTGATATGTAACATCGGGTCGGGACATTTGAGTCAAACTGTTGTGTTCTTATGTTGTTGATATCATGAAGTTGTGAGTTCTTGTTTTTTTTTAAACTCTTTGAATTATAAATTATGCTGATGATTTTGAATCTTTCTGCTACGTAGTAATTGATTTAAATTGTGATGAATAAAACTCGTGTTACGGAGTAAGACGCTATTGTGATTTTATAACAAAATGTGACACCCTTTTAGTGATATACTCAGATGTAATTGTTTTTAATTATCGTGAATGCTTGTGGGGTAGGAGGGTGTTACACAAGATGCTTTTCACATGAATTGTCACTTCGCATGGGACCTCTGCCCATATCAAGTCTCTTATGCGTAGGCTCCATTTGTACACACGTGATAAATGAAAGGATTCGGATTCAAAGTGTTTCCCACATGAATCGTCACTTCTCATAGGATATCTACCCATTTCAAATCTCTTACCTGTAGGCTCCATTCATTTAAGGGAACTCCTACCAAAGTTATGGTACGTACATCTCAAAGGAGCTCTACATAAGCATCAACTCTTGGGATGACACAAGTCAAGGGTTGTTTTCGACTATGTGATCAAACACAGCGCAACGTGATTGTATTCGACAATCACAAGGTGATCACATTCACCTTAACCACAGGTAACATAAAACCACACACGTTACATACAAAGCTCCCCTCACAACTAGGAAACTACTTACCGATAATGCACACCTAGACATCGTTGCACAAGCATTGCCATCTATGTTATTCGTCCTGTCCTAATCATCTTACTAATTCATTCCACTAACTAATATCAAGGGTTTCATCACCATTCTTATAGTCTTTTAAGCATATTATCACAAAATCAAGCATTCAATCAATATACATATGTAGCATAACAAGTATAGTAGTATATCATAATATACCAAGCATAAATATCTCACATAAGACATAAAATCAACATTCCTCTACCGATGTTCTCGGTTAATTTTTGATCACATAAACAATTAGGTCTTTTGGAGTCAAGCCCCTCACCAATTATCAACCATCCTCCATGGTGTTCATTACAACATAAGGTGTTCATCTTCACCTGTTCACATATAATATTCCACATTCATTTCCAACACTTTTGACCGTGCCTCGATCCGAGTTACGATTCAAACGTTATAAAGGAAACAAGAAACGAGAAAACAAAATTTTGCTATGGTCACGCAGCGACCCTAAAGCGAAGGACAGGCAGAACCAAAATTGGTTCATGGTCATACAGCGAGCAGCTCTTTTTCTGTTGGTTGAAGCTCGCACAACGAGCGTAGCAGAAAAGTCGGTCGCCTAGAGCTCGCACAACGACCCATGTGAAACTCAAAATCCCATATGAATTTCATCCAACCATCATGAACACAACATTTAATTCAACTTCAACACGAAACCTATCCCACAAATGTTTTCATATCCCCCCCCCCTAAAAAAAAGCTACATTATCTAATGGAACTCACCTTGCAATGGAGAAAATAAGATGGATTGATGATGATGAATTCCTCTTCTTCCTCTTCCATGAGTTTCTTCTCCTCTTCTTTCTCCTTTTCTCTTCTCTTCCTCTTTTCTTCTTTCTTTCTTCACACCAACTTTCTTCTTTCTCTTTCTCATTAATATATACATAACACACACACGCATACAGACACACACACACACACACACACACACACACACACACACACACACATGCATGCACATACACACACACATACACACACACACATACACACACACACACACACACACACACATACACACACACACACACACACACACACATATATATATATACAATATCTCCATTTGATATTTTGCCATCTAACACCAATTGACCGAATATTAGAATTACCAAAATGTTCTCTCTTATACATATTAATAATGGCATGTCCCTTTCATTAAGAATTGATCTCTTCAGAGTTCACTAGTTACTCTATTAATCTCAAATGACAACACTCAAAGTATTTAGGCATTTTAATTGTTCCAACTGACAACAGATATAATACATAGGAACTTTGTTGATCTCAATTGATATCCAATTGAGCATTTAAGGGAATATGGGGTATTACATGTCTTTTATTTCTTCTGTGTCTTCTTCTCTATTTGTTTAGTCGTCTCTTATTTCTTCATATTTTATGTTGATCTTCATGTCTCAGAGGCTGGTACATTCAATTCTATTTCTATATGAGATTGATTTTTCCCTTAGAGTATCAATGTTGAAGTTTATTAAGATTCTTGTGATCATTTCTCAATAAGGAAGATCTTCTGAAGGTTTTTCTTTTGAGTACAACATGTGGTAAAATATCCTATCTACCTAGTTTATTGGAACATTTTAGATGAGAAGCCAGAGAGGGATGATTTTATCTTTGATGACATAATTGTTGTTAATATTTCTTGGGAGAAGGATTCTTGTTATTAGGTAATGGATGATTCAAACTTTTATTCGAGCTATCTATTATATATGTGAAGGAGTCTCAACTAGTTTTTGTTGAAAGACCTTGAGAATAAAAGGACTACGATTGCTTTTATTCGAACTATCTATTATATGTGTGAGGGAATCTCAAATATTTTTAAGATATGGGGTGGAGAGGCACGCAGTTTTCTTATAACAATATTATTGCAAAAAGGTTCAACCTTAAGCCTTTACATTTTTTATTTAGCTTTGGATGTGTTTATGGAACACATCTAAGAACTATCACATAGATGTATGCTTTTTTGTAGATGATATAATCCTACTAAGAGAGTCGAAAGAGGATTTAAATAATCGAAGACTTAGAGACGAGTCTTAGAAGGATAATATTTTCTCAAAAGCACAAATAAGAGGGAGTATATGAAATGTAAGTTTAGCAAAAGTAAAAGTGTTTCTAGCTTATAGGTGAAAGTTTGGGATTATATCATACCATAAGTAATGGAATTTAAATATCTTGAGTACATAGTAAAAAATGATAGAGAGTTAGAAGGAGAAGTAAATCATCTAATTTAAGTAAAGTGGTATAATGGAGGAGGGCATCATATGTTTGATGTGACACAAAAATACCACTCAAACTAAAGGAAAAAATTATCGAGCAATTGTATAACCAATGATGTCATATGAAACAAAATGTTGGACTATAAAAGAACTAACAATTGAATAAACTAAGGGTAGAAAATATAAGGATGTTGCGATGAAAGTGTGGTAAGACTAGAGAAAATAATATTAGAAATTAAAATACTATTGAGTGTTTAGGTAGCACCTGTAGTAGAAAATATGATGGAAAATAAGCTTAGCTGGTTTGGGCATGTAGAGAGAAGACATGTGAGTTTTGTAGTAAGGAAAGTAGATCAAATAAAGAGTAGTCAAACAACTAGAGGTAGATGAAGACCTACAAATTTATAAGAGAAACTGTTAAGAAGGATCTCGAGATTAACAAGTTGGATAGAAATATGGTCTTTGATAGAGCATCATGGCATCATATGATCCATGTAACTAACCCTACTTAGTGGGATAAAGCTTGGTTGTTATTGTAATTTTTGTTAAGTTTCTCTTATTTGAATTAATGATTGCATGACATCAAGTGTAACTGAAACACAATATTTTTTAAATGATCATAAGAATTTGACAAAACATTTAAAATTACTAAAACCTTGTTTTCACCCTCTAATTTTTAAATACTAGAAGTAGCCTAAGAGGGGGAGGGGGTGAATTCAGATTGCTGAATTTTTTTAGTTTTAAGCACTTATTTTCAAAAAAATTGTTTTAACGGAAGCGTGTTTAAGAATATATACTTAATTTATAAATAATAAAGAGTAAAGTGTTGGAAAATAAAATACAGAATGTTAAAATTAAGGAAGAAAAGAATGACACCGATATTTATCCTAGTTCTCGTTGCTAACTTAAGCGTACATACAGTCCTTCTATCTCCTTAGAGGATTTTCCACTATGCATCAAGAGATTCAGTTACAAGCCTCAAACTAATACTCATCTCAAACTAATCCTAAATACTCACAAAGAAATCACATCACTTCCTTGTTTATACAACAAACACAAAACACTATGACAGACTTTGAACCACCCCGAGTCAAATATTTTTTTTCAAAGTCACCAAACATAATGATGATCTTCATCAAACACTATGGTAAAACAAGTAACATTCAATTTTGTTTAGAAATAAAGAACTTATGTACGTTGTACAATAATCTGATCCAAACTAATCTAATACAAACTAGGATTATTGATTCTTATAAATACCACCTTTAAAATATATATCACGTTAGTTCTCAGAAAAATTTAATGTTCAAAAACTTTTTCTAATTTTCAAAAGTTCACAAAGTTTCAAACACTTTGAAAAATGAAGATCACCAGAAAGTGATATCTTAGTTTTATAAATCTGATTTGAAAGGTCTTAATTTCTTTCAAAATGATAAACCAATATTTATAGAAACATAGAAGGCACCTTAAAACAATATGCCATTTTGGAAAAGTATTATGAACCATTAGAAAGCCTAAACATGGCACTAGCTTATGAAAAATTGTGTCCTAGAAAGTGGTAATAGATTACTCCTTCGTGGTAATCGATTATTGATTGTCTTTTTTCTGGGCCAATAAAAAGGCAAGGCCCAAAACAATGCCAATCCACTCCAAATGACTAAATGTATAAAAGTCATCACACAAGAAATTCAAGGTACGCTTTATGATCTCCACTTTTTACTACACTCATCTTGAATTCTGAACTAACTTGGGTGTTGAATATTAACCTTGCAGGTCCACCCTGTTGCAACTGCGAAAAACACCCGACGGAAAATAGAAGAGTCGCCACCTTTCGTTATTTATCCCAAAGAGAGGGAAAGGAAACGATCAGAAAAACCTGACGAAAAGGGAAAGACAAGGTCATCGCAACCAAGTCTAGATTCGGGAGTTGGTTACGCAAGGGGAAGGTATGAGCACCCCTCACGTTCGTCGTACTCGACGGGATCCATGCATTGTTGTCTATCTAAAAGGGTGATCATCTATCTAGCTAAAGGCCAAGGGAAAAAGGAAAAGAAAAGAGACTCAACAGAGCATCACCGCTCTGTGCCTACGTATTCCCTCGTGCAATAGGAAAGTCAGAGTCAACGTAGTTTGGCTAACTACGGGTGAAAGGGGGAAGGTTGCTCGCCAAGACATCGCGTCTTGTGCCTACTCAATTTCATCTGGTATGAAAGATCAGAGAAAATGTAGTTCGGGCTAAAAAGAACACGGGTTGGTTCAAAAGTTTTTAGGCCTGAGTAGGGTTAACAAGTAGTTCTACCAGTTGGTGTATGCAGCTCGACCATTGGAGACTTAGGCGTTACCGTTTGCGGTAGAACTAAAAGTTAACAACACTCTTTTATCTGAAAAGATTTCCTTGATTAAGAACCCCAAAGGGTGAAAAAGGTTTGAAGTGTTTTTAGTGTTTTTTAGAGAAGAAGTGTTTTGAATTTGAGTTTTTATAATGTATGTTGTACTAAAGTCTAAAACCTAGGATCGTATGCGTCGCATATCATCCTAAGGACGTATACTAAACACTCTATGTAATTGAGAGGTAACTGCTCAATCACCATTTCCCAAGTACAAGGCTCATGGCACAACATCCATTATCTTTATTAAGTATGTTAAGATTGTATGAAGATGAAAAGAGAAGAAAGGACAACTAATGGGAGACTAATTCAATCCTAAAAGTTATCATGCAAAGTGGACTTAAAGTTGAGATACAAAAGGGAACTACCTAATGTTATCATGCATGGTTAAGCACCTAATGTCTATCATAACCTCAAAAGGTTAGAGAACTTATGGGGAGCATGACAAAGAAAAGTAAAAGAAGAAGAAGAAAGAATATGAAAATGCAAACATGCAAACATAGAATGCACAAGTAAGATGAAAGTGAGGGAGGAAATATGTGTGGGGAAGTAGCCTCCATAAGCTCATCTCAACCTCAAGCATGCATATGAGAATGCAATAAAAGAAGAGAGAAAGAAATGCACAAGATGAGATCAAACAACAAGGAAAAACCACACAAATATGCACCAAAAGTGGGATGAAATGACCTAAGTCAAACAACATAAACCACAAGTGCCAAAAGCCAAACCAAATGAAAGGAAAAGAAACTCAAAACCAAAGTGAAGATGGGAGGCTATATGAGGACAGCAAGGAACTCATAATATGCACTCAACCATAAGCATCACAAACAAAGTGCAAAAGAATAACAAAGGAGTCCTCAAGGATTCATCATTTTAGGTATGCTTCAAGTACCTCCTAAGGAGGGACTAAGATACCTTAAATGAGACTCCAAAGTCATGGGACAGAAGAGGAAATGAGAGAAGAGAGATCAAAAGCAAAAGCAATCACATCAAAATAAAAATGCAAGCAACAACATAAAAGAAAGCAAGCATGCATCACTTAGAAACCCTAATTAAAAGCACCAAAAGAAACACACAATTGAACAAGAAAGAAACAATTTCATGAGCTAAAACTGAGCAAGCATCAACCTTACCATGTTAGCAACATAAATCAAAAGGATTTAAGGGCTCAAAGGATCCAAAAATGTCATCTCCAAGATAAACTAGGTCAATGTGTATGTATGAACCTCCCTTTGGGGTAACTTGACTTGCAAGTTACCTCAAAGTTAGGAAAATGATTCAAAAATGATCAAATAAAATGCACAAAGTCCATAAACATTTTGGAAAACAAAAGCCAAGAGATCACAATCAAAATCAATTCACAACACCATCAAAGAAATTGATTCGCAAGGGTGTTCCATTGTGAATGAGGATTGTCGAGGGTCAAATGAAATGCAACAAAAGTCAACCCAAAAGTCAACCAAACAGGGGCAAAATGGTCCTTAAAATTTCATCAACTCGTCATGGACATGAGGATGAATTTTCAGTCATGGGATCAAAAGGAATGAGGAGAAACAAATCAAGAACTAAAACATGTCAAGAAAAAGTTCAATTAAAACACTTCCAATCCAACAATCCCATTTTAATTCAAAATAAATCCAAAAAATAAAATAAAAATTTCCTAAAAATAATAGACATTTTAAATGGTCTAGAAAATATTTTTGTGGAATTTTTGGATCATTGGAAGTATTTTATTTGATTTAAAATGCAAACAAAAATATATAAAAAATAAGAAAAGAAAATAAAAACCAAGGAGTGCAGAAAGTAAACAAAACAAGTGTGAACTGATTGGGCTTTGTTGGGAGGGGGTGCGTAAAGAAAAATGAGCCCAGATCCACATGAACTCAGTCAAACAATGAGATACAATCTCAGCCACTCAAACCAATTACCCAGTCAAACAATCAAGGGGTCAGAACATGCCACGCGTATTTCAGAATAAAAATAAAAACCAAACAAAAAAAACACAGCCACACGATCAAGTTCAGTCAAACGAATCAAAGGTTGAGGTGCATCATAGTGAAACGCACCGTTTCACTTAAAGTTTAACCAATGAGATCTTAACCACACATTGTGATTACCAACCTACCATCCAAAGGCCATCAGGCTGCCACGTGATTAATGAAATCCAGCCCAAAAATGAAATCAAATAAGGACCATCAGATCTGGTCCAGTCAACAAATAGAACAAAGATCCAATGGACACGAGCAAGACACGCATCATCTTCCCCAATCAAACATGAAAACGGAGGGAAAACCAGATGGCCGGAGCACGGTGGCTCCGGTCATCTTCTCCAGCGAGACAAAAATGCAGAGGGATCAGCACATCACCAAATCACGCAAACAAGCAGTCAAAATTCATCTACATCTCACGTAAAACACGAATCCATGGTTTGTTTTTAGTTTTAGTTCATAATCAAACCAAATCGCAAACAACAAGTTTGAAGTTCAAAACATAAATCATCACCAATGCCAGTCAATTTTAGTTGGAATTAATCTACACATTTCCTATGTCATTATCATGTAAAAATCGCGTGATAATGCATTACATACATAGACATAAGTTGAATTGAAGCTTACCTAGTGGAGAGCTTCCACTAAGCCTTGTTCCTTGATGAAGCTTAATGAAAACCAACCATAATCACTCCTTGATCTTCACTGAATCCTTAGATGTGCTTAATTTGGATTGAAATTGGTTAAATCTGAAATTCGTGTTTCACTTTTTCTTCACCTTCTCCAAGTGTGTTCTTGAGCAATTCTTCACCAAAATTCGTTCTGATGCATTGTGAAGCATTCTGAAGTTATATATGATGGATTTGGAGGGAATTAAGGCCCAATTGCAGTGGTTTTATGTCCAATTGAAATCCAAGAATTTTGCACATGGAGCTTTATGAATGTGCATGAAAACTGAGCTGCAACCCTTAGAAATTCAATCATTTAGCTTGTTGGGATCTCATATTGATCAAATGGATAGGATTCAAGCCTTGAATTGATCAAATGGTTGAGATTTGATTACCAAAGTTTCACTTGAAATGGCAAAGTGATTTCACATGAAAACATGGCCAAAATTCAAATCCAATGTGTACATCTTGTTTACTACATCTTTGTGACTCAAAAAATGCATAAGGTTGCCTTGAAATGATTAAAAATCAATTAATTGCATTTTATGATTTTTAAGCTTTCTTCATGAAAAAATCTCACACCAATCTTCCAATCCAAGCTCTAACCATGACATGAGATGACTTGGTGATGAAATTGACCTCATTTGGAGTAAGTTTGATGTTGTAAAGATCTTCATTTGAAGTGTGCAAAGTGGTGAAATGGAACTATAATGAAAATGACATGTAATCTTACTTTCCCAAAATACCCCTGCCTTGCAAGCCTCATAACTTGAGTTCTACAAATAATATGAAGGAGTTCTAGTACTATTTAGAAAGCTAAGATCATGAGGAACAACTTTCATGTTTGGGTCAAAGTGAGGAGAAACATCCTTCTAGGTCAAAAGTGGCTTGGAAGTTGGTTGACTTTTGTTGACCAAAATCACATTCATCTGAGGACCTGTAACTTGCCAGCATCATAACTTGAGTTCTAGAAATCAGATGAATGACTTATAATGCTAAAAAGAAATCTAGAAACATGCTATACAAATTTCATGTTGGGGTCAAGATGAGATGAGACTTGTATCTTAAGATAGGTGGTCTTGAAGTTGGGCACTAAACAGGGGATTTTACACTGAGAACCCTAATTTAGTAACTTCTCACACTCTTGATTCTTCTTGATTTGATCTTGAAATGATATATTAGGTATCTTAAAACAATATTACATGATCACCAAGACTTGGAATTGAGTCTTAATCTCCTTCAATTTCACAAATGATTGAGGGTTGACCAGATGAAAACCCTAGATGCACCACTCTTGACTGTGGCTTCTTCCACATGACACAACAACTTGAACAAACTCCAATATGGCTATCAAAGCCTTCAATGAGATTTCTCAACATCCCATATCCATAATCATGATTTCACAATCCTCTGATGATCTTCAACTGATCTCCAAGTTAGGAGATATTCCAAATACACCCATCAATTCTTTCACAACACTTTGACCTCCTCCTGATGACCTGATGACCTGATGACCATTCATGCTTGAGTAAAACCCCTTGCTTAGGCTCAACACTCTTGGTGACCTTCTCTTGCTATGCACAACCTCTTGATCCCCTGCTCAATGAATAATGCTATGCAATGCAAATGCTAGAAGAAAAATGAAATGAAACATAAACCAGGTTAAGAAAAAGGTTTGTCAAATTTTGTGGTGCAACAGTTGCCCCTATTCAAACGACTTGGACCTGAATGAGTGAAAAGTGAACGACTTTCACGCCATCAAGGTAAAAGGCGGTTTAATACCAAAGAACCCAGAAATTTGCCAACCCCAGAAAATAAAATCGCAAACAAGAACTCTGGAGACAACTGCTCTGATTACAAACATACTCCGCTGGGGAAGAGAGAAGCTTAACCAAGCAACTCTGGCTGGGAGAAAGGAGAAACTGAACCAAGTAACTCTGCTTGGGGCACATAATAAGATGAATTCGTCTATCAAGACTATGCCATGGTCTGAATACCATACAGGTTAAAGGGAAACCTTTCAAATCGTCGGAATCTGGATATTCAATGAACAAATTGAGTCAATAAAATTGTCGGAGTCTGAACACTCAACGTAATAAACCGGAGCCTGGATACTCAACGGATATTGGAATCACAAAAAATCTGTCGGGGTCTGGATATTCAACGCACAAGAGAAACCACCACATGGAAATCAGCCGGAATCTAGATACTCAACGTAATAAATCGGAGCCTGAATGCTCAACGAAAATAAACCGGAGCCTGGATGCTCAGCGAAAATAAACCAGAGCCCGGATGCTCAACAAGGATTGACCGGAGCCTGGACGCTCAACAAAGATTGACCGGAGCTTGGATACTTAACGCACAAAGGAAATCATCACCATATGAAGTCTACCGGAGTCTGGATACTCAACGGAACTGACCGAAGTCTGGATACTCGATAGAAAAAGAAATATGTCCCGAATTGAAAATTCACCAGAGTCTAGATACTCAACGGAGAAGTCGGAGCCTGAATGCTCAACGAAATAAGCCGGAGCCTAGATGCTCAACGAAGATTGACCGGAGCCTGGATACTCAACAGACGAAGAAACACTCATTAGGGTCTGAATACCGCCAGGGTTAAGAAGTACATCACACATTGGAAATTTGCTGGTGCCTGGATACTCAACGACATTGACCGGAGTCTGGATACTCAATTGACGAAGGGAAAATATCACAAATATACCCATCAAAATCTGAACACCACACTGTGTTCACCGGAGTCTGGATACTCGATGAAAAAAAGCACAATAATATCAATCGCCATGGTCTGGATACCACAACCATCTTTACCGAAGTCTGGGTACTCGACGGAAAAAGGAAAATCCTGTCAATTGGGAAGGGACCGGAGTCTGGATACTCGACAGACTAAAGATTTCATCATAAATATTCATCAAGGTCTGGACACCAAATGAGTTTAAACCAACATGACCCGTTGAAATCCGAAGACACTGCTGGGGAATGATATAAGCCGGGGTCTGGATACCGTGCGGGCTACCAGAAATTTCCATGGTCTGGATACCAAGGGAAAAGATCAAACTTACGAAGATACACCTGAAACAAAGAGATAACAACCTGGCTTATGTTTCACATGCACATGTTTGAAAATGGCGTAATGCTCCATACGAAATGGAAATGTTACGCGTTTGGGTAGATGCTATGCACGCATGCAGATGCAACAGAACCGAATTAGCAAAATAAATGCTAGAGATACAGAAACCACCCTGCTGGGGAAACAACCTACTCATGCCAATAACAATTGGACTTATACCGAGACATAGGCTCTTGCTGGCCTCCTACAAAGAAAATGTCGAGGTAACAACATTCCTCCATCCTGCTGGGGAAAAGAGAACAAATCTGCTGGGGAAACCACCCTCTTCCCACTTGCTGGGGATTGCTCCGCTGGGGGACGAACCTACCCAGGCTGTAGAGTACTCAGTGGGAAGAAAATCCAGTTACAACTCACTGGGGAGGGCATCCGGACATGCGCTCTGCAGGGATTGAATATGCACAAACTGCTGAAAGAGAGCGTACATGTTACCTGCTTGCTCAAACCACATACAAACTCCACTAGGGATAGAGATGTTGTAAGTGCTCTAATTGGCTGCATTTTGTGGCAAAATATAAGTACATGTATGAATGTCATGTTTGATGTTATTACATTCATAATATGGATTGTGCAGGGTAAGTTAACTAAGCTAACTATAAGTTAAGTTGGATGTCATACTCAATGTTATGACATATGTCGTATGACATCAAGCGTAAGTTTGTTATTCTGGTAGCTATAACTCAAGAAACAACTCAGAAGCTTAAGCTGGAATGCAGGAGACATTTTAGATGCCCTAGGGGAACTAATATGTACCTGATTAAAGAGGCAAACGTGCAGAATACAAAAGAGAGGTTTTATGATGGATAAAACCTAATGTATGCGCCCAGGCCCAATGACTGATTTGCTGCTACAAATACCAGGAGAAGCAATCCTAGAAGGCAGCTGTTGAAGATAGAGAAACATAGAAATCACCATAGTGGTTTAGAAGTGAAGAAGTTGTCCTTCACGATTGTATCTTAGAAACTCTTGTAATCCAAGCAATTGGTGTTTGCATTGGTTAGGTAGTTTCTAGGTTGTGTATCACTCGAAGCTGTTAAGTAAGAGTGTGTGTCACTTGATCAAAGCTTTGAAGCAAGATCAAGGTGTGTGTGTGTGTAGTTGAAGTGTCTCTTTATTCTACTGGTTCATTTGTAATTGTTTGATATCACTGGTGTGTGATTGTAGGGAGTGAGTGGGTATACTCAGGTCTAGAGTGTCTCTAGGTTAAATTGTCATTGGGTAGTGATTAAGTGAGGAGTGCGAACTGGAGGTTTGACTCTGAATTGATACTGTTGATAGTGAAATTTCTCCCTGGCTTGGTAGCCCCCAGATGTAAGTGTGTTGCACTGAACTGAGTCAACAACTAACTGTGTTATTTACTGCGTTGTTATTACTGCATAATAGTAGGTCTGTAGTGAATGTCACAGTGGATGTTATAACTTCTGTTAGAACATCCATCGTGGGCTGGCCAAAATTTTCAATTGGCATCAGAGCAGGCACCCTTCCTGTTTATTACTGGGTGAGATCTAGGGAAATAAAATTCTGGTACTATGGATAAAGGTATTGGATTCACCAATAGACCTCCAATTCTGGATGGTTCAAATTATGACTATTGGAAGCCTAGGATGATTGCCTTCCTAAGGTCCTTGGACAGCAAGGCTTGGAGAGCTGCAAACTATGGCTGGGAATACCCTGTGAAGACTGACAAGGATGGAGTATCTGTGCAAATTCCTGAAGAGGAATGGACCAAAGAGCAAGAGGCATTGGCTCTTGGAAACTCTAAAGCATTGAATGCACTCTTCAATGGTATAGACAAAAGCATCTTTAGACTGGTCCACCACTGTGAACTAGCAAAGGATGTTTGGGACACTCTCAGAACTACTCATGAAGGAGCTTCCAAGGTCAAAACGTCAAGACTTCAAATGCTGACCACAAAATTTGAAAGTCTAAGAATGAAGGAAGATGAGACCATTCATGACTTTTACATGAATGTTCTTGAACTAGCTAACACCTCAGGAGCTTTGGGAGAAAAGATGGCTGAAGAAAATCTTGTAAGAAAGATATTAAGGTCACTACCTAAAAGGTTTCCCATGAAGGTAACAGCCATTGAAGAAGCTCAAGACATATGCCACATGAAAGTGGATGAACTCATTGGATCTCTTCAAACCTTTGAGATGGGGATGTGTGATCAGGCTGTGGAGAAAAAGATCAAGAGTATAGCTCTTGTCTCAAACACTCCTGAGACTTCAGATCATGAAAGGGAGGAAGATCTATCAAAGGCAATAGCCATGCTTGGAAAACAGTTCAACAAACTGGCCAAAAGGATAGATGCTAAGTCTAAGCCCTATTTTAAAATGTTGCCTGCTGACAAAGAAAAAACTGAAGATAAAGCCAACCAAAGCAGAGGAGTACAGTGCCATGAGTGTGAGGGATATGGACATGTTAGGAAGGAATGTCCCACATACCTCAAAAAGAAGGGAAAAGGTCTAACAGTCACTTGGTCTGATGAAGATTCTGACAGTGGATCAGAAGGAGAATCATCCAAACATGTTACTGTCCTCAACAGTGTGTATGTGTGTGTGTATTTGATGGTGACTCAAGTGAAGAGGAGCTAACTTATGATGAACTAGATGAATCATATAAGAGGTTGTCCATCAGAAGCACAGAGTTGTACCAGCAAGAAGAGCATCAGAAGAAGCTCATCAAAGAGCTAGAAGCTGAAAAGAGAGAGCATCTAGTTACTATAAACTCACTCCAAGGAGAGATAAAGGAGTTGAAAGGAGAAAAGGAGCAAATGACAAAATCCATAAGGGTGCTCAACTCTGGAACTGACACCCTAGAGGAGATTCTTCAGAGTGGTCATACTGCAGGAAATAGGTATGGCCTAGGATTTGTTGAAAAACAAAATCTTGTCTTGAATCTCAAGAGGTTGCAGCCTGAGATTCAACAGGTACAAAGAATGTCACATTCAAGGTTACAACATCCTTCACACAGAAATTGGAATCAAGTTAAGAGACAAATCCAAAGGCATAGATGCTACCACTGTGGAAAGCTTGGGCACATTCGTGATGTGTGTTTCTGGTTGCATGGATTTCCTAGCCAAAGAAGTGATAATCAGGGTAAGCATGGAAAAAGACAGCATCATGCACAAAGGCATCATCATGCCAACCAGAGCTGGAGACAGCATCAAGCAAAACCCAAAAAGAAGAAAGTGCCTAAGAAGCAAGAACAATGGGTTGTCAAGACTGTAGCTTTAACAGCTAACATTTCTCTAAGAATGCCAACCAATGAGGATTGGTACTTTGATAGTGGTTGCTCCAAGCATATGACTGGAATTGAGGATCTGTTGATCAAACTCAAGCCTCATTCATCTAGTCATGTGACTTTTGAGGATGGAGCTAGAGGAGAAATCACAGGTGTTGGACAACTTGACAGTCCTAAAGCTCCAGAATTGAAGGATGTCCTGTTAGTTAAAGGACTAACAGTTAACCTAATAAGCATAAGTCAGCTATGTGATCAAGGTTTAAAAGTACACTTTTCCAAAGACAAGTGTGTGGTGATAAATGAAGAGGGTAAGGAAGAAATGAGAGGATCTAGATCCAAAAATAACTGTTACATATGGGAGCCCAGAAGTAACATAAATGGACTGGTAAATGAAGAAAAGGGTCACCTAGGGCTAGAGAAAAGAACCAGGTCCAAATCATCAGCAAAAGGATCCTTAAAATATGCTTCAGAAAGAAGGACTGGTTGTAAGAATAGTCAGGTAGGAAGGCTAGACAAGAAGGGATACCCAAAGATTGATCATCAAGTAAAGCTAGATATGATATATTGGAACCTAATGGAGTCCATGGAGGACACTCTGCAGAAAAGAAGCAATGTCATGACTTTGTTCTGTAACATTAAGGGCACCATTCTAACAAAATCTGCTGAGTTCAAGGGAGACATGCCTGAGGGTAACGTGTGGAAAGGACAAAAAACATGTGCAACACCTAGTGGCCATATCCTAAATATTGTGGACGAGAAGTCAAGAAACATCAAGGAACCTCAATGTAAAAAATTAAGTTCCTCTAGTACTGATGAGTTATAGCAATTAAGGGAAATGGGGAATTACATTTTGATACTAAGTCATTTAATGATGAGTCAAAACGGTACGTTCCCTCCTAGTGGGCAATCATACCTCACTCTCACGTACATAACACAATCTCTCTATTCTTGGTACCTTCACAAATGCTCCAGCTTCCATACAATCTCAAACAAGCACAAAAGGGTTCCCTCATCGTCTTCAATGACAACGACTATGGCACAACCAACCTCCAGAATGAACATCAGTCCAGATAAAGCGAACCCTAATGAGGCTCTAGATATTGCTCCACTGCGGATGATGACTCCTGAAGGATTGCTGGTAAAGAAACCTAACAGGAAGCATGCAAGACAATCAAAAACCCTTGGCTCAGGGCAAGCTACTCATACGACTACTTCTGGTGACCTAAATACTGAAGAAGCAAGATGAACGCACCTTGAAATTACTGCAATGGTTGCTAGTGCCCTCAACATTCCCATTAAGGGGACTGAGCCTAATCAAAGTAATGTCCCACACAATGTCAAAGCATTGGAAAACAACCCCCCAGAAGCGAAGAATAAGGATGAAGGGTCTGATAAAAGGGATGATGATTTGCATGAAGCCAAAGATGCTGAGGTAGGCAACTTAGACGAGTACTCTGACAATGATCTTATAGCAACGATCAATCCAGGCATTGCCAAAAGATTAATGAAAAGAAAAGGGAAAAAGGTAGTTGACCAAAGCTCACCTAAGAAAGGGGATGCTGAGAAGACTACTGAGCAAGAAGATACCACCAAGATGATTGGAACTAAAAGGACTCAGGTTGGACCCTCCAAAGGGTGGAGCAAGGTGACCATCAAGAAGAGAAAGATTGAATTGAGACCAGAACAAGAAACAGATTTGGATGTTGATATGGATGTCACTGACATCCCAGCAAAGAGGAAACCTGCTTCAAGCAAGCTGGCTGAAAATGTTCCTGAAGTGCCCCTTGACAACATCTCCTTCCACTATCCCTCAGGTGTCATTAGGTGGAAGTATGTCTACCAAAAGAGGTTGGCCCTAGAGAGAGAGCTTGCTCAAAATGCTCTGGATAACAAGGAGATTGTGAACCTCATATGTGAAGTTGGCTTGATGAAAATTGTCACTCAGTTCTTCCAATGCTATGAAATTCTGGTCAAAGAATTTATAGTTAATTTATCTGATAAATGTGCTGATAGAAAATCTTCTGAGTTTGGGAAAGTTTTTGTCAGGGGAAATGGTGTTGTCTTCACTCCCACCATCATCAATAACTTCCTTGAGAGAACAAATGAGGTTGTACCTGAGTTAACCATCTCTGACAACAAAATATGTCAAGTGATAACTGGGAATTAAGTCAGGAAATGGCCATCAAAAGGGAAGCTTGCAGCCAGTAAGCTGAGCATGAAATATGCCTTGCTGCACAAGATTGGTACTGTAAACTGGGTGTCAACCAATCACAAATCATCAGTGGCCACCATTCTGGGGAGGGTCATCTATGCTGTGGGAACCAGGACCAAAATGGATTATGGCATATACATCTTTGATCAAACAATGAAGCATGCTGGCAGTTATAGCATCAAAGGACCTATAGCATTTCTTTCCCTTATCTGTGGAATCATGTTAGCACAGTTTCCTAATATCCTCAAGACTAGTGATGTAGCAAGCAAAAGAGAAACTCCCTTAGCCTTTCATCACAAACTGTTTCAAGGAACCCATGTTTCAGACATTGCCATGGCATCCACTGAGACATCAAAAAGGGGTCCCAAAGCCAAAAAGGCTAAAGTGATAACCATCATTAAAGAAACATGCAAGGAACTGGATGCAAGAAAGCAAACACTTGAAAAATTGCTGCAATCTCTTGAGCAAGATGAGGATACTGACAGCTCAGAGGATGCTACAAGGGAAGAAGGTGCCACAAAGGAAGATGATGGTACTAGGGAAGAGGGAAGTCAGGAAGTAGGCTCAGAAGATGCTGTTGAGGAAGGCACTGATGCTGAGGAAGAAGGCTCTGGAGAGACTGAGGAAGACAGGTCCAACTCAGCTGCAGAAGAAGACTAATGCCTTATAGCTCAAACCACTGCTGGTTGAGGTGGTGCAGGAAGCAGTGTTGTTGCTGTATTGGTTTGATTTGTTTTGTTAGTCTTGTGTGAGAACTGTTAAGACAATCTGTTTTTGTTATGCTCTATATGAGCAATTTATGTAACCCCAAACACATGTATTGTTATAATTTATGATCTATGCTAGTTGGATCTAAATTTGTGGCTAAAAAGGGGGAGAGTGTGATAGATAACAGCGGGTACAACAGATGCAGGTGGAAGGACAAGACTGTGGTATAAGTGTGATAGATAATAGTTTATAACAGCAGGTACAACAGATGCAGGTGGAAGAACAAGACTGCCAGGAGCAGTGGTTGTGATTGAGCATATGCACCATAGTACTTATGATATTAGTATGCAGGTGATGCTGATGAGATTTGTGTGTGATAACAGCTGTTTGGCTATTACTGATATGATATGTATGCCATGTATGTTAGAACTAGGACTGACATGCTGTAGGTACTAACATGGGTGATCCTAACAAGATGCTTAGGAATTCTGTGCAAGGAGCAGAATGCATCCCTGCAGGGGGAGTAGCACAAATGTGTGTCATCAGAAGGTCATGCTGAATGTTATAGCATCCAGTTCAGACTGGATATTACTCAGCTGATAAGTGTATCAGTTAAGGGGGAGTAACTCTGTTACTCAAACAAGCAAAGGGTGACATCTGTAGTAGAAGTCTACAGAGAGTTAACAAAGTGAGTGTTAACAGTGAAAGCCAACTGTGAGGATTCTGAGAGCTTGAGCAGCAAGTGACTTACCTGCATGACAGGACCATTGTTAAGTCTTCTGCTATGTAGGAAATCTCTGATGTAAGTACAGAGTGTTTTAGCCAAAAATTTGCCAAAGGGGGAGTTTGTAAGTGCTCTTGTTGGCTGCATTTTGTGGCAAAATATGAGTACATGTATGAATGTCATGTTTGATGTTATTACATTCATAATATGGACTGTGCAGGGTAAGTTAACTAAGCTAACTATAAGTTAAGCTAGATGTCATACTCAATGTTATGACATAGGTCGTATGACATCAAGCGGAAGTTTGTTATTCTGGTAGCTATAACTCAGGAAACAACTCAGAAGCTCAAGATGAAATGCAGGAGACATTTTAGACGCCCTAGGGGAACTAATATGTACCTGATTAAAGAGGCAAACATGCAGAATACAAAAGAGAGGTTTTATGATGGATAAAACCTAATGTATGCGCCCAGGCCCAAGGACTGATCTGCTGCTACAAATACCAGGAGAAGCAATCCTAGAAGGCAGCTGTTGAAGATAGAGAAACATAGAAATCACCATAGTGGTTTAGAAGTGAAGAAGTTGTCCTTCACGATTGTATCTTAGAAACTCTTGTAATCCAAGCAACTTGTGTTTGCATTGGTTAGGTAGTTTCTAGGTTGTGTATCACTCGAAGCTGTTAAGTAAGAGTGTGTGTCACTTGATCAAAGCTTTGAAGCAAGATCAAGGTGTGTGTGCAGTTGAAGTGTCTCTTCAGTCTACTTGTTAATTTATAACTGTTTGATATCACTGGTGTGTGATTGTAGGGAGTGAGTGGGTATACTCAGGTCTAGAGTGTCTCTAGGTTAAATTGTCATTGGATAGTGATTAAGTGAGGAGTGCAAACTGGAGGTTTGACTCTGAATTGATACTGCTGATAGTGAAATTTCTCCCTGGCTTGGTAGCCCCTAGATGTAAGTGTGTTGCACTGAACTGGGTCAACAACTAACTGTGTTATTTACTGCGTTGTTATTACTGCATAATAGTAGGTCTATAGTGAATGTCACAGTGGATGTTATAACTTTTGTTAGAACATCCATCATGGGATGGCCAGAATTTTCAGATGCAAACTTCACTTACTGGGGAAACAGACTCCGGCTGGGGATAAAACGAACTTCATCCCCACCTCTTTGCCCCAAGGGTAACGACCCTGCAAAACTGAACAAACAGACAAGATATCATACGCAAACGGAACTATCTCAGTCATCATTCGTGACGTTGTTCAATTAATTCAAAGTTTTAACAATTATTGGCCAAGGCCTGCAAGTTTATGTATGTGCAAGTTTATCAAAACATTGGGCGTTTTTCACAAACAAAATAGTAAAAGTTAAAACAAAACAAACAAGATACTGAATAGTATATGTTTATTGATAAATGGCCTGTAAATAGGCAAAGTTTTACAACAAATGCAACCCATGAAAAGAGGAAGCTGCACAAAAACAATACAGATATGCACAGACATATACAAAAGTGTACAAAAATGTCGGCAATATGGCACAAACAAACACCATGAGCTGATCCCTCTATGGCTCGCCTGACCCTGATGCTTTCCCGACGTTTCATCTTCTGAAGAGATTGATTCAGATAAACGGTCCTCAGGTCCTCCCAATTAACTAAGCAATGAAGTTCCAACGCAGACCGTAGTCATTTGCTTTTCAATCCCTAACTTTTGCCTGAACCGCCCTTTCGGGTTTTCGATTCACCAGGATACCCATTTTTTTCAAAGTCGCCTTTTCATATTTTCGACTTTACAGGTTTACATATTTTCATTTTTATCCCTAATTTTTGCCCGAACCCATTCTCTTTTTTATGGTTCGCCGGGATGCCCCATTTTTGTGTGGGCTTTTCTTTTTTCCTTCCAGCGGGTCTCTTTTAAGCAAAGTATTTTTTAACTGCGTCTGCATTCACAGGGAATGTAAAATCTTCACCATCCATGGTGGATAACAACAAGGCTTCTCCAGAGAAGACCTTTCGAACGACATATGGACCTTCATAGTTAGGAGTCCATTTGCCCCTATGATCTGATTGTGGTGGGAGAATCTTTTTCAGCACAAGATCGCCCGTCTGAAAGCTTTGACGGTGCACCTTCTTGTTGAAAGCTTTCTTCATCCGACTCTGATACAACCGACCGTATGCGATAGATGCTAGCCTCTTCTCATCCATCAGGATAAGCTGATTCAATCTGTTCTTTATCCATTCTGCCTCATCGAGCTTGACGTCGACCAAAACTCTTAAAGAAGGAATCTCGACCTCCAATGGTAGGACAACTTCCATACCATATACTAGCGAGAAAGGAGTTGCCCTGGTTGATGTACGTACCGTCGTACGATAACCGTGTAGAGAAAATGGCAACATCTCATGCCAATCTTTGTAAGTGACAACCATCTTTTGCACTATCTTTTTGATATTTTTATTGGCCACTTCAACAGCGCCATTCATCTTCGGTCGATAGGGCGATGAGTTGTGATGTTCAATTTTGAAGTTCTGGCATAACTCCTTCATCATCTTATTGTTCAAGTTCGAACCATTGTTAGTAATGATCCGCTCGGGAATTCCATATCTGCAGATGATGTCCTTCTTTATGAACCGCGCTACCACTTGCTTGGTAACGTTAGCATATGATGCTGCCTCTACCCACTTGGTGAAGTAGTCGATGGCCACCAGGATGAAGCAGTGTCCATTAGATGCAGTGGGCTCGATCTTGCCGATCATATTGATGCCCCACATGGAGAACAGCCACGGGGACGACATAACATTCAATGGGCACGGCGGCACATGAATTTTGTCTGCATAAATCTGGCATTTGTGACATTTCTTCACGAATTTGAAACAATCCGACTCCATCGTCAGCCAGTAATACCCTGCTCGTAATAGTTTCCGAGACATGGCATGCCCGCTGGCATGTGTACCGAAAGTACCCTCGTGGACTTCTTCCATAAGCAACGTTGCTTCCTTTTCATCCACGCATCTCAACAACACCAAATCGTGATTCCTTCTGTAGAGCACACCATCTGAGTTAAGATAAAAGTTACCAGACAACCTCCTCAGCGTCTTCTTATCCTGGGTTGAGGCCCCTGGCGGATACTCCTGCTTCTTGAGGAAGTTTTGTATATCGTAAAACCATGGCTTGCCATCAGCAGCCTCTTCAATGGCAAATACAAAAACGGGCCTATCAAGGCGAGAGATGACAATTCTTGGAGCATCATTACAAAAATTCACTTTATACATCGAGGATAGCGTTGCCAAAGCGTCTGCCATTTGATTCTCTGCTCGCGGCACATGGTGAAACTCTACCCTGTCAAAGAAGGGTAATAACCTCCTTGCATAATATTTGTAAGGAATTAGATTCGGCTGATGAGTTTCCCACTCTCTCATGATCTGATTAACTACTAGCGTTGAATCTCTATATACATCCAAATTCTTGATTCTCAAATCAATAGCCTCTTCCAGACCCATGATGCACGCTTCGTACTCAGCTTCGTTATTAGTGCAAGGGAATGTCAACCTGGAAGTGAACGGGATATGAGTACCATGAGGAGTTGTAATAATTGCTCCGATTCCACTACCATAGGAGTTGACATCGCCATCAAATATCATCTGCCATTGAGAACCCTTCTCTAGACCTTCGTCAGGCAACAGCTCTTCACAGTCTTTCGCTTTGAGGAACATGATATCTTCGTCAGGAAATTCAAACTTCATTGGTTGATAGTCTTCGATTGGCTGTTCAGCAAGGTATTCTGACAGAACACTTCCATTGATGGCTTTCTGGGAAACATATTGTATATCATACTATGTCAGTACCATCTGCCACCTGGCAATTCTTCCTGAGAGTGCTTGCTTCTCGAAGACATACTTGATCGGATTCATCTTCGAAATCATCATGGTTGTATGATTAAGCATATATTGTCTCAAACGTTTGGCAGCCCAAGCGAGTGCACAACATGTTTTCTCGAGCATTGAGTAACGGGACTCACAGTCTGTGAACTTTTTACTCAGATAATAGATCGCATGCTCTTTCCTTCCAGTCTCGTCATGTTGACCGAGAACACAACCCATACTGTTTTCAAGAACCATTAAGTACATGATTAAAGGCCTTCCAGCTACTGGGGGTATCAATATCGGAAGCTCCTGCAAGTATTCTTTTATCTTATCAAATGCTTTTTGACAATTTTCATTCCAGACGACCGCCTGATCTTTCTTTAGCAATTTAAACATTGGTTCACACATGGCTGTGAGATGAGATATGAACCGAGCAATGTAGTTCAACCTCCCCGAGAAACCACAGACCTCCTTTTCTGTTTTATTCGCTGGCATATCTTGTATAGCTTTTATCTTTGCAGGATCGACCTCGATTCCTTTTTCACTGACAATGAACCCCAATAACTTTCCGGACCGAACTCCAAAAGTGCACTTATTTGGATTCAACCTTAATCTGAACTTCCTGAGCCTCTCAAACAGCTTCAACAAGTTGACCAGATGCTCCTCCTCTGTTTGCAACTTTGCTATCATGTCATCAACATAGACCTTAATCTCATGATGAATCATATCATGAAACAAAGTGACAATAGCCCGCTGGTAGGTTGCCCTTGCGTTTTTCAACCCAAAAGGCATTACTTTGTAACAGAACGTCCCCCACGGCATAATGAACGTTGTCTTCTCCATATCTTCTGGTGCCATATTTATATGATTATAACCGGAAAACCCATCCATAAAGGAAAATACGGAGTATTGAGCAGTATTGTCAACCAATACGTTAATGTGAGGGAGCGGGAAGTCATCCTTTGGGCTCGCCTTATTCAAATCCCTGTAATCTACGCACATTCGTACCTTACCGTCCTTCTTAGGTACAAGCACGATGTTGGCGACCCACGGAGGGTAAGTTGTTACGGCTAAAAATCCAGCATCCAACTGCTTCTAGACTTCTTCTTTGATTTTTACAGCCATGTCTGGTATTGTCCTTCTAAGCTTCTGCTTGACCGGCGAACATTCCTCACGCAACGGCAAGCGATGAACCACTATGTCAGTGTCAATCCCGGGCATATCTTCGTATGACTAAGCAAAGATGTTACTATACTCTCGAAGCATCTCGATCAGTCTTTGCTTGATGTCACTCTGTAGCGCAGCCCCTATCTGAACATTTTTTACAACTTCTTCAGAACCCAGATTGATAACCTCGATTTCCTCCTAATGAGGCAGAATGATCTTCTCTTCTTGTTTCAAGAGTCTAGCTAGCTCTTCGGGCAAGTCTTCATCTTCATCAATCTCTTCTTCAACTTGATATATCGGTTGATCAAAGTCGAAGCGAGTCATAGGAGGTTCTGAATCGGTGTCATCTGCAATAGGAATCCTGCAATAAAAATGGTTAAATGTTTCAAACGATATGTAAACGAGTACAAACCACATTGCCATTTTATTGTAAGAAATAAAAATAAGAAAGACAAAGATCACAACATTTGAATGAAAAAAACGCCCTTTGATTAATTGATAAAGCAATGTTCAAACATAAATAATAAGGCCTTGAAATAAAATACCATTATGCTTCGGGTAGAACATAGGGTAGTACAATAATCGGAAAAAACAAAGCATTACTTTTCTGTTGTCACTTGAACGAATTCTTCAATAGACCAGTTGCGCAGGCTCTGTCCTGGAGTGCGAGGCTTGATCCAAGCATCCATATCACAATCACTATCTCCCTCTTCGTCTGACACAACATTGATCCTCTCGAAGATAACTCCTCCTTTAGTGAATTGCACAGGTCCTTTATAGTGCGGCGCGCTCTGCGAGGATGAAGAAGAAAATGACGGGCGGTACCCCAAACCAAACTTGTCTTACTTGTGGGGAATCTCTAATACCTGGCCCCATCCTTGCATTGCCCCAGTTTCTACCACTGCTTGGGCCTCTTTAAAAGAAGACATGGCCACTTCCGGCACTTTGCTCACAACAAGGGACTTGTCTTTAATCTTGACTGTTTCGAAGGCCTGACAAAGGGTTTCATGTATTTCTCCGTCCACCTCGACATACTTGAAGGATGATAAGTGAATGACCATTATATCCTCTTCCCCGCACACTATAACAACATTACTACCAACCATATACTTTAGCTTTTGATGCAGCATGGAGGTCACAGCTCCTGCTGAATGAATCCATGGGCGGCCTAATAAACAACTGTAGGTTGGCTGGATATACATAATGTAAGACACTACATCAAACACTTTCGGTCCCACCTGAATGGGCAATGTCACTTCTCGGAACACGGATCTTTGGGTACCATCAAAAGCGCGCACCACCAAATCACTTGGTGTGCAAATCAATCCCTACATGTCCAACTTCATTAGGGCTTTCTTCGGAAGTACGTTCAAGGATGATCCCGTATCCACAAGTACATGAGACATAACAGCCCTTCGACATTCTAATGATATGTGCAATGCACAGTTATGGTTTCTGCCCCTTGGCGTCAAATCCAAGTCTGTAAACCTCAATCCGTTTCCTGCATTTACGTGCGCAAAAACCCCTTCAAGTTGATTAACCGAAATTTCTTGTGGCACGTAAGCAGTATTCAGTATTCTCAACAGTGCATTCCTATGCGCTTCAGAACATCGTAACAAAGACAGGATAGATATCTTAGAAGGAGTTTGCTGCAAATGATCGACTATCTTATAGTCACTTTTCCGTATCAGCCTCATAAACTCTTCCGTGTCCTTTAACAAAGATTTCTTTTCCCCAAATTGAGAAGTTTCCTCTACCACTGGTCTTTTCCCTTTGTCAACCTTATCAACAATCACTTCAGGTGACGAAAAGACCCGGCCACTACGGGTAATGCCTTCTGCTCCCACAAGATTATCTACTGAATCCGCAGGGGGACCATTCAAGTCTAGTTTCTGTCTGTTGCAATACACTTCAGTTCCGTAATTCCATGGAATAGCCTTGGTGCTTTCAAACGGTATGGGACCTGCTTTAGTTATGATTATTGTTGTTAGTTTTGGCGCAAAAATGGTAACAGTCTTGTACAGAATAGAGATTGTTGCAATCTCATCCCTTTCCTCGGCCACCAACTCTTCAGGCTCTCTTCCAACAGACCGATCAAATTGCAAAACTACGCTATCCATCATCTCTTGAATACATCTTTTCAACAGCCCACATCCCTCAGGATTGACCAGACACTCAGCACAATTTTCAGCACAACCTGGGAAAACACCCCCCTTTAGCAATTTAGCTTTCACAAAGCTCAAAGGTGTCTTCAGCTCATTAACATCTGTCACCAAATCCAAAACATCCTCCTCGATAATTGCATTAACCCCAGCTTGCCCATGATTCGGCATGGGATTTTGTACGATATTAGGAACATCATTGGAGAAGTTTATTGTTTTACTATCAATCATGTCCTGCACTTTATGCTTAAAGGCCTTACAATTATCGATGTTATGCCCCGGGGCATCTGAATGAAACTCACAGCGAGCATTTGCGTCATACCCGGGTGGAGGAGGCCCAGTTAGGGGAGCCAAAGTTCTTTTCTGAATCAGTTACAGCTGTAACAAAGCTTGCAATAGCTGAGAATATGGCATGGGAGGCGCATCAAAATGCCTATTTGCTGCCCGACCTCGGTCTTGATATCTTTTGTACCCCTGCTGATTCTGATGTGGTTGTTGTTATTGTTACCATTGTTGTTGTTGTGGTTGCTGAACTGTAGGGATTGTAATACTGGAAATCTGTTATTGCTGTCGATTCTGACCTCTACCTCTCCCACGTGAACTAGACACGGAATTGGTATCTCCTTCTCGTCTCTTGTTATCGAACACCTTCTTACCTCCTCCAGCCGAGGGCATTTCACCAGCACTTATCTTCCCTAACTTGATACTATTTTCCACCCTCACTCCGGTGATGATTAAGTCAGAGAAACTGCCCGACATGCTGCTAATGGGCTTCTCATAATAAACGCCTGGCAGAGTGGCGACAAACATATCAACAAGCTCACGTCCCACCATAGGCGGTTGCACCTTAGCTGCTAACTCCCGCCATCTTTGAGCATATTCTTTGAAACATTCATTATTCTTTTGTGAAAGATTCTGAAGCTGGACCCTGTTGGGAGCAAGGTCGATGTTGTATTGATAATGTTTCACAAAGGCTTCAGCCAAATCCCTCCAACTATGGACATTCACGGGTTCCAGGCTCATGTACCATTCCAATGAAGGACCAGACAGAGTATCCTAGAAGAAATGCATGAGCAATTTCTCGTCATCTGAGTAGGCAGACATCTTACGGTAGTAGGATCTCAGATGAACTCTCGGGCAGTTGGTACCCTTGTACTTATCAAAGTTTGGGACTTTGAATTTCGGCGGCACTCTCAAGTCCGGGATCAGTCCCAAGTTAGCCATGTCAAGGCCCATGGAGTTTTGACTTTCAAGGGACTTCATTTTCTCTTCAATCATCTTAATCCTCTTATCAGCTTCGGAGGGTAACTCAGCAGCCACGACCCTCGGCGAGAATACATCCTCTTACCTGTCTTCGTTCCAGAGGTGATCCATATTACCATGTATAGCACAAGTGGTGTCGAGACCATAACCATTCTCATTACCATTACCACCATTACCAAAACCAGTGTTGTTGAAACCTGCAGCATTACCGGCACCAGCAGCATTACCACTCCCTCCAGCAGTAGGGATGACTAAAGTAGGCATGGAATTATCAGCTCGAGGAGTCTCAACATGTGGAGGATTAGCAGCATTCCCACCATGCAACACACCATTGCCATCAACACGTACAATCAAGGGTTGCACTAGAGTCTGAAGTTTCTCTTGCCCATTAGCCACTCCTTGCATTACCTCCATGAACTGGGTCATCCAGTCCCTCATTTCCTGCATCTCTGCTTGCATCTGCTTCATTACTCTCTTTTGATTTCCCCTAGTTGCATATTAGTGAGTCGTTAGATCAGCAATCCTAAAACACTAGTGAACCACAGGAAAATAATATTAACAGTTCTGATGCACCTGCAATGTGAAAAATGCAAAAAATGCAGACATGTATGTATGCAACAGGTAGATTTCCCCCTCGATTATAGGTTCTAGGAGAAACACAACAATGGAGAACCCTACAGACAAGTATAGAACAGAAACTCCTCGTATATAATCATAGGCCCACAGGCAATGTACAATCTACAACTGAGTACAATAAGGAAAAGACCTCAACCAACAAGCCTGGTGATGGTCAGTACAACAAGCAATAAGCAGCAAACTACAACAGAGATAAACAAGATAGTCAAGCTGGATGACAAGCTCGGAAGTCCTCTAGCAGCTTCAGCGTCTCAGGATGATCTGGCCTAGCAAGAAGTCCCTGAATAAGTAGCTCCTGCTGGCTAACAGTATGTTGTAGACTCTCAACATGGTCTTCCCAAGCTCATTCCCCGAAACACGCCTCAAGCTTGCATCTCTTGGAATCAGCTCTCAACCTGAAATCCTTCAAGTTTGCAATCGCTTCATTCAACCTGTACTCACTATCCCGTCTGAGTGATGCCTCTGCTGCAATCTCCCCATTTTTGGCATTGAGTTGTGTCTTCAACTTGCTGATCTGCAGCTTTAACTTGTCTTCACGTTCTTTGTTGTTGGTGAGCGTAGCATTCCATTGGTTCTCAAACTTAGAAATCCTCAAGTAAGCCTTATCCAACTCTTCCTTCTTAGTAGCAAGAACACTATTGACAACCTTAAAATCCAAACCCAAACGCTCCCTAGAATTGGTTTCCTTGGCCAGATCCATACCCAATTTGTTTACCATCTCAGTTTGTTTCTTGAAGGAATGAACAACATCAATCTTCTCACTTCGAAGCTGGATGATTTCTTTCTCCAGTTCCTCATTAGCTTTTCTCAACTCTTCCTTCTCAAACAATAACTGATTGTATCTCTGATTGTCTACTGTAGTGGGTCCCTCAATCATGAGAGGATACAGAGGTGCAACTGAAGGATAAGGCATCAGAAACTTCGCAGCTCTATCATGAATCCAAGTCAGGTAAGGGTCATATGCTCGGTTGTTACTCTTCCCCAAGGTTACTTTCCCTCTCCGATGAATACTAATCCAAGCATTCTCTAATCTTGCTAAGGCATCACCCTCCAATAAACCAGTGATATATAGAGATTCTTGTATCTCCTCTTCTTTAGGAGGATCCTTCAGTGCATATCCAAATTGTCTGACTAATAAAGAATAGTTATAATTGATGCAACCTTTCCTTCCGACCAAAGGGACGTTAGGAAATCCACCGCAACTATAAATAATATTTATACCAAACAGATCTCTGTCAAACCAAGTGATATTCTCTGCAGACAAACCCATCAACCTATCGGACCACTCTGAAGTACCAGCGGTAGTAACAAACGGACCTGTCTTGGGCATGTGACTAGAAAACCACCTGTATAATAAAGGGACACAGCAAGATACATTCTTTCCCCTTCGTTTCTCATTCTTATGGTGCACATAATGATAAACGTCTCCGAGAAGTGTGGGTACCAGATTCCCTGAAGCTAGCAAGTAGAAAGCATCCACATCTACAAAGTCTGGAAGATTCAGAAACAGTACAATGTCATATATACAAAGAGCTAGAATGGCGCCAAACACAATCCAACACCCATCCTTGGCGAACTGTTGAGCTTTCTCCACCAGAAAAGGCAAAAGAAAACCATATGTCCCACTCTTCTTAACCAGCTTCCCCTTCAACTCTGAAGCGTCCAAGTGTAATATAACAACAAGCTTAGCTAGATCAGGCTCAGCATCAACATGGACAAACGACATCTGATCAATAAGAGGCACCCCTAACAGCTCAGAATACTCTTCTAGGGTAGGAGCCAGGACATAGTCAGGAAAGACGAAGAACCTCAACTGGGCATCATAGAACTGTAGGAGAGTATAGACACCACTAATCTCGTATGTTGAAGGCTTGCAGACAAACTTCACCAACCTTCCATAAGAATGCCTAAAATCCTCCATCACCTCCTTGTCGACCAAAGCAATCAAACTCCACAAAGAACTGATATCTGGGGTAGGAAACCTGTAAGCTACTGTTCTCTTCAAGGGCTCCATAACATGTTAATGAAAATGCAAATGCAAATGCACACAGGGGATCAAGATTGTTATGTTGTTGGTCAAGAAGAACCAGCGCTTCACTTTAGCAAGAACAAAGTACCGACAATAGGACCCACTGATATCAGGAACACAAATTCACACTTGTAAAGAACCGGGTAATCTGAAAGCCAAGGTTTCCTGCACGACCCAATCCCTCTCACAGGTATGAATCTATCCACTGACAAGGTTCGGCATCCTATGCGTTCACTAGTGTCACAGACTTTCGAGAAATGATGATATGTTCACCATTTTTGGTTTGGCATCATCATCTCACGAAGAGGCCTCACTTAGTTGACTCATAAATTTTCGGTTCCCAGAGTCGACAACCCTCAGATCCAACATCCCGTCGAGCCCTAAGGGCCAGAGGAGAAGTCATCAAAGAGAATCTCGTCTGAGTGTGAATTTCATGGGAAACTATACCTGTTAAGCAAGCAAGCCCCCCGCTAGTCTCCACTACTAATGCTAGGTTTGTACTCAAGCCCGGGTCCGGCTTATCACTCATCAGGACTTCCCTCCCCACAACACAGCAATAATGATATAATGTGGAAAGTAAAATGCGAAAGTAAGTAAAGCACATATATACAACACCCAAAGATAAACAAACAAGCGCTAGGATTGACTCGCATAGGAAACCAGAGATCCCCAGCAGAGTCGTCAACTGTCGCAATTGCGAAAAACACCCGACGGAAAACAGAAGAGTCGCCACCTTTCGTTATTTATCCCAAAGAGAGGGAAAGGAAACGATCGAAAAAACCTGACGAAAAGGGAAAGACAAGGTCATCGCAACCAAGTCTGGATTCGGGAGTCGGTTACGCAAGGGGAAGGTATGAGCACCCCTCACGTCCATCGTACTCGACGGGATCCATGCATTGTTGTCTATCTAAAAGGATGATCATCTATCTAGCTAAAGGCCAAGGGAAAAAGGAAAAGAAAAGAGACTCGGCAGAGCATCGCCGCTCTGTGCCTACGTATTCCCTCGTGCAATGGGAAAGTCAGAGTCAACGTAGTTCGACTAACTATTGGTGAAAGGGGGGAAGGTTGCTCGCCAAGACATCACGTCTTGTGCCTACATACTTTCATCTGGTATGAAAGATCAGAGCAAACGTAGTTCGGGCTAAAAAGAACACAGGTTGGTTCAAACGTTTTTAGGCCCGAGTAGGATTAACAAGTAGTTCTAGCAGTTGGTGTATGCTGCTCGACCATTGGAGACTTAGGCGTTACTGTTTGCGATAGAACTAAAAGTTAACAACACTCTTTTATCTAAAAAGATTTCCTTGATTAAGAACCCCAAAGGGTGAAAAGGGTTTGAAGTGTTTTTGGTGTTTTTTAGAGAAGAAGTGTTTTGAATTTGAGTGTTTATAATGTATGTTGTACTAAAGTCTAAAACCTAGGATCGAATGTGTCGCATATCGTCCTAAGGACGTATACTAAACACTCTAGGTAATTGAGAGGTAACCGCTCAATCACCATTTCCCAAGTACAAGGCTCATGGCACAACATCCATTATCTTTATTAAGTATGTTAAGATTGTATGAAGATGAGAAGAGAAGAAAGGACCACTAATGGGAGACTAATTCAATCCTAAAAGTTATCATGCAAAGTGGACTTAAAGTTGGGATACAAAAGGGAACTACCTAATGTTATCATGCATGGTTAAGCACCTAATGTCAATCATAATCTCAAAAGGTTAGAGAGCTTATGGGGATCATGGCAAAGAAAAGAAAAAGAAGAAGAAGAAGAAGAAAGAATATGAAAATGCAAACATGCAAACATAGAATGCACAAGTAAGATGAAAGTGAGGGAGGAAATATGTGTGGGGCAGTAGCCTCCACAAGCCCATCTCAACGTCAAGCATACATATGAGAATGCAATAAAATAAGAGATAAAGAAATGCAAAAGATGAGATCAAACAACAAGGAAAAACCACACAAAAATGCACCAAAAGTGGGATGAAATGACCTAAGTCAAACAACATCAACCACAAGTGCCAAAAGCCAAACCAAATGAAAGGAAAAGAAACTCAAAACAAAAGTGAGGATGGGAGGATATATGAGGACAGCAAGGAACTCATAATATGCACTCAACCATAAGCATCACAAACAAAGTGCAAAAGAAGCACAAAGGAGTCCTCAAGGATTCATTATTTTAGGTATGCTTCAAGTACCTCCTAAGGAGGGACTAAGATACCTTAAATGAGACTCCAAAGTCATGGGCAGAAAAGGAGATGAGAGAAGAGAGATCAAAAGCAAAAGCAATCACATCAAAAGAAAAATGCAAGCAACAACACAAAAGAAAGCAAGCATACATCACTTAGAAACCCTAATTAAAAGCACCAAAAGAAACACACAATTGAACAAGAAAGAAACAATGTCATGACCTAAAATTGAGCAAGCATCAACCTTACCATGTTAGAAACATGAATCAAAAGGATTTAAGGGCTCAAAGGATCCAAAATGGTCATCTCCAAGACAAACTAGGTCAATGTGTATGTATGAACATCCCTTTGGGGTAACTTGCAAGTTACCTCAAAATTAGGAAAATGATTCAAAAATGATCAAATAAAACGCACAAAGTCCATAAACATTTTGGCAAATATAAGCCAAGAGATCATAATCAAAATCAATTCACAACACCACCAAAGAAATTGATTCACAAGGGTGTTCCATTGTGAATGAGGATTGTCGAGGGTCAAATGAAATGCAACAAAAGTCAACCCAAAAGTCAACCAAACAGGGGCAAAATGGTCCTAAAAAATTCATCAACTCATCATGGACATGAGGATGAATTTTCAGTCATGGGATCAAAAGGAATGAGGAGAAACAAATCAAGAACTAAAACATGTCAAGAAAAAGTTCAATTAAAACACTTCCAATCCAACAATCCCATTTTAATTCAAAATAAATCCAAAAAATAAAATAAAAATTTCCTAACAATAATAGACATTTCAAATGGTCCAGAAAATATTTTTGTGGAATTTTTGGATCATTGGAAGTATTTTATTTGATTTAAAATGCAAACAGAAATATAAAAAATAAGAAAAGAAAATAAAAACAAAGGGGTGCAGAAAGTAAACAAAACAAGTGTGAACTGATTGGGCTTTGTTGGGACGGGGTGCGTAAAGCAAAATGAGCCCAGGTCCACATGAACTCAGTCAAACAATGAGATACAATCTCAGCCACTCAAACCAATTACCCAGTCAAATAATCAAGGGGCCAAAACATGCCACGCGTATTTCAGAATAAAAATAAAAACCAAACAAAAAAACACAGCCACATGATCAAGTTCAGTCAAACGAATCAAAGGCTGAGGTGCATCATAATGAAACGCACTGTTTCACTTAAAGTTCAACCAACGAGATCTCAATCACACATTGTGATTACCAGCCTACCATCCAAAGGCCATTAGGCTGCCACGTGATTAATGAAATCCAGCCCAAAAATGAAATCAAATAAGGACCATCATATCTGGTCCAATCAACAAATCAAACAAAGATCCAATGGACACGAGCAAGACACACATCATCTTCCCTATTCAAATATAAAAACGGAGGGAAAACCAGATGGCCGGAGCACGGTGGCTCCAGTCATCTTCTCCGGCGAGACAAAAATGCAGAGGGATCAGCACATCAGCAAATCACGCAAACAAGCAGTCAAAATTCATCTGCATCTCACGTAGAACACGAATCCATGGTTTTTTTAGTTTCAGTTCATAATCAGGCCAAATTGCAAACAACAAGTTTGAAGCTCAAAACACAAATCATCACCAATGCCAGTCAATTTTAGTTGGAATTAATCTTCACATTTCCTAGGTCATTATCATGTAAAAATCACGTGCTAATGCATCACATACAGAGAGATCAGTTGAATTGAAGCTTACCTAGTGGAGAGCTTCCACTGAGCCTTGTTCCTTGATGAAACTTAATGAAAACCAACCAGAATCACTCCTTGATCTTCACTGAATCCTTAGATGTGCTTAAATTGGCATGAAATTGGTTAAATCTGAAAATTCGTGTTTCACTTTTCCTTCACCTTCTCCAAGTGTGTTCTTGAGAAATTCTTCACCAAATTTCGTTCTGATGCAATGTGAAGCATTCTGAAATTATATATGATGGATTTTGAGGTAATTGGGGCCCAATTGCAGTGGTTTTAGGTCCACTTGAAATCCAAGAATTTTGCACATGGAGCTTCATGAATGTGCACGAAAATTGAGCTACAACCCTTAGAAATTCAATCATTTAGCTTACTGGGATCTCATATTGATCAAATGGATAGGATTCAAGCCTTGAATTGATCAAATGGTTGAGATTTGATTACCAGAGTTTCACTTGAAATGGCAAAGTGGTTTCATATGAAAACATGACCAAAATTCAAATCCAATGTGTGCATCTTGTTTACTACATCTTTGTGACTCAAAAAATGCATAAGGTTGCCTTGAAATGATTAAAAATCAATTAATTGCATTTTATGATTTTTAAGCTTTCTTCATGAAAAAGTCTCACACCAATATTCCAATCCAAGCTCTAACCTTGACATGAGATGACTTGGTGATGAAATTGACCTCATTTGGAGTAATTTTAATGTTGGAAAGATCTTCATTTGAAGTGTGCAAAGTGGTGAAATGGACCTATAATGAAAATGACCTGTAATTTTACTTTCCCAAAATACCCCTGCCTTGCAAGTCACATAACTTGAGTTCTACAAATAAGATGAAGGATTTCTAGTACTATTTAGAAATCTAATATCATGAGGAACAACTTTCATGTTTGGGTCAAAGTGAGGAGAAACATCCTTCAAGGACAAAAGTGGCTTGGAAGTTGGTTGACTTTTGTTGACAAAAATCACATTCATCTGAGGACATGTAACTTGCCAGCATCATAACTTGAGTTCTAGAAATCAGATGAATGACTTCTAGTACTCAAACGAAAGCTAGAAACATGCTCTACAAGTTTCATGTTATGGTCAAGATGAGATGAGACTTGTATCTTAAGATAGGTGGCCTTGAAGTTAGGCACTAAATAGGGGATTTTACACTGAGAAACCTAATTTAGTAACTTCTCACACTCTTGATTCTTCTTGATTTGATCTTGAAATGATATATTAGGCATCTCAACACAATATTCCATGATTGCAAAGACTTGGAATTGAGTCTTAATCTCCTTCAATTTCACAATTGACTGAGGGTTGACCATATGAAAACCCTAGATGCACCACTCTTAACCGTGGCTTCTTCCACATGACACAACAACTTGAACAAACTCCAATATGGCTCTCAAATCCTTCAATGAGCTTTCTCAACATCCCATATCCATAATCATGTATTCACAATCCTCCAATGATCTTCAACTGGTCTCCAAGTTAGGAGATATTCCAAATACACCCATCAATTCTTTCACAACACTTTGACCACCTCCTGATGACCTGATGACCATTCATGCTTGAGTAAAACCCCTTGGTTAGGCTCAACACTCTTGGTGACCTTCTCTTGCTATGCACAACCTCTTGATCCCCTGCTCAATGAATAATTCTATGCAATGCAAATGCTAGAAGAAAAATGAAATGAAACATAAACCAGGTTAAGAAAAAGGTTGGTCAAATTTTGGGGTGCAACACACCCCTGCACCGTCGTACCAGATATTAATGCACCTAACTCAAGATTCCTCACCATTAACATACTTCTAATTCTAATTTCAAAACGTACACCCTTGTTTCTAAATATTGAATTTTGATGCATGGTAATCGATTACCACCTTAATTTTTACCTAGAAACACTTTGAAAATCATGTAATCGATTGTGTATATATATATATATATATATATATATATATATATATATATATATATATATATATATATATATATATATATATATATATATATATATATATATATATATATATATATATATATATATATATATATATATATATATATATATATATATATATATATATATATATATATATATATATATATATATATATATATATATATATATATATATATATATATATATATATATATATATATATATATATATATATATATATATATATATAACATAGTTTTAAGCTTATTTAAGCGGTTTCGACCTCTTTTACCTTTAGAAATAATTTATCTTATGTTTAAACGATATTTTTTAGACTTTTCATGAAATATGAACTGAACGACTATTTATCAAAGATAAATATATTTAACCTAAACTTTAAATATCCTTGTTATTGGTTTTTGATTGATTATTGTCTTCATCTTTTTCTTCTTTATTGATATTCTTGTCTTCATCAAAACTCAACCATGTTCATAAAAGAGATCTACTTCATATAATTTCACCTCAATATTCTTTGTGTCATAAGAATGAATAGTTGATGAATTCTTCAATGCATCATAATAAAGGGTTATAAATAGGCATGTCAGCTTTGCTTAGTCCAACACATTAATTACATTTCTCTCTTTTATATAACAACTCTTATTTTTATGACTCAGCAGACAAAAAGAATATAACGTGAAAAACTTTAATAATACTTCTTTTTGTCTTCTATTTTTTTAATTACATCTTTCAGTCATTTGAAGATTCTTTCTCATTGTTTTATTACATCGGACTTCTACTAAGAATGACACGTTGAATCTTGAAAGATTTGTGCTTCTAAGACGGATAAATTCTTAAGGATAATGTTCCTACACATCCCAAGCTTGTATAATCGTTTATTATTTTACAAGATTAACATTAGTGATTACGAGAAGATGTAATCAACTTATATTGGCAGTGAAATTTATACAATATTTCCACTAATAAGGAAGAATCCAACAAAAATCCACCATCTCCTTTCAAAACACTCTATTTTCCCATTTTTATTTGATATCTTATTCTGTCTATTTTTTTTCACAAGTAGAGAGTTTACATTAATTTCTTACATAATACACTCAAATATTTTTCTAAGAAATTGTGTAACAAAATTTGTAGTTGAATAATAACAAATGTTAACTAACGTCCTTGAATACTAGTATTATCGGCTTGTAATTAAAATCGAATGCTACAATATTTTTGTCTAAATTAGATTTGTGAGTCACTTTTAATACTGATAATTCAACAATTTAGAACCTTAAATTTAGAGAATATCAAAATGCCCCTCCAGTTAGTCAATATTCTTCCTATCATTGTCAATACGAGAGCAAGATGTCTAAAATATGAATTAAAGTTGTTAACATGAAAAAACCTATAATACATATTTAATTTAATCAAATATCTGAATTTTTAAAATTTGATTTTTAAATTTTTTTACGAGTCAAACTATCAACTTGTTAATCCATCCATAATTAGAATATGTTAAAATTTTATGTTGATCTGTCTAAGTTGACTCGACTCATTTCATTTCATTTTATTAAAGCAAATTAAGAGTGATTTTAAATGCAAAATCTCACTTGTTTTTTCACCATAGCTAAACCTTACTCAACTAAATCTAATATTTTTAATTAAAATTTGAAAAACCATGTCTTTCAATTTCAATATCTAGAATGAGATTTAGTCTATTTCTTGTTTTTTTTTGGTACAAGAAAAAAAAATACCTAGTTAATGAATGAAGAAAACAACATTATTAGCCATCAAGCCGTTATTATCATTGAAGATTGAAGTTGAAGAAAAGCGATGTTATTCTATTCTTCTACTGTCTTTTCTTGACTCAGTAACTTACATTTCTCCCCTTGCGTGTTCTTCCTTTTACCCAAAATGAAGTGCTTCCATTTCTCCAACGGAGGATCAGAGAAACGAGCAGTAGTAGGAGAAGACGAAGAAGGTTCAGCATCAAGCTCAAGAGGTTCACGCGTCTCATGGGCGCGTTCCCTAAGCTTAATGGACTCACGCCGTTCCGAATACGACTCCGATTCAAGAGACTTCTCCGACACAGTTGGATTCTATGAGTTTCTCTCTCAACGCCGAGCTAACCACCTGGTTCTCTTCTCTTTCTCTGAATCCTTTTGGTCTTGGAACTAAGTCCCACACATCATTTCTAGTGAACTGATTTAGCTCTTCTTGCATGGCAATAATCCAGTCATTGTCTTGCAGAGCTTCATCCATAGTGGTTGGTTCAATTACTGACACCAGTCCAAATAATGATGCTTCAGAGGATCTGAGGAAGGATCTTGTTTTGATAGGGTCATCCTTCTTTCCAATGATCACATTCTATGGATGAGAAGCTTTGATTCTGGAAGATGATCCTCTAACAGTTGATTCTTCAGAAATGTTTAAGTTGTTCATCTGAGAAGTCAAAGGAATTGCATCTGGCGTTGCTTTTGGTTCCTTCACTTGAGCTTTGTCTACCTCTGAGCCTTCAGAGTCTGTGAAGACTACTTCTCTATCTGCAAAACTTTCAAACTGCTTTGGCTTTTTAATGCCAAGCTTATCATCAAATCTAACATGTATAGATTCTTCCACAATCTGTGTTTCAGTATTGTATACTCTGTAGCCCTTAGAGCGTTCAGAATATCCAAGCATGAAACACTTATGTGCTTTAGAATCAAACTTGCTCAGATTCTCTTTAGTGTTCAACATATAACAAATACATTCAAAAGGATGAAAATAAGCAATGTTGGGCTTTTTGTTCCTCCACAATTCATAGGGAGTCTTTTCCAGAAGAGGTCTTACAGACACTCTGTTCTGAATGTAACATGATGTGTTGATTTCTTCTGCCCAAAAGTGTTTTTCCAGATTAGTCTCATTGATCATGGTTCTGGCCATTTCTTGCAGAGTTCTATTTTTTCTCTTTACAAGTCCATTCTGTTGTAGAGTTCTACGACAGAAAAAATCATGAGCAATGCCATTTTAATTAAAATATTTTTCAAAATATTTGTTTTCAAATTCACCACCATGATCACTTCTGACTTTTATAATTTTGAAATCTTTTTCATTCTGGACTTGTTTGCAGAAGTCAAAGAACACAGAATGTGACTCATCCTTGTGTTTTAGGAACTTTACCCATGTCCATCTACTATAGTCATCAACAATGACTAATCCATACTTCTTGCCTCTGATGGATGCAGTTTTCACTAGTCCAAACAGATCAATATGAAGTAATTCTAATGGTCTGGAAGTAGAAACAACATTTTTTGATTTAAAAGAGGATTTTGAAAACTTCCCTTTTTGACATGCTTCACAAAGAGCATCTGAGGTGAACTTCAACTTAGGAAGTCCTCTGACAATATTAAGTTTATTAATCTGAGATATACGTCTCATATTAATATGCCCTAATCTTCTGTGCCAGACCCATTGCTCCTCATTAACAGACAAGAGGCATTTAACATTCTGAACCTTAAGTTCTGAAAGATTTATTTTATAAATGGTGTTCTTCCTCTTTCCACTAAATAGGATTGAGTCATCCTTTTGACTAATAGCTTTACAACATTTTTGATTAAAGACTATGTCATAACCATTGTCACTTAATTGACTTATGGACAATATATTATGCTTTAATCCTTCCACAAGTAAAACATTAGTAATAGAGGGAAGGTTACCATTTCCAATAGTGCCAGATCCAATGATCTTGCCCTTCTGATTCCCTCCAAATTTCACGTCACCTCCAGATCTAAGCTCCAGACTTTGGAACATAGACCTTTCTCCCGTCATATGTCGCGAGCATCCAGAGTCCAGGTACCATAACTGGCGTCCTGACCTTGCTGCTAAGAACATCTGCAACAGGAATTATTTTACTCTTAGGTACCCAGATCTTCTTGGGTCCTTTTGGGTTAGTTGTTCTGAAGGTTCGTCTAAACTTCTGTTTTTCAACATAAGGTTTATTCTGACTAGCCTTAGATTTAAACACATGAATGTTCTCTTCATAACGAGTGTGTTCAATATCATTCAAGTGACCAAATTTAAAATGGGAATATAAAGGAGTCTTCTTGATGATAATTTTATCAACAGGTTTTGGATTTAAATCCTTTCCATAGGAAGATTTATATCCAATTCCTTTTCTGTTATTTCTGCTAACTCCGAAGATTTATATCCAATTCCTTTTCTGTTATTTCTGCTAACTCCATAGATCATAGAAGCTATTTTGCTTCTGTCTATGCTTTTAGCAAGAAATTTCTGAAAGCTGTAGTCATACTTTTCCAAAATATTTTTGCATTCAGACTCAGTTTCAGAATCAGAGTCTTGTTGAGCTAATTCAAAATCATTTTCATTTTTAAGTTCTTTTCATTTAGCTCAGCCACTTCTGATTTGAGAATATTATTCTCAGATACAAGATTGCTTTGACGCTCCTTGTATTTGAGCTTAATATTATTATAGCTCTTCAGAACCTCTGATAACACTTTGATAAGTTCATGTTTAGTGAGTTTAGCCATTACCTCTTCAGATTCAGAGTCAGATTCAGATCCTGAAATTCCTTCCTCCTGATCTTCTATGTCTGCCATCAATGCTACGTTGGCACATTCTTCTTCTGCCTCAGATTCAGATTCAGATGTATCTGAATCATCCCAGGTTGCCAGTAGAACCTTCTTCTTCTTATCAAATTTTCTTTTAGGCTTTTCTTTCAGAAGCTTTGGACATTCATTTTTGTAATGCTCAGGTTCTTTACATTCGTAGCAGACAACCTCCTTTTTGCCAGATCTTCTGTGTCCAGAAGATTCCTTTCTTTGGTCAGACTTCCTGAAGTTTTTAAACTTCCTTCCTTTATGCTTCCAGAGTTTGTTTATTCTTCTAGACAACATGGATAATTCATCTTCATCTTCAGATAAGGATTCTTCAGAGCTTTCCTCTATTACCTGCAACGCTTTAGCAAATTTATTAGATTTTAAGGCAATTGACTTACCTTTCTTTTGAGGCTCATCTTCCTCAAGTTCAATTTCATGGCTCCTTAGTGAGCTGATTAGTTCCTCCAAGGAAATCTGGTTCAGATCTTTAGCCATTTTCAGCACAGTCACCATAGGTCTCCATCTGGTAGGTAAGCTTCTGATGATTTTCTTCACGTGATCAACAGTAGAGTAACCTTTATCCAGAACCTTTAGTCCAGCTATAAGTATTTGAAATCTGGAGAACATGGCTTCAACAGATTCAGCTTTTTCCATCTTGAAAGCTTCATACTTCTGAATTAGAGCCAGAGCCTTTATTTCCTTGACTTGAGAGTTTCCCTCATGAGTCATTTTCAAGGGCTCAAACATGTCAAATGCAGTTTCTCTATTTGTGATCTTTTCATACTCAGTGTGAGATATTGCATTTAACAATATTGTTCTAGCCTTGTGGTGATTTCTAAACTCCTTCTTTTGGGCTTCTGTCATAGATTTTCTATCTACTTTCTTGCCATTCCCATCAATGGGATGAACATATCCATCTATGACCAGATCCCATAAATCAGCATCATAACCAAGGAAAAAACTTTCAATCCTGTCTTTCGAATAATCAAATTTCTCCCCATCAAACATAGGGGGTTTTATACTGATTCTGTCTCTTTCTTCATACTTGTTAGATGTTGAAACATCAGCCATTATAAACAACCAAATATAAGTATCAAAGTTTTTCTCACTGGATCTTTTCTGTCACTGTAAAGTGGTAGCACACACAGAACCGGAGCTCTGATGCCAACTGAAGGTGAGAAAATACTTAGAAGGGGGGGTTGAATAAGTATGAAGATAAAACTTAGAAGTAAAAACTCAAGTATTTTTATCCTGGTTCGTTGAACTCAACTACTCCAGTCCACCCTATCTAGAGTGATTTGCCTTTCTCAAACAAGGACTTAATCCACTATTTAATCAACTGATTACAATAGTAAGCACTAAGAACAATTGTTCAAAGTCTTCTCAAGAACTACTGATCCCAACTGGATCTTCTTAAGGAACTATTACAATGAAATGTAAGATTAATACAAGTGTTTGAATGCTTCTAACAAGCTTTATCACAACAGTGATTTTTCACTTAATGTTAAGAACAAAAGAATAAACTCAGCAATAAGAATATTTTATGAGAGCTTGTAAGAGTTTCTATCAAAGATTCGTTGGTTGTTGATCACTTCTGAAGAAGATGATGAAGACTTGCTTTTATATGCACAGTAGTCCACAAAGTCTTGACGTTGGAGGCTGTGTACTGAAAAGGCCTGAACCTTTTTGTCTTTACATCACATGACCTTTACTAGAAGTAGAATGCACAGAGAAATGCTTTTGGCCTGTGTTCTAGTGTCAAGCATGAAAGAGGAAAGAATCGTTGAGCCAAATCAAAAGATATTACTTTGAATTCTTCTTCAACAAGTATTTCTTTTCAGCAAAGTTAACCATCAGATTTTGCATGATCAGAGTCTTGGATACCCATCAGATTTTGCTGAATCAGAGTAATGCAGGAAGTGTGCTTTAGCGTGTAGTTCTATCAGAGCAGAGTTTTATGAATCAGATCCTCAGTACATACAGCGTGTAGTACTCTCAGAGTCTTCTGAAAAACTGTTCTTCTTAACTCTCATACAAAGTTCTTCAATGCTTCAGAGTCTTCAGATCTTATTAGAGTCTTCTGCTTCAGATTCTTCTGCAACTTCTGCTTCAGATTCTTCTGTAGCTTCTGCTTCAGATTCTTCTGCAGGCAGTGCTCAGATTCTTTTATAAGATGATTCTGACTCTTCAGAGCCTTCCATAGTTCCATGTTCAAATTAATTTGCTCTTGGATGTATATATAATTTAATCATCTGCAGCAAATATTCATGAACCAATTTTAGAGTATATAATTCTTTAATACAAAATTTCATAAGAGTTATCATCAAAACATAGAGATATTACTAAGAAACAATCTGTGTTCTTACAACAACAACTTGAACAAACTCCAATATGGCTCTCAAAGCCTTCAATGAGCTTTCTCAACATCTCATATCCATAATCATGAATTCACAATCCTCTGATGATCTTCAACTGGTCTCCAAGTTAGGAGATATTCCAAATACACCCATCAATTCTTTCACAACACTTTGACCACCTCCTGATGACCTGATGACCATTCATGCTTGAGTAAAACCCCTTGCTTAGGCTCAACACTCTTGGTGACCTTCTCTTGCTATGCACAACCTCTTGATCCCCTGCTTAATGAATAATGCAATGCAATGCAAATGATAGAAGAAAAATGAAATGAAACATAAACCAGGTTTAAAAAAAGGTTGGTCAAATTTTGGGGTGCAACACACCCCTGCACCGTCGTACCAGAGATTCATGCACCCAACTCAAGATTCCTCACCATCAACATACTCCTAACTCTAGTTTCAAAACGTACACCCTTGTTTCAAAATATTGAATTTTGATGAATGGTAATCGATTACCAGCTTAATTTTTACCTAGAAACACTTTGAAAATCATGTAATCGATTGCAGATATATATATATATATATATATATATATATATATATATATATATATATATATATATATATATATATATATATATATATATATATATATATATATATATATATATATATATATATATATATATATATATATATATATATATATATATATATATATATATATATATATATATATATATATATATATATATATATATATATATATATATATATATATATATATATATATATATATATATATATATATATATATATATATATATATATATATATATATATATATATATATATATATATATATATATATATATATATATATATATATATATATATATATATATATATATATATATATATATATATATATATATATATATATATATATATATATATATATATATATATATGATAACATAGTTTTAAGCTTATTTAAGCGGTTTCGACCTCTTTTACCTTTAGAAATAATTTATCTTATGTTTAAATGATGTTTTTTAGAATTTTCAGTGAAATATGAACTGAACGACTATTTATCAAAGATAAGTATATTTAACCTAAACTTTAATAATCCTTGCTATTGGTTTTTGATTGATCATTGTCTTCATCTTTTTCTTCTTTATTAATATTCTTGTCTCAAAACTCAACCGTGTTCATAAAAGAGATCTACTTCATATAATTTCACCTCAATATTCTTTGTGTCATAAGAATGAATAGTTGATGAATTCTTCAATGTATCATAATGAAAGTTATAAATAGGCATGTCAGCTTTGCTTAGTCCAACACATTAATTACATTTCTCTCTTTTATATAACAACTCTTATTTTTATGACTTAGCAGACAAAAAGAATATAACGTGAAAAACTTTAATAATACTTCTTTTCGTCTTCTATTTTTTTAATTACATCTTTCGGTCATTTGAAGATTCTTTCTCATTATTTTATTACATCAGACTTCTACTAAGAATGACACGTTGAATCTTGAAAGATTTGTGCTTCTAAGGCGGACAAATTCTTAAGGATAATGTTCCTACACATCCTAAGCTTGTATAATCGTTTATTATTTTACAAGATTAACATTAGTGATTACGAGAAGATGTAATCAACTTATATTGGCAGTGAAATTTATACAGTATTTCCACTATTAAGGAAGAATCCAACAAAAATTCACCATCTCCTTTCAAAACACTCTATTTTCCCATTTTTATTTGATATCTTATTCTGTCTATTTTTTTTCACAAGTAGAGAGTTTACATTAATTTCTTACATAATACACTCAAATATTTTTCTAAGAAATTGTGTAACAAAATTTGTAGTTGAATAATAACAAATGTTAACTAACGTCCTTGAATACTAGTATTATCGGCTTGTAATTAAAATCGAATGCTACAACATTTTTGTCTAAATTAGATTTGTGAGTCACTTTTAATACTGATAATTCGACAATTTAGAACCTTAAATTTAGAGAATATCAAAATGCCCCTCCAGTTAGTCAATATACTTCCTATCATTGTCAATACGAGAGCAAGATGTCTAAAATATGAATTAAAGTTGTTAACATGAAAAAACCTATAATACATATTTAATATAATCAAATATCTAAATTTTTAAAATTTGATTTTTAAATTTTTTTACGAGTCAAACTATCAACTTGTTAATCTATCCATAAATAAAATATGATAAAGTTTTATGTTCAACTATCAAAGTTGACTCCATAAATAAAATATGATAAAATTGTATGTTCATCTGTCAAAGTTGACTCGACTTATTTCATTTTATTTTTTTAAAGCAAATTAAGAGTGATTTTAAATGCAAAATCTCACTTGTTTTTTCACCATAGCTAAACCTTACTCAACTAAATTTAATATTTTTTAGTTAAAATTTAAAAAACCATGTCTTTCAATTTCAATATCTAAAATGAGATTTAGTCTATTTCTTGATTTTTTTGGTACAAGAAAAAAATACCTAGTTAATGAATGAAGAAAACAACATTATTAGCCATCAAGCCGTTATTATCATTGAAGATTGAAGTTGAAGAAAAGCGATGCTATTCTATTCTTCTACTGTCTTTTCTTGACTCAGTAACTTACACTTCTCCCCTTGCGTGTTCTTCCTTTTACACAAAATGAAGTGCTTCCATTTCTCCAACGGAGGATCAGAGAAACGAGCAGTAGTAGGAGAAGACGAAGAAGGTTCAGCATCAAGCTCAAGAGGTTCACGCGTCTCATGGGCTCGTTCCCTAAGCTTAATGGACTCACGCCGTTCTGAATACGACTCCGATTCAAGAGACTTCTCCGACACGGTTGGATTCCATGAGTTTCTCTCTCAACGCCGAGCTAACCATCTGGTTCTCTTCTCTTTCTCTGACCTTAAAACCGCCACTCGTGGCTTCAATAGAGCTCTCTTAATCGGTGAAGGTGGCTTCGGTTCTGTCTATAGAGGAACCCTAAATCATCATTCTCATAATTCTCAAATTGATGTGGCTATTAAACAGTTGAATCGTAATGGTCACCAGGCAGGTTTAATTTATCCCTCTTCATTCAATAATTGCGAGCTCGATGTTCCTGCTCAGCTATCAACTGAGCTGACTTATAGGGCATATGCCAGTTTGTTTTAGTTTGCTGTGTTTTGTGGGTATAATGGGGCTTTTTTGTTTGTGTTGAATTTCTAGTTTTCAGGGGCATAAGGAGTGGATTAATGAAGTGAATTTATTAGGGGTGATTAAGCATCCAAATCTGGTGAGGTTGGTTGGTTATTGTGCTGAAGATGATGAAAGAGGGATACAAAGGCTTTTGGTTTATGAGTTTATGTCTAATAAGAGCTTGGAAGATCATCTTCTGGCTCGTGTTCCTTCGTCGGTTCTTTCTTGGATTACCAGATTAAAGATTGCTCAAGATGCTGCTCGTGGTTTGGCTTACCTACATGAAGAAATGGATTTTCAGGTATAGTATGGTAGAGCAAATTGTACATTTGTTTTGTTTGATACCGTGATCGTGTGAGCTATTGGTTTGGCTTTTAGGTCTATGTTTATTTGTTTTTTTGCCAATGACATGGGTCGTTATGCAATGTGTAGTGGATGCTCAGTTAGGGTCATTGTTTGATGGATGATCTTTGATTGTGCAAAGATATTTGTAAGTGAAAAGTGAATTTAAAGTGGGCTGATTTATGTTTCAAAATTTAATAAAAGATGATATAGTTTGTACAAAACTTTTGACAAGAATTATCAAAGTGAAGGTATTGCTGTAGACCAAATGGAGGTCGTTTGAGTTTTGCCATTTGGGCAGAGAATCGGTTCTTAAATCATTGACGAGGATTTACAATAAATGACACTTCTTTGTGAACTCTTGGTGAGTGAAGCAAACATTTCATGTTTGGGCACATTGTGTTGCTTTGAATTAGAAATGTGGAACACTTAACAAAAGCCTGTAACTTGCCTTTCTCATTTGGATTTTTAACAGTCCTCTATAGAAAAGAGTCCTTTGCTCTTGCCATAACTTAATTCATTTTGATTTTGATTCATGGTTCCCGCTTTGGATTTCTTTTTTATCCAACCACTCTCGCCAGCTAATATCTCTAGATGACTTTTGTAATATTGAAATAAGGATTCCCATTGTATCTGATGCAGCTAATATTTCGAGATTTTAAAACATCCAACATCTTGCTGGATGAGGACTTCAATGCAAAGCTTTCAGATTTTGGACTCGCTCGACAAGGACCATCAGAAGGGTCTGGATATGTTTCAACAGCAGTAAGAAAATGTCTATATCTTTTTATAGAGAAAAAGTCATTATACTCATCTTTTTAATTTGACAGGAAAAATAAAAATAGAGTTATACGCGGCTTTTAAGTATACCATAATGATAGAAAGTTGACAATATTGCATGATAACATTAGATGATTACAGTAACATGCTGGGAAAGCTTATCTTGGACTTGAACTGATTACATATATTTTTAACTATATTCTTTGCTGAATTGAGTTTCACAAGTTCATATTGCTAGTTGGAATTCTGAACTCTAAACCTTAGTTTGTAATTCAATCTAGATTTTTTTACTGACATGCAAAAGGAATGACTTATTTTCTCTTTACAAAGGTTGTTGGAACCATAGGATATGCTGCACCAGAGTATGTTCATACTGGTAAGCTGACTGCTAAGAGTGACGTCTGGAGCTTTGGCGTAGTTCTTTATGAGCTTATCACTGGGAGGAGAGCCGTAGAAAGAAACTTACCAAGAAACGAACAAAAGCTTTTGGAGTGGGTAAGATCTTATGTATCTGATTCTAAGAAGTTCCATCATATTATCGATCCTCGGCTTGAGGGACAGGATTGTACCAAATCAGCTCATAAACTTGCAATCTTAGCAAATAAGTGTCTAACGAAGCAGCCAAGGTCTCGCCCAAAAATGAGTGAGGTGGTTGAGATTCTCGACAACATTATCAACGAGATTGTTCCTGTGGATGATTGCATTTCCCAAACTGTTGCAGAAACTGGAGAAGGAAAAGAAGTAAATTTATCTGTCGAGGATGCCGAGCGGGAACTAGCTAAACAGGGGAGTAATTCTCGGAAGAAGGTTTTTGAATTCAGAGACATGGTCAGCTTAAGAAATAAATCCATTGGAAGGTTTGATTGGAAAAGTTGGGCACCTGGGCTTGTAAGAACTTGGTGATGCATTCATATCTTGGAAAGCAAACTCTTCCCTTATGGTTGCCTGTTCATCGCAATGTTCGGTGATCACTTAGTTTAAGTTAGTGAAATCGGCATAGCAGAGCACATGGTTAATATACTGATCCAAGTCAATTTTGTATTAATTAATAAATGCTTGTACAGGATAATTTTGAGCAAAGCTGTATAATATCAAGTTATCTGACCTTGATACTAACTACGAATTCAGTCATGAAAGCAAGGTTTAGGTAATGAAGGAGTTATATGTATATATCAAACTACATACAATTCATTGAAAGACTTGAATTGTAAGACTCTGACTTCACTTGTATGAACTGTGTTACAATTCCAATTTCCAAGTCTTCTATGAATATTTTGTTTGTTTAACAATTACCAATCACCTACTTTGATAGTTATTAATAGTAGCAGCCAATCAAGGACAGAGTCAAACTTGGATGATAGGGAACTAATATTATTAAATATAAGATTGAAGTTGTACCAGTGAATATACATGCATCAAATTATTAAACTATGATTTCATATAGATTAGAATATAATTGAGCTAACCATAGGAACATACAAAAGATATAGAAATCCTAGTTAATTGGCTGTTACAAACACTAAAAAGATCCAATTATTTATGTACATAGGCGCTCTCAACAAAAAAAAATCTCCAAGAGAAATTTGGTTCTGAAACATTATCTATAGTAAGATATGTACAATTTATTTGGTAACACTCCATAGTATGGGATCACTGCATTTGAGTACATTCAGATTTGTTAACTATGAATGATGCTATATCTGCATTTTGCAATGTGAAATGTCATGTACTGAGCATAGACGTAGAGCGTTGAGGATAAGCCGTTGTTGTTCTAACACGGGTAACATCATCAGCACTTCTTCTACGCAAATGATTCTGATTGCATCCGTTTACATTTTGAACCTGCAACTGCTCCAAATTTGTAACAACCTCATCCATGTTTGGTCTCAACTTGGCCTCTGTTGCAAGGCACCTTAGGGAGAGTGTAGCAACCTTATATGCATCGTCTAGTTCATATTGGCCTTCAAGACGGTTATCCAACACGCGCAAAATCTTACGCTTGTTGGAAAGATAAGGCTTAGCCCATTCCACCAAATTCTGTTGTCTTTGTGGTCTATTCTTGTCAATAACTCTCCTCCCTGATAATATTTCCAATAGGACAACTCCGAAACTATAGACACCACTCTTAGCACTGTGAATACCTTCAACAACAAAAGTTTTTATTTTCATTTTAGTCTCTAACTGAAATGATATTTAACAGTTGATTCTTGAGTAAGTTAATGAACTCAACACAATACCGGTGGCTACATATTCTGGAGCTGCATATCCATATGTTAGTCGGGTGGAGACACGACCTTTATCAACTGCAGACCCGACCTTTGCCAGCCCAAAATTTGAAAGTTTTGCATTATAATTCTGTGATCAAATCAACAACGAAATTTTCAGATATGATACTTAAATAAACATAATATATTAGTTTGTATTGTGTTATCCGTGTACTAAATGACACATACTGAATCTAGCAAGACATTTGAAGTTTTGAAATTTCGGTATATCACTTTTTTCTCAGCACTTTGAAGAAATGCAAGGCCTTTCGCAACACCAAGAGCAACCTTCAAACGTAGGCACCAAGAAAGAGGTTGAAAATATGAGCCTCCTGTTGCAACATTATTAGTAATGTTAGACATGCCTTGTCAAGTACAATAATGTGAAAGGATGAAAAGAGAAGAACTCACTGAGAAACAAGTGATTCTCCAAGCTGCCACGAGGCATAAATTCGTACACCAGAAGATTGTTTTCATCTTCAAGGCAGTATCCAATCAGTTTCACGAGATGAGGATGTGAAAGCTGGCCTAGATAACGGACATCAGCCTAAAATAGAAATGGAGAACACTGATTGATGTAACATCAAACAAATCCTTCTTACATTTGAAACAACTAATAAAATTAGCTTATAAAAGAAACAAACAAGATAAAACATGTAAAAATATTCTCAAACATGTAATAGTAATGATAATAATTAAGAGAAGTTATATTTGACATCAAATTTCGACAACGATTTAGATGGTAAACACAATTTTGATAAGTTAAACTTACCAACATCTCCTCGCGACCTTTGAAGCCATCTTGATGAAGTTTTTTGACAACAACAACAATGCCTTTGCCAGGCTTAGCAGCAGAAGGCGAGTGTTCATCAATCCAACCCTTAAAAACCGATCCAAAACCTCCATCTCTTAATACACTGTCTACACGAAAATTTCTAGTAGCAGCCTGAAGTTCTGTCAAAGCAAAGCTCTTCAAATTGGATGATTGCAAGATCTCCCCCACACACGGGTCAGTCCGAGGCACCAATCCCGCCGATATCTCAATCTCACTAGTTGAGCTACTGAGATCCACAGAAGCCTTGCAACATGGGCTAACGAGAGCGATATCTTCTGTATCAACAACGTTCACACTCTTTGAACTTAACCCTGAAACCGAAATGACATGATTAATAAAACTTAACTTTCATCAACTACATACTACAAATATGTAAGATTATAAATACCAGAATTAGTTTGGCCTTCAGCTTTGATTTGGCTGCCTAAACAAACTCCCATAGCAGAAACAATATTAATTCCCATAGCTTTGTTGTCTATAGATCACAATAAAAAGTCCGAGAAGCTCCAAACTAACAGAAACTAACCATGATTATGAACTGAAACTTCGAAAAAGGAAACATGGAGAAAGGAAAATGACATGAAGAACATGTTTGTAACAAAGGATATAGCGAAGAGAAAAAAAATCAAGGAGAGGTGAAGAAGATTCTTGATATGAAGAGGACTTATATGGTTGCATGTACCGTAGTGTCCCACAAAAGAAAAGTGATTGAATGTAATTCAGACGTGTCGATTGGTAATTGGCAGCCGACATGTCTTAGGATTGAAAAGTGTCGTTACATTAAAGAAGATAGTGTGAGAAAAAGAGTGAAATGGTATTGAAAAAGTTGAATTTGACTAAAAAGTATATAAAAGTTTTGGATGGATTCGTAAAGACACATGGGGGGGAGGTGAAGGGACAAAGGAAGGTGAGTATGGAGATTCATGAAACATCATATTCATTGTATGAAATGTTAAGGGAACAGCATTGTGTAACAGTAATGGACCCCGGTTTAGTGTTTTGTTGGGAAAGGAAAGCCCTTCTTTTTACAAAGTCCTTAATATGGTTTGCCAGACTTTCTCGTCGAGATATTCTTTGAAACTAGGTACTTGAGTTGTCCGGTTTGAAATTATTGGTAGAAGTTGATTAGGGAGTGAAATATGGGTCCATTTGGCAAGTGGGGAGCTTCCATAATTTGTATGCAAGTGGAGAGCATAATTGGGACCTTTTTGGACTTTTACACTTGTCTTGAACATGATGAGTTGATGAAGGTTTACGCAAGGGATGGTCACTGTTCCCATTTGTTGTATAATTAATTCTTCGTGGTATTTGAATAGTATATGCTAAATTATCTACTAATATAGTATGAACCTCATGGCAATATAATAATATGCTTTGAATTATTAGCTTCATTTCTTGTTTATCTGGACTTTAGTAATTTATACGCATTGGAACTTGAATAATAATAACCTCGTGGCAATGTAATATCCCTCTCATTAGTTTTTTTTTTTTTAGCATCCCCATTTATCATATTCATTTGAATTTTTTAAATAGGTCTCATTCAATTTTTTCTATATTATATTAAAATTTAATTGATATGCACTGACACTGTAAAATAATTTTACATTATTATCCAATAGAGATTTATCAATCTATCATGTTATACTAATAATAGTATGATGTGGCGGAATACATGAAGGTGATTGGTTGACAGTATAAAATTATTTTACACTATCAGCACATATCAATTAAATTTATTATATTATACTTTTAAATTATTTGATTAATATCATTTCACCTCTATCATATAGGCGAATTCTAATTTATCTCTTATAATTTTTTTTGTAAAATAACTTTATTATATGAAAAAAAAATTGTTTTAGAATATGTAAAGTTATTTTTTATAAAACTAACTTTGACATTTGAAAATTTTATTGTTTTAGACTCTAAATGTTTTTTTAAAAAACTAATCTTACAATTTTCATGTGATAATGTTAGTTTTAAAAAACAACATCATAAAGTTAGTTTTACAATTAAAAAAACAATTTTACGAGATTTAAACCAACGAAATCTTCATAGGCCAAGATTAGTTTTACAAATAAGAATTTTGCAACGTCTAAAATAACAAAAAATTTGCATGACAAAATTAATTTTAAAAAAAATATTTTATAAAGGTAAATCAGAATTAGTCTATATAATAAGAGTAAAATGATATTAATTTTAAATTATTTAAAGAACTTAACTATAATTTTTAAATATCCATTCAACTCATCAAAAATTTTAAAATAAGTCTCACCAAATTCCACAATATCTATCTATATAATTATTTGCATTTAAAATATAATATTTTTATATTAATTAATATCCATTTAATTTTGACATTATAACTTAAAATCCACACACGCGCGCACACACTCCCATAATTATACTCTTAGTATGTCTAAAAAAAAGTAAAAACCAAAATTATAACAAAAATGATCTTCATTTCATTTCTATACACAAATTATACACAATTGCTAATATGCAATCAAAATACTACATTGGTCCCAAATTATAAGTTACTTTGCAAAAAAATATTTGTCTCAAATTATAAGTCATTTTAAAATCCCAATAGAACATTAATGATTTTTTTCCTAATATATCATTTATCATTTATTTCTCTTTCTTCTCCCTATTCCTTTAGTTCGCTTTCCAATATAATTAATGAAGAACTATTTTGTAAAGTCGTAAATAATGTCATTTTTCCATAAAGTAATAATTGTATTTCTTAATTAATGTGAAAAACCCAAAACGTCTTATAATTTGAGATGAAGGAAGTAATAGTTTAAGAATGAAGGTCGTGGTTTCATATTGGCCAAAAAACTAGTTGTGTCTTTTACAACTTTGGAGAGTTTTCTAGTTCGCAGGTCCCTTGTTAATTGGCCAACTTATTACACTTAGATGTCTTTAGAGAAATCTTAGGCGACCTCTCTACAGCCGGTTCTTCCGAAGTACTACTTGAGATATGGTAGAGATTTTTCACAAGTGCTTGCGGTAAGAAGACGGGTAACTTTTTTGCCTGACTTTCGAAGGAATGGTACAAGTAAGCATATTTAACTATCTTCTATTTGGTTTTGACCTAATGATGTGGTGTTCTAGCGTGTTCCAATTTTGAGGAGTGTAGGCCTGAACGATGTGGGGGCCTCTTTGGGAGAGCAGGCATCAGAGTATTCCAATCTTAGTATAGTTGAGTTATGCTTCCCAAACTTTGGCTAGGTCTAAGAAGGTTGGCTTTTCTTTTATTAGAGATGGCTCTTTTAAGGTGAGTAGGTTGATTTAGTTGGGGGAGAGGGATGTTTTGGTAAGTCAATTAAGGAGTCTGTTAGTTTTCAATGATCATATGGTCTTTCAGCGTTCAAAGTATTTGAGGTAGTAAAAAAATGGAGGTGAAATATGTTATTCAGTTTAACAAGTTAGACTTTTTACCAATTCGAAAGGTTAAGTTGGGGAAACTAGAGTATTTATTGTGTCATTCAACTCTTGGGGATTATTATTGTGGTTGAAGTTTTAATCATTCTATCAGGAATAATGGGGACTTCTCTCTATTTACTATGGAGTGGGGAGCACACTTTTGGTGTCCGTCTAGAGTGGGGAGTACACTCTAGGTTGAGCTCTGTAGTAAATGTGTATTCCAAGTGTTTAGTGGCAAATAAAGGGTGATATAAGGTCGTTTGATTTAGGCTAGGAATCACTTTCAGGGGTGGATTTAGTGTGTTATGGATGACTTTAATACAATGCTTAGTTCTAGAGAGAGGAAGGTTAAAATTGGCTTTTAAATGTCGTGGTTGGGAAATAATCCTAAGTTTGGGGTATTCATTGAGGACATGAGGTTGGTAGACTTTCCTTTGCCAAGTACGAGGTTCACCCGGTATCATTTGAACTGTGAGTCGATGAGTGCGTTAGATCGAGTCTTGGTGTCGAAAAGTTCATTTGGTTTGTTAGCGATACTACACGCGTAAAGAATTCTAAAATAGACCCGTCTTTTTTTAATTTGAGTAAACTCAAATTGCTTTCTCAGCGTCTGCAACTTCATCCTCTTCAAATTTCCATCTCCGTCCTACAAGTACTTTAACTTGTCCCACGTTCCTTTTGTTGTTTCTTCTTCAATGATCTTCTCAAACACGTTAGGATCCACACATTGATGAATCAAGAATAAAGTTTTTCCATCTTTTTTTCTTTGTTCCTTGTGTGCAGCTTGCTGAACATGGTTCGCATTCTCTTCCAATGCAGGTACTCAATCGTTCACGATTTCAGCCACATCTTAAAATATGAAGATGACCTTCATCTGCGCAACCCACCTCTTGTAGTTCTCCCCTTTGAAAATTGATAAATTCACTAGAAATTACGTTGATGTTGTGTTTCGGTTTACCATTACAGATTCTCTCTAAATTACAACTGGACTCTAATACCAATTTGTTGGAACTGATATAACAATTAGGCTTTCAAGAATAAGAAGAAGAGTAAGAGAGAAAAGAAAGAATATTATTGAGTAAAACTGAAGTGATTACAATGAAATTGTTCATCTAAAACTATATATATATATATATATATATATATATATATATATATATATATATATATATATATATATATATATATATATATATATATATATATATATATATATATATATATATATATATATATATATATATATATATATATATATATATATATATATATATATATATATATATATATATATATATATATATATATATATATATATATATATATATATATATATATATATATATATATATATATAGGCGAACAAGGTTCAAAGCCAAAACATACAACTTAATATCAAAATATACAAAGCTATATTTTGGCTTTGACACAACAACTATATGTTGTATTCAACTTTATCGAATACTTGACTCCTACAACTTTGACACAGTCGAATATTAACTTTTTACATAACAATAAATTATAACCTCTAACAATTTAGGAATATCTCAAACTTATTAAGTCACAATCCCTTTCCTAAACTTAGACATAACTATTTGGATTGTTGATTTAGATACCACTAACCATAAAACAAGAGAGTCTAATGTGTTTTCTTCAAACAATTCATGTGCACTAAAGTTAAAATTAACGTTATTGGTGACTTTTTTTCAATTGTGGTGAAAAAATGTTATATTATTCTTTATCTATTATAAACCCTTCAAGATGTTTAACATGTTCCTAATATGTGATGTAGCCTATCATTTCTCAAATATCCATTGTTCACTTTAGGATTTGATCTCCAGAAAAATGATTGGTAGTATGAAAAGTGAAAGTCTCTACTACTTTAAAGATGAGCTGAAACCAAATAAATAGTTTTTTCTTTGATTTTTTGCTATATAAATAATAAGGATAGCATTATGTTGGGGGCATGTAAGATAGAGCCACCCAAGTTTTTCGATATTAAATTTTTTTTTTCTTCTAAATTTGTGTTCTGGACTGGGCCGAGGCTTAGCCCACAATCGAGAAGGCCCAAGTCCCACTGAGGTTGGGCCCAATTGGACCACACTGATGAGCAGGGCAGGTGCCCATCCTGTCGGACAGAACCTCCTCCCGTCGGGCAGGTGCCCATCCCGTTGGGCAGAACCTCCTTCCGTCAGGCAGGTGCCCATCTCGTCGGGTAGAACCTCCCCCCGTCGAGCAGGTGCCCATCCCGTTGGGCAGAACCTCCTTTTGTCGGGCAGGTGCCCATCTCGTCGGGCAGAACCTCCCCCCGTCGAGCAGGTGCCCATCTCGTCGGGCAGAACCTCCTCCCGTCGGGCAGGTGCCCATCTCGTCGGGCGGGTGCCCATCTCGTCGGGCAGCACAACGTGCCTTCCACACGTTCTCCGCGTGCTCCCCTCCGTGGGGACACGTCATCCACCAACTGCCCATCTCCGAAAGAGCAGGTCAAACCTACTTTCCGGAGATCACGGAGCAGTTGGACTAGGGCGAAGACCACATTTCGGTCTTCACTACGCCACGTAAGCCCTAGCAGTCATTTGGATTGGGCCTGGCCATCCAGCCTGACTCAAATGACCGTTGGCCCAGCACTGGGGTCTCTCTATAAATACCCTCTTCCCCAAGAGGGCCAGGTATTCAATTCTCTACCAACTTTCTATATTTGCTGTCACTCTGCCCAATTTCTCACTTTGGCATCGGAGTGCCTTGCAGGTACACCCCCTCCTCATCCTCCACACCGGTGAACAGGTAGCAGTCCAACGGAGCGTGGCCATCCAGTGATCCCCTTCTGATCAGGTCAGATCAGTGGCGCCGTCTGTGGGAATCGAAGCTCCCCCGTTCCTCCGAGCAGAGAACCAAAGCTTCATCTCTCAAAACTTCAGGATCATGAGTGCCCTCCGCCATGACGACGCTGTTCACAACTGTCCTTCTTTCGTCGAGCAGAAGACTCCGATGGGCAGGACCCTGGCTGCCCACCAACCAGTCTTTATCCTCTCCTTTGACGAGCATAAGACTTCGTTGGGCAGGACCCTGGCTGCCCACCAGCCAGCCTTTGTTTTCCTTTCGTCAAGCAGAAAACTCCGATGGGCAAGACCCTGGCTGCCCGCCAGCCAGTCTTTGTCCTCCTTTCGTCGAGCAGAAGACTCTGATGGGCAGGACCCTGGCTGCCCGCCAGCCAGTCTTTGTCCTCCTTTCGTCGAGCAGAAGACTCTAATGGGCAGGACCCTGGCTGCCCACCAGCCAGTCTTTGTCCTCCTTTCGTCGAGCAGAAGACTCCGATGGGCAGGACCCTGGCTGACCAACCAGCCAGTCTTTGTCCTCCTTCTGTCAAGTAGAAGACTCTGATGGGCAGGAACCTGGCTGCCCACCAGCCAGTCTTTGTCCTCTCTTTCGTCGGGTAGAAGATTCTGCCGGGCAGGACCCTGGCTGCCATCCAGCCTTGTCCTCCCTTCGAAAACCTACTACCTCGAAAACTTACATGGGGACCATATAGCTCGACCATAGAACGCTGAGAAGCTATAAAAAAATACTATAGTTAAACACTACCCGCGAGGACCACCTCGCGACCACAGGAGCGCGACAAGGTACGACCACGTCTCCTCGGATTTAACGAGATAGCAAACGCGTGCCCTTGAGTGTGCGGGCAGAGCGTTCTGCTCGACGGCAACCCCCTCGACCGAGAGTCGCCGCTGCAGTACCAGATCGGCAGAACACCCAGCTCGCGATGGGTCGTTCACGCCAGGGGGACGAGTCCACAACCGTGGTCCGACCCCTTCTTCCGACCAGGTACCAACTCCGGTCAACCGGTCAGTTCCCTACACTACCAGTCAACGAAGTCGAGCTACACCCCCTACTTAGCAATTTTTACATCAAAGCATAACAATCATTCACGCACACAAAACATAGAAAGGAAAACAAGAATTCAATAAAAGGGGCACAAGCCCAGAAGTCAAAACTTTATAATAAACGGGCACGACCCCGGATGTCGAGCAGAAAATTTTTGGATGTTGAGCGACTGCAATTTCGCCTTGCCTAGATGATCGATACGACCGACGCCATTCTCGCATCCTGCTCGACATATCAGCGCGCCCGACGCTATTCTCTACTTAAGTTATAGCTCTCCTGACAGTGAACTACGACTTGGGGGGCTCCTGTTCTGGACTGGGCCGAGGCTTAGCCCACAATCGAGAAGGCCCAAGTCCAACTAAGGTTGGGCCCAATTGGACCACACTGATGAGTAGGGAAAGTGCCCATCCTGTCGGGCAGAACCTCCTCCCGTCGGGCAGGTGCCCATCCCGTTGGGCAGAACCTCCTTCCGTCGGGCAGGTGCCCATCTCGTCAGGCAGAACCTCCCCCCGTCGAGCAGGTGCCCATCCCGTTGGGCAGAACCTCCTTTTGTCGGGCAGGTGCCCATCTCGTCGGGCAGAACCTCCCCCCGTCGAGCAGGTGCCCATCTCGTCGGGCAGAACCTCCCCCCGTCGAGCAGCTGCCCATCTCGTCGGGCAGAACCTCCTCCCGTTGGGCAGGTGCCCATCTCGTCGGGCGGGTGCCCATCTCGTCGGGCAGCACAACGTGCCTTCCACACGTTCTCCGCGTGCTCCCCTCCGTGGGGACACGTCATCCACCAACTGCCCATCTCCGAAAGAGCAGGTCAAACCCACTTTCCGGAGATCACGGAGCAGTTGGACTAGGGCGAAGACCACATTTCGGTCTTCACTACGCCACGTAAGCCCTAGCAGTCATTTGGATTGGGCCTGGCCATCCAGCCCGACTCAAATGACCGTTGGCCCAGCGCTGGGGTCTCTCTATAAATACCCTCTTCCCCAAGAGGGCCAGGTATTCAATTCTCTACCAACTTTCTGTATTTGCTGTCACTCTGCCCAATTTCTCACTTTGGCATCGGAGTGCCTTGCAGGTACACCCCCTCCTCATCCTCCACACCGGTGAACAGGTAGCAGTCCAACGGAGTGTGGCCATCCAGTGATCCCCTTCTGATCAGGTCAGATCAATTTGTATTACTAATCATGATTTCTCTTCTTCCTAATACGAATTTTGTGACCTTGCAAAACATTACTAAAAAAATTTCTATGCAAACATATAAATTTTTTAAATTTTTTTCTATTATATTCATATTTATGTTTTGGGGTCTAATAGGATGGTTTGTTTATCGTGCAAAATATTATTTATCATCTTTACTAATGAGAAATTTTTTCAAGATTTTTAATAATTTGGTGCAAACTCGGTTTAATTCAAACATAAAGGTTTTCAAAACTGATAATGAAGTTGATCACTTTAACGCAATATTGGAAGAAAAAAATTAAATGAAAAATATTATTGTTCATCAAACCATGTATGTTAACTCACTTCAATAAAATGGAATTGCATATAGAAAAAATAAGCACCTCCTTAAAATGGTTAGAGACTTGTTTTTTAATAAATTTCCAAAATACTTATGATATGAGATCGTTCCATAATGGATGTTGATAATTTTCATAGAAAATGAAGCGCCTAAAATATAATTTTTTTTTTTCCGATTGATCATTATGAATGGTTATGAATTATAAATTGATAAAGTATTTCTTGTAGCACATATTTGTAATTGTCGAAAAACAGATCGATCACGAGCTTCACACAAGTCAAAGTGTCTCTACTCAGTCTACGCAAATAGAATTTACAACACGAGAACCGTTGTTTATAGTGCTAGCTATGATCGAACAAAAACTTTTGAGAGAATAAGAACTCAGTATAATTAGGATTTTAAGAATACGTGAATGAGTGATTATCATCTCAAAATAAGAGTTTTATTTATAAAACCACTTATGATTCTCGCAGCTTACTGAGTACTGTATTTTTCTAATTTGTGTTGTGCATCATAAGAGCACGCCGTCAATTCATAAATGAAGCTTATTCATTTATTTAGTCTCTCATATATTTTATTCTTATGTGTGTAACCTTGCATGATCCTTAAAACGCTGATGGACAAATTTTATAAAGGTCGTTCATGTCCCTCAATTTGATTGGTGGAGTATCCATCAATTTCTTTATGATCATTCTGTTATGGACAATATTTGATTGATAATAAAACACTTGACTCCACATCTAGCCTACACAGTGGTTTCAAGTCGAAAGATAGTTACACCACTATCACCTTGAAAATAACTTATGACATTTGCATAACATTCTATATAGCATTCTCATAGTGAGCCAATCAAATAGAATATGAAATCTAATGTTTATACTTGATATCTCGTATCATGATTTATGAAATATGATCATCAATTTACTCACATAATAGTCTCTATGCATTATTGTTGCTCTCACAAAATTGTGCAACTTCCATATTTCTTTCTTTACTCACGATGATGTGTCTTCTTCATCTTTGTTTCATTTTTCCTCTAATTTTGTAAGTCCAACATTTACAAAAACATCTTAAAATCTTAATATAAATTTCTTTTTTGAACAATATCTATTATAGTTTTCACCTTTAAATAATGACATATTCGCATGCAATTAATTAGACGTTGTATTCGAATTTGTCATTAATCTTAATCAATAATTAAGGGTTGTATATATTAATTTTTTTTGAGCAATTTAATGTGTAATGCTTAAGAATGGAAAAGGAAATTCAATAACTTGTGTTCTAAGCTATTATACTTTGTAAGATGAATACGATCAAAGTAAGAGAAGAATAATTTGCAAATAAGCAAATACATTTCATTGAATCAAGAAGATGATAATATACAAGGGTTTTTCAACAACATTCATGAACTAACTAACTAACCTTCACTTCGTTAAACGAATTAACTACTAATTAACTTCCAACAAACATTAATTTGCAAACTTTTGAACCAAAGTTACAACTCAACACATAATTAATTATAAACTTTCAAACTAAAGCCGAAAAAGTTAATTAATACAAAGAAAAAAATTATTTTTTTAAAGCCGAAACTAACAGACCAAATTGAAGCTCTATTGAGTTTCTAAGATAGAAAATAAATATAAAAGAACTAATAAGAGAGTTCTTTTAACAGTTTTTGTGTTTTATTTGTATGAGATAAAAAAAAATTGGCTTAAAATAAGAATATATGACTAATGTTAGTGAAATTCGTAGGCATGTTGAGTGTCAAATATTTTGTCCCGTCACTCCCGGTTATAGTATTTGGTCAAAATAATTCTCTCAAAAAAGCTGTAAAATTCAAAAAACAAAATTGAAAAGTACATTTAAAAAAATCGATAGTTTTTTTTATTAATATGGAGCAATTTTTTGGATTTTTACTGCCTTTTTAAAAGTTAAGCATGAGTTTTTACTGATTTTTTAAAATTCAATATTTTTTAGTGAACTTTTAAAAATTCGATAGTTTATATCAAATAAACCTATAAAAAAACGAAATTAACACTATTAAATTTCTTGATAAATTTAGTATGTTTTATAATTTTTTTGAAATTTTGAAAATTTTGATAGTTCATATCCGATAGACAAAAAAAACGAAATTAACACTATTACATTTTTTATATATTTGATATTTTATATCGGATATTTGAAAAATTCGATGTAAAAAATATGATTTTACACCGGTATAAATTGTATTCTTGATGTCAAAGGCCACAATATTTGCTTGTTGGAATTCAAGAAAAATTTGTCTCGCATTCTGCAATAATCTCCTCATCATTCTCCAAATTGGAACATTTGTCACTATAACTTCTTCTTTATCAGACTCACTTTTAAAAGATATTGATGATACTTTTTCTTTATGCGCTTGTTCTGCTAACGTATTATCTGTTGAAAATAATAATATGTTAAGTATGAGTTGGAGTCCCACATTGATTATAAATGTGGAGAGTTCAGTATTTATAAGTGAGAGAACCCATAAATCTATCATCTTAAAATTTTGGGTGAATATGTGATGTCTCTCTCACTTGTGTTACTCTTGACCATATCCATATGATGCTCCCTAGCGATAAAATCCCCAACATTAACCAAGTTGCTTTCCGATTTGCTTTTGCTATTTTCTCAATTTCAGGATCAAATAACAATCCTTTAGAGTTTTCATCTCGCACACGGAATCAGAAAAAGAAATACCTCAATAGCATCATTCAATACAAAAATGAATAATTAGCAATAAAGCATTTAAATTAATCATAATTAATAACAAAAATAAAAAATAAAAATAAATCTTAAACACAATTTAATTAGCTTGCTAAAATTAATCAAATATATTTAGCAACGACGCCAAAAATTGGATGGTTTATTTAAAAAGTGTACTAAATTGTTGTTAAGAAACAACATTTATAAGTTCGTCTCCATATGAATTGCTTAATTGCAACACAATAATAGCATTGTACTAAAATTATTAGATTGAGGGATTTTCTTAAATAGTTTGGTTGAAAACAATCAGGCCTTTTCAAATACTTTATTCATCACTATTTGGTAATTGCGTCTATTTTTTAAAATTGTTCATCTAGTATCACTATAAATTAACAAAATAGTTATACTCAATCTTTTATATAAATTCGAAAAACAGATTTTATCGCATGTTAATTTCTTGATTAAAAATTATAATTTTTTTATTTCTAATGTGATTACTCATTTTGAACAGCTAAATTATATCAGGTCTTAAAAGTTATGGTCAATAATTATTCAAAACCTAAGTTCAATTCATACATTCGTTAATATACAAAAAGTATTTAAACACAAATTTAACTGAATAATACTATAATTATAATTTTATAGAATAGTGCTCATATAATCATATGGTTCAAATAAATTAAAATAAATTCATCTCAAAAGGTTTAATTTAAAGAAATTTAGCTACTCATAATCAAATTATTCATAGTCAAAAGTTTAGAAGAAAGATATATGAATTCGAAAATAGAAATTGATCTTCAATGACGAAAGGCCTTCAATACTCGCTCATAAAATCCTTACAGTTGCCCAAGTTTCTAAAATCTGATATCTAAATATAATTCTAAAATTTACCTTTTATAGAGTTCCTAGAGCTTGGAATCTAAAAATTGATTCATTTTTCAAGCATCAAGGATTCAGAAAGTGTGAGATGGAGTATGGCGTTTATGTTCAGCATACTTCTGAAGGCAATATGATATTGTTGTGTTTGTATGTTGATGACATATTGCTAATAAGAAGTTGTGAATATGAGATAGCTAAGTTCAAGAAGCTGCTAATGAGTGAGTTTGAGATGACTGATCTAGGAAAGATGACATATTTTATAGGGATGGAGTTTATGTACTCTAAGAAGGGTATCATTTTGCATCAGCTGAAGTATAAAATTGAGCTTCTGAAGAGATTCGAGTTGTTGAATTGTGAGGTTGTTCTCACACCGTTAGAAACAAATTACAAATTTGATTTTGATCCTGAAGGTGATGATGTATATGCTACAACTTTCAAGCAGTTGGTTGGTTCTCTGAGGTATTTATGCAATACCAGACCTGACATTTATTATGCAGTTGGAATGGTTAGTAGGTTCGTGAGTAAACTGAAGTGTTCTCATTACCAAGCTGTTGTCAGGATTCTGAGGTATATTAAGGGGACTCTGAAGTATCGAGTTTTGTTCCCTTCTATAGGAAAGGCTAATTTAAAGCTGATGTGCTACTCAAACTCTGATTAGTGTGGAGATAGTTGACAGAAGAAGTACTTCTGGAGACTAGTTTAAGTATCTGGGAGGTCTTACTTATTGGTGTTTCAAGAAGAAACCATTTGTTGCTTTGTCAACCTGTGTAGCTGAATACATTGCAGGTGTTGTGGTTGCATGTCAAGCTATTTGACTTATGAATTTACTGAAGGATCTGAAGATCAAGGTAAACAAGCCTCTAAAGTTGATGATTGATAATAAGTTTTCAATCAATCTTGCCAAGAACCCGGTGCTTCATGGGAAAAACAAGCATATTGAGACGAAGTATCATTTCTTGAGAAGTCAAGTCCAGAATGGAGTTCTAGAAGTTGTGCACTGTAGCACTCAAAAGCAACCGGCAGATGTTCTGACAAAGGCGATCAAGACTGATCAATTTCTCCACTTGAGGGATGGAATTGGTGTAGTTAGTTTTAATTAGTTAAACCCTAAATTAAGGGATGATATTGAAGGATAATTCAGTATTTTAGTATTTAGCCTACGTAACACTTTTATTTGTGTATATATAGTATTGTAGTTGTCAACAGTTGTATCCACTGAGCATTATAATGTAGTGCGTGTGCAACCATTTTGTTGTAACCGTTTTAGCAAAGTAGTGAGAGTTTGTTAGAATTTATTATTTTCTCTTTCTTCTCTCTCTTCCTCTATCTTCATATTTTTTACCTCACCAACAGATTGTACTATCAAATATCTTTTGTTTGTGCTTGTTGTCTTAGATCCTCATTATAAATATGAGTGTGTTGATTTTAGTTGTAATAAGATGTATGGTGGGGCAAAGAAAAAATATATGTTGAAGACATTGAAAGATCTTGTCAAGATATTGTTTGAGTATTATGTGATTTTGTATCTTGATTCTATTGTGTCTAGTATGCATCTTCAAAAAATTATACATGTGGTATTTTGGATCAAACTCTAGTGTCGACAAGGGTAGTAGTTCGACAGGAGTTGTGTATGTTGTAGTCGAAGTTTGTTCGAGCATATTGTTGAAATATGTTAACTTGTAATTTTAGTATGTCGAATTAAGCCTTGTGTGTAAGCCCAATTGTTTAAGTTTGCTTGTCATTTAAGTTAGCTTAGTAGTCTATAAATTGGATAGTTCTCTCATGTTGTTGAGAGAGGTTAATTATTAGTATTCACTTGTAATTTTTGAATCCTTATTGAGTAAGTGAATAGTAAAAAAAATTTAACCAATTCTTATTTTTCTTCTTCCTTTTTCTCTATCTTTTGTAAAACCTAATAGGATTTCTTGTATTTGTTTAATAAACTCAATCTTTTTCTCATATTTTAGTTTGTTCTTGACGACATCGGTTCAAATAAACAGGAGCAGTGAGCGTGAAGGAGAAGATATTGTCAACAAAGTATAAGATTGAGAAATTCATCGGTGTGAATAGTTTCAGTTTGTGGCGCTTGAAGATGAAATCCCTTCTTGTTCAACAGGGTTTGTTAGAAGCGTTTAAAGGATAAGAGAAGATAGATGTTACCCTATTGGAGAAGGAGAAGACAATGATGGTTAAAAAATCCCACAGTGTCATTGTGTCGAACCTTGGTGATAAGGTTCTCCTGCAGGTTTCAAAGGAGAAAACTGCAAATGGTGTGTGGACTAAACTTGAAGGTTTGTATATGAAAAAATTGTTGGTTAAGCGTCTCTACCTAAATCAAGCTTCGTATTCGTTCAAGATGAGTGAAGACAAAGCCTTGGCTGAGCAGCTGGATATGTTCAATAAGTTGATTCTTGATCTTGAGAATATCGAGGTCAAGATTGATGATGAAGGTCAAGTGTTGTTGTTGTTGTATTATTTACCTAAGTCTCATGCTCACTTCAAAGAAACTCTCTTGTATAGAAGAGAGTCATTGACCTTTAAAGATGTTCAATCTGCCTTATCCTCTAAGGATTTGAACGAACAAAAGGAGCCCAAGCCATCTTTTGTTGGTGAAGGTTTGTCCGTTAAGGGGAAATTCTTAAAGAAATATGGTAGGTTTGAGAAGAAGAAGGGTAAAGTTCTATAGAATTATTATGGTAGTAATAGTCCTACTATTAAGTGTTATCATTGTAAAAAGGAGGATCATACAAGAAACGTATGCCTTGATCGACTGAATAATCATGGTGGAAAGGATAATGGTAATACAACCTTTGTGAAAGATGGTTATGAATCATCTGATGTCCTGGTGGTTTCAAGCAGTGACTCTAGAAAGGAGTGGATTATGGATTCAGGGTGTACTTGTCACATGACTCCAAACAAAGATGTGTTTGAAGAATTGTGTGATCAAGATGGTGGATTAGTGTTATTGGGAAACAACAAAGCTTGCAAAATTGAAAGTATTGGATTTGTGAGATTCAAGCTCCATGATAAGTCAATAAGACTATTGACTAATGTTAGGTATGTACCCAATCTTAAGATTAATTTGATTTCTCTTGGTAAATTCAACAAGAATTCAAAGGAGAGCAAATCATCCTATGGGTAATGAAAGGGTCGAAAGAAGTCTTGAGAGGCGTGAAGAAACAAGGCTTGTATACCCTTGAGGCCGAGGTTGTAAATGGTTCAGAAGATGTGGCATCCATGAAACTTGTGTCAAAAGCGGAGCTATGGCACAAGAGACTTGGCCATGTCATTGAAAGAGACTTGGTCGAATTGTTGAAACAAAATTTGTAGTGTGGTGACAAGGACGAAAAACTAGAGTTTTGTGAACCTTGTGTATTAGGTAAATCCTATAGAATGAAGTTTAACAAAGGTAAACAAAGAACACGTGGATCCCTTGATTATATTCATGCTGATCTTTGGGGGCCTACAAGAAATCATTCAAACTCATATGTAAAGTATTTCCTATCCATAGTTGATAATTACTCTAGAAAGTTATGGGTATTCATCCAAAAAACTAAGGATGAAAATTTTTAAAATTTCAAAATTTGGAAGACTTTGGTCGAAAACCAAACTGGAAAGAAGGTCAAGAGGTTGAGGACCGACAATGGTCTTGAATTTTGCAATGAGGCTTTCGAAAGCTATTGTGTTGCGTATGGTATTGCAAGGCACAAAAATACTGCATGGACTCCCCAGCAAAATGTTTGCCTGAAAGGTTTAATCGAACCATTATGGAAAGGGTGAGGTGCATGTTGGTAAGTGCGGGATTGAAGAAAGTGTTTTGGGCATAAGTTGTTGTAACTGCAGCATACTTGATAATTAGATGTCCCTAGGCAGCCTTGGGAATGAAGACACCTGAAGAAGTTTGATCGAGACATCCACCTACTCTCGACAGACTTAGAGTATTTGTTCGTTTAGCTTATGCTCATATTAGACAAGACAAGGTCGTACCTAGAGCTCTAAGATATATGTTCCTTGGATACCCTAAAAGAGTCAAAGTGTATACGCTATGGTGCCTAGAGCTGGATCACAAGAGGTGTATCACAAGTTAATATGTATCTTTAAATGAAGTTGAGATGGCTTTCAAGAAAACAAATGATATTGGTCGAAGTTCGAAAATCTCTAAAGAAGAGCTGGAACATGAAGAGTTTCATGTTAAGGTGGAGCGTAGTGATGTTGAATTGTATGACTCAAATGAAGTCAAATAAAATGCAGAAGTTGTTGCCGAAGCTGAAGAGACTGATAATAACTACCTGCTGACAAGAGACAGGTCGAGAAGAGTCATCAAGCCACCTTAGATACTCGTTTATGTAGATCTCATACCTTATGCTTTAATCTCTGCAAGTGAGGCTATTGACGAAGGACCTAGAAACTATAAGGAAGTTATGAGAAGTCGAAATAAGACTGAATAGCTGAAAGCCATGGATGATGAAAACTAGTTTGTTACCTTGTTAGTGTAGAGTTTGTTCCAAGGTGGAGATTTGTGGTATTTTGGATCGAACTCTAGTGTCGACAATGATAGCTTCATGGTTAGAAAAGAGTTGTGTATGTTGTAGTCAAAAGTCTATTCAATCATATTGTCGAAATATGTTAACTTGTAATTTAAGTTAGTATATCGAATTGGACCTTGTTTGTAAACTCAATTGTTTAAGTTTGCTTGTTGCTCAAGTTAGCTTAGTAGTCTGTAAATAGGCTAGTTCTCTCATGTTGTTGAGAGAGAGATTAATTGTTAGTATTCACTTGTAATTTTTGAACCTTTATTTAGAAAGTGAATAGCAAAACAGTTTTAACCAATTCTTATTTTTCTTCTTCCTTATTCTCTATCTTTTGTAAAACCTAATAGAATTTCTTGTGTGTATTCAAGAAACTCGATCTTTTTCTCATATTTTAGTTTGTTCTTGACGATTCACAACAGTACACAAGCTAACACAAGTCAATATGATAATAATGATGATTATTATTATTTTAGTTTGAAAATGAAGAAAAAAAGTTGATGTAAAAAAGAGTGAATTAGAAAGGTATGTTGAGCCTTGAAAATGAATATTTTGAGTTGGTGGAAATAAATATTTACAAAGTATTACGTCTTTTCTCACATGTCTAGAGATATATTATTTATATTGGTGCCTACCATTTTTTATGAGTTATTTTGTTGGTACAAATGGTCGGATATTTGATCAATTTAGTAATTGTTTGAATTCTACTACCGTTGAAGTATTGATATGCACTCAAAATTAGATAAGAAAATTTGAGGTGATTGATTTACGAGAACAAATGAATGAAGAGTAACACAATGTATGAAAAACCTAAAGTCTTTCTTTACTTCTTACTTTATTAATGACATTATTATGATTATGATTTGTGTGTATATTTTAATTTTTCAAGATTTTTGGATTATGTCTAAATAGTGGTGAAATCAAAGATGATAAATAGATTTAGCAACAAAACATATATTTACGAGTATTTGTCCAAATCCATCATGTGTTTGATAAAAATCCATTTTGATTGAGTTTATGTTTGAATTTTCTCATATTTTAAAATATGATGATGAGATTGATAACTGGAATACTAGTACCATTCTGAATTTGCCTTGATAATAACTTAAAATATTTTTGATGATTTAGGATAATAATTTTTTGGTTAATAAGCTGATATTTTGATTTGTATTTTATTATTTAAAATATTTAAAATATATGTTTGAAATTTAAATTTCATTATTTCTAATATACGTTATTGTTTGTTAGACTTCAGGATAATTTATGGGTTTGAAAAAATTGAGTTTTACAACTTTAAAAATTGATTTTGATGTGGAGATGAAGGCGAGACGTAATATGTTTGATATTTGAGATAAGTTTTTGATTCAATTATTTATCCTCATTTAAGTTTGGAATGATACACAAATATTTAATTGAAATTTATGTTTGGGATGAGTTTTTGATTCAATTATTTATCCTCATTTAAGTTTGGAATGATAAACAAATATTTAATTGGAATTTGGATTTGGGTACTTGTCTAAGTTTAGAGTGATGAACAAATATTTAATTGGAATTTAGATTTGGGTACGAAGAAAAACTCGTCTCCGCACTGCTCCTTTGCCATGTGTAATGACAGCTTGATGTGATAAGGTTAACTTTATTTGATATATTAAAAATAAAATTAATATTTTGATTTTATTTGTAATTTGATACAACTGTTTTTTTCAATGTATTTTAGGATATAATTATGTTTCTTTCAATGTATTTTAGAATGGTGAATTTATTCAAATTTGAAATGATGGTGAATTTATTTTGATTTTATTTGTAATTTGATGATGAACTTATTTTCATTCTATGTGCAATTTGAAGGTGAACCTAAAATCATCATTTTGGATATTCAAGTTGGAAATAATGGTGACATTAATTTCATGATGGAGAACTTACTTTAGTCAGATATGTAAATTGATGGTGAACATAATATCATAATTTAGAATATGAATGGATTTATTTAATTTCAAGATGAGTTTATTTGTTTGATGAAGAACGAGTATGTCCTATGAATTACTTTAATTTAAAGTTGTTTGAAAAATAGAATGGATACAGTAGTTTGTTTCAAAAAAATTGATGGCAAAGAATATAATTTTACAAGATAAGACATCATTGGAAAAAAGATGTGTTTTGTGAGCAGTCATCCCGCCATCCCACTTATGGTGTTAGGACTTATGGTGCATAAAACTGGGCAGAATTAACAGAATGAAGGTATTTTGTGAGACTGACCTTATTAGCAAAGGATGAATGTTCGTCAAAAGGCATGATCTCATTATCGAACAGATATTGAGAACTAATAGTAAATAATGCCAATCAAGCATCAGTGTTGTAAGGCATAATGAATATATCTTCATAAACTTATTTAGAATTTACCATCAATTTTCTGCGACCATAGCAATGAAGAAATACATATGTTGTCTTGCATTTAAAATGCAAAACTATTATAACTAAACAAAAATTGAAGACAAATAAAAAAGCTTCCCAACGTTGGCGGACTTCAATCTTGAGTTGCAGCTCCTTGGTTGAGCTCAGCAAACCTCATGCCAACACGCATAGAGTGCTTTAGAAATTTTTCTGCACATCTTCGAACACAGGTTTCCTCCTGCTTTTGGAGGGATTTATGCTTAAATGTATCTACACAATCTTGAAAGCATCTTTCCACTAGGTTATTATACATTCTCAAGCTGCAATGCAATTTTTAAAATATAATTAGGTACCATCTTAAAAACATGACCATGAATGCAATCAATACAATTAAACACGAAAAATACAAGAGCCTTTCATGTAATGCAATGAAGCAATAATCAACCAACCTAACCAAGTCATATGTAAAATATAAAGGAATTGATTGATATGTTCAATCATTAACATTTTTCTTTAAAACATTATACGAAGTACCATCATCAGAACCATAGAGGTATTTGTATATTCAACAATACTCTTTATTCAGAAAAAAATTAAAAACTAAAAATGAAGACTCACATAGGGATCTTAATTTATCAGAACTTGTTGCTAAAACTTTTGAGTTACCTTTTTGAACATAAATTCAAACACAGTAACCCACTGCAAATTTGCTACGAGAATCACATTTGAGTAGTAGATAAGAAAGGCCAACTTGGTAATTAAGCCACAAGACTCTTCCATTTAATGTACTAGTGTAATGAATTGGGCTCTCCTCGCGGATTTAAGCCATACAAATTGGAGCTTTGAGTGAGAGTTAGGCTACATAAATGGCTATCTATAGGCTGGGTTAAGTTGAACAATCAAGTATGATAGATGAATGAAGCTGCCAAATGGATACCAACAGGAGAAAGTCATTGACTTCAACTCGAAGTGATAATGCCATGAGTACCATATTAAGGACAAAAGAAAAACGAACGTGGTAATTAAGCATTAAGCTATCCCACGTAGTGAACTGGTCATTAGGGTAGCACTCTGCTCATGAGCTTCAATCATAAAAAGTGATGCTTTTATCAAGAATTGAACCATGGAAAGAGCTTCCAATTAGATGGATTAAGGTACACCATTTGAAGCTGCCAAATGGATACAAAGAAATAGATACCACCAAGTGAAAGTCATTGTAGTTGTTTCTATTAAATAGGTGGGAATGTTATGAGACTCGCATTTAGTAGATAGCAAAAAATCAATGTGGTAACTAAGTTATGAGGCTCACAAGCCTAATGAATTAATCTTTTGGGATAGACTTTCCTCATGAGCTTAGGTGATAAGAATCTTCATAAGACAAAGCCCGACGGATATTCTGAAAACATGAAACACACAACTAACACACAGACACAGCTTACACCCGAGAATAATTTGAAAAAATGAACAAACTAAACATAATCACAATTGTTGGTGCCAACACTAACTCATCTTTTTCACACTAACTCATCTTTTTCAGAGGTGTCTGTGCACGCGATAGCTACAAGTGATTGATTGCAAAAACAAGGAATTAGAGAAAAAAAACCAAGTATTAAAAATGTAGTTCCCAAAACGTCCAGAAGCAACATTCAAAAGCCACACTGGTTTTAAGGAGAACATCAATATGGCTCCACAGAACAGGCAAACACAAAATTTGCAACCTTTGTGCTGCCAATTACTTAAAAAGTAATGAAGCCCCCAAATTCCAAAAGAGATTCAACGCATGATGCTAAATGCTAACACAAACAACAGAAATACAACAGAAATGAACAAATTAAAAGTAAACCCTAAAATTTGCAAGGTTGAAAGGGTTATGATGTAAGCAACAGAGAATAAACATAAATTAAGAAAGAGTTATATGATTTTGAAAACCTGTCACGGACTTGAAGCTGATCGATCATGGCAGTCATTCTCTGTTGATCTTCCGCCGGAAGAGAAGCCATATCAGCAATCATGTTTGGGTCCATTTCGGATCGAACGCCGCCGTCAAGGGTTTAGAATAAGGGTTTTCTCGGATTTAGAAGTAAACCCTAATACAGTGTGGAAGAAGATGAGATCGCACTACTAGCAGCCGCTACCTTACACTTATGTTGTTGTCTTGGGCTTTTATACGGTGCAGGTTGGAGTTTAAATCTGCTATAGGGCCGGTGTTCTAGTTGCCTTTTTTTTACTCTCTGAATTTTTAATTTTAACTACTACTATTTCTTAACGCACCGTATATACGAATTTCTACAAATCTTTTTTTTTTTTAAGATTTATTTTTGAACGGTCATTTTTGAGTTATGTTATTTTTATTTTTTACTTTATTTCAAAAACATGTATTTTTGGAATATTTTCATAGTTATATTTTTGGAGATAAATCAGTAGTAAATTTAACATTAAGTAATTTTTTAAAATAAAATTAACATTTATAACATAAAATAAACATTATATAGATGATTTCAACGTAAAATGCAATATTACACTTCAATATTCAGGTGGACGCTTCAACATTTTTGCAATATCTTTGATCGATCTTGAAATCGTCGCTTCTAACTCGAGCGAAATTTTTGTTTCGAAACGGAAATACGTACTCCACATAGCCCTTACATCTGTTTGCGTATTGAGCTCAAATTTGTTGAACTCAATCTTCCCTCAGTCGTCAATCAACGGTGAACGCTACTCGAACTTCACAATATTTCGATTGTCTCCATAAGGTATGAGGTGGTAGATTTCGTCTTTGATATCTTCGAGGGAGGTGAAATTGGTGAGGTTAAACGTTTTCTCGGGTGTAGAGCTGGAGAATGAGACATTTGCGACATACCAATAGATACTTATTTGTAACATTTGAGACATTCTCAGTTTGTGCAAAAATATAACATAAGAGTACCTAAATTTGTATAAGTCATAGATCAATATGGACCACTCATTTACCAAACCATTATCGGACCTTCTGATAACCACACCAAATCTAAATTTAGAGGCCTCCATACGAATCCATTAAAGCATTTTATTACGAGATTCAAACTCTTGCCTGTTTTTAAATTAGTTGTCAATATCTACCGTCTTCACAACAATACTTTGGACATTCGGAGAAACAACTTGTTTGGGGAAAATATCAGGGTGCACCATATCTAATGAAAATAATTAAAATCATAACAGTATATAAGCGCTACTACTGAAGACAGACTTGGAGATCAAACACAGACAACTTCCAAAAATGCATCTCTTGAAAAGTTCATACACGTTTCGGAGATACATTTTCGGACACAACTTTACTATTTAAAAAAAAAAAGATGATTAATGTGAGCAATGCAGGGGGGAAATGAAGAATCTTTACCTAAAATTATATCTTCCTTTACTCCCTATGATGTGATGAACTAAAAGAATGGAGATTTGGATGAAAAAATTGATTGAGAATGGAGTGTGTTTTTTTGTGTGTGAAGGGTTTGGTTGAAAACCAACTATGGCAACAATGATTGTTTGATCATGCATTTTCTTCTTTTATCAAATATTTCCGAAGATGCATCTCTGAAAATATCTGACATGCAAAGGTGATAGAAAATTTCAAAATCTCGCCCATAATTCTAGAGATGCATCTCTAGAATAAAAATAACTCAACTAATAGAACGCTTTTCAGAATGGCTTTTGTTGAGTGTGTAAGAAGTGCGTCCGGAAATTCATCTTCGAAAACAGAAGGCATTTTTTAAAATTCGTGTGGTGCAGTAGAAACATATAAGGTGCGTTAAGAAATAGTCTTAATTTTTAGCAAGCTAAATTAAGACTTATAAATTTAATGCATGTGTTTGGTCGTTTAATTTAATTTCATATTTTATTTTCGTCTTTTATTTAATAAATGTTTGTTTTAAATCTCTTAAATTAATTTTTATCTCAAATTTAATAAACATTCATTTTAAATTTCTAAAATTAATTTTTTAGTCACATTGATCATTTTCGTTAAATTTTGTCAAAATCGACATATGTGTCCCTTCAACTGGTATTAATTTGACTGATATAAAATTGTTTTTAATTGAGATGGAATATTTTATTATAATATGTAGAAATATACTTTATATTTCCTTGTATTTGATGAGAATTACATAGCAATATTTATAGAATATATAAGGCAGAATTTGAAAGGGAAATTTGTCCTAGAAATCAGAGGAGTTAATTTTCCCATAAATGTTAATTCTAATTACAGTAAAAACAGGAAATAATAACTAATTAATTACATTAGTCCTAATCCTAATGAGTTGTACAAACAGAATCATTTGATTCTGTATTGATTATTCCACACTCCCCCTCAATCTCAGTGGTAGATGTCTATCATACCCAGATTGGATCTGATATTCTCGTATATGTTCCTTAGAAGGGCTTTTGTTAGAATATATGAAGTTTGTTGGCATGATGGAATATGGTTAACACTTATAATTCCATGATCAATTTTCTCCTTGATGAAGTGTCGGTCTATCTCTACATGCTTTGTTTTATCATGTTGAACTGGGTTCTTCGCAATGCTTATAGCAGCCTTGTTATCACATAATATCTTCATAGGATGTTTGGTAGGAATTTTGATTTCACCTAGCATTCGCTCAAGCCAAATCCTTCACAAATACCTTGTGATATAGCTCTGAATTCTGCTTCTGCGCTACTCCTAGCCACAACAGACTGTTTCTTGCTTCTCCAAGTTACCATATTACCCCATACAAATGTGCAGTAGCCTGTAGTCGATTTCCTGTTAGATAAACATCCTGCGCAATCTGAATCAGTGTAGACTTCAATACCTCTGTTTGAGTTCTTTTGAAAATAGAGTCCTCGACCTGGCATACCTTTTAGGTATTGGAGAATTCTGTTAACATTTCTCATGTTAGTTTCAATTGGATTTGACATATAATGACTAGCCATGCTTACAGCAAAACCAATGTTTGGTCTGGTGTGAGTTAGATAGATTAGTTTTCCAACTAGACTTTGGTATCTATCTTTATTAGCTGGTATATTCTCATTTTCACTCCTTTTTATTTGTTCTATGGGAGTATTGGCAGCTTTGCATCCAAGCATACATGTTTCTTGAAGTAAATCCAAAGTGTACTTCCTTTGAGAAACTGAAATACCATTCTTTGTCCGTGCAATTTCCATCCCTAGAAAATACTTGAGATGTCCTAAGTCTTTGACTTCAAATTCTTTGGCTAGAAGTTTCTTTAACTGGTTGACTTGTTCATCATCATCTCCCGTAATTACGATATCATCAACATAGACAATAAACAAATTTATCTTCCCATCCAAAGACTGCTTGACAATCATACTATGGTCTGTTTGATATTGAACAAAACCATCTTGCTTGACAACTTTGTTAGTCTGTCAAACCATGCCCTTGGTGATTGTTTGAGGCCATATAGAAATTTTCGAAGTCAACACACCATGTTGGAGGTCCCGGGTGATTCAAGTCCTGGAGGAATTTTCATATATACCTCTTCTTCTAACTCACCATTTAGAAATGCATTCTTTATGTCTAGTTGGTACAGGGGCCGATCTAGATTTGCTGCCAGAGATAGTAGAACCTGAATAGAATTGATCTTCGCAACAGGTGCAAAAGTCTCCTCATAATCCACCCCATATGATTGTGTGAACCCCTTAGCAACCAACCGAGCTTTATACCTATTTATACTCCCATCAACATTGTACATAATTGAAAATATCCACTTGCATCCTACTGCTTTCTTCCCTTCTGGTATAGCGGTGATCTCCCATGTGCCACTTCTTACAAGTGCTTGAACTTCTTCTGTTATAGCTGCTGCCCATTCAGCTTTCTGCAATGCTTCTTGACTATTATTTGGAATTTCTATGTTGTCAACAGCTGCTACAAAGGACCTGTAACTTTTTGATAGTTTTCCATAGGAGATATATTTTTCATTAGGGTGTTTGGTGCATGTTCTAACCCCTTTTCTCATAGCAATAGGAATATCCATATCTGTTGTATTTGTAACAATATATTCAGAGTTAGGGAGAATATTATCGGTGGGAACTTCATTTTCTAGAGCTTGGTTGGATTCATGGCCTTGCATTGGAGCTATACTTGACTCTACTTCCTTCCTCCTCCTTTTATAAACCTTCCAATTACCTGTTTTTGGATCACAATTCTGTTGAGGTGTGGTTGAGACTATAATTGGTCTGGTTTCCGTCACAGCTTCTATTGTCCTTTCACTCGGTTGAATGTTAGAGGTTTGGTTTAGTAATTTTTCAGCTGGTTTAGGCATAGGTTCGGCTGATTGAGTGTTACTGGTTTGGTCTGGTAAGATTTTTCCATGTTCGGTTAGTTCAAGAGGCAAAAGTTGGTATTATGAATTTTCAATACGATGTATGTATTGCTCCCCCTAAATACCAGTTTTGGTGTAATAGGGCTGATTTTCAAAGAAGGTTACATCCATAGTGTGGTAAAAATATTTTGGTATGGGGAGAGTAACACCTATAACCCTTTTGGTGAGGAGAGTAACCAAGAAAAAGGAATTTGATGGATTTTGGGTCCAATTTGCTTCGGTGAGGGTTGAGGTTATGGACAAAAGTTGAGCATCCAAATATTTTTAATGGAATAGAGGAAAAGATTTTGCTGGTTGGAAATAGGTTTTGAAGTGTGGAGAGTTAGGTCTTAAAGTTAAGAATACGGGAGGGCATTCGATTTATAAGGTGAGTTGCTGAAAGGACAGCTTCTCCCCAAAAGTGTTGTGGGACATTTGTGGCCAACATGATTGATCTAGTCACTTCCAAAAGGTGTCTATTCTTCCTTTCTGCTACTCCATTTTGTTGGGGAGTGTCCACACACGAACTTTGGTGAATAATTCCAACCTTTTGAAGATAGGAATTTAGAGCAAGGTTTAATACTCACGACCATTGTTAGTTCTAAGTATCTGAATATTACTTTGAAATTGTATTTGTACCATCTTATGATAAATTTCAAATATTCTCCCTACTTCTGATTTTTCCTTCATTAAAAACACCCATGTAACACGTGTGTGATCATCAATAAAGGTGACAAACCATCTCGAGCCAGTAATGTTGTGGACTCGTGATGGTCCCCATACATCACTATGAATTAATGAAAAAGGTTTGGATGGTTTATAGGATTGGGGTGGGTAATGATTTCGGGTACGTTTAGACAATTGGCCAATTTCACATTGAAAATGTTCCTTGTTTTTATTGAATAACGAGGGAAAAATATTTTCCAAGTACATGAAATTTGGGTGGCCGAATCTATAGTGCCACATCATTACAAAATTATCATCATTTGAAACTGCAGCTGCAACATGATAGTTATTATTGAGTTTTCTCTGATTTTTCCACTTGGAGGAAGTAGAGTTTAGCACACTCTTCAGCATTGCCAATCGTCTTCCCCGACTCCAAAATCTGAAATTCACACAAGTTAGGGAAGAATTTAGTAACACATTTCAAATCTCTTGTAATCTTGCTAATGGACAACAAGTTACAGTCAAGTGTAGGCACATACAAAACAGAGTCAAGAGTAATATTTGGTGAAATTATAATTGATCCTTTACCCATGACCTTAAAATGTGTACCATCGGCTGTTCGAACATTATAGTTATAGGGACATGGAGAATAACTATTAAACAGGGTGAAATCTCCAGTCATGTGATCTGAAGCCCCTGAGTCAACAATCCATGATTTTGTTTTTTCTTTACTAGTGTTTAGAGCATGTAAATAATGACCTCTTTGAGCCACTACAGTAGTACCACCTTTTTCTACAGTTAACATAGTTTGCTGAAGGAGTTTTTGAAGAGCCTTCATTTGTTCTTTGCTAAAAGGAGATGAGTTAGAGTATACCTCAGCTTCTTGGTTGTTAAATGTTGTATTACCTCTGCCCTCCTTGCCTTTGAACAATTTGGCCTCCGAAGTTTTTCCATGTATGATCCAACATGTTCCTTTGTGTGGCCTGGTCTCTTGCAGTGATCACACCAGGGGTGGTTTTTCTTTTGTGATGGTCGAGGTTGATTCCCCCTTGCTGCCATTGCAGAGCTCTCGCTGTACGAAACTGAGTTGGGTGTCCCCAACATGATTTTCCTCCTGCTTTCTTCCCTTCTCACTTCTGAAAAGGCTTCTCGAATTTTGAGAAGTGGTTTGGTTCCAAGGATCCTTCCACGAACTTCATCTAGGTCCTTGTTTAGTCCCAATAGGAATTTGTAAATCCTATCTTTTTCCACCAATTCCTTATACTTCTTTTTATCTTCTGTACAACACCATGTAACCTCTTCATATATGTCCAGTTGCTGCCAGTGTTTGTTAAGTATGTTAAAATACTCGGTAACAGAAGATTCTCCTTGTCGAAGGTCATGAAGAATGCTTTTTATCTCAAATACGACAGATGTATTGTCAACATTTGAGTATGTTTCCTTCACTGCATCCCATGTCTCTTTTGCAGTGTCATAGAACATGAAATTTTCACCAATTTCATTTTTCATGGTATTTAGCAGCCATGACATTACTTGGTTGTTCTCAAGTTTCCATTTCTGAAAATTTGTGTCTCCTTCTGCAGGACATTTAGAATCTCTCGTGGTGTATCCTTCCCTTCCTTTTCCTTTGAGGAAGATCTTGACTGACCTTACCCATTAGGTATAGTTTTGACCATTTAATTTATGTCTTATGATGAGGTGAGTGATCCCTTCGTGTGAACTGGTTGGAAATGATCCAGTCTCCACTTTGGGCGATTCATCAGATTTAGGATCTTCCATAGTTTGGCGGCGCTAGGTTATGGATGGTTCAGATCGTGCTCTGATACCATATAGAAATATACTTTATATTTCCTTGTATTTGATGAGAATTACATAGCAGTATTTATAAAATACATAAGTGTTGCACCCTAATTTTTGACCATAAGATGCCACCTCATTTTGCGCACTTTCTATTGTTACTTGACTTTATTTAATATTTATGTGACTAACCAATTTGTGCAGACGCGATAGTATCGAGTGGAGATAGCGTTCACTCTCGTGATCAATTATCCATATTACTAACTAACTTAACCGCCTTGTTTATTTTGCTTTGTGAGTGGAGGAGGTGTTGTTCAAGGTCATCAGTTGATTCAAGATTATCGCTCGTGATATGAGTTTATAGATTAATACAATTACGAATGCAAAAGGTTTGTGGTGATTGTTATTCAAGGAGGTTCAAGAATTTTAAAGATGATCAATAACTCAAAGCTCGAGGTACATTGGTCCATTTATTGCAAACGTCCAAGAATGCTAAAATTACCACTTCGAAGTTCGAAGATACCATCACGAGAGTTTTACGGAAGCTAAGGCAAATCTCATTGACGGAGTCCGCTTCCAATTTGTTTACAATGGCGTAATGCGGAATATTTACTATCACTACCTTTTATTCCTACATCATCGGGCTTACAGAATTTCAAATTCGGTTAGGTCCGCTTAACGTTCGAGGAGTCACGTGAAGGTTCTAATGTAATTCAAATGATGAAAGGGATAAAGAAATTATTTGTTTGCGGAAACACACTTCAATAATTTAAATTGATACAAAGCTTAATTTCTTATGTTGGACAATTAGAGTCTTGAGATAACATGATGTACAGGGTCAGAGTTATGAATTTACAATTAAGGGGATAGTTCAGAGTTGTATATCCAGGCTTCACTTAACGATATTGGTCATTGTACATGGCGGTATCTCTCGCTTTCTCGCGGTTTATCCTCTCCTTACGCATAAGCCTCGCCTCAGCCCGCTCTGCGGCCACCAGCAGGTCGATTCCTGGGCATAAAGCTGTTCTTGAATAACCGTTGAATCCTGCAGTACCAAAAGCAATATTCAGGACACCACATAGGCAAGACTCAAGATGGACCAATTTGATTTACATGTTAAATTCGTGTTGTATTAATAATCTCGGTTTGGATTCGAAAACTTAGAGTTCAAGAAACACCAAGAAGATCAATTACGATAAAACGGAATAAGCTGCAACATGAAATCCAACATATGTGATTTAGTCTGGCAAGAATCTTAAGGATAGGACAGAGGTGATCTAATTACCAATGGTAAATGTGATACCACATCTTTGTTATACACCAATAGTCGGCAACAACATAACAGATTTACAAATATCTTGACCACTCACCAGAAGCGCGAAAGGAAATCGTCGGCAAGCGTAAACCATAAACTACCTACAACAATGAGAAGCACCCAGAAGGTTTCAGGCAATGTTCAACAAATCATTTCAGCTTCAGAAGAAATTGAGAATTATACCTCGCAAGACGTCGGTGTTGCACCCCAAAATTTGACCAACCGGGTCCCGTATCTGGCTCGATGTTTCGACGCATGACCGCATTCGCATCTGCATATCGCATACAGTGCATTTTTCAGTTGTTTTGATTTTATCGGGATCACAGCTCTCGTCTCGCATTTCAGGTGTTTTTTTTTATCAGTTCAGATAGGTAGAATCGTATTTTTGGGATATTTCGGTGCCCGTTGATTTTTACCGGTTGTCCCGATGCGCTCTCGCGGTGTTATTTGTCGTTCGGTGCTCCTTCGGGAATTATTGTGATTTTTCTAGAATTTATTAGCTATTTTTAGATTTTTTTATATAGCTTTGAAATCATTTTTAGATTAATATAGAATATTAATAGGTTTTTAATATTTTTAATAATTGTAATTCTTTTTAGAATACATTAGATAGATTTTTTAATCATTTTTAGAATATATTAGGTTTAAATAGATTTTTAATCATTTTTTCATATATAGAATAATATAGATTTTCTTTTAATAGAGTTTTTAATAGTTTAATAGAGTTTTATTTTTAATAGAAAATTGATTTCTTTTAATATAGAAATAGTATAGATTGTACTTTTGATTAAATAGAATAGATTTTTAATAAACAAATAATAGTGGTTTTGTTAATATAGAATATTAGATTTGATTTTTAATAGAGATTAAATAGATTTTTGGATTTAATTAGTTTTTAATAATCTCTAGATGTAGTGTTAATTAGGTATTACTAGTTTAATGGAATAGATTTAGTATAGATTTTTAATCAGTTTTAATTAGTGGTAATTGTTAATCCCATTTTTGCTTTTTTTTAACCGTTTAATGCAGTTTTTTGGATGATTATTGCCATTTTTCCGTTTGGGCTTTTATCAAATTCGCAAGCCCAGTTCGCGGGTCAGAAAGGTCCAGAAAGATCCAGAATTTCCAGAAAATTCTCAGCAGTATAAATCCTTCATCATCACGTGTAGCTTCGAGAGAGACCCCACGTTACGCATTATCACGCTGCCACATCACACACACAGCTTCTCTCTCTCGCTGACACGCCACACGCACGTGGCAGCCATGCACGCTGTTCCACCACTAACGCTGACACGCGTCCCTCCACTGGTCCTCGCCTGAAACCATCCCCGGCCAGCATGCATGGCCGGCGACCACCGTAACGGATCCTCTAACTTATTCCGGCCGCCGTACCGGTCACCGGAAACCCAATCTTTACCCCAGAACTTCATCTCTTTTCCTCTCTTCTTCTCCGATCTACCTCTGATCCTCCCTTCATCATCCATCACCGATCATCGTCCAAATTCATCAGCCTCCGATCAACCTTCTTCAACCGTTTCCAGAAACCGCCGTTTATCAACTCTCAACCACGATTAACTCCAGATTCAACCGATCTTCATCCATGATCGTCATCAGCTTGTTCAACATCCAGAAAACATTCAAGATTCATCAATGATTGGCCAAATGCCTTTGAATCTTCATCCTCGATCCACCTTGCCCATCGAAGCTCTTCAGTTTTCCAGAATGATCATCCCTCCGCGCATCAAACAATCCAGTAAAGAGTTTCCAGAAGAACATCATCAAGCAATCATCATCAGATTTCCAGCAACAAGAACCATAGAACTTCATCAAGCAATCATCATCAGATTTCCAGCAACAAGAACCATAGAATATCATCAAGAATCATCGTTGTTCATCACGTCTTCAAACCTTTTCCAGATCCTCATCCAAGTGCAACGCAGTTTTCCAGAAATTACCAACGAACCATCAATCTTCATCAGCGAAGAATACTCACCCGTTTCCAGAAACGAGCTTCAGCAAGAGCACGCAATCCATACTTTGATCTTCAGAAAACTCCAAATGTTCGTCTTCAGCGAACAATCTCTAAGACCTTCAAGACACTCCAAGAACTCCATCATCAGAAAATCGCCAGAAGCGCGATCTTCATCGTTCAACAATGCAAGAACGAACTCCAGAAACATCATCAAGAACGGTCAACTTCAGAACATCTCCAGAACTGGGTAAAACCTTCAAGTCCTTAATCTTCATCTGTTGGTCTTCACCGGCGAGCCTTCGATCAAGTCATTCAGAATATTTGCGAGAATTTGTTCGTTTTGGTGTTCATGTTGTTTTAGTGGTTGTGAAATGTGTTGTTCGAGTTTGAGAGGAAGAAGGTAGTTGGGACGGAGGCGGTGAAACGAGAGAGAATCTGAGAGAGGGGGGACGGCGGAAGGTGAACAGTGCAAGGGAGAAGGGTTAAGGGAAGATTAGGGTTCAGAAGGAGAGAAGGAAGGAGAGGAAGGATCGTGGGCCTACAGCTTGGGGCCCAACTGCAATTTTTTGGAGCAACACCCTCCATTTTTTTTCTTTGAGAGACCTTGGGCCTGAGCCCAATACAGTTTCCCAACACACCTGCGCTTCACTCAGCACCTCCCCATCCGTTTTTGCAGCACCAGCTGCTGGGCTGGGCCCAATGACTTTGTTTTTTTTTGCTTACTAACACCCCTGTAATCTGCAATGTACCCCCTCCCTGTTTTCTTTTCTTTGTTTTTTTATTTTGTCTAGTTTTTAGAAAGGAAAAAATATAAAGGAAAATGTATTAAAAAAAGAAAAAGTATATAGAAAAAAACATAGAAAATAATATTGTGAAAAAAAGAGAAAAGAAATAAAATAAAATATGAAAAGAATATTATGGAAAAAAGAAGAGAAAATATATTGAAAAAGGACATGGAAAAAATAGTGAGAAAAATAGAAAAAAAAATAGTGAAAAGAAAAAATACATAGAAAAATATGAAAAAATATACGAAGAAATATGTTGAAAAAAGAAAAGAAGAGAGAAAAATAGTTGGAAAAGAATAAAAAAATATTAAGGTAGTTTTAATGTTTTTTAGGGTATTTTTTCATAGAATTTATTTTCCTTTTAGAGATAGCTTAGAAGTCCACTTGTTAGGGGACTATTTTTCATTTGTTTTTTTTCCATTATAGATGGATAGGATAGTATTTCCTAGGAGATTTATTTTCAGTATTCAATCATTATAATCATTTTTCAGAATGTTAATAAAACGAGATTTGAGCTGTGGTCCCGAAAGTAGCCGAACTACAGCTGCTCTGATTCCTCGTACCAGACGAGGATATGTAGGCATAGGATGCGATATCCTAGCGAGCACACTAACAATTAACCTTTTGTTCTCTCGCTGCTGTGCGATCGAGACTTTCCCGCTGACGACTAATTGTCACCCTTTTTCTCTCTTGCCCGAGTGCATTTGAGACCAAGCCATAGTTTTGCCCATAGGTTCCCGACCCTTCAAAACCAGTTGATTTTCTCACTGCTGTGTGAGAATACCCTGTTTAGCCGTAGTTAGCCTGAACTACGTAAAGCTCTGATCTTCCATGCAGTGTGGAAGTACGTAGGCACAAGACACGAGGTCTTGGCGAGCCAATTTTCCCCGTAGTCCCGAACTACGTTGACTCTGACTTTCTCTCTTGAGAATACGTAGGCATAGAGTGCGACGCTTTATCGAGTCAATTCCCTTCTGTTTAGATTTAGCAGCCGTAGATAGATTGTTTTGCATCCTTTAGACAACCCAAGCAAGCGTGGATCCCATCGAGTACGATGGACGTGAGGGGTGCTAATACCTTCCCCTTGCGTAACCGACTCCCGAACCCCGGTTTTGGTTGCGATGACCATACCTTTTCCCCGTTTTTGCGAGGTTTACTTCGAGCGTTTCCTTTCCCTCCGTTGGGATAAATAACGCATGGTGGCGACTCTTCTGTCAGCCGGCGCCGATTTTCGCAGTAGCGACAGCTGGCGACTCTGCTGGGGACTGCGATAGTTCCCTATGTGAGTCTGCTGGGGATCCAACGTCCCCTGGATGCTAAGGACTGCGATAGTCCTTATGCATGTGGGATCCAACGTCCCCTAAGAGAGAGTCAATCCTAGCGCTTGTTTGCTTGTCTATTTGGGGCTTATTTATTGATATTATCTGTTGCTGTTGGGGTGTTACGGGTGTTCTATGATTGAGAGAAGCCGGACCTAGGCTTGAGTGCACCTTAGACTTAGAGTAGAGATTAGTGGGCGCGTAACGGCTTTGCTTGTACTAGTGTCCCGCGAAATCTACACTCGGACGAGGTTCTTCTGGTTGACTTCTTTTTCTACCCTTTGGGTCGAGGGGGTTGTTGGTCAGTTGGATTGTCGACTCCGGGAACCGATCATTTGGAAGTTAGCTAAGTGAGGCCTCTTCAGGACTTGATGATGCCACTCCTTCTGGGAATCGTATCGTCAGTCTTGAAAGTCTGTGACGCTAACGACCGCATAGGATGCCGTACCTTGTCAGATATAGGTCCATACCTGTGAGTGGGGTTTTTTTTTTTGCAGGAAACTTGACTTCCAACCTACCCGTTATTTTGGTTTTCTCTTCAGAGAAAGCGTACTCCGTCAGCAGTGCAGTAGTATTCAGAGATTGTGTGGGGGATGTGGTCCCGTTGTTTGCTGCATCTTGCATATCATGTGCATATCAGTGTTGCATCATATTGCATATCATCCTCCAGTTAGCCAGAGTTCTGATCCAGCCCTTGTTTCCTGAAGGTGATTACCCGGAGTTTGGATTGAGCAGCTGTTGATTGTCAGAAGACCGACCTAGGGGTTGAGTAGATTTGAGCAGAATCGAGCATTGAAGTCAGCTGAAGACCATTGGTAGCTATGTCTGAAGGCAATTTCCAGTCTCCTAATACCTTGGCGGGGTTCACTATGGCGTCCAACCCTCTGTATGATTCTATGGAAGACTTCCCGCAAGTGAACAACGTTACTGCAGACCAAGTTGTGCAGCCTTCTGTTATGGACCAAGGTCGACATGAGCAGTTTGTCGCCCAGAATGAGCGTCCTCCTCCTGTTAACAATCAAGGTGTTGCTTTCCCTGTGATGAATTACCGAAGAGATATTCCAATGGCCGGGATGGTAGATCCAAGAGCTCTTGAAAAGGAGAGAAGACTCCGAGCATTGGAAGAAGGAATGAAAGCTTTGAAAGTGAAAGATGCTGTCAACCTGGATGCTGTCGACATGTGTCTGGTTCCTGACCTGGTGTTGCCTTACAAGTTCAAAGTGCCGAAATTTGAGAAGTACGCGGGAGATAGCTGTCCGAAGCTGCATTTGATGATGTTCTGTCGAAGAATGACTTCGTTTGTGCGAGATGACAAATTGATGATCAATTGCTTTCAAGATAGTCTGACTGGGGCATCTTTGAGGTGGTATATGCAGTTAGAGAGAAATCAGATCCAGTCATGGATGGATTTAGCCAGAGCTTTTCTGAAGCAGTACGATTACAACCTAGACGTAGCTCCTTATCGCATGCAGTTACAAGAACTGTCTCAAGAGGACAATGAACCTATCAGGAAGTATGCTCAGAGATGGAGAGAATTTGCTGCTAGAGTGCATCCACCGCTGTTAGACCAAGAGCTGACAAGCATGTTTGTGGAGTCCCTACAAGATCCGTACTTCGAAAGATTGCTCGGACTTCCGTCAAGTTTCTCTGACGTGGTAGCATTAGGAGAACGCCTTGAGTATTCCATAAGAATTGGGAAAATTCAGATTACTCCAAATGATCAAGCTGGTGAAACTGAATATCCTTGTGACTATCAGAGTGAAGAAGGATTTGTGATCAATACAGTCATGCCAAAGGTTGAATATCCTCGAATCGAATCAGTGAATTTTGTTGGTTCTTCATCTTATCAGAGATCAGTACCTCCTGTGGCTTGTTATACTGAACAGACAGTCGTGCCTGGGGCACCCTATCAGGAATCTTATGTTGCTTCCATTGCAAATTAGCGAACTCGTGGCCGAGGTTATCAGAATCAGCGTCAGAATCAGAACAGACCTCGCAACAATTTGGAACGAAGGAATGGTCCTTTTCACCCAGTGCCTATGCCGTATAGCCAGCTGCTACCATCTTTGATCCAGAGTTCTTTGGTGGAACCTAAAGCTCTTAAGCCAGTTCCAGAACCTTACCCTCCTGGGTATAATCCCCACGTGCAGTATGGTTATCATGGTGGATCTCCAGGGCATTCGACTGAAGATTGTAAAGCGTTTCAGGCGAAAGTACAGCAGTTGATTGACCAAGATCGCATTTCCTTTCGAGAAGGATTTCTGTTTGTTCATCCCAACCGCTCAGCTGTCTAAGCTCGTAGACTCGGAAAGTATTCCCCAGCAAAAGCCAGTGGTTCAGACAGGCGGGCGCCTCAGCATTGGCAGTCCTCAGACTTTTACACCATTTGCATTTGTAGTTTCTTTTCTGTTAGTTACTACTTGTTTTAAACATTGTATGTTTCGAATGGTGATAATAATAAAGTGACTATGCATTTTTCTGAATTAATCATGTCGCTGTCGCTCATTTACTGCATTGCACTGACACTTGCATTTTATTCACTCCACTTTATCCCTGTGACTAGCAAAGATTGGAGGGAGGATGACGAAACTGAAAACTCATAACCGATGATCGTATGCTTTCAGATAAGACCTTACCGATGACGTACAAGGCATTGTTTCAAATCCCCTAAACACTGGAGATATAAGGAGTTAGTCCCTTGTTAACCACTTCGAGCCAAGAAGTAGAAGTTTTTTCGGACTTTTAAACCCTCACATCTTAATCCGGGGCAGGGTAGTTGTCAGTTAGCTTGACCAAGCATTCAAGTCTTACAGAGGAGTGTTGTCTTTCAAAGACCAATCAGTTTATACCTTTCAAGAGGTCATGCCTCACCAATCAGGAGTGAGACAGTTACAATCCTTTCGGAGCAATCAAGACAACCAGTGTCACACGACTTTGTTCCAAAAGAAAGAAATAAGAGAGCCCACTAAGTAAAAAGAAAGAAAAGAGCTAGAAAGCTAATACTTAGGCAAAAATCAGGGCATCCCGCTGGACTTCAAAAGAAATCGAAAAAACGAAAAGAACTCAAAATGAGTCAGTCCAGGCAAAATTAGGGAATCAAAAGAATGAAAAAGAGGGGATAAAAAGAAAATTTTCCCCAGCGAGTCACAAAGTCGTGTACACAGACACCGAAAGCGAAGAAGGAGTAACTATCACCCCAGAAGAAAAACCTTGTGGATTCCTTAATTGTGGTTCTTACCATTCAACATACCTCTCGAAGAGGCGAGCGCTTGTGCCAGGTTAACTGAACCTTTAGGATCGGAGATCATCACGTAGAAGGGGTGGGTACAAATCAAAATTTGAGCCAAATATCCTTTGTTTCACGAACCGTGAACCCGACCACGATACAACCCTTAAAAGACCTAATTGAGGTAGGGTTATTCTGAAGCGCATTACGATAAGGTTGAGTAACCTGAATCCTTCTTGACTTGCTAGTCACATCCTTGTTGTGTTTTTCACTGACCACGTAAGCACTACGTTTGAACTTTGGCTCATTCGTCACTCACAATCACAACATGTAAATGAGTGACAGCTCAAATTTTTTCAAAATCTGCATAACCATCGCATTAAAATTACCATTCGTGAACAAACAATTTTAATTGCAGGATAGTAGTTGGCATGAAAGAAATTCCAACAGGGAATCGACAAGCAGGACTGAGTAATTCAGCAGTCTGAACCAGAAGGGTGTATGTTGTGAAGACCTATGAATCAGGGGCATTGATTTCCAGTAGGTTCAGAATCAGCTAGTCTGAGGACAAGTCCCGAAGCTTCAGTTGATCAGGGGCAATTTGTTTGAGAAGCAGTTGATCAGAGGTGAGTCTTCTCGAGAGCCAATCAGGGGCAGTTATGCAGAACGTTGAGATTTAAAAGCGGAACCTTCAGGTGGATAAGCAGATCAGGTTACGTCGCTAGAATGCTCATTCAGGGGCAAGTCACCGCAGAGATGTGTTGAAACCAGCTGGGTTGATAGAGGTTTAATGGAGATTGTTGCACCCCAAAATTTGACCAACATTTATTTATCCATCAAGTGTTTGAAGGTGGATACCTTCACCAGAAAGTTCAAGAGATCCCCAGAGGAATTGGTTGAAACCAAGGTTTTGTGCTTCATAGCTTGACAATTGTGGGAGCTCCTCAGATGATTCTGAGACTTTGAGAGTGAACTGGATGCTTTGAGAAAGTGTATGAGATGTCTTGAAAGCCATCATGAAGCCCAGAGAAGTCATTGTGCAAGAATTCAGAAAATTCAACCATGAATGGTAGAATTAGGGTTTTGACTGGGTCGACCCTAAGTCCACTAAAGATTTGGAGAAGGTTGAGACCCAATCCAAGGGCCATGAGATAATGGAATGATGCATGGATATTTTATAAAGATGATTCCTAGACCAACTCATCATGATTGAGGAGTTTGAGAAGTTTTGAGTTAGGGTTTCTGAGGATTGTCAGTGCAAAAACCCTAATTTGATCCCTATCTTCCAGGCAGTTTTAGCTCAAGATGTGATTGATATCTCATCTTCCCCACAACATGAATGTTGTAGAGCTTGTTCTAAGCTTTAATTTGAGTGGTGGAAGTCCTTGATAGGAGTTGCAGAGCTCAAGTTATGGTTTTGACAAATTACAGGTCAGCTGAGGTGTGTGAATCTGGGTCCTTGAAAGTCACCCAACTTGCAGACAACTTTTGCCCTAGTAGGATGATTCCTATGATTTCTTGGTCAACATGAATGTTGAAGGGAATCTTCTTAGCTTTAATTTGAGTGGTAGAAGTCCTTGATAGGATTTGTGGAACTCAACTTATGGTTTGAACAAGACAGGGGTATTTTGGTCATTTGTCAGTTATAGGTCATTTTAGCCAATGCCTAAAACTCCTATTTCCAAGCCTCAAATGGAAAAACTCAAAACATGAAAGTTGTTCAAAATGTGATTTTAAGTCTAGAAAGAAGGTCATAAATTGTTGGAAAAGCTCATAGCATGAAGTTGCATGATTGGTCAAAATGAACTAAAAATGGCATATAAGTTTAAAAAGTTGGAATTGGAAATTGATTTGGAGGATCTAGGAATCCAAATGGGGTCATCCAATATATCATTTTGATTGGAAAAACCATTCTAAAGACAATGGTTCAAGCACATTTTTGAGTTTAGTGGAAAAAATAAAAGTTATTTAAGGTTACTTATGATTAAAGAAACATAACCAAGTTGAATCAAGCTTGGAATGCAAGGGAAAGTGTAAGATGGTGCTGGAAACTTCCATTGAGTGCTATATAACCATGAAATGAACATTGAGCAAGGGTTGGATTCTCATCTTTTGGCAAATACCTCACAAATTCTCTCATTCTTTCTCATTGCATTTTGATCCCAATTCCACAAAACCTTCATCAAATCATCACCAATACTGATTTCACCATATTCAACCATCATCATGGATTAGAATTCAGCCAAGTTTGGATTGCAATTGGTCCAGTTTAGTGCACTTTCTTCATCAAGACACAAATTGCAATTTCAAGTGGATCTCAAGATTCAAGCGTGCTACACAAGATCTTTTGCATACAGAAAGATCATCATCAAGAAAAGATTGATTTTGGACAGTTTCAAGCATTGAAGAGAAGTGTAACCATTGCTGCCATCATCAAGTTGCAGGTTGGTGAATTCATTCGATTCTCTCTGTTTGCATAGTTTTAGATCATGTGGTTAGGGTAATTATGACTAGCAACCATTAGGGATGGATCTTGAGAAGTTAGAGCTCATTCTGAGGAGTTTGAGAATTTGACATCAATCTTTGAAGATCAAGAACTGGTTGGTTATTGAGTTTTATTATTAATGCGTTAGCTTAGGTTGATCAGTGATGCATAAGGACTAGTTTAATACCGAGAATTTGAGGTTTCGTGAGGATGAAAACCTTGAGCATTAATGGAGGATGAGCTTCGGGTTTGCAGTTTGAGGCTGTTTTAGTGCAAGCTGAGGGCATGGTTGTGTTTGGGGAGGAAAGCTGAGCAAGTTTGCTTTTTGCATGAGGGAGTTTGGATGAGAAACGAGAGAGAACAGGCTGGTAGAAGGTAGCTGCATGAGAGAGTCGTGCATGGCTGCATAAAACCCTAACCAGGTGTGAGGAAGAAGATAGCTGTCCGTCGTTGGATCAAGTCAAGGAAATTGACTGGGATGTTGATCGCACGGTTGTGGTTTAAACGCAGAAACGGAGGGAAACTTGAGCTAGCCAAACGACGTCGTTTGGTTTAGTGAAAATTCTGGGCTTACCCGCTTCATATCCGCACCCCCCCTCACGCGCTGGCCCAATTGAAATAACTATCTGGCCCTTCTATTTCCACCCCCTTCCCTTTTATATTATTTTGATTTCTTTTTAATTCTTTTAATGTTTTTGCAATCTTAAAAAATTCATAAAAAATTGATAAATGGCTCTTTTTTGTTCATTCTTTTTTCTATGTTGAGATAATTTTGTGTAGAAAAATATAAAAATAAAAGTGAAATTTTATTTTTAATGTAGAATTTATGGTGGTATTGTCTTTTAAGTAGGACAATTATTTTCTTTTGGTTGATACCTTATTTTGCAGGAATTTGTTTTAGGACCTTCCTTTAGTCTTTTTAATTCATTCTTTTTTGTGTAATTAGATATTGAACCCTAGTTTCATGTAGGATTTATCTCTTGATTGTTAGATTAAAATTTGATGTAGTTTGATTGTTAGACATTTAGGTGCTCTAATTAGGGTTTTAGGTTGTATAGGTAGACTTAAACAAAATTGTTTTGGGGTTTATAGGCCAAATTAGTGTATGGGGAATATATGGGTTAAGGGTAAGTATGTATAGAATCCCCTAGAATTTTACTAGAATATTGCATGGTGTTTTAGTATTTTTCATTGATTTTTGAATGTATGGATAGTATGTGTGTTGCTTAAAGGCATAAGTTGTATTGTTGTGTTTTCTTTCCTTCTCTTTTGAGTGTGTGAGCTTTGAGGATTGAGTTGAAGACCTTGTGGATCATCATGGAAGCTTTGAATACCTTGCAGAGGAGTTTAGCATAGCTTTTGTTGTTTTGTTTATAGGTTTATAGGTGCATAGGCAGAGCCCTAGGTAGAATACTTTGTTCAATAAACCAGGAGTGTATTGTTCACCTCCTTTCTTCTCTATGACACAGAGTCCCTTAAGGGCATTCACCTCTCTCCTTTGGAGGGATCAGTGACCTTGCCCTCTGAGGTAGAACTTTGAGAGAGCCTTTCCTTTGATGTTAAGTCCTCAATGGCATCCTTTGGAAGTCAGTGAGTACTGTAACATCCTCACCTCATCTTATTGACTGAATCTTGTTTGCTGGAGCATTGGAGCCATTGAAGATAGAAGCTGAGGCCTTGAAGAGGATGATTCCTTGAAGATTATTGAAGTCTGAGGACTCTGTAAAGATCAAGTTGGTGCCTGAAGATCCCTGAAGATAGTGAAGCCTGAAGGTAGAGCTGATCAAAGGAGCTGAAGCTCAAAGGGAAAAGATGAGTTGATACTCATGTTGTAGGGTTGATACCTGGAAAGCAAGTGATCTCTGAAGTCTGAAGACTGGGTTGCTGCCGGAGGAGCTGAGGCTTTCTTCTGTTTTCTTTGATGTATTGTGTGTTTTGTCTGATTTGTCTGCTGCATTAGACTAAGCCCATTTAGAATAAGTTCAGTCTAAGAGCATGAGTGCATCTGATTGTATTGTTATTGCTTGGCTTTGCTTGCGGGTATTCGGTAGAGCCCAGCTCCCTTGCCCATGTGTTTATTTTGCTTGATAGCATGATGTCATTCTCTGTCTATATGATTGCAGTTTACTGTTTTTGCTCGATGGCATGTTGTTTATTTTGATTACTGTTATTTCATGACTGGCTTGAGGTTGAGACGAGCTTGTGGAGGCTGAAGCCCCACACACATTTCCTCCCTCACTTGCATTGCATGCATTTCACTGTTAAAGCTGATGCTTTTGTCTGTTTTGGTGTATCATTGACATGATCCCTTAGGACTCTCATTTCCTCTGATGAGGATTTGATGATAGACTTTTAGGTTGAAGCCTATGCATGATAACATCTAGGAGTTCCCTGTTTAAACCTCAACCATAGGATGAATCCATGGCATGATAACAGTAGGACTTGATAGTCTCCCTCCTAGTTGGGCCTGTTCTCTTCTCGTCTCGAAACAGTTTAAGATACAGTAATCATGAATGATTTCTTTCGTACGTTACGAGCCTTAAGCTATCTGAGAAAGGATTGTGGGAGAGTTTCTTTTCCACAGTCTGGATGTTTAGTATGGTACCCTTTGGGTGACATGCGACGCATTCACTCTCAGGTCATAGTCTCTAGTGCGGTTGAGATCGCAAACACTATAAAAAACACTTCTTTTAGGAGATAAGTCGTAGTTTCCCGAACTACGTTTGCTCTGATCTTTCATACCAGATGAAAGTACGTAGGCATAGGATGCGATGTCCTAGCGAGCAACCTTCCCCACCTCCACCCGTAGTTAGCCGAACTACGTTGACTCTGATTTCTCGTTCCAGACGAGAATACGTAGGCATAAAGCGCGACGCTTTGCCAAGTCATTCTTCTTTTCTTTTTCAGCCAGCCTTGATAGGTAGATAGATTATAACCAACCCGTCCAAGTAAACAAACAAGCGAGGATCCCGTCGAGTACGACGGACGTGAGGGGTGCTAATACCTTCCCCTTGCGTAACCGACTCCCGAACCCAGACAATGGTTGCGACGACCTTGTCTTACCCTTATTCGTCAGGTTTTTCCGATCGTTTCCTTTCCCGCTCTGAGGGATAAATAACGAAAGGTGGCGACTCTTCTGTCATGCCGGCACCTTATTTTCGCGCAAGCGACAGCTGGCGACTCTGCTGGGGATCTCAGGTGTTTCCCTATGCGAGTCTCGCCTTGGATTTTCTTCCTAGCTGCCTGGGACCGTCCCCAGTAGCTGGCGACTCTGCTGGGGACTCCAACGGTTCCCTGCGAGTCAATCCTATCGTTTGTATGTTTGCTTGTTGGGTTGCGTTTATTTACCGCATTTTTACTTCTCGCACTTTATTTCCCGCATTTTATTTCCAGTATAATATGATTATTTGTGCTGTTGTGGGATGGGAGTTCTGATTGAGTGAGAAGCCAGACCCAGGCTTGAGTGCACCATAGACTTAGAGTGGAAATTAGTGGGCGCGTGCTTGCTTTGCAGGCACTAGTGTCTCATGAAATCCACGCTCAGACGAGGTTCATCCGGTTGGCTTCACTTTCAACCCTTTGGGTTGAGACGGTTGCTGGTTTGGTGGATTGTCGACTCTGGGGACCGATCATTTGTGATTCAGCTAAGTGAGGCCTCTTCAGGACTTGATGATGCCACTCCTTCTGGGAATCGTATCATCAGTTTTGAAAGTCTGTGACGCTGATGAACGCATAGGATGCCGTACCTTGAGTCAGTTTAGGTTCATACCTGTGAGTGGGACTGGGTTTATTGCAGGAAACTTAGACCTTCAGACTACCTGGTTTTCTTGACAGTAAATCATTTATGTTGGGTTCTCAGTTGCAGACATGTTCTTGATAGAGCAAGAGGTTTTTGATCAGAGGATCTTGTCGTCGGGTGTTTGTCTGTTCTTGATAGAGCAGGCTTTTGGCCAGTATGTTATCATCAGTGGTTTGTTCTGGATGGAACAGATTTTGAGTGAGGTCTGAAGACCTCATCGGCGGATGTTATTTGTTCTTGATAGGGCAGATTTTGAGCGAGGTCTGAAGATCTCATCAGCAGCTGTGTGTTTGTTCTTGATAGGGCAGATTGTGATTTTGGGGTCTGAAGACTTCAACAGGTGTTCCTTGATCTTGCACCCGGGGTCCTTATTATCAGTCACTTACTCTTGTCAGAACAGAATTTTGATCTCGGTCCTATCAGATGGTTATTCTCAGCAGATCAGATCAGTGGTTTACACCGGGGTTTCCTTCTCATCAGCGACTGTTGATACCGAATCTCCACAGCAGCCACCTGGATATATTATTGCATACCTACATTTTGCATTAGTTTACGCATTCATCTGCATTCCATTAACGTGTGTCTGTGTTGCAGGTACCGTTTCCCCGATCCAGGATTTCCCGCCTCCTACTGTTGTTATGGCCTCTCTCAGGAAGACTGTTGCGTACAAGTTCCCGACCCCCGATGTGTCGAAGCTGACTGGTTTGATAGCCCTGGCAGGGGATTCTGTGAAGGATAGGTTCAGGAAGTCTTATGGCAGGTTGCTTAGTCTGGTTTGCAGACCTTCTACGTTCGAGTTGAACGGGTTACATGCTCTTCTGCAGTTTTATGACCCTCCCTTGAGGTGTTTCACTTTTCATGACTTCGTTCTCGCGCCGACATTGGAAGAGTATGCTGATATGCTGGGTGTGCCTGTCAAAAGGCAGATGCCTTTTGTCCACGTGGATGCTGAGCCTGATTTGGTTAGCTTGGCTTCCTCACTCCATTTGAGCGCTTCTGAGTTAGTGGTAACGAGTTGGAACAAGGTCCCAGGGTTCTCTCTGCAGTTTCTGATAGCTAAGGCTCAACAGTGTGCTAAGGACAAATGTTGGGACGCCTTCAACGCCATCCTTGCTCTATGCATATATGGCATTATCCTATTTCCCAACATGCCTGATTTCGTAGATTTTGATGCATTCCATATCTTCGCCTCAGGGAATCCAGTCCCTACTCTGATCGGAGACGTTTATCATTCGGTGCATTATAAGAATGAGAACCGGAGAGGAAAGAATGTTTCATGCTGCGTACCGTTGTTGTACAAGTGGTTTGATAGTCATTTGCCCAAGAGGGGTTCTTCTGTCTTGTCTGCAGCCACAGCTGAGTGGCCTGAGCGTCTAATGAGCTTGTCGGCAGAAGACATTGTTTGGTTCGTTGACAGAGGCAGGTTAGGCACCGAGATGATCTTCAGTTGTAATGGGTTTCCTAACGTACCCCTGATAGGTAGGAAGGGTTGTATCAACTACAACCCATCATTTCTAGTTCGTCAGTTTGCATATGCTTTGAGGACTCCACCGAAGGAAGAAGAGGTACGGGAATCTCTGTACCTCACGGGTATTCTAGAGGGGGATTTGTTGTCCAAGCTTCAGTATGCGTGGAACAATATCAGCACGAGAGGAAAGCCTTTGTTGGGGAAGAGCAACAACCAAGCTTACCCTCCTTATTCAGATTGGATCAGAGCCAGAGCCAGCACTATAGGGATGCCATTCCCTCATGTCAGACCAGAGAGTCCTCCATCAGTCGAAGAGCTTACCACCGTGTCCATTCATTAACACAACCAGGTATTAGCTGAGCGGGATGAACTGAAGAGGGCAAATGCAGAATTAGAAAAGGAGTTAGTTCAGCTTCGAAGTGAGAGGAACGAAGCCGTGCATGCTCTCAAAAAGCAAACAGAGTCGGTGAGCCAGCTGAGTGCAGACTTGGCAAAGCAGATTGCTGATCGGGAACGCTTAGGTCAAGACTTCAGAGCTGCTAATGATGTGCTAGCTACGAAGAAGCAGCATTTGGAGGAAGCATATCGGAGAATATCTAAGTTCGACCAGCACTGGAAGACCTCCATGGCTACCAGGAAGGAGCGAGAAGACAAGCTGATGCTGCAGATTTCTAAGCTAGAGACCGAAGTGAAGGACAGTGAGCGGAGGTTTGATGAAGAGACCGCCCGCAGATACTCCGCTGAAGCCCGTCTCAACAAAGCCATTGCTAGCCTGAAGGAGCATAAGCTGATGTTTGAGTCTAAGAAGCGGAAGCTGGAGGATTGCTTTGGCGAGGGCGCTTGGGAGAGTTCAGTTCAGGGGCTTCAGCATACTATCAGGCAGAGGGAACTACTCGTCGAGGGGTTGCTCACTTCGCCAGATCATTCGGAGACAAAGGAGTTATTAGCAGAGTATCGCGCCCGTGGCCGTACTTGACTAGTTATATCCCTGTTATTTTTTTATCTTTGATGTATGCTGACCATCACCAGGCTTGTTGGCTGAGGTCATGCTGTTGATTTGTACTCGCTGATACTGTGTACTGCCTCAACCGGCCTTTCCATATATATATGAGATTGATGTTTCCATGATTGGGCTCGGATTTCTTCTTCCTCTTGTTATTATCAGCACCGTCACTAAGACACTAGGATCGGGGAAAAATCACTCACGCACACAGACACACGCATGCATCTGCATGGAGCATATTTGCATGATGTATATCTTATTGCTTTTCCTAACCTTTATTACTTTCAGGTTTCTCAGGTTCCGAGCTGCTTTCGATCTCCAGGATTGATCAGAGACTCATCCACCGCTACTCAACTCGCGCTAATCAGACGAGAATCATGGACCAGGTACAGTCAGATGTTCAAGAACTCCGTGAGCGGATGGATCGTTTTATGGAACTGATGCAGGTGGTCGTGAATGGTCAAGACCAGCTTCGTACTTTGGTTCAACCTCTTATCTCCAGGGTTGACAGTAATGGAATACTTCATGGAGGGGCCGTGCCTACTCCTCCTCCAGGAGATACTCCACAGAACGTTGTTCCTGCTGCCGGGGGCAACGGCAGTGCTAACGGCAATCTGATGACTAATCTCGGACTCAACGCGGCCGGCGCCATCAATGGTAGTTTGGGAGCCAATGTTAACATAGGGCCGGTCAACGGCAATGCTGGTGCAGGAAATCTGGTGGTGCCTCAACCGTGGCTGGAGGACCATCAGGATGATATATTCTCTCAGAGAGGTGTAGAAGCAGAGTTGAATGCTGAAGCTCGACTCAGGTTCAAGGCACTGGAAGACAAGATGAGAAGCATAGAAAATCAGAACACATTGGGCGTTGACATGTCCAACCTCGGATTGATTGCTGACTTTAAAGTGCCCCACAAGTTCAAGGTGCCTACCTTTGAGAAGTATAAGGGCACTACTTGTCCCCGGGTCCACCTCCGATCTTATTATAGAAAGATGTCCGCTTATTCTGACGATGAGAAGCTGCTGATGCACTTCTTTCAGGATAGTCTTTCTGGCCCATCGCTCGAATGGTATATGGGCTTGAAGCCCGCTACTGTGCGCACCTGGAAAGATCTTGCAGAAGCATTTGTCCTCCACTATCAATATAATAGCGACTTGGCTCCCAACCGAGTTCAGCTTCAGAACCTCTCACAGCGGAACAATGAAAGCTTCAAAGAGTACGCCCAGCGGTGGCGTGAATTGGCTGCTCGGGTTCAACCGCCGATGGTTGAGCGTGAGCTGGTACAAATGTTCGTGGCTACCCTTCCCGGAATCTATTATGAAAAACTGGTCAGTGGCATGTCTGGAACATTCTCGGCTCTTATCACTTTGGGCGAGCATGTTGAGAACGGTATAAAGATCGGAAAAATTCAGGGCGAATCATCCTCAGCTGGAGGAGGTAGCAAGAAACCCTATACTGGCAAGCGTCGAGAGGGAGATGCCAGTGCTGTCACTAATGCTAGGAGAAAGGGCAAGGGCCCTCAGCCTCAAATTGCTAGCATAAACATTCCAGCTGCTCCACCGCAGCCGCAGCAGCAGCAACCCCAGCAGCAGAATAATCAGGGGTATAAAAGATATCAGAATCGGGCTCCCCTGGCAAGCCGTCATTTTGATACTCCACCTATGTCATATGCACAGCTTCTGCAAACGCTGCTTCAGCTCCAATTAGTTCAAAAGAGGACATTGGCTCCCTTAACAGGGGCACCACCACCGGGGTATGATGCCAGTGCTACTTGTGAATTCCATACTGGGGCACCTGGCCATACGGTTGAGAATTGTAAAGCTTTTAAGCACAAAGTCCAGGACCTGGTGGACGCCAAGGTTATCAACTTTTCTGACAACGTGCCTAACGTCACCAAAAACCCGATGCCTCACCATAAGGGGGGCGGAGTGAATGCTGTTATCACTGAGGAGAGTTCAGACTTGCTGACTGATGTCAAAGATTTGAAGACGCCGTTGAGTTTTGTCAAGGCTAAGCTGCTGAAGAAGGGCTTCTTTCCTGGATGCGGAGAGTTGTGTATGGCTTGTGCTACACGTCCTGATGGGTGTGAGCAGCTGATCGAAGGTATCCAAAGTTTGGTGTCCGAGGGTATTTTGCAATTCAGCTGAAGCATCGAGAGTGCATTAGGGGAAGTTGTGCTGAAGCAGGCAGACGAAGTTGCTACCATTACCATTCCTCGCCACCCTATTACCATTTCTGCGCCTCGTCCACCTACCATCACCATCACCAGGGCCGGACCAATCCCATTCGAGAGTACCAATGCCGTTCCATGGCATTATGGCGCCGAGGTTTATTGTAATGGTCAAAAGATAGAGCTTGAGCCGTTCATGTCAACTATGCAGAATCTTACTGAGGTCAGTGGTATCACTAGAAGCGGAAGAGTGTTTGCGCCAGCAGAGGTTGCAGCGGAGAAGGTGGTCCGGGCCGACGCTGTGGATAAGGGTAAAGGTAAAGCTGTTGAGGAGGTCCCTGCAGGGGCAGAAAAAGACTTGCTAGTTAAAGATGCTGAAGAGTTCATGCGACTAATCAAGAAAAGTGACTACAAAATTGTAGATCATCTTCATCAGACTCCGTCAAAGATCTCGATTCTTAACTTGTTGCTGTGTTCTGAAGCGCACCGCAATGCATTATTGAAGGTATTGAATGCTGCATACGTGCCGCAGGAGATATCAGTAAATCAACTCGAGGAGGTGGTGGCCCATGTTAATGCTGGTAATGGGCTGGGATTTACAGATCTGGAGCTGACTCCTAAGGGAAGAGATCACAATAGCGCCTTGCACATCTCGATAGAGTGCAGAGGCACGATTATGTCACATGTCCTGGTGGATACGGGTTCCTCGCTTAACGTGCTCCCGAAGAAGGCACTGATGAAGTTGGATACCCGTGGGTTGCTGTGCACGCCCAGTGATCTGGTCGTGAAAGCCTTTGACGGAACCAAGCGCCACGTCTTCGGAGAATTGACTCTGCCAATTCAAGTTGGTCCAGAGACGTTCAATGCGGTTTTCTATATCATGGATATCATGCCCGCCTATAGTTGCCTTTTAGGTCGGCCATGGATCCATTCTGCTGGTGCCGTGACGTCCACGCTGCATCAGAAGCTTAAATATGCTGTTGGAGGCAGCATAGTGACAGTCTGTGGAGAGGAGGACATCATGGTAAGCCACCTGTCGTCCTTTAAATACGTTGAAATGGATGGTGAGATCCATGAGACTCTTTGCCAGGCATTTGAGACCGTCAGGGTGAAGGAGGTAGCTCCCGTCGTCGCAGAGAAGCAGGAGATGAATCTTTCCTCGTTTAAGGAAGCTCGGGCTGTTATCGAAGCTGGTTCCACCCCAGGCTGGGGGCATGTCTTGGATATACCAATCAAACAGGATAGGTTTGGATTGGGATATTCTCCTGAAGCTGAAGCTTCATCTTCTTCTGGCAGCTCGTCTCGTGGGAAAGGGCCGATCCTATTCACCAAGGGGGGAGTAATTTTCGAGAGCATCAACGCAGCGTCGGAGGATAGCGGAGACAGTGATTGCGATCTTGACGCTTGGATTCAACCGAGCAAGCCAGGCGAGCGCCTCCACAATTGGACCATCAAGGAGATTATCAAGCTGACAAGTGAAGAGTAATGATTTGCTTTTTACAATCTTTGTACAGCCCTATGTCCTGCCCGGGGCATAGTGGTTTTACTGTCTGGGCCTTGTTGGATTATGTGTATGCATTTTGTTAATAAATAAAAGGCGTTTTCTTCGTAATCAAATATTGTGTTCTCTGTTATTCCTATTTTATGTTTATTTCGAAAAAACAGCAAAATGGCAACGAGGTTCGTGCTGACCTGCATATTCCTGCTTTAAACTTAACCCTTGTTATTGCAGGATCCACGTAACAAACGACATCGACTCTGGACCCTCTACGGCTCACTACGACTTTGATTGCCCGATCTATCAAGCCGAGGATGAGATTGATGAAGACGAAGACCTTCCGGAAGAATTGGCCCGCTTGTTGAGACAAAAGGAGAAGGTTATTCTGCCTCACGAGGAGGATATTGAGATCATAAATCTGGGTTCTGAGGAGCTCGTCAGAAATGTCAGAGTGGGGGCTGCGCTGCAGAATGATGTCAAGCATAGACTGGTCGAGATGCTTCGAGAGTATAGTGATGTCTTTGCTTGGTCATATGAGGATATGCCCGGACTTGACACTGATATCGTGGTTCATCGCTTGCCGTTGCGGGAAGATTGCCCTCCAGTCAAGCAGAAGCTCAGGAGGACGAGACCAGACATGGCTGTAAAAATCAAAGAAGAAGTCCAGAAGCAGTTGGACGCAGGATTTCTAGCCGTTACCACTTACCCTCCGTGGGTCGCCAACATAGTGCCTGTACCGAAGAAGGACGGTAAGGTACGCATGTGCGTCGATTATCGGGATTTGAACAGGGCGAGCCCTAAGGATGATTTCCCGTTGCCTCATATCGATGTGTTGGTCGACAATACAGCCCAGTTTTCCGTGTTTTCGTTCATGGATGGCTTCTCCGGTTACAATCAGATTAAGATGGCACCTGAGGACATGGAGAAAACGACGTTCATCACCCCCTGGGGCACATTCTGCTATAAGGTAATGCCCTTCGGTCTGAAGAACGCAGGAGCCACTTACCAGCGAGCAATGGTAACTTTGTTTCATGATATGATTCATCATGAGATTGAGGTCTATGTTGATGACATGATTGCAAAGTCCCAAACGGAGGAAGAGCATCTGGTCAATTTGTTGAAGCTGTTTGAAAGGCTTAGGAAGTTCAGGCTGAGGCTGAATCCTAACAAGTGCACTTTCGGAGTGCGGTCCGGAAAGTTATTGGGGTTTATCGTTAGTGAACGAGGTATTGAAGTTGATCCTGCGAAAATAAAAGCTATCCAAGAAATGCCAGCGCCGAGAACAGAGAAAGAAGTTCGCGGTTTCCTGGGCCGAATAAACTACATTGCAAGGTTTATCTCTCAGCTCACAGCCACTTGTGAACCGATGTTCAAGCTTTTAAAGAAAGATCAGGCGGTTACTTGGAATGAGGATTGCCAGAAGGCGTTCGACAAAATAAAGCAGTATCTTCAAGAACCTCCAATACTGATACCCCCAGTGGCTGGACGACCATTAATCATGTACCTGACGGTTCTGGAGAATAGTATGGGGTGTGTTCTCGGTCAGCACGACGAGACGGGCAGAAAAGAGCATGCCATTTATTATTTGAGTAAAAAGTTCACTGAGTGTGAATCTCGATACTCGATGCTGGAGAAGACGTGTTGTGCATTAGCTTGGGCTGCCAAACGTCTACGACAGTATATGCTCAACCACACCACTATGCTGATTTCGAAGATGGATCCGATCAAGTACGTCTTCGAGAAGCAGGCTCTTTCGGGCAGGATTGCCAGATGGCAAATGGTGTTAACAGAATATGATATTCAGTACGTCTCTCAGAAAGCCATTAAGGGAAGCGTATTGTCTGATTACCTTGCCGAACAGCCAATCGAAGACTACCAGCCGATGAAGTTCGAGTTCCCTGACGAGGACATTATGTTTCTCAAGGCGAAGGATTGCGATGAGCCATTGCCCGATGAGGGACCAGATAGGAAGTCTCAGTGGAAGTTGATATTCGACGGAGCGGTTAATTCCTATGGAAGTGGTATCGGGGCTATCATCACGACTCCTCATGGATCCCACATCCCGTTTACTGCGAGACTGACGTTTCCAGTTACCAACAATGAAGCCGAGTACGAAGCATGTATTATGGGTCTAGAAGAGGCAATTGATTTGAGAATCAAGAATCTAGACGTATATGGTGACTCAGCGCTTGTAATCAATCAGATTAAAGGGGAGTGGGAAACTCGTCAAGCGAATCTAGTGCCGTACATGAATTATGCCAGGAGGCTGCTTCCGTTCTTCGATCGAGTGGAACTTCATCATGTACCCAGGGCTGAAAATCAGATGGCTGACGCCTTAGCCACACTGGCTTCAATGTATAAAGTCAATTACTGGAATGAGGCTCCAAGAATTGTACTCTCGCGTCTTGATAGACCGGCATTTGTGTTTGCGATCGAGGACGCCACCGACGGCAGGCCATGGTTCCACGACATCCAGAACTTCCTTATGACTAAGGAGTATCCTGCGGGTGCGTCAACCCAGGATAAGAAGACTCTAAGGAGGCTATCTGGAAACTTTTATCTCAATCCTGATGGAGTGCTGTATAAGAGAAACCACGATCTCGTGCTGCTCAGATGTGTAGATGAGAAAGAAGCGAGTATGCTCATGGAAGAAGTCCATGAGGGCACATTTGGCACGCACGCCGGCGGGCATGCCATGACGAGAAAGATCCTGAGAGCAGGGTATTACTGGCTGACGATGGAGTCGGATTGCTTCAGATTCGCGAAGAAATGTCATAAGTGCCAGATTTATGCTGATAAAGTTCATGTGCCGCCATGCCCATTGAATGTCATGTCCTCCTCTTGGCCGTTCTCCATGTGGGGAATCGACATGATAGGCAAGATCGAGCCCACTGCATCCAATGGTCATCGTTTTATTCTGGTAGCTATCGACTACTTCACCAAATGGGTGGAGGCAGCCTCGTACGCTAATGTGACCAAGCAGGTGGTAGCTAAATTCATAAAGAGGGACATCATCTGTCGCTATGGAATTCCCGAGCGGATCATTACTGATAATGGTTCGAATTTGAATAACAAAATGATGAAGGAGTTGTGCCAGAGCTTCAGGATTGAACACCACAACTCATCTCCTTACCGGCCAAAGATGAATGGCATTGTTGAAGTGGCCAACAAGAACATAAAGAAGATTGTTCAGAAGATGGTTGTGACGTATAAAGATTGGCACGAGATGCTGCCGTTTGCCTTGCACGGTTATCGTACGACGGTGCGTACGTCGACCGGGGCAACTCCTTTCTCCTTGGTGTACGGTATGGAAGCTGTCCTACCGCTAGAAGTGGAGATTCCCTCTTTGCGAGTTTTGGTTGATGTAAAACTCGATGAGGCAGAATGGATTACGAATCGCTTGAACCAGCTCAGCCTGATGGACGAGAAGAGGTTAGCATCGATTGCATTTGGTCGTCTGTACCAAAGCCGAATGAAGAAAGCTTATGATAAGAAGGTGCGTCCTAGAAGCTTTCAGACGGGTGATCTCGTCCTGAAGAAGATCCTTCCGCCACACTCCGATCACCGGGGCAAGTGGACTCCGAATTACGAAGGGCCGTATGTCGTCAGCAAGGTCTTCTCAGGAGGAGCTTTGTTGTTATCCACGATGGATGGCGAAGATTTTGCATCCCCGGTGAACGCGGACGCGGTTAAAAAATACTTTGCTTGAAAGAGACCCGCTGGACAAAAAAGAAAGAGTCCAGGCAAAAAGGGGCATCCCGGCGAACCAAAAACAGAATAAAAGGTTCGGGCAAAAATTAGGGATATATTGAAAAAATGTACACCCGCGAAGTCGAAAACCTACACTGGGCGGCTTCGGCAAAAAAGGGTATCCCGGTGAACTGAAAACCCGTAAAGGGTGGTTCACGCAAAAGTTAGGGATTTGAATAAGCAAATGATTGCGTTCCGCGTACGGACTTTCATTGTTTAGTGGTTCGGAAGACCTGAGGGCCGTTTATCTGAATCAATCTCTTCCAAAGCTGAAGCGTCGGAGAAGTACCAAAGTCGAGTGGGTCTTAGAGGGATCAACTCATGGTGTTCGTCTACGCCTCGTTGCCAACATTTGTATATACTGATGTATATTTATGTTTTCTTTTTGCGCGGCTTCCTCATTCCAGGAGCTGGCCTCTGTTGTAAAACATTTTTGCCCGTTCAAGGGTTCACCATCAATAAAATGCACATTATTCAGCAATTCTGCTTGCCTGTTTAGCATTTATCTGTTTTGTTTGCGAATGAAAACGCCGATGTTTTTTGATAAAATGTGCATACATAAACTTACGGGCCTAGGCCCATTGATTGTTGAAACAATTAATTAACTGAATATTGTCACGAGATAATAACCTGGATAGGCCCCTTTGAGAAGGGTATCTTGTCTGTTTGTTTGTGTTGTTGCAGGTGTAGCACCTTCTAGAGGATATGCCGTGCGTATCCCCGAAGCAGGGCGAATCCTCCTTCTCCAGCAGAGTTCAGTAGTCTCTCCTCCGCAGAATTAGAATCAGAATAGTGAGCATTGATATATCTCCCCAGGCGGAGAGGATTCTCTTCCCCAAGCAGACGCATCCTGAAGGAGCATCACCCACGCCAGCTGAGCCAAGCACCGAAGAATGATGTCGTCTTTCCCCAGCACCGGGTCGCAAGTGCAGATTTCATAGAAGTGTTCGGGTGCCGAAGCTCGTTGTTTCCCAGTAAAGTCTCCAGCGGAATTGAGATTCCCCACCAGAATCAGGCTCTCTCTTGAAGTTGGATGATTCCCTCTTCCCTAGTAGAGTATTGGAACAGCTGATGTTGTATTCCCCTGCAGAGTTGTACTCTCCCCCGAAGTCAGATGATTCTTTCTTCCCCGGCGAAATTGAAGTTCCGCACAAGAGTCGTACTCTCCAGTGAAGTAGAATGAGTTCTCTCCCCGGCTGAGTCTGCGGAAGAGCAGAATTCTTGGAAGCAGCTGGGACCATGAGTGGGTTTTCCCTAGCAGATGTTGAACAGCTGATGCTGTATTTCCCCAGGGTCGCGCTCTCTCCAGCGAAGCAGAATGAATTCTCCTTCCTCAGCCGAGTTTGCAGATGTCCAAGAGAGCCGAGTCTTTGGAAGTTGATCAGATCATGATTGTTTTTCCCCAGTGGAGTATTGAGCAGCTGAGGTTGTTTCCCCACAGAGTTATCCCCCCAGAAGAGTAGCCGAGACGGCCGCGCAGTTTATTCTCGCGATAGATACCCGCAGGTCCGAGTTCTCGTAGAGCTTCGTCCCCCCGCAGCAGATCAACCGAAGTTATTTTCCATGCAGCAGTCCGCGGAAGATCAATTCCCCAGACAGAGCCTGATTGACATTGGCATGTTCACGTTCTCCTCAGCAGGACGATTCCTCTATCTGAGTAGCTCTTTCTCCTTGACAGGAGAATCTCCCCTCGGCATTTATTTTGCTGACGAGGTCGCATCATTGTGCATGACTGCATAGCATTTAGCACTGCATAGCATTGTACAGGATTGCATAGCATTTAACATAAACGCATATCATTCCCACCGTGTGGGGCATAGCGCAGAAGCATATGCATCATAAGCATGATCTAGGTTACTATCATTCTTGTCTTACAGGTGTTCCACCAAGAGACCAGTTGCTCAGGACGATCCCTGATATTCTCCCCAACAAGGTCGCTTCCTTGAGATGATTCCCGAGACCCCGGTGTGATCCCCACAGTCGCTTGGCTCAAGATGATTTTTGAGATCCCCAGCGAAGTCTTCAGTTCAAGATGATTCTTGAATTCCTTAGCAGAGTCGTTTGCTTAAAATGATTCTCAAGACCTCGGCGCAGCTTCCCGAGTTGATTGCTTAGGATGATTCTTGAGCTCCCCAGTAGCGTCCCCAGCAGGAGTTGCCCAGGAAGATTCCAGGGATCCCTAGCAGAATAAAGTATCCAGAATGGTTATCAATTCAGGATGATTCTTGAAGGTGCCCGACGGATTTGTTTGTTCAAGATGATTCTTGAAGTCCTTAGCAGCGCGATATGTCTGCTCCAACAGCGATGTCTAATCTGAGGATGGATTTCGTAAACGCCTGAGGGCGGTATCAGAAGGTTCCCGTGAGCTCAGATGTCCTTGTTGATGAATCAACGTGTGGCTGAAGACAAGGTTCCAAAGTTTGTAGATATAACAAGATGATCCGTGTTGGTCTGAAGACCAAGTCAGTTGTCCTAAGGAGATGATTGATTGCGATCAAGTGAATGATATTTCTTCTGACTGAAGTCGAAGATGTTTCTCCAGCTGAAGCGGAGTTTTTCCTGAAGGCAAGGTGTTTGAATCCCCGTAGAGTCATGAATGGCTCAGGATACCACGTCTCTGACTGAAGTCATAGATTTCCCAAGCTGAAGCGAAGGTGCCTAAGGGCAAGGTTATCCCCAAGGTCATGAATGACCTAGGATTCATTTTTCAGACTGAAGGCCGAAGTATATCCCTGACTGAAGTCTCGGATTCTCTATAGCAGAGGCGGAGTTGCCTGAAGGCATATCCATGTATCCTTGAAGGCCAAGGACCATTTCTTTAGACTGAAGTCGAAGATACCTCCTGCAGAGTTGCCGACGGGCAAAGTTTACATCCTTGAAGGCTAAGGATGTTGTTTCCAGCTGAAGCTGGAATAGCCGACGGGCAGGGTTTCATCTTTCTTCAGAAGAACTTGAAGATTCTCCAGCGGATCTGGAGTGGCCAGGGGCCAGGGTTCCATCTGTCTTCAGAAATACTTGGAGATTTGTTCTAGCTGAAGCTGGAAGTGGCCAGGGGCCAGGGTTTCATATATCTTTAATGTTGAAGTTCTACGATGGGCAGTGTGCAGCAGTATTCCGATGATTCGTCATGGTTCTGAGGGTGAACCCCAGATCAGAGTGTGCTCGGTTAAGTCTCCCATTCCCAGCGGAGTAGTTTCAAATACGCGAGTGTACCTTTTATTCCATTTACCAGGGGTGAACCCCAGGTCAGAGCATGTTTGTGTTCGACGGCGAGGTTGAATGTTGTCTGACGGCGAGGTCAGATTATGATTTGTTCGACGGCGAGGTTGAACGTTTTGATTTGACGGTGAGGTCAGATCATCATTTGTCCGACGGCGAGGTTGGATGTTTGTTCGACGGCGGGGTTGAACGTTTGGATTTGACGACCAGATCAGATTATATTTTCTCCAGCGGCGAGGTTGGGTGTTTGTTCGACGGCGAGGTTGAATGTTTGACGACGAGGTCAGATCCTTTAAATCCCCAGCAGAGATGATGTCTGTGCGACGGCAATGTCCAGTGTCTCTCAGAGCGATGTTTGTTTCCGACGGCGATGCGGGGTGTGTCAGTTAGTTCAGTTCTCCAGCGGTGATGTTGGATGGTTCGTTCTCCAGCGGCGATGTTGGGTATTTTCGTGATTCAGTTCTCCAGCGGTGATGTTGGACGTATAGTTTGTTTCTGACGGCGATGTCAGATCAGTATCTCTCCAGCTAGCGGCCGTGCAGCTAGCATTGCAATATTCGAAGATTTGTTCCCCGCAGAGTACCGTGTGGTCGCGCAGTTGGCAAATTTTCGGGTTTACTGGTATTCAATCGTCTCGCACCTTGATTGGTTGAGAGCCGTTCGCTTCTCACCCAGTCAGGTTCAAGCCGTTTGAATAGGGGCAGCTGTTGCACCCCAAAATTTGACCAACATTTATTTATCCATCAAGTGTTTGAAGGTGGATACCTTCACCAGAAAGTTCAAGAGATCCCCAGAGGAATTGGTTGAAACCAAGGTTTTGTGCTTCATAGCTTGACAGTTGTGGGAGCTCCTCAGATGATTCTGAGACTTTGAGAGTGAACTGGATGCTTTGAGAAAGTGTATGAGATGTCTTGAAAGCCATCATGAAGCCCATAGAAGTCATTGTGCAAGAATTCAGAAAATTCAACCATGAATGGTAGAATTAGGGTTTTGACTGGGTCGACCCTAAGTCCACTGAAGATTTGGAGAAGGTTGAGACCCAATCCAAGGGCCATGAGATAATGGAATGATGCATGGATATTTTATAAAGATGATTCCTAGACCAACTCATCATGATTGAGGAGTTTGAGAAGTTTTGAGTTAGGGTTTCTGAGGATTGTCAGTGCAAAAACCCTAATTTGATCCTTATCTTCCAGGTAGTTTTAGCTCAAGATGTGATTGATATCTCATCTTACCCACAACATGAATGTTGTAGAGCTTGTTCTAAGCTTTAATTTGAGTGGTGGAAGTCCTTGATAGGAGTTGCAGAGCTCAAGTTATGGTTTTGACAAATTACAGGTCAGCTGAGGTGTGTGAATCTGGGTCCTTGAAAGTCACCCAACTTGCAGACAACCTTTGCCCTAGTAGGATGATTCCTATGATTTCTTGGTCAACATGAATGTTGAAGGGCATCTTCTTAGCTTTAATTTTAGTGGTAGAAGTCCTTGATAGGATTTGTGGAACTCAACTTATGGTTTGAACAAGACAGGGGTATTTTGGTCATTTGTCAGTTATAGGTCATTTTAGCCAATGCCTAAAACTCCTATTTCCAAGCCTCAAATGGAAAAACTCAAAACATGAAAGTTGTTCAAAATGTGATTTTAAGTCTAGAAAGAAGGTCATAAATTGTTGGAAAAGCTCATAGCATGAAGTTGCATGATTGGTCAAAATGAACTAAAAATGGCATATAAGTTTAAAAAGTTGGAATTGGAAATTGATTTGGAGGATCTAGGAATCCAAATGGGGTCATCCAATATATCATTTTGATTGGAAAAACCATTCTAAAGACAATGGTTCAAGCACATTTTTGAGTTTAGTGGAAAAAATAAAAGTTATTTAAGGTTACTTATGATTAAAGAAACATAACCAAGTTGAATCAAGCTTGGAATGCAAGGGAAAGTGTAAGATGGTGCTGGAAACTTCCATTGAGTGCTATATAACCATGAAATGAACATTGAGCAAGGGTTGGATTCTCATCTTTTGGCAAATACCTCACAAATTCTCTCATTCTTTCTCATTGCATTTTGATCCCAATTCCACAAAACCTTCATCAAATCATCACCAATACTGATTTCACCATATTCAACCATCATCATGGATTAGAATTCAGCCAAGTTTGGATTGCAATTGGTCCAGTTTAGTGCACTTTCTTCATCAAGACACAAATTGCAATTTCAAGTGGATCTCAAGATTCAAGCGTGCTACACAAGATCTTTTGCATACAGAAAGATCATCATCAAGAAAAGATTGATTTTGGACAGTTTCAAGCATTGAAGAGAAGTGTAACCATTGCTGCCATCATCAAGTTGCAGGTTGGTGAATTCATTCGATTCTCTCTGTTTGCATAGTTTTAGATCATGTGGTTAGGGTAATTATGACTAGCAACCATTAGGGATGGATCTTGAGAAGTTAGAGCTCATTCTGAGGAGTTTGCATCAATCTTTGAAGATCAAGAACTGGTTGGTTATTGAGTTTTATTATTAATGCGTTAGCTTAGGTTGATCAGTGATGCATAAGGACTAGTTTAATACCGAGAATTTGAGGTTTCGTGAGGATGAAAACCTTGAGCATTAATGGAGGATGAGCTTCGGGTTTGCAGTTTGAGGCTGTTTTAGTGCAAGCTGAGGGCATGGTTGTGTTTGGGGAGGAAAGCTGAGCAAGTTTGCTTTTTGCATGAGGGAGTTTGGATGAGAAACGAGAGAGAACAGGCTGGTAGAAGGTAGCTGCATGAGAGAGTCGTGCATGGCTGCATAAAACCCTAACCAGGTGTGAGGAAGAAGATAGCTGTCCGTCGTTGGATCAAGTCAAGGAAATTGACTGGGATGTTGATCGCACGGTTGTGGTTTAAACGCAGAAACGGAGGGAAACTTGAGCTAGCCAAACGACGTCGTTTGGTTTAGTGAAAATTCTGGGCTTACCCGCTTCATATCCGCACCCCCCCTCACGCGCTGGCCCAATTGAAATAACTATCTGGCCCTTCTATTTCCACCCCCTTCCCTTTTATATTATTTTGATTTCTTTTTAATTCTTTTAATGTTTTTGCAATCTTAAAAAATTCATAAAAAATTGATAAATGGCTCTTTTTTGTTCATTCTTTTTTCTATGTTGAGATAATTTTGTGTAGAAAAATATAAAAATAAAAGTGAAATTTTATTTTTAATGTAGAATTTATGGTGGTATTGTCTTTTAAGTAGGACAATTATTTTCTTTTGGTTGATACCTTATTTTGCAGGAATTTGTTTTAGGATCTTCCTTTAGTCTTTTTAATTCATTCTTTTTTGTGTAATTAGATATTGAACCCTAGTTTCATGTAGGATTTATCTCTTGATTGTTAGATTAAAATTTGATGTAGTTTGATTGTTAGACATTTAGGTGCTCTAATTAGGGTTTTAGGTTGTATAGGTAGACTTGAACAAAATTGTTTTGGGGTTTATAGGCCAAATTAGTGTATGGGGAATATATGGGTTAAGGGTAAGTATGTATAGAATCCCCTAGAATTTTACTAGAATATTGCATGGTGTTTTAGTATTTTTCATTGATTTTTGAATGTATGGATAATATGTGTGTTGCTTAAAGGCATAAGTTGTATTGTTGTGTTTTCTTTCCTTCTCTTTTGAGTGTGTGAGCTTTGAGGATTGAGTTGAAGACCTTGTGGATCATCATGGAAGCTTTGAATACCTTGCAGAGGAGTTTAGCATAGCTTTTGTTGTTTTGTTTATAGGTTTATAGGTGCATAGGCAGAGCCCTAGGTAGAATACTTTGTTCAATAAACCAGGAGTGTATTGTTCACCTCCTTTCTTCTCTATGACACAGAGTCCCTTAAGGGCATTCACCTCTCTCCTTTGGAGGGATCAGTGACCTTGCCCTCTGAGGTAGAACTTTGAGAGAGCCTTTCCTTTGATGTTAAGTCCTCAATGGCATCCTTTGGAAGTCAGTGAGTACTGTAACATCCTCACCTCATCTTATTGACTGAATCTTATTTGCTGGAGCATTGGAGCCATTGAAGATAGAAGCTGAGGCCTTGAAGAGGATGATTCCTTGAAGATTATTGAAGTCTGAGGACTCTGTAAAGATCAAGTTGGTGCCTGAAGATCCCTGAAGATAGTGAAGCCTGAAGGTAGAGCTGATCAAAGGAGCTGAAGCTCAAAGGGAAAAGATGAGTTGATACTCATGTTGTAGGGTTGATACCTGGAAAGCAAGTGATCTCTGAAGTCTGAAGACTGGGTTGCTGCCGGAGGAGCTGAGGCTTTCTTCTGTTTTCTTTGATGTATTGTGTGTTTTGTCTGATTTGTCTGCTGCATTAGACTAAGCCCATTTAGAATAAGTTCAGTCTAAGAGCATGAGTGCATCTGATTGTATTGTTATTGCTTGGCTTTGCTTGCGGGTATTCGGTAGAGCCCAGCTCCCTTGCCCATGTGTTTATTTTGCTTGATAGCATGATGTCATTCTCTGTCTATATGATTGCAGTTTACTGTTTTTGCTCGATGGCATGTTGTTTATTTTGATTACTGTTATTTCATGACTGGCTTGAGGTTGAGACAAGCTTGTGGAGGCTGAAGCCCCACACACATTTCCTCCCTCACTTGCATTGCATGCATTTCACTGTTAAAGCTGATGCTTTTTTCTGTTTTGGTGTATCATTGACATGATCCCTTAGGACTCTCATTTCCTCTGATGAGGATTTGATGATAGACTTTTAGGTTGAAGCCTATGCATGATAACATCTAGGAGTTCCCTGTTTAAACCTCAACCATAGGATGAATCCATGGCATGATAACAGTAGGACTTGATAGTCTCCCTCCTAGTTGGGCCTGTTCTCTTCTCGTCTCGAAACAGTTTAAGATACAGTAATCATGAATGATTTCTTTCGTACGTTACGAGCCTTAAGCTATCTGAGAAAGGATTGTGGGAGAGTTTCTTTTCCACAGTCTGGATGTTTAGTATGGTACCCTTTGGGTGACATGCGACGCATTCACTCTCAGGTCATAGTCTCTAGTGCGGTTGAGATCGCAAACACTATAAAAAACACTTCTTTTAGGAGATAAGTCGTAGTTTCCCGAACTACGTTTGCTCTGATCTTTCATACCAGATGAAAGTACGTAGGCATAGGATGCGATGTCCTAGCGAGCAACCTTCCCCACCTCCACCCGTAGTTAGCCGAACTACGTTGACTCTGATTTCTCGTTCCAGACGAGAATACGTAGGCATAAAGCGCGACGCTTTGCCGAGTCATTCTTCTTTTCTTTTTCAGCCAGCCTTGATAGGTAGATAGATTATAACCAACCCGTCCAAGTAAACAAACAAGCGAGGATCCCGTCGAGTACGACGGACGTGAGGGGTGCTAATACCTTCCCCTTGCGTAACCGACTCCCGAACCCAGACAATGGTTGCGACGACCTTGTCTTACCCTTATTCGTCAGGTTTTTCCGATCGTTTCCTTTCCCGCTCTGAGGGATAAATAACGAAAGGTGGCGACTCTTCTGTCATGCCGGCACCTTATTTTCGCGCAAGAGACAGAGATGGAATTCTGTTGTAGTACAGATACCGGGGCAAGTAATCGCGAAGTCGTCCCGTAGAGAGCTGTTCAGAGCAGGTACTCCCAAGAGCTAGATTGGGGCAAGTTGAATTGTACTGGGGCAAGTTGTTCAAACCAGTCTTTTTATCCCCAGCTGAGTGCACTAGGGGGCAAGATGTTGAAGCAAGTTTGCTTATCCCCAGTCAGAGTTGAGTATCGGGGAATCATGTCAATACCCTTGTCAAAAACCTTGCAAATAAAAAGGGCCTTGCTGTCGTTGGATCATTATCCTACAGTCTAAACCTGTTGCGCGTCAGTAACCAATCGTTTCCAAAGTCCAGTTCTCGCCTGGCAAACCGGTAACCAGTTCTCGTCTGGCCCACCCCTTCGTAAACATCAGTTCCCGTCTGGTGTAGTTTATTGTAAGCATCAGTTCCCGTCTGGTGCAGTTTATTGTAAGCATCAGTTCCCGTCTGGTGTAGTTTATTGGAACCAGTTCTCGTCTGGTCACCGTTTCTTCAAGTGTTGTATCAGTTCTCGTCTGGTACATGTCGTCGCGTAATCAGTTCTCGTCTGATCATCGTGTGTTTTAAGCCATGTGTTATACCAGTTCTCGTCTGGTCTACGTCAGCTTTCAGCCAGTTCTCGTCTGGTTGTCTATGCCTTAGTCTGTTATCCAATCAGCCCCGTCTGATGTCCAAAACACAAAAAAATCAATTTTCGTTCAATTTTCCTAACCTATTTCCCTATCAGTTCTCGCTTGGTAGTCTACCTTTGAATGCTAGTTCTCGTCTAGTATTTCCCATATCTTCCACTGTGTACATAATCCATGTTTACCCTAAGCCAGAAAAAAAACAAAAACATAAAGGTATCTGACCCAGTAATTCCCAACGACTCGCAGGTTGTCATGTTTCCCGATACGAAGCTCGACGGATACCAGTGCTCCGATTAATGGTTGAATTCCTTGTGGATGTTGCTGAAATCAGAATTGCTACTCTTCAGCAGATGAAAGTTGCTTATTACCCCCGGAAGAGTCGAGATTGTATTTTACCCCGTATCAGAGTAGGATCAGGAGTATCCTCAGCAGATTAAGATTGATATCCATGGTAGTAGGGGCATTTCCAGCAGTGTGCTGCGCGCAGTCAACCCCAGTTTGGGTCATTCCCCACAGAGCACAATCAGTTGCCAATGGTTTGAAGAGAGCATCCCCAAGCAGAGTTGTTTTTTTTCTTTCCCCAGTGAAGTCGCCAAGCAGGGTTGCCTTTCCATTTCCCCAGCAGGACGATTATCCCCAGCGGATTTGGTTTCCCTTTTCCAGCATTTATTTTGCTGAGATGGTTCTGTGACTTCGGGTCATCCCCAGTAGAGTTGACATCTACCTTCGGCATTTATTTTGCCAAGTGGTTTTCAGACCTGGTGTTCTCTGGCAGCTCGAGCCTGCATTAGCATTTGCATATATAGTCATAGCATTTATACAAGCACATAACATATCCATGCCATCTAGGCCTTGCACTTTCAAACAGAACGCATAGCATATTCACGCCATATAGGACATTGCATCATTCTCAAGCATACGCATGTCGAAACATGGACCAGGATGGTTACCTATTGGATTTCGAATTTGTTCACCTGCAGAGTTGTGTGGTTAAGCTTCTCTCCTTCCCCAGCGGAGTGATTCTTCACATTTGGTTGTTACGTCAGCATCGGAAAAAAAACAACAACGAAGATTGACATTTATCAGACTTCTGAAGCTGCCGCCTTCGTCGAAATAGGTGCCAGGCAGTTCAATTCAGAATTCCCCAGGAGAAGTTTCCTCATGTTCGCCGTGAACCATGAGTCGACAGAAAAGATCCCATGACAGATGGGAAGGTGTTTGCTTTTCGAAGCATTGTTCCAATACTTGTGGCGTCACACAGGTGATTGATGTTGACAAAGGAGAAGAAAATTTATCAGATAATTGACCAGTTGTTGCCGTGACAACCAAACTTCAGTTCATTGGAGGCTATTTCTCAAGTAGTTTTGCAGTATATTCCCGCGGTTGGCAAATTTCAGGGTTCCATTTGTATTCAACCGTCATCTACCTTGAATGTTTGAAGGCTGAGCGCTCTTCAACCATTCAGGTCGAAGCCGCTTGAATAGGGGCAGCTGTTGCACCCCAAAATTTGACCAACCGGGTCCCGTATCTGGCTCGATGTTTCGACGCATGACCGCATTCGCATCTGCATATCGCATACAGTGCATTTTTCAGTTGTTTTGATTTTATCGGGATCACAACTCTCGTCTCGCGTTTCAGGTGTTTTTTTTTATCAGTTCAGATAGGTAGAATCGTATTTTTGGGATATTTCGGTGCCCGTTGATTTTTACCGGTTGTCCCGATGCGCTCTCGCGGTGTTATTTGTCGTTCGGTGCTCCTTCGGGAATTATTGTGATTTTTCTAGAATTTATTAGCTATTTTTAGATTTTTTTATATAGCTTTGAAATCATTTTTAGATTAATATAGAATATTAATAGGTTTTTAATATTTTTAATAATTGTAATTCTTTTTAGAATACATTAGATAGATTTTTTAATCATTTTTAGAATATATTAGGTTTAAATAGATTTTTAATCATTTTTTCATATATAGAATAATATAGATTTTCTTTTAATAGAGTTTTTAATAGTTTAATAGAGTTTTATTTTTAATAGAAAATTGATTTCTTTTAATATAGAAATAGTATAGATTGTACTTTTGATTAAATAGAATAGATTTTTAATAAACAAATAATAGTGGTTTTGTTAATATAGAATATTAGATTTGATTTTTAATAGAGATTAAATAGATTTTTGGATTTAATTAGTTTTTAATAATCTCTAGATGTAGTGTTAATTAGGTATTACTAGTTTAATGGAATAGATTTAGTATAGATTTTAATCAGTTTTAATTAGTGGTAATTGTTAATCCCATTTTTGCTTTTTTTTAACCGTTTAATGCAGTTTTTTGGATGATTTTTGCCATTTTTCCGTTTGGGCTTTTATCAAATTCGCAAGCCCAGTTCGCGGGTCAGAAAGGTCCAGAAAGATCCAGAATTTCCAGAAAATTCTCAGCAGTATAAATCCTTCAGCACCACGTGTAGCTTCGAGAGAGACCCCACGTTACGCATTATCACGCTGCCACATCACACACACATCTTCTCTCTCTCGCTGACACGCCACACGCACGTGGCAGCCATGCACGCCGTTCCACCACTAACGCTGACACGCGTCCCTCCACTGGTCCTCGCCTGAAACCATCCCCGGCCGGCATGCATGGCCGGCGGCCACCGTAACGGATCCTCTAACTTATTCCGGCCGCCGTACCGGTCACCGGAAACCCAATCTTTACCCCAGAACTTCATCTCTTTTCCTCTCTTCTTCTCCGATCTACCTCTGATCCTCCCTTCATCATCCATCACCGATCATCGTCCAAATTCATCAGCCTCCGATCAACCTTCTTCAACCGTTTCCAGAAACCGCCGTTTATCAACTCTCAACCACGATTAACTCCAGATTCAACCGATCTTCATCCATGATCGTCATCAGCTTGTTCAACATCCAGAAAACATTCAAGATTCATCAATGATTGGCCAAATGCCTTTGAATCTTCATCCTCGATCCACCTTGCCCATCGAAGCTCTTCAGTTTTCCAGAATGATCATCCCTCCGCGCATCAAACAATCCAGCAAAGAGTTTCCAGAAGAACATCATCAAGCAATCATCATCAGATTTCCAGCAACAAGAACCATAGAACTTCATCAAGCAATCATCATCAGATTTCAAGCAACAAGAACCATAGAATATCATCAAGAATCATCGTTGTTCATCACGTCTTCAAACCTTTTCCAGATCCTCATCCAAGTGCAACGCAGTTTTCCAGAAATTACCAACGAACCATCAATCTTCATCAGCGAAGAATACTCACCCGTTTCCAGAAACGAGCTTCAGCAAGAGCACGCAATCCACACTTTGATCTTCAGAAAACTCCAAATGTTCGTCTTCAGCGAACAATTTCTAAGACCTTCAAGACACTCCAAGAACTCCATCATCAGAAAATCGCCAGAAGCGCGATCTTCATCGTTCAACAATGCAAGAACGAACTCCAGAAACATCATCAAGAACGGTCAACTTCAGAACATCTCCAGAACTGGGTAAAACCTTCAAGTCCTTAATCTTCATCTGTTGGTCTTCACCGGCAAGCCTTCGATCAAGTCATTCAGAATATTTGCGAGAATTTGTTCGTTTTGGTGTTCATGTTGTTTTAGTGGTTGTGAAATGTGTTGTTCGAGTTTGAGAGGAAGAAGGTAGTTGGGACGGAGGCGGTGAAACGAGAGAGAATCTGAGAGAGGGGGGACGACGGAAGGTGAACAGTGCAAGGGAGAAGGGTTAAGGGAAGATTAGGGTTCAGAAGGAGAGAAGGAAGGAGAGGAAGGATCGTGGGCCTACAGCTTGGGGCCCAACTGCAATTTTTTGGAGCAACACCCTCCGTTTTTTTTTCCTTTGAGAGACCTTGGGCCTGAGCCCAATACAGTTTCCCAACACACCTGCGCTTCACTCAGCACCTCCCCATCCGTTTTTGCAGCACCAGCTGCTGGGCTGGGCCCAATGACTTTGTTTCTTTTTGCTTACTAACACCCCTGTAATCTACAATGTACCCCCTCCCTGTTTTCTTTTCTTTGTTTTTTTATTTTGTCTAGTTTTTAGAAAGGAAAAAATATAAAGGAAAATGTATTAAAAAAAGAAAAAGTATATAGAAAAAAACATAGAAAATAATATTGTGAAAAAAAGAGAAAAGAAATAAAAGAAAATATGAAAAGAATATTATGGAAAAAAGAAGAGAAAATATATTGAAAAAGGACATGGAAAAAATAGTGAGAAAAATAGAAAAAAAAATAGTGAAAAGAAAAAATACATAGAAAAATATGAAAAAATATACGAAGAAATATGTTGAAAAAAGAAAAGAAGAGAGAAAAATAGTTGGAAAAGAATAAAAAAATATTAAGGTAGTTTTAATGTTTTTTAGGGTATTTTTTCATAGAATTTATTTTCCTTTTAGAGATAGCTTAGAAGTCCACTTGTTAGGGGACTATTTTTCATTTGTTTTTTTCCATTATAGATGGATAGGATAGTATTTCCTAGGAGATTTATTTTCAGTATTCAATCATTGTAATCATTTTTCAGAATGTTAATAAAACGAGATTTGAGCTGTGGTCCCGAAAGTAGCCGAACTACAGATGCTCTGATTCCTCGTACCAGACGAGGATATGTAGGTATAGGATGCGATATCCTAGCGAGCACACTAACAATTAACCTTTTGTTCTCTCGCTGCTGTGCGATCGAGACTTTCCCGCTGACGACTAATTGTCACCCTTTTTCTCTCTTGCCCGAGTGCATTTGAGACCAAGCCATAGTTTTGCCCATAGGTTCCCGACCCTTCAAAACCAGTTGATTTTCTCACTGCTGTGTGAGAATACCCTGTTTAGCCGTAGTTAGCCTGAACTACGTAAAGCTCTGATCTTCCATGCAGTGTGGAAGTACGTAGGCACAAGACGCGAGGTCTTGGCGAGCCAATTTTCCCCGTAGTCCCGAACTACGTTGACTCTGACTTTCTCTCTTGAGAATACGTAGGCATAGAGTGCGACGCTTTATCGAGTCAATTCCCTTCTGTTTAGATTTAGCAGCCGTAGATAGATTGTTTTGCATCCTTTAGACAACCCAAGCAAGCGTGGATCTCATCGAGTACGATGGACGTGAGGGGTGCTAATACCTTCCCCTTGCGTAACCGACTCCCGAACCCCGGTTTTGGTTGCGATGACCATACCTTTTCCCCGTTTTTGCGAGGTTTACTTCGAGCGTTTCCTTTCCCTCCGTTGGGATAAATAACGCACGGTGGCGACTCTTTTGTCAGCCGGCGCCGATTTTCGCAGTAGCGACAGTCGGCAGTCATTATGAAAAAAACTCAATCCACAAGCTCTACAAAGGAAGACCTGCAGCTCTCAGACTTCACAACTTCACATTTTTTTGCCCCAGTATTATCACAAAGCATTATCCGTGGATTGGAGTTACCAGAGCTGTCAAAACAACACCAACTCCATCAAAACAGGGGGAAATTCAAGGTCTAAATGAGTTTGTTTCGAGGACACAAGCCAGTTTATAGATATTGCGAAAGTAAGCTATACCGGTACCTCTGTCCGAATCCACAATGTCGACAAGAACAGGGCAGATTCACTTCAAGATAAAGTGCATATAACTTTCGATTATGCCATTATCCAATTTCATCTCCTATGACATTTGAACGGTCGAACATCGCACCTGCACGGCAAAAGAAACCAAAAGGTTGACATCTGTTGTCTGGAATCACTTTGAAAGGAGTAGAAAGGCTGGTATATGTTATGTTGTTTGCCTACATTGTAACAAGAGACTTAGTGAATCAAGTAACAATGGAACTACTCACTTAAGAAATCACTTGATGCAGTGTCTGAAAAGATCAAACTTTGACGTTCCCCAACTGCTTACGGTAAAGAGAAAAGAGAAGATGTTCTTACCAGCAGAGTCACAGTTCCATCTGCTTTGTCGAAATTGCTCAAATGCGAAATCCAAAGAATCAGCGAGTTAATTGAAGAATATCCCTTAAGAGAGAATATCCTACTCAAAGATCAAATCAAATCCTGAAATTGAACCACAGAGTGAAATGTCAATTAATCAAATCGTTAAGAATCAGACAGGAAAGGAAAGATTCCAAATAATTGTCTAAACCAAAATAGAAGGCCCAAGCAAGCATTCAAGGCACTTTAATCCGGTTTTGACACAAATAATTTCCTGTAAAGCCTATAAAAGGATCGATGGAGCACAAACCCTAGGACGATACACAAAAACCTAATTCTCAGAACAGAAGAATCGGAGAGAAGAAACTTATCTCAAGCGGCAATACCACCGTCGGTCACTGCGAACTTCACCGACGCCGCAGATTGCACGAGCCGTCGCCACTTCATCGCACCAATCCTCACCGATCCGCCAAATTTTGGTAAAACCTCTACTCGTATTAAAATTATGAACGACTGATGCTTCTATTCTTCGTTTCAGGTACAAGAACCAGTGGATTTCGAAGGGGAAATCGAAACGAAGAGGGAATGAGAGGGGAGGATCGAGCGAACCGATCGAGAGGTTTAGGGTTCCCTCATTTGGGGCTCCTTGCGTTTGCTTTCCGTTTCTCTCTCCGTCTATGTTTTCTTGTAATTTTGGATTATAGTGTTAATCACCACGTAATCACCACACAAATGCACCGTTAATCTCTATCAAATTCATTTAACTCACCTAATCCACCGGTTCAATTATTTAACCACCCGTTAAGCATTAATCTGGAATATAATCAGTCATTTATTTTTATCTAATCTCATATTAGTTATTAATCAATCCCCCTTTTTATTATCAAAACAAATTAATAGCTTCTTTTATAATTAACTTTTATTCATTTTATTAATCAACCCTAACATTGTTTTAACTTTTATTAACTAGTAATCCTTTTTTAAAATAAACTAATAAACCTTCTATTTAATTATAATCAGTTTCATCTCTTAATTTAATTATTTAATCAATCTACCTTTTAATTAGTTCACCTATTTAATAATTAAATTTTTTTTTATCTTTTATTCAATAATTTCAATTAATCTATCATTAAAAAAAAATTCCATTACTTCCTTTTATTTTATCTATCATTAACCTATTTAATTTAGTATTTATTTTATAATATAATTTATTCCTTTTTCTAATTAATAACAAAATAAAAACTTATTTCCCAATCTAATAACCCTTTATTTAATAAAAAAAAAACTTTTTAAAAGAATCTTTTTATATATTTATAATTTATTTGTAGACTAAACTCAATTAATTTACAATCGAATAATTTACAATTCTTGCTCTAAAAAACAATAACTTAAAGCTATTCAACCTTTATCAAAATCATTTTCATTAGTTCAAACTAGAATCAAATCCACTTCTCGCCTATAAAACCAATCAACTAAAATTAATCAACATCGTAAAAAATATAGAACCAATCATACACTCACGACACACGCACCTACACTTAGCGCTTTCATGCGTATATTTTGTTTATCTTTATCCGCTTTTATTTTATTCACAATGCACACACTCACCTAGCGCTTTCATGCGTATGTGTATGGTTTTATCCTTGCAATTTACCTTTCGCAAATTTACATCATCGCATTTATTTACTTCATTGCATTCCGTCCAAAGGAAAAACCTACACATGAGTCAACACTTGTGTGTAGTTGCACATCATATGCATCATATTCCCCTCGATCCTTGGTTCTTCAAGTTGATCATTTAAGTTTAGGACCTACCCCATAGGAAGGACCTTAATCTTCACAACATAGAAACAAACAATCAAAACAATACAAACTTTTTCAAACACATTAGAGAAAAGATGTTAATCATCTTAAGTGAGATATAATCTCCACCTCCACAACAATACAATCAAACACGTAGGGACTTTGCCTTAAGAGCGATAAAGGCATACTTGGCGACCATCCGAGTATGTAAGACCTTTTCTTAAGACGATGCAAAGACCATTTCCTACAACCCCCTTTCTGACATTTGTGGTGGTTACATCTCCCTTAAAATGAAGACTCATCTCTTCTCCTAAACCCAATCAATCAACTACCCTAAACCCGTAGGAACTTTGACCACAGTCAAAGAACTCCTCTAACCCTTTAGGGGAACTACAGATACTCTGATTCCACTCCCGTAAGGATATGTAGGCATAAGATGCGACATCTTATCGAGTATACTTAGATATAAACCACTAGGGTCTTTAAGCCATTAAGCAGATAAACAATTAGCAGTAAAACATAAAACAAGAGGTTCCTGTAGAGTACTACAGAAACTTAGGATGCTAGTACCTTCCCTAAGTTTAACCAACCCCCGAACCTAAACAATCTACCTTGCATTTGCATTGCATAGTGGGAATTTCGATCTTTATCCCTTCCTTTGGACAAAATCAAAGTTCGGTTGCAAAATGAATAAAGATTCAAACTAATCAATAGTTTGGTATCCAAATTTCACCGCGACAGAAATGGCGACTTCACTGGGGACTCTCTAGTGGGTTTCCCTATCTTATTTTATTTTGTTTACTGCTTTCTATATCTGCCTACTTGATTATTTGTTTACATGTTTTTTTTCTTGTATTTCTTTTGGGATTACTGTTCTTGAGTGGTGAGATAAAGTTCTACACCCGAACTTGAGAGAAATTAAGATAGGATGGTGATATAGTCGAGGAGGCTTATAGGGAGTTGAATCCCTACTAAGTTGAATCGAGAATCCCGCTCAGTTGAGGCCCTTTCGAAATAGTACTGTTGAACGAGCAATCGTGAAGACACTCACTACTTTCGACTTTGGAGCCTATGATATTGAGGACCGTAGTTACCTTAACCCAACTTTGGCCTTTATTAGGACGTAGTGCGAGACTATGAGGAAGTACTTCCGAAATAGTGCTACGCGAAGCTGCACTCAAAAGAAGTTCTCTTGAGAATATTATTAATCCTCGAGTAATTGGGAAAATTGATAATATCCGATAGATGGGCTGATGATTCTGAGTCCCTTTAGAACCTTGTTCTGCAGGTACAAAACAACCTTTAGTCCTTAAACCTTTGGAGAGGGTACACCTTTACCCCATGCTCGTTGCAAACCTAGGGTGCCCCTTTGTTTGTTTATCTTTATGTCCTTATGTGAATACTTGTGTTTGCTGCATTCATATAACATCATTCTGCATTGGACTTCATGGGATTTACTTTCGTTTATGAACATTGTAGGTCACTATGGCTTCAAACAAAAGACATACTATGAAATATACTTTTAAGAGTCCCAAATTGGATGACCTAAAGAAGTTGTGGGGTTTCATCGAAGATCAAGAAGAATTAAGAACAAGTATGGGAAGCTGATATCTTTGTTGGGTTGCTCAGTGAATGAAGGACTCCTTGCCACTCTGCTACAGTTCTATGATCCTCTCTACCATTGTTTCACCTTTCCAGACTTTCAGTTGTTACCTACATTGGAAGAGTATTCTTTTTTGGTTGGTCTACCTGTCCTTGAGGAATCTCCTTTTCCCTTCTTGGAGAAGGACCCCGATGAGAAAGATATTGCCAAAGCCCTCCGTTTGAAGGTATCTGACGTCAAAGCCAACCTAGTTACTAAGGATGGAATTCCTGGTTTAAAGACAGGTTTCCTAATCGAGAAGGCTTCATTCTATGCTGATTATTCTAATAAGGCTCCGTTTGAGGCAATTTTTGCTTTGCTTGTTTATGGGTTGTTTTTATTCCCAAGTTTTGAAGGTTTCATCGATCTCAAAGCATTCAAGATCTTTATGAAGAACAACCCAGTGCCAGCTCTGTTGGGAAATGCATATCACTCTATACATCTCCGAAACCTTCATGGTGGAGGGATGATTACTTGCTGTGTACCTTTACTCTACAAGTGGTTTATTTCGCACTTGCCGAAGTCTAGCTCTTTTACGAACATTGGCAAAGAGCATTGGTCTCCAAGGGTTATGGCTCTGACCCATTCCGACATTGATTGGTACAACCGAGTGTATGATGGAGTATTAATCATTGATAGTTGTGGTGACTTTGCTAATGTACCGTTGCTCAGCTTTGATGGAGGAATCAACTACAATCCTATTTTAGCTCGTCGACAGTTGGGATACCCGTTGAAGGAACCTCCCAAGAGTGTTCAAGTAGAGGGTATGTTCTTCAAAGATGATATGGAACTCCAAGGAAAGATTCTACATGCATGGCGTAGTGTACACAAAAAAGGGAAGAGAAGTCTAGGGAAACTTAACTGTGTGTCTTTAGAACCATACCTCCAGTGGGTCAGAAAAAGGGCAACCAAGCTAAAGATGCCCTATTCCCGTTAAGATCCCTTAGCTCCAAGGAGAGAGCCCACTTATGTCTTTATGTCTAAAGCCGAGGAGTTGGGGGTGTCCTTAAGGAAGTCTCAACATGAGCTGGAGTCTTGGAAGAACAAGTACCATGTAGCAATGGCAGAAAATGATGAGTGTCAAAAGCAGAAGGCTGAACTTCAAAAGCAGAAGGCTGAACTTCAAAGGCAGAAGGCTGAACTTCAAAAGGAGAAGGATGAACTTCAAAAGGAGAAGGATGAACTTCAAAAGGAGAAGGATGAACTTCAGAAACAGCTACAATTGAAGGATGAAGAGCTACTCCCCTGCAAGAAGAGGAAAGTCATGGAGGATTTATTTTTCTCCGACCCACAATGCACTATCTGGAAAATAATTGTGGACAACCTTATCCGTGAGAAGGCGCAACTAGAAGAGCAGCTCAAGCAGCAGCATTCAAAGCTTCTTTAGTGTCTTTACTAGCTTTTATTTAGCTTTTATTTGGGACTCTTTAAAAGAATATTTATGTAGTCCGTTTCAAATTTAATAAAACGTTTCCTTTTACCGCAATGCCCATAAATAAGAGGAATCCCATGAAGTCCTAATCATCTTGCATTGCATTCTTTTCCATTGTTCACTTCAAGAAACTCAAATTCGTTATGTAGGTGTTGTAATCATGGATTTCAGAAGAGAAACCCTGAAGTACACTTTTCAGAGTCCCAACCTCGAAAGCTTGAGAGAACTAGCCGAACTCGTCGAGGATCGCTTTGCCTTTGCAGTAGAATATGGAGGAGTTTTCCGTTTCCTCAAGCTAAGGATGAAAGAAGGATTGTTGGAAACATTGGTTCAGTTTTATGACCCGATGTATCACTGCTTCACTTTTCCAGACTACCAATTGATGCCGACCTTAGAAGAGTACTCAGAACTCTTGAGGATGCCTGTGACTGTTCGACCTCTATTCACCGGAAGGGAAGACACGCCTAGTCACTAAGAAATTGCAAATGCCACTCATCTTAGCCTTGAAGATGTTCAAGCACACCTGATCACCAAGGAAGGAGTCCTTGGGTTCCCCGCCGACTTTTTGATCAAAAAAGTTCGTTACCATGCTGAAAGAAAAGAGGCTCTCATATTGGAAGCCAATTTCGCTTTGTTGGTCTATGGGACTTTCTGGTTCCCCAAAATTGACAATTTTGTTGATATGGATGCAATCAAGCTCTTCATACTCAAGAATCCAGTACCCACCTTGCTTGCTGATACGTACTTCTCGATTCATTCGAAGAATACCGAAGGAGGAGGACACATTGTATGTTGTACCGCTTTGCTGTACTCATGGTTCATCGCTCGTTTGACTTGGTATCCGTCCCTTTGGGATGAAGTAGCAACACCTTGATGGTCCGAGATACTTATGGCCCTTACCCATTCGGACATTGTTTGGTATGATCCCGCCTATGGAGGCGTGCCTATGATTCCTAGCACCGGAGGATTCCCTAACGTACCGCTTATTGGAAGAGAGGGATGTATAAGTTACAATCCCGCTTTGGCCCGTAGACAGTTTGGACACCCTATGATCCAAGTGCCTGACCTTGATTCGTTGGAAGAGATCTATTTCAAGGGAGAAGAGGATCCAGACCTAAAGACTGTCATCATCTATGCATGGAAATATATTGATATGGAAGGAACAGCTGCTTCAGGATACCCCAACTGTGCTGTTTCCGAGGATTATCTGCATTGGGTGCGAGAAAGGGCTCTCGATCTCAAAATGCCTTTTCCTTTCCATGAACCTATGGTACTATCTCCTCATGACCCCGACTGGTTCGATGTGGACGAAATAGAACAAGTAAGGATTGCTTTAGATGAAGCCCGGAAATTGAGGACTGCCTGGAAGAATAAGTTCCTCATGTAACACCCCAATTTTTAGTAATTATTTATTAATTAAATTAATTGATTAATTATGTGATTTTAGGCCTAATTGATATGTGTGTGTAGCACTATCGATATTGTTTGTCCTAACGAAGATTTGTTGTTGGAATCAAGAACAATGGTTGCAGGTAGGAATGATGAAGCGATTGCTGAAGCTTTGGCGATGTTGGCTGGAGCAATTGGGCAGAATCCGCAAGTTAATGTGAATGCTGGAAACAACAATGATGATGAGTTTCGTGCCTTGGGGAAGTTTCAGAGGAACAATCCACCAATCTTCAAGGGAACGCATGATCCTGACAAAGCACTAGTATGGCTGAAAGCAATTGAGAAGATATTTCGAGTCATGAACTGTTCAGATGCGCAGAAGGTGCAGTTTGGTACTCATATGCTCGAAGAGGAAGCTGAGGACTGGTGGGGTAACACTCGTCAAAGGTTTGAAGAAGATGAGGTTGAGGTTACTTGGGATGTTTTCAGAGAGGCGTTTTTGGAGAAGTATTTTCCAGAAGATGTGCGTGGAAAGAAGGAAATCGAATTCCTTGAGCTGAAGCAGGGTAACTCAACTGTGGCCGAGTATGCAGCAAGATTTGAGGAGTTAATTAAGTTTTGTCCTCATTACAACACTATTAATGCTGAGAGATCCAAATGTCTTAAATTTGTGAATGGTTTGAGGCCTGAAATCAAACAAGCTATTGGTTATCAAGAGATTAGGCGATTTTCTGAGTTGGTGAACAAAAGTAGAATCTATGATGAAGATAGCAGAGCTCGGTCTAGTCACTACAAGAGTTTAAATGATAAGAGGGGAAAAGATCAATTCAGAGGGAAGCCGTATGTGACTCCTGCTGATAAAGGGAAACAGAAAGCTGGTAATGGAAGGAAGTCGAGTGCGGGAGGAGCTCCTACTCCAGTGAAGTGTTTTAGATGTGGTGTTGAAGGACATCGTGCTCCTGAGTGCACAAGTGTCGAGCAAAAGTGTTTCAAGTGTGGCAAGCCAGGCCACAAGGCTTTGGAGTGCAGAAGCGGTGCGAATGTAACTTGCTACAATTGTGGTGAGCAAGGGCACATTAGTACCAAGTGTGACAAACCAAAGAAGGCTCAAGCAAAAGGGAAAGTATTTGCTCTATCAGGATCTGAGACTACTAGTGAAGATCGGTTGATTCGAGGTACATGCTTTATTAATGGTATACCTTTAGTTGCTATAATTGACACTGGAGCTACACATTCTTTTATTTCTTGGGATTGTGTTAAGAGATTAAATCTCGAGTTGTCTGTTATGAGTGGAGGTATGGTTATTGATACTCCTGCTACGGGTTCAGTAACTACCCCATATGTGTGTTTGAATTGCCCGTTGAGTATTTTTGGTAAAGACTTTGGAGTTGATTTAGTGTGTCTTTACTTAGATCAACTTGATGTTATTCTTGGGATGAATTGGTTAGAATTCAATCGTGTCTATATTAACTGTTTTGACAAAACGGTTATTTTTCCTGAAACTGATGATGAAGGAGACTTATTTATGACTGCAAAGCAAGTGAAGGAATCAGTGCAAGAGGGTGCAAAGGTATTCATGTTGATGGCAACTTTGAATATTGGCGAAAGTGAAGTAATTGATGCCTTACCAATTGTCCGTGATTTTCCAGAAGTTTTTCCTGAGGAGATAAGAGATTTACCGCCAGAACGAGAAGTGGAGTTTTCGATTGACTTAGTTCCTGGAACTAGTCCGATGTCGATGGCTCCATATCATATGTCCGCATCGGAATTGAAAGAGTTAAAGAGTCAACTTGAGGACCTACTTGAGAAGAGGTTTATTCGTCCAAGTGTGTCACCATGGGGTGCACCAGTTTTGTTGGTTAAGAAGAAAGAAGGTACTATGAGGCTTTGTGTGGATTATAGACAATTGAACAAGGTGACTATCAAGAATAAGTATCCACTTCCAAGGATTGATGATTTGATGGATCAGTTGGTTGGTGCAAGTGTGTTCAGTAAGATAGATTTGAGATCTGGGTATCATCAGATTCGTGTGAAGGCTGAAGATATTCAAAAGACTGCTTTTAGAACAAGGTATGGACATTATGAGTATTCTGTGATGCCATTTGGTGTGACTAATGCACCAGGTGTATTTATGGAGTACATGAACAGGATCTTCCATCCTTATTTGGACAAGTTTGTGGTTGTGTTCATTGATGATATTTTGATATACTCGAAGAGTGAAGAGGATCATGCTGAGCATCTGAGAATTGTGTTGTCTGTGTTGAAAGAGAAGCAGTTGTATGCTAAACTTTCTAAGTGTGAGTTTTGGTTGAAGGAGGTGAGTTTCCTTGGCCATGTGATTTCGAGTAGAGGTATTGCAGTTGATCCATCGAAGGTAGAAGCTGTATCACAATGGGAAGCTCCAAAATCAGTTTTTGAGATTAGAAGTTTTCTTGGGTTGGCCGGTTATTATCGGAAATTCATTGAAGGATTTGCCAATTTATCTTTGCCATTGACACAGTTGACTAGGAAAGGCCAAGCTTTTGTTTGGGATGCAAAGTGTGAAGAAAGTTTTCAAGAACTTAAGAGAAGATTGACGACATCTCCTGTTTTGATTTTGCCGAATTCAGAAGACCCATTTGTTGTGTATTGTGATGCTTCTTTGATGGGCTTGGGAGGTGTGTTGATGCAGAATAATCAAGTTATAGCTTATGCTTCAAGGCAACTTAAAGTGCATGAGAGGAATTATCCGACGCATGACTTAGAGTTGGCCGCTGTTGTATTTGTGTTGAAGCTTTGGAGGCATTATTTGTTTGGTTCGAGATTAGAGGTATTTAGTGATCATAAGAGTTTGAAGTATCTCTTTGATCAGAAAGAATTGAATGCAAGGCAGAGGAGATGGTTGGAACTTCTTAAGGATTATGATTTTGGTTTGAATTACCATCCGGGTAAAGCAAACGTGGTGGCTGATGCATTGAGTAGGAAATCCTTGCATATGTCGATGATGATGATAAAAGAGTTGGAAATGATTGAACAATTTCGAGATATGAGTTTGGTTTGTGAAGAGACATCTTATGGTGTTAAGTTGGGCATGTTGAAACTTACTAGTGGCATTCTTGACGAGATACGAGAAGGTCAAAAATCTGATTTGAGTTTAGTTGATCGTTTGACTTTGACCAACCAAGGCCAAGGTGGTGATTTTCGGATTGACGAGAATGGTATTATGAGGTGTCGGGATAGAGTTTGTGTTCCGGATTTGGATGGATTGAAAAAGAGTATTCTTGAGGAAGGACATCGTAGCGGATTGAGTATTCATCCGGGTGCTACTAAGATGTATCAAGATTTGAGGAAGATATTTTGGTGGCCTCGTATGAAGAAGGACATTGCCGAATTTGTGTATTCTTGTTTGACTTGCCAGAAGTCGAAGATTGAGCATCAGAAACCGTCGGGTTTGATGCAACCGTTGTTTATTCCTGAGTGGAAATGGGATAGCATTTCTATGGATTTTGTGTCTGGATTACCAAGGACGCCGGGTAAATTTGAAGCTATTTGGGTGATCGTGGATAGATTAACTAAATCTGCTCACTTTATTCCTATGCGAATGGATTATCCGTTAGAGAAATTGGCAAAGCTATACGTCGAGAGGATTGTCAGTTTGCACGGTATTCCATCCAGTATTGTATCGGATCGGGATCCGAGGTTCACTTCGAGATTTTGGGAGAGTTTGCAAAGTGCTTTGGGTACGAAGTTGCGTTTGAGCTCAGCTTATCATCCTCAGACAGACGGTCAAACTGAAAGGACTATTCAATCACTCGAGGATCTGTTGAGGGCTTGTGTATTGGAGAAAAGAGGAGCTTGGGATAGCTACTTACCTTTGATTGAGTTTACTTACAACAACAGTTTTCATTCGAGTATCGGAATGGCACCATTTGAGGCATTGTATGGTAGGCGGTGTAGGACGCCATTGTGTTGGTATGAGTCCGGAGAGAGTTCGGTAGTTGGACCCGAGATAGTTCAGCAGACTACGGATAAGATTAAGATGATTCAAGAGAAGATGAGAATTTCTCAAAGTCGTCAGAAGAGTTATCATGACAAGAGGAGGAAGACACTTGAATTTCAAGAGGGAGATCATGTGTTTCTTCGAGTCACTCCGATGACTGGTGTTGGTAGGGCATTGAAGTCGCGTAAGTTGACGCCGCGTTTCATGGGTCCTTATCAGATTTTCCAGAGGATAGGAGAAGTGGCCTATCGTGTGGCTTTACCGCCATCGCTTGCTAATCTTCATGATGTGTTCCATGTATCTCAGTTGAGGAGATACATTGCGGATCCGTCTCATGTAGTCCAAGTAGATGATGTGCAGGTGAGAGATAACCTAACTGTGGAGGCATCACCTATACGGATAGAGGATCAGAAGTTGAAGCAACTTCGAGGCAAAGAGATTACTTTGGTGAAGGTCGCTTGGGGAGGACCGGCTGGTGGAAACGTGACTTGGGAGCTTGAGAGTCAGATGCGTGAGTCTTACCCCGAGTTATTCGTTTGAGGTAATTTTCGAGGGCGAAAATCTTTTAAGTGGGGGAGGGTTGTAACACCCCAATTTTTAGTAATTATTTATTAATTAAATTAATTGATTAATTATGTGATTTTAGGCCTAATTGAATTAACTAATTTATGTGATTTATTTGATATAATTGAATTAGTTGATTTATTGAATTTATATAAATTGTTTGATTTATTTGAGTTGTTTGGATTAATTGAATTATTGGACATATTCGAAATAATTGATTTAATTTTATTATTTAGCTTATATGATATATTCTAATTTGTAGAATTATATAGAATTGTTAGATTAATTGATTGGGCCTATTTGGGGGTGTGAATAGATATGAGTTACTAAGCCCATTAAAAATTATTAGGTTAATGAATTTTGAGAATTTTATAAAAACAAGAGATAGAAGAGAATAGAAATGTTAGTAAGAAAAAGAGGAAAAAGGAGGCAATAAGAATAGAGTGGAGAAGAAGAAGAAGATTCAAGAGAGAGCTCAAGAACACTAAGAAAATCAAGGTAAGGGTGGGTTTTTGCATATTTGTTGGAATTGTTTGATAATAATTAGTAAGTATAAATATGTTTAGGTTTAAATCCCCAAATTATCCATGAAATTAGAATTGTTAGGTTTTAATATTAAACATTGAAATTGGTTAATTTTATTGTGTTTTGAAATTGATATGTTGGTAATATATAGAGACCCATTCAATATTGGAGTTACTGTTTGAATTTGGAGTATTTATATTTGTTGAAACAGTAGCGCAGGAACAGGATATAGGAAATGAAGATGTAATTCTTCTTTTCTTTTCACACTGTAGCGTAGGAGATTAAAGCTAAAAATGCATATGATTTTTCTGTTCCACTTCTAAAATACTGTAGAGTAATAATACATTAAGTGATAATATATATAATATATATGTTGTAGCAATAATATTATAAATACTGTGAGACCTTATCTATATATTCTGTGGCGAACTAAGAGAATAGCAGGAATGAAGAGGTGATAATTTTTATTCTTCATATGCTGAAAACATTTTTCATTTACTAAATTCAATATGATATTTTAATAAAAGAAATGTGATTCTTTTTAAACCTTCAGGTTGTAGTGGATGAAGTTATCCTTAAAAGCCAAATTATAAAGTACAACCTATATATTAAGTGATACCTTAATGCCCTGTAGTATAGAAACAAACCAGAATTAGAAATTGGTAAATTATATGTAGTCAATTTTCTTACTGTAGCAATAAATTAAGAATTTGAAATAGTTATTAATTATTAAATATTGATTATCTATTAAATATTGAATATTTATTAAAAACTGAATATTTATTAAAATATTGAATTATTCATTGAATATTGATTATTTACTAAACATTGAATAATTATTGAATATTTATTTAGTAGTAAATATTTATTAATTATTGGGTTTAATTATTGATGATGAATCAAATATTTTATAATTAATTGGAGATGTGTGTTTTATGAATTGAGATTGTATTGTGTTGATGCTTGTGTATATGCAAATATGTGGTAATTCAAGTGTGATGAATTGTTGAAGATATGCATGAATGTTAAGATTAGGGAATGATCTTAATTGCATATGATTGTTGAGTTTGCATACGCATCATTTGTGTCAAGAGGCAATGCTTGCTAGTTCCGTGGGAGCTAGTGACTTGTCCCAAACCTAGAGCGGGGTTTGAAAGCTTAGGGAATGGGCTTTTTGTGTGTTATTGGTCTAGGGAACGGACCCGGTTTAAATGTAAAAACCGAAAAATAATAACAAGTGTTGGTACCACATGGCATGAGTTGCATTGAGTCTTGCATTGAATTTTGCATTGAGTCTCATTATGTATAATTATGTGCTATGAGATTATGTGTGATATGTGGAACTGATAAATTGGTGAATTATGGAGTTGTGTGTATATACTTGTGAATAGTATGGTTACTTGAATAATATTGTGTTGATGAAACTTTCGAAGTGTGAGAATAATAGTGATTATGTTTGCATGCCTTAAATTATATATTATCTTATAATTTCAATAATTATGTGAATTCTCACCCTTCTGTTGGAATGATGTTTTATACGACATCGCTCAGGTACTGAGGAGTAGAGTCGCTTCTAGCACGAGGTAGCCGTTGGAGTAGCTTGAGTTGTGTCTTTATTTATTTTGGGTCGAGTCATGCTCTGATTATGTAACACCGGGGAATATTTTGATTTCATATTTGGAGAGATATTTTATGTACTCTACTTTATTCTAATGTTGTTATTTTGAATTATATGAAGAATTGGCTTTTAAGCCTAAGTATTAAAAATGAGATGAGCATGAGACTTTTATTATGTCTATCATGATTAAGCAAATCCGCTGCTACATGTTAATGTGAAGGTGTATGAAAAGCAGGAAGTTATTTTTATATTATTGAGCATGACAGGTGGTGTGTGATGTTTTGAAAATTTATGTGACACCCTTTTGTGAAATGCATGATAATTACTCTGATCTATTATTATTTATTCTGCGGGGTTAGAAGGGTGTTACATTAGTGGTATCAGAGCAAAGTCGGTCAGTTGACCAAGTTGTTAGTGTGTTTAATCCCTTTTGTATTTGATATGTGTGTGTAGCACTATCGATATTGTTTGTCCTAACGAAGATTTGTTGTTGGAATCAAGAACAATGGTTGCAGGTAGGAATGATGAAGCGATTGCTGAAGCTTTGGCGATGTTGGCTGGAGCAATTGGGCAGAATCCGCAAGTTAATGTGAATGCTGGAAACAACAATGATGATGAGTTTCGTGCCTTGGGGAAGTTTCAGAGGAACAATCCACCAATCTTCAAGGGAACGCATGATCCTGACAAAGCACTAGTATGGCTGAAAGCAATTGAGAAGATATTTCGAGTCATGAACTGTTCAGATGCGCAGAAGGTGCAGTTTGGTACTCATATGCTCGAAGAGGAAGCTGAGGACTGGTGGGGTAACACTCGTCAAAGGTTTGAAGAAGATGAGGTTGAGGTTACTTGGGATGTTTTCAGAGAGGCGTTTTTGGAGAAGTATTTTCCAGAAGATGTGCGTGGAAAGAAGGAAATCGAATTCCTTGAGCTGAAGCAGGGTAACTCAACTGTGGCCGAGTATGCAGCAAGATTTGAGGAGTTAATTAAGTTTTGTCCTCATTACAACACTACTAATGCTGAGAGATCCAAATGTCTTAAATTTGTGAATGGTTTGAGGCCTGAAATCAAACAAGCTATTGGTTATCAGGAGATTAGGCGATTTTCTGAGTTGGTGAACAAAAGTAGAATCTATGATGAAGATAGCAGAGCTCGGTCTAGTCACTACAAGAGTTTAAATGATAAGAGGGGAAAAGATCAATTCAGAGGGAAGCCGTATGTGACTCCTGCTGATAAAGGGAAACAGAAAGCTGGTAATGGAAGGAAGTCGAGTGCGGGAGGAGCTCCTACTCCAGTGAAGTGTTTTAGATGTGGTGTTGAAGGACATCGTGCTCCTGAGTGCACAAGTGTCGAGCAAAAGTGTTTCAAGTGTGGCAAGCCAGGCCACAAGGCTTTGGAGTGCAGAAGCGGTGCGAATGTGACTTGCTACAATTATGGTGAGCAAGGGCACATTAGTACCAAGTGTGACAAACCAAAGAAGGCTCAAGCAAAAGGGAAAGTATTTGCTCTATCAGGATCTGAGACTACTAGTGAAGATCGGTTGATTCGAGGTACATGCTTTATTAATGGTATACCTTTAGTTGCTATAATTGACACTGGAGCTACACATTCTTTTATTTCTTGGGATTGTGTTAAGAGATTAAATCTCGAGTTGTCTGTTATGAGTGGAGGTATGGTTATTGATACTCCTGCTACGGGTTCAGTAACTACCCCATATGTGTGTTTGAATTGCCCGTTGAGTATTTTTGGTAAAGACTTTGGAGTTGATTTAGTGTGTCTTTACTTAGATCAACTTGATGTTATTCTTGGGATGAATTGGTTAGAATTCAATCGTGTCTATATTAACTGTTTTGACAAAACGGTTATTTTTCCTGAAACTGATGATGAAGGAGACTTATTTATGACTGCAAAGCAAGTGAAGGAATCAGTGCAAGAGGGTGCAAAGGTATTCATGTTGATGGCAACTTTGAATATTGGCGAAAGTGAAGTAATTGATGCCTTACCAATTGTCCGTGATTTTCCAGAAGTTTTTCCTGAGGAGATAAGAGATTTACCGCCAGAACGAGAAGTGGAGTTTTCGATTGACTTAGTTCCTGGAACTAGTCCGATGTCGATGGCTCCATATCGTATGTCCGCATCGGAATTGAAAGAGTTAAAGAGTCAACTTGAGGACCTACTTGAGAAGAGGTTTATTCGTCCAAGTGTGTCACCATGGGGTGCACCAGTTTTGTTGGTTAAGAAGAAAGAAGGTACTATGAGGCTTTGTGTGGATTATAGACAATTGAACAAGGTGACTATCAAGAATAAGTATCCACTTCCAAGGATTGATGATTTGATGGATCAGTTGGTTGGTGCAAGTGTGTTCAGTAAGATAGATTTGAGATCTGGGTATCATCAGATTCGTGTGAAGGCTGAAGATATTCAAAAGACTGCTTTTAGAATAAGGTATGGACATTATGAGTATTATGTGATGCCATTTGGTGTGACTAATGCACCAGGTGTATTTATGGAGTACATGAACAGGATCTTCCATCCTTATTTGGACAAGTTTGTGGTTGTGTTCATTGATGATATTTTGATATACTCGAAGAGTGAAGAGGATCATGCTGAGCATCTGAGAATTGTGTTGTCTGTGTTGAAAGAGAAGCAGTTGTATGCTAAACTTTCTAAGTGTGAGTTTTGGTTGAAGGAGGTGAGTTTCCTTGGCCATGTGATTTCGAGTAGAGGTATTGCAGTTGATCCATCGAAGGTAGAAGCTGTATCACAATGGGAAGCTCCAAAATCAGTTTTTGAGATTAGAAGTTTTCTTGGGTTGGCCGGTTATTATCGGAAATTCATTGAAGGATTTGCCAAGTTATCTTTGTCGTTGACACAGTTGACTAGGAAAGGCCAAGCTTTTGTTTGGGATGCAAAGTGTGAAGAAAGTTTTCAAGAACTTAAGAGAAGATTGACGACATCTCCTGTTTTGATTTTGCCGAATTCAGAAGACCCATTTGTTGTGTATTGTGATGCTTCTTTGATGGGCTTGGGAGGTGTGTTGATGCAGAATAATCAAGTTATAGCTTATGCTTCAAGGCAACTTAAAGTGCATGAGAGGAATTATCCGACGCATGACTTAGAGTTGGCCGCTGTTGTATTTGTGTTGAAGCTTTGGAGGCATTATTTGTTTGGTTCGAGATTAGAGGTATTTAGTGATCATAAGAGTTTGAAGTATCTCTTTGATCAGAAAGAATTGAATGCAAGGCAGAGGAGATGGTTGGAACTTCTTAAGGATTATGATTTTGGTTTGAATTACCATCCGGGTAAAGCAAACGTGGTGGCTGATGCATTGAGTAGGAAATCCTTGCATATGTCGATGATGATGATAAAAGAGTTGGAAATGATTGAACAATTTCGAGATATGAGTTTGGTTTGTGAAGAGACATCTTATGGTGTTAAGTTGGGCATGTTGAAACTTACTAGTGGCATTCTTGACGAGATACGAGAAGGTCAAAAATCTGATTTGAGTTTAGTTGATCGTTTGACTTTGACTAACCAAGGCCAAGGTGGTGATTTTCGGATTGACGAGAATGGTATTATGAGGTGTCGGGATAGAGTTTGTGTTCCGGATTTGGATGGATTGAAAAAGAGTATTCTTGAGGAAGGACATCGTAGCGGATTGAGTATTCATCCGGGTGCTACTAAGATGTATCAAGATTTGAGGAAGATATTTTGGTGGCCTCGTATGAAGAAGGACATTGCCGAATTTGTGTATTCTTGTTTGACTTGCCAGAAGTCGAAGATTGAGCATCAGAAACCGTCGGGTTTGATGCAACCGTTGTTTATTCCTGAGTGGAAATGGGATAGCATTTCTATGGATTTTGTGTCTGGATTACCAAGGACGCCGGGTAAATTTGAAGCTATTTGGGTGATCGTGGATAGATTAACTAAATCTGCTCACTTTATTCCTATGCGAATGGATTATCCGTTAGAGAAATTGGCAAAGCTATACGTCGAGAGGATTGTCAGTTTGCACGGTATTCCATCCAGTATTGTATCGGATCGGGATCCGAGGTTCACTTCGAGATTTTGGGAGAGTTTGCAAAGTGCTTTGGGTACGAAGTTGCGTTTGAGCTCAGCTTATCATCCTCAGACAGACGGTCAAACCGAAAGGACTATTCAATCACTCGAGGATCTGTTGAGGGCTTGTGTATTGGAGAAAGGAGGAGCTTGGGATAGCTACTTACCTTTGATTGAGTTTACTTACAACAACAGTTTTCATTCGAGTATCGGAATGGCACCATTTGAGGCATTGTATGGTAGGCGGTGTAGGACGCCATTGTGTTGGTATGAGTCCGGAGAGAATTCGGTAGTTGGACCCGAGATAGTTCAGCAGACTACGGATAAGATTAAAATGATTCAAGAGAAGATGAGAATTTCTCAAAGTCGTCAGAAGAGTTATCATGACAAGAGGAGGAAGACACTTGAATTTCAAGAGGGAGATCATGTGTTTCTTCGAGTCACTCCGATGACTGGTGTTGGTAGGGCATTGAAGTCGCGTAAGTTGACGCCGCGTTTCATGGGTCCTTATCAGATTTTCCAGAGGATAGGAGAAGTGGCCTATCGTGTGGCTTTACCGCCATCGCTTGCTAATCTTCATGATGTGTTCCATGTATCTCAGTTGAGGAGATACATTGCGGATCCGTCTCATGTAGTCCAAGTAGATGATGTGCAGGTGAGAGATAACCTAACTGTGGAGGCATCACCTATACGGATAGAGGATCAGAAGTTGAAGCAACTTCGAGGCAAAGAGATTACTTTGGTGAAGGTCGCTTGGGGAGGACCGGCTGGTGGAAACGTGACTTGGGAGCTTGAGAGTCAGATGCGTGAGTCTTACCCCGAGTTATTCGTTTGAGGTAATTTTCGAGGGCGAAAATCTTTTAAGTGGGGGAGGGTTGTAACACCCCAATTTTTAGTAATTATTTATTAATTAAATTAATTGATTAATTATGTGATTTTAGGCCTAATTGAATTAACTAATTTATGTGATTTATTTGATATAATTGAATTAGTTGATTTATTGAATTTATATAAATTGTTTGATTTATTTGAGTTGTTTGGATTAATTGAATTATTGGACATATTCGAAATAATTGATTTAATTTTATTATTTAGCTTATATGATATATTCTAATTTGTAGAATTATATAGAATTGTTAGATTAATTGATTGGGCCTATTTGGGGGTGTGAATAGATATGAGTTACTAAGCCCATTAAAAATTATTAGGTTAATGAATTTTGAGAATTTTATAAAAACAAGAGATAGAAGAGAATAGAAATGTTAGTAAGAAAAAGAGGAAAAAGGAGGCAATAAGAATAGAGTGGAGAAGAAGAAGAAGATTCAAGAGAGAGCTCAAGAACACTAAGAAAATCAAGGTAAGGGTGGGTTTTTGCATATTTGTTGGAATTGTTTGATAATAATTAGTAAGTATAAATATGTTTAGGTTTAAATCCCCAAATTATCCATGAAATTGGAATTGTTAGGTTTTAATATTAAACATTGAAATTGGTTAATTTTATTGTGTTTTGAAATTGATATGTTGGTAATATATAGAGACCCATTCAATATTGGAGTTACTGTTTGAATTTGGAGTATTTATATTTGTTGAAACAGTAGCGCAGGAACAGGATATAGGAAATGAAGATGTAATTCTTCTTTTCTTTTCACACTGTAGCGTAGGAGATTAAAGCTAAAAATGCATATGATTTTTCTGTTCCACTTCTAAAATACTGTAGAGTAATAATACATTAAGTGATAATATATATAATATATATGTTGTAGCAATAATATTATAAATACTGTGAGACCTTATCTATATATTCTGTGGCGAACTAAGAGAATAGCAGGAATGAAGAGGTGATAATTTTTATTCTTCATATGCTGAAAACATTTTTCATTTACTAAATTCAATATGATATTTTAATAAAAGAAATGTGATTCTTTTTAAACCTTCAGGTTGTAGTGGATGAAGTTATCCTTAAAAGCCAAATTACAAAGTACAACCTATATATTAAGTGATACCTTAATGCCCTGTAGTATAGAAACAAACCAGAATTAGAAATTGGTAAATTATATGTAGTCAATTTTCTTACTGTAGCAATAAATTAAGAATTTGAAATAGTTATTAATTATTAAATATTGATTATCTATTAAATATTGAATATTTATTAAAAACTGAATATTTATTAAAATATTGAATTATTCATTGAATATTGATTATTTACTAAACATTGAATAATTATTGAATATTTATTTAGTAGTAAATATTTATTAATTATTGGGTTTAATTATTGATGATGAATCAAATATTTTATAATTAATTGGAGATGTGTGTTTTATGAATTGAGATTGTATTGTGTTGATGCTTGTGTATATGCAAATATGTGGTAATTCAAGTGTGATGAATTGTTGAAGATATGCATGAATGTTAAGATTAGGGAATGATCTTAATTGCATATGATTGTTGAGTTTGCATACGCATCATTTGTGTCAAGAGGCAATGCTTGCTAGTTCCGTGGGAGCTAGTGACTTGTCCCAAACCTAGAGCGGGGTTTGAAAGCTTAGGGAATGGGCTTTTTGTGTGTTATTGGTCTAGGGAACGGACCCGGTTTAAATGTAAAAACCGAAAAATAATAACAAGTGTTGGTACCACATGGCATGAGTTGCATTGAGTCTTGCATTGAATTTTGCATTGAGTCTCATTATGTATAATTATGTGCTATGAGATTATGTGTGATATGTGGAACTGATAAATTGGTGAATTATGGAGTTGTGTGTATATACTTGTGAATAGTATGGTTACTTGAATAATATTGTGTTGATGAAACTTTCGAAGTGTGAGAATAATAGTGATTATGTTTGCATGCCTTAAATTATATATTATCTTATAATTTCAATAATTATGTGAATTCTCACCCTTCTGTTGGAATGATGTTTTATACGACATCGCTCAGGTACTGAGGAGTAGAGTCGCTTCTAGCACGAGGTAGCCGTTGGAGTAGCTTGAGTTGTGTCTTTATTTATTTTGGGTCGAGTCATGCTCTGATTATGTAACACCGGGGAATATTTTGATTTCATATTTGGAGAGATATTTTATGTACTCTACTTTATTCTAATGTTGTTATTTTGAATTATATGAAGAATTGGCTTTTAAGCCTAAGTATTAAAAATGAGATGAGCATGAGACTTTTATTATGTCTATCATGATTAAGCAAATCCGCTGCTACATGTTAATGTGAAGGTGTATGAAAAGCAGGAAGTTATTTTTATATTATTGAGCATGACAGGTGGTGTGTGATGTTTTGAAAATTTATGTGAAACCCTTTTGTGAAATGCATGATAATTACTCTGATCTATTATTATTTATTCTGCGGGGTTAGAAGGGTGTTACACCTCACCCTCAAAGTAGAGAAGGAAAGACTTCAGAAGACACCAGAATTAGAAGTTGCCAGGAAGAGAAAGGCGCAAGGAGATTTATTTTCTCCTCATGCCTCTTCAAGTGCTGTCACCAGTGATGATCTCCCTTCAACTACTATGGCTTGGAAGGAGTGTGTGGAACGGCTCATCATCGAGAAAGCGGCGCTGCAGGAGCGTATTGATCAGCTAACCGAGGAGCTCCGTACAAAAGAGAAGACTGTTGAGTAGAGTTCTAAGTTTTCTTTTGCTTTCGTTGTAATAAACTCTTGAAAGAGTACTTTGTTTTTAAAGTTTCTCAAGAATAAAAAGTTTTTCAATTATTCTACATTACAATAGTGAAAAATACTTTGAGTTTCTTGAAGTCTCCCCTTACATCTGCATTATGCATTAACATTCTGCACTTAGCATGGCATTTTACATTTGTACATGTGTCCTTCCTTTGTTGTGGCTCATTTCGGTTTTCCATCTTTTGCTGTCAGTCGCCGTCTCGACCATCTGACCCAGCCGGAAGTATCATTAAAGGATAGTAAGGAGAACAAAGACATGGATCGCATGACTAGCTTCAAAGTAAGGTCTAAGCCGACATTTCGCCGTCCCTCCGACGACTTTATTCCTGCACCACTACCTATGCAAGAAAACCCGTTTGCTGACTTGCGGAATATTCATGCTAAGAAAGAAGTGGACGATCCTGGGCTTATAGCATTCGAGAATGAGTTTCGTGACTTCAAGGAACGATGGAAAATGATGAAGAGGAACCGCGCGCCTGATTTTCGTGCTCATGACCTGCACCTAGTTCCAAAACTAGTTGTCCCCCCAGGATTCCAGATGCCCGCCTTCGAGGTGTACAAAGGTACAATTTGCCCAAGGTATCACTTGATGATGTTTTGTCAGAAGATGACCGCCTATCTTGGGAACGACCAACTATTGATTCACTGCTTCCAAGAAAGTTTGGGTGGAGCACCGTTAACATGGTATATGAAGCTACAAGTGAAACACATCCAGTCTTGGGAAGACTTAGTTGTTGCTTTTGTAAAGCAGTACAATTACAGTTTGGGAATAGTTCCCGATAAAACAGGTGATAAAGGATCTCCCAGAGAATCCACAGCTTCGGTATCCCGTCCTCAACATGAGTATGCAATGCCCGCTCAACGCGAGCAGCAATTACCTCCTAAGCGAAAAATGACATTTCCAGATCAGCATCGACATGATCAAAGACAGTTTCCGAATCAGAAAATACCTCTGAATACTCTGAAAGAAGAGACCCATTGGTTTGATCTTATCCCATTGACCTACCATCAATTATGGTTTTATTTCATCCGAAACTCGGTAATGACACCTAGAAAGACTAGAACCATGAACTCTCACCCGCCATGGTTCAACCCAAACACCAGCTGTGAATTCCATGATGGAGTGTTGGGGCATTCGATCGAAGATTGCAAAGTTTTTCAAGGAAAAGTTCAAGAAATGATCGATAATGAAGTGCTAGCCTTCAAAGGAGAAAAACCGATCCTGAATGGAATACCATTACGCTGATATAAGCAAAAACTCCAGAAGAACTTTCTATTTTCTTTCGTTTGTTTGTGTGTTTATTTCTTTGGTTAAAAGCATATTTGGCATGTAAGAACTTTCTGTTTTGAATAAGTAATGCAATAACTGTTTGTCTTGAAGAAATCCATTCGTTTCCACTCAAATAGTTTTTCAAAATTATTTATAATGCCGACTTTTTACCCGATCTCTCGCTCCGACAGAGAATTGGAAGGAGGATGATGAAGTAAAACATATGATCTCTTGTTGTATGCTTCAAATAAGTACCCTACTGATGATGTAAGGCATTATTTTAAACCACCTGAACGCCAACGTAGTCAACCCTTTCTTTTAAACCTTGATTGAGGATCCGTTCTCTTTCTCCCAAACCCTTTCAAACATCATTTTCTTAACCTGGGGCAGGGTAATATCAAAAATGATGAACATCTTTCAAAAATTGGGTGGGCATAAATATACTAACCCTTTCTTCCTCCATTCTACAAGTCATAAATTAAACCCATATACGACCCTCAAAGTCCTGATTGAAGTAAGGTTTAGTTCGAAAGCATACTCGATGAGATATTGTTTCCTGACTCCTTGAGCTATGCTCAAATTTAAATCGGCTTTATAAATAATGTTCAATTTGTATCCTAACTAGTGGTTTCGATCACAAGTTATTGCGATACCCCTTTTCAAAACTTCAAGACAAACGTGTGTTACATTACTCTTTTTGAAATTAACATTTCTGACTTGCTAAAGTGCGCTTGACATCTTAGAAAGGTTACACACATACATTGATATCGGTACTTGAAGACTTTGAAGACTTGGGGCAAGTCTCCTTCTAAGAGGTTGGGTCCACACCGGTCTTGGCTTCATCTAAGACTCAGTTTGAAGACTCAGTTATATCACCAATCAGGGGCAGTTACGTCGAGATTCGGCGAATCTCTCCGAGAGTTTGAAAACAGTGGGGCATTTGGACATCATGTTTTCTATAAAATCCTCTCGAGACGTTTTTCTCTTCAACTATGTGACTTGGGGCATTTGAAGATTGGAGCAAGATGTATATCTCATCCTCAGGAAGCTCAACCCCAACATATTCAGCAACTACGACGGCCCAGGATGTTTATTTTATCCCCTATGAAACTTCGGTTTGGGTACCTCCGTCTACAATTCCATACAACACGTCAAACTTATCAAGATGTTACATCCCCAGATGGATTGATCACTTTTTCTCAAGAGAAATCTTGAAGTTTTGAAGCAGGATCGGGATCCTACATTTGGTTCTCCATCTACCCTCAGTGATACTTCTATCTTTGAAGATCGGTCGGATGTTTGTTTCGAGACGTTTATCCCGTATTCGGTCGTTGCTTTCGTCTGTCTTGTCAGCATAAGCATACACATATCATATAAGTAGATAGCATAACATTCGCATTTTGTGCATCCTTTGTTTGTTTTACTCTATTTCTTCGATTGCGTGTACCCTTGGGTATTTGGGCGTATCTTATTCCTTCCAAATAGAGTTGTCAGCCCTAAGCAGAAAAAAACTCAATGTTTCTATTTCCCCACGAAGTTCGATCCTCGTGGAAGACAGTTGTTTCAGTACTTTCCCATTGGAGTTTATGCCTCTATGGTTGAGTCTTGCTTGACAGTTTCTCTTCGGTTATTTCCCGAATTGAACTTCGGTCTTTGGCAATCACGCTATGAACATCTCCAGCTTCGAACACAAGTCAAGGGTGCATTTATTTTGCACTTTGACATTATGAGGATCACCATTGAAGACGTGACGTTTCTTCAACAACAATACAAGATCCACTCGACAACTTACAGCTGAATGACAGAAGATCTCTTTATTTGAGCAACTCGTTTCGGGCAGATTTATTCTCAAAACAACAAACAACAATTTCCTCAAGACAATCTGTCCTTCCCCAGTGGATTATTTCAAGATTATCAAGACAAAACAGAGGACGTTACAGGTACTTCCCCATTTGAGGATTTCTGCTACTACAATTTCACATTTTTTTACAATTACAGCGGAGATACTCCTCAGAAACGATCTTCCTCAGAGAGTTCATTACGAGTACTATCAATGACATATCTCCTTACAAGAGGACACTCCACAAATCAACCGGCTTACAGCTCCTCTGAAGACCCCCGGTGCATATTCTACAAATTGCCAATACAATACAAACTGCATCTACAATTTTCAATTACAAGTACAAGATCACATCTACAAAATTCTACAATTACAAATTACACAACATTTACATCAACAATTCTACAGTTCTACAATTTACAACATACAATCTACAATCAACAAATTTACAATCCCTCTTTGTGAAGATGCTCTCGCGAGTTTCCATCATTTTGGGTAGGAACCGAGACCAGCTCATGGTTCCCATACCATGATGCAAGGGGAAGTTCGACATCAGGAACCGAGACCAGCTCATGGTTCCCATACCATGATGCAAGGGGAAGTTCGACATCAGGAACCGAGACCAGCTCATGGTTCCCATACCATGATGCAAGGGGAAGTTCGACATCAGGAACTGATACCAGCTCATGGTCCCCATACCATGATGCAAGGGGAAGTCCTACAACATCAACGACATTTACATCTACATCTACAAAGTTTCGACATTTTAGGCAGAGACTGAGACCAACTCACGGTATCCTTATCATGACGCTCGGGGAAGTCATACGTTTTATTATTCCAAATTAAGTTCCAAAAGAAAAGATATACATAAAAACAAAAAAATACAAATAAGGATGAACCATCAACTCAATTCATTTGGATTGTTACCAACCACAATGTTATGATAAGTACATCTCTCGACTACAAACTTCTTTCCCATCACCATGTCCCTGATATATGAGATATTGTTTTACTTCTGAGGATTCCCCAGTGATGTTTGTTTCCCGTCCTCGTGGAGTCTCCTTTTGTTGAGTTTGTCCTTCCCATGTGTCGTGTCTAGTTCCTCCCCTGTGGCGCCCTTTCTCCACAGGATCATTTGTCTTGCATTCTCATATCATTGCATATCCTCTGCATTCGGTGGCTTCTTAGGGCCAAAAATTCGCGCAATGTTTGTATTTAAGTCCCTCTTATCTCGTCGAGACGGAGATTTCAATCTCCATATTTCCGAATAGGAGTAACTTAAATAGGGGCATCTGTTGCACCCTAATTTTTGACCATAAGATGCCACCTCCTTTTGCGCATTTTCTATTGTTACTTGACTTTATTTAATATTTATGTGACTAACCAATTTGTGCAGACGCGATAGTATCGAGTGGAGATAGCGTTCACTCTCGTGATCAATTATCCATATTACTAACTAACTTAACCGCCTTGTTTATTTTGCTTTGTGAGTGGAGGAGGTGTTGTTCAAGGTCATCAGTTGATTCAAGATTATCGCTCGTGATATGAGTTTATAGATTAATACAATTACGAATGCAAAAGGTTTGTGGTGATTGTTATTCAAGGAGGTTCAAGAATTTTAAAGATGATCAATAACTCAAAGCTCGAGGTACATTGGTCCATTTATTGCAAACGTCCAAGAATGCTAAAATTACCACTTCGAAGTTCGAAGATACCATCACGAGAGTTTTACGGAAGCTAAGGCAAATATCATTGACGGAGTCCGCTTCCAATTTGTTTACAATGGCATAATGCGGAATATTTACTATCACTACCTTTTATTCCTACATCATCGGGCTTACAGAATTTCAAATTCGGTTAGGTCCGCTTTACGTTCGAGGAGTCACGTGAAGGTTCTAATGTAATTCAAATGATGAAAGGGATAAAGAAATTATTTGTTTGCGGAAACACACTTCAATAATTTAAATTGATACAAAGCTTAATTTCTTATGTTGGACAATTAGAGTCTTGAGATAACATGATGTACAGGGTCAGAGTTATGAATTTACAATTAAGGGGATAGTTCAGAGTTGTATATCCAGGCTTCACTTAACGATATTGGTCATTGTACATGGCGGTATCTCTTGCTTTCTCGCGGTTTATCCTCTCCTTACGCATAAGCCTCGCCTCAGTCCGCTCTGCGGCCACCAGCAGGTCGATTCCTGGGCATAAAGTTGTTCTTGAATAACCGTTGAATCCTGCAGTACCAAAAGCAATATTCAGGACACCACATAGGCAAGACTCAAGATGGACCAATTTGATTTACATGTTAAATTCGTGTTGTATTAATAATCTCAGTTTGGATTCGAAAACTTAGAGTTCAAGAAACACCAAGAAGATCAATTACGATAAAACGGAATAAGCTGCAACATGAAATCCAACATATGTGATTTAGTCTGGCAAGAATCTTAAGGATAAGACAGAGGTGATCTAATTACCAATGGTAAATGTGATACCACATCTTTGTTATACACCAATAGTCGGCAACAACATAACAGATTTACAAATATCTTGACCACTCACCAGAAGCGCGAAAGGAAATCGTCGGCAAGCGTAAACCATAAACTACCTACAACAATGAGAAGCACCCAGAAGGTTTCAGGCAATGTTCAACAAATCATTTCAGCTTCAGAAGAAATTGAGAATTATACCTCGCAAGACGTCGGCAGTCATTATGAGAAAAACTCAATCCACAAGCTCTACAAAGGAAGACCTGCAGCTCTCAGACTTCACAACTTCACATTTTTTTGCCCCAGTATTATCACAAAGCATTATCCGTGGATTGGAGTTACCAGAGCTGTCAAAACAACACCAACTCCATCAAAACAGGGGGAAATTCAAGGTCTAAATGAGTTTGTTTCGAGGACACAAGCCAGTTTATAGATATTGCGAAAGTAAGCTATACCGGTACCTCTGTCCGAATCCACAATGTCGACAAGATCAGGGCAGATTCACTTCAAGATAAAGTGCATATAACTTTCGATTATGCCATTATCCAATTTCATCTCCTATGACATTTGAACGGTCGAACATCGCACCTGCACGGCAAAAGAAACCAAAAGGTTGACATCTGTTGTCTGGAATCACTTTGAAAGGAGTAGAAAGGCTGGTATATGTTATGTTGTTTGCCTACATTGTAACAAGAGACTTAGTGAATCAAGTAACAATGGAACTACTCACCTAAGAAATCACTTGATGCAGTGTCTGAAAAGATCAAACTTTGACGTTCCCCAACTGCTTACGGTAAAGAGAAGAGAGAAGATGTTCTTACCAGCAGAGTCACAGTTCCATCTGCTTTGTCGAAATTGCTCAAATGCGAAATCCAAAGAATCAGCGAGTTAATTGAAGAATATCCCTTAAGAGAGAATATCCTACTCAAAGATCAAATCAAATCCTGAAATTGAACCACAGAGTGAAATGTCAATTAATCAAATCGTTAAGAATCAGACAGGAAAGGAAAGATTCCAAATAATTGTCTAAACCAAAATAGAAGGCCCAAGCAAGCATTCAAGGCACTTTAATCCGGTTTTGACACAAATAATTTCCTGTAAAGCCTATAAAAGGATCGATGGAGCACAAACCCTAGGACGACACACAAAAACCTAATTCTCAGAACAGAAGAATCGGAGAGAAGAAACTTATCTCAAGCGGCGATACCACCGTCGGTCACTGCGAACTTCACCGACGCCGCAGATTGCACGAGCCGTCGCCACTTCATCGCACCAATCCTCACCGATCCGCCAAATTTCGGTAAAACCTCTACTCGTACTAAAATTATGAACGACTGATGCTTCTATTCTTTGTTTCAGGTACAAGAACCAGTGGATTTCGAAGGGGAAATCGAAACGAAGAGGGAATGAGAGGGGAGGATCGAGCGAACCGATCGAGAGGTTTAGGGTTCCCTCATTTGGGGCTCCTTGCGTTTGCTTTCCGTTTCTCTCTCCGTCTATGTTTTCTTGAAATTTTGGATTATAGTGTTAATCACCACGTAATCACCACACAAATGCACCGTTAATCTCTATCAAATTCATTTAACTCACCTAATCCACCGGTTCAATTATTTAACCACCCGTTAAGCATTAATCTGGAATATAATCAGTCATTTATTTTTATCTAATCTCATATTAGTTATTAATCAATACCCCTTTTTATTATCAAAACAAATTAATATCTTCTTTTATAATTAACTTTTATTCATTTTATTAATCAACCCTAACATTGTTTTAACTTTTATTAACTAGTAATCCTTTTTTAAAATAAACTAATAAACCTTCTATTTAATTATAATCAGTTTCATCTCTTAATTTAATTATTTAATCAATCTACCTTTTAATTAGTTCACCTATTTAATAATTAAATTTTTTTTTATCTTTTATTCAATAATTTCAATTAATCTATCATGAAAAAAAAATTCCATTACTTCCTTTTATTTTATCTATCATTAACCTATTTAATTTAGTATTTATTTTATAATATAATTTATTCCTTTTTCTAATTAATAACAAAATAAAAACTTATTTCCCAATCTAATAACCCTTTATTTAATAAAAAAAAACTTTTTAAAAGAATCTTTTTATATATTTATAATTTATTTGTAGACTAAACTCAATTAATTTACAATCGAATAATTTACAATTCTTGCTCTAAAAAACAATAACTTAAAGCTATTCAACCTTTATCAAAATCATTTTCATTAGTTCAAACTAGAATCAAATCCACTTCTCGCCTATAAAACCAATCAACTAAAATTAATCAACATCGTAAAAAATATAGAACCAATCATACACTCACGACACACGCACCTACACTTAGCGCTTTCATGCGTATATTTTGTTTATCTTTATCCGCTTTTATTTTATTCACAATGCACACACTCACCTAGCGCTTTCATGCGTATGTGTATGGTTTTATCCTTGCAATTTACCTTTCGCAAATTTACATCATCGCATTTATTTACTTCATCGCATTCCGTCCAAAGGAAAAACCTACACATGAGTCAACACTTGTGTGTAGTTGCACATCATATGCATCATATTCCCCTCGATCCTTGGTTCTTCAAGTTGATCATTTAAGTTTAAGACCTACCCCATAGGAAGGACCTTAATATTCACAACATAGAAACAAACAATCAAAACAATACAAACTTTTTCAAACACATTAGAGAAAAGATGTTAATCATCTTAAGTGAGATATAATCTCCACCTCCACAACAATACAATCAAACATGTAGGGACTTTGCCTTAAGAGCGATAAAGGCATACTTGGCGACCATCCGAGTATGTAAGACCTTTTCTTAAGACGATGCAAAGACCATTTCCTACAACCCCCTTTCTTACATTTGTGGTGGTTACATCTCCCTTAAAATGAAGACTCATCTCTTCTCCTAAACCCAATCAATCAACTACCCTAAACCCGTAGGAACTTTGACCACAGTCAAAGAACTCCTCTAACCCTTTAGGGGAACTACAGATACTCTGATTCCACTCCCGTAAGGATATGTAGGCATAAGATACGACATCTTATCGAGTATACTTAGATATAAACCACTAGGGTCTTTAAGCCATTAAGCAGATAAACAATTAGCAGTAAAACATAAAACAAGAGGTTCTTGTAGAGTACTACAGAAACTTAGGATGCTAGTACCTTCCCTAAGTTTAACCAACCCCGAACCTAAACAATCTACCTTGCATTTGCATTGCATAGTGGGAATTTCGATCTTTATCCCTTCCTTTGGACAAAATCAAAGTTCGGTTGCAAAATGAATAAAGATTCAAACTAATCAATAGTTTGGTATCCAAATTTCACCGCGACAATAAGGCAGAATTTGAAAGGGAAATCTGTCTTAGAAATCAGGGGAGTTAATTTTCCCAAAATGTTAATTCTAATTACAGTAAAAACAGGAAATAATAATTAATTAATTACATTAGTCCTAATCCTAATGAGTTGTACAAACAAAATCATTTGATTCTGTATTGATTATTCCATATAATATATGAACTAATCTTCTTCTCTCTTCCAAAAATAAACACTAGTCGTCACACACTTCTCTCTTGTTCCTCTCTGTTTCTCTCTTCTCCTTCTTTTTCTTTTGAAAACTTCTGGTTTTCACCATCACTCCTTGTAGAAACCCTAATTTTCACTACCACTCTTTCATCACTGCACTCTCCAATTTTTCTTACAAACCATCTCTTTCAATGGATTATTTTTGGAGCAAGAGAATTGTTCGACAAAATGACGAGACAAATTGTTTTCACTTATTTGCTCAAAGTGTGCGGTGCTCTTAATGAGAGGCAGTTGGGCATGAAATCCACGATTTTACTGTTAAGTGTGGATATGATGCATTTGTTTTTGGTGGAGTATGATGTTGTTTGATATTGTTTTACTGGAGAAAGCGGATGTTGTTCATTTGTTTTTGGTGGAGTAGGATGTTATTTGATAGTGTTTTACTGGAGAAAAGTGAATGTTGTTCTTAACATTGTATTCGATATTTAAGAAACAACCAAGCAGACTTGGTGCATTACACACATATGAAAGTTTGTGTTTTTAAGAATTTAAAAGTTTTATCTAGCTCAAATTTCATTGTGTTGTTTTTAGGTATCTTAGTTTTGTATTGAAGTGCAATATTTTGCATAAAGTTATAGATTTTCCTAAACTGTAGAAAATACTTAAATATTCAATATGTATATATGGCCTGATATTTATAAGGCCTATTTTTTGTTTTTGTTACTTTTATTTTTCTAAGTTTCTTGCAAGAGTTTTAGTCCTTTATATGCTACTAATTTAAGTTTGGTACTTTTTAGTTCTAACTTTGACAGATACCTTTTTTGTTGACCATAATCAACATTGTATTATTGAGCTTGTGATTTGTATTAATTTTAGTGAATATGATTCTTGGTGGTGCATAATATTATTAAGCATCCTTCTGATATTTCTCACATGTAGAAATAGAATAGAATATATTTTATTGTGTTGGGTGTCAATAACTACATATACATGATACTTTATTTTGTTGTGTGGTAACAATTTTGGTCAGATTAGTTGCTATTAGTTTCATGCTATTTAACCATTTTGAATCATTTTCTTGTTGTGATATTTATCATGCAAAATTGACTTGAAAAGTTATCCAATTTCATGTGTAGAAAATCATATCGATATTGTAAAACTTTGAAAGAAAGCAGGACTAGAGAAAACATATGAGGATATGTTGAAGGAGACACGTGTATACATTTTTTACAACCATCATTTGATGAGTCACGAAGCCTTCTTGGAGATGTTTGGAATCTAATGACTCTAAATCTTGGGCAAAGAACTTGTTGTGCACTTGAGGATGTAGTAATTATTGTTAGAAAAGCTTGCACGAACCATCAACTCTAATGACGCTTCATCCGAAGAAGCTTTTAAATCATATGGCAACGAAAGAGAAATACTTTATGTACACGTGAATATATACATTATATTTAATCAATGTAAAGAGAAATACTCAGTTCCTTATTCATTAGAGCATATAAGCACTTATTTGGTTCTCAATTTTTGCTTGATGCTTTTCATTTTAATTAAGAATGTAATAAGAATTTAAGTTTAATGTCATTAAGTTCAATATTCTATTGATATGAAATTCTGATATGATAAATAACAAGTTATGATATGGTAAAATGTGATAAAATTCTGGTATGGTCACTTTAATCGTAGTCTGGTTGATGTCCTGGTCTGATCCATTAACTAACTATAAGGTTTCAATTTAGTTTGTTAGCCAAATTGTTGACTCGCTATTTTGACTTTTGTCATGTTGTTATGCCACATCATCATAAGTTAACATTTTTTCTCAATATTTAACGGAAATGATTAAGTTGAGTAACCAAACTTTTTTAAGGGACTAAACTATAATATTTATTAGATAAGTGACTAAAGTGAAACTGAAATTAAGTTAAAAGACTTCGCCACTAATTAAGACAAACTTAAATGCATTTTAATTTTTTTAAATTTAATTTTTATTTTAAAACTCAGCATTTTGAAAAAAAGTTAAAAAATTTTGTGGCTTATGTAATAATTTATGAAAATTTTTTATTTTAGTTTTGCAATTTTTGCGTATTTAACATTTTTGTTTAATATGCTACAATGACATGTCATTTCTATTGTATAACTAAATTTGACATATCATTTAATTACAATAAAAAATAATTATATAACACCCATTGTGACACCCTTATTTTCACCCTAACCCTAACCTTGCATATCATATCATTTTCATCACCTATGCATCCCATTAGGTCATAATCAACCATGCATTTCGTTGAGCTCCTAAGGCATGGAATCAAGAGGTTCTTTGAATTAGGATTCCTATTTGCTTTGAGGTACCTTCATTCAAGGTTGAAGCAGGAGTTAGATTCTCAACCACTATGAACATATTTTATCAGAAGTTTATCAAAGCACAATGCCGGTTTCTCTGATTTCACCAAGAGTATCAAATGTTCAAAGTTTCATCAGTGGCCTAACTGGGAGGATTTTGGATTTAGGTTTTTGATGTCGTTCAATTGAGTTTCACTTGAGGCTAGAAGGTTGTGTGTGTGTGTGTGTGTGTGTGTGTGTGTGTGTGTGTGTGTGTGTGTGTGTGTGTGTGTGTGCAGTTGTGTTCAGTTTAATTGGATGTGATTTGAGCTTGGTCGAGAAAGTGGAGATTATTTCATTCTCAAAATGGATTTTGTCATGGATCAATACTTTATGTTTGAAGATCATCAGATTAGGGTTTTTTATGCTAATTCAAGTTCATCAGGTGGATTCAGGTTGAAGAGCATTCAAGATAGTGCTTTTGAGTTCATAATTTCAAAACATGTTCATTAGGTCCATATCATTTGATCAAAAGGTTCAATGTGAATACTTTGGTTCATCAGGATTCAAGGACTTGGATGTGAATGCTTCATGGATGTGTTGTTAGAGAATACCAGTGGAAAGACAATTCATATTTCTAAACCATTTTCCATATCCATTCCCGTAATCTTTTTCTATCCATTTTGTTATTTTCATTTTTTAATCCAAACCATTATCCATTTCATATCCATTTTCAAACCCACTTCATTCAATCCATCCAATTTTCCATATTATTTCCATAAATCCATTTATCCATTTCTTTATACCTAAATCCATATCCATCATTATTATCCAACTTCCATTTTATAGATTCAAATCCAAAAGCCAATCTCAAGTTCACTTTAACTTTTCATTCAAATCTTCCATTTCATTGTCAAAAATCCAATTTCAAGTCCATTCTTTCAAATCCATGTCAATTCTTGGTTTTCAACTTTATAACAATCATAAATTTAATTTAATTCCATAATCTCGTTTCAAGTTTCTTTCTAACTATTGCCGTGAGAATCGGAGACCATAGCTATTACATTAACTAGACTCACAAATCTTAATTCACCATCGATCTTTAATTTATCCAAGGGAAGGGAAGAAGAACGAATAACCCAAAAATATGCAATATAAAGCAAAAGAGAATCTAAGGTTCGAGGGTTGGTTATACCTAGGGAAGGTGCTAGCATCCTAAGTATCTATAGTACTTTACATGAACCTCTTGTATTATTGTGTTATTTGTTAATTGTTTGCTAAAGGTGAAGAGAAAAAGAGGAGACTTAAGGTACTATTCATAAGTATGCTCGCCGAGATAACGCAACTCGTGCCTACGTATCCTAACTAGGATGGAATCAGAGCATTCGTAGTTCACCTCACTATGGGTAAAAGCAATGTTTGTTGGTTTTAGGAGAAACGACAAGTCGTCATCTTAAGGAGAATACTCAACTAAACCACCACAAACATGTGGAAGATGGATCTTTGTTTCAAATTGAAAGAAAGGCTCCAACTCGGATATAGAATCAACGAGTATGCCACATATCTCTCTCTAGTGAAAAAGAATCTACATCTTTCTCAACTATGTCATGGGGTAGGAGAATTACATCTCAACTAAGGATGACTAGTTTCTAATTCTCTCATGAGAGAATGGAACCTAATTGTAAGTTATCTAAAGTTGAAGACATCCTAATGGTAACTACATAAGAGGATAAACAATCTAAGTATATACAACCTAAGGTAATCAACCAAAAAGGGAAACAGAAATCACACAATGGGTGAAACTAAAAGAGGAATGCAATACACATGACTATAAAGTTAACCAATGAACCATTGCCTTGGATTTGAGCATAAGCAAGCAACATCAATGGAGCATAAATAAAAGAACTTCAAAACTAAACTAAGATCATGAGTGAATGTAACATGTTTTAAAGTAAATAATTAACTCAAGAAGTATGACAAGTTATCAATGAAGTATACAACATGTTAGAGATGAAGACAAACAAGTAATGCAAACATTTGTATCTTAAAGTAACAAACAAACATCAATACCCAACACGCAAAGCCCAAATAGATCAAATGAGATGAGAAATCAAGAGGGGTAGTGTAACACCCCACTTCCCAAAACAAATAAAATATGAATAACATAATAAAAATCAGAGTTTCCTTCCCAAGTGGGATATCACATAAAAATCACGTTTCCTTATAAAAAGGTTTTTCTCCAAATACAGCGGAATATTTAAATAATACAATTAAATAAAAATTTTGATACGTTCGCAGGAAAAAAATAGGAGTTCAACATGAAACAATAAAAATGCCCAAGTCCCGTGCTACGTATCAGAGCATCCTAGACTCGACAGTCACACCAATATCCAAGCTAGCTAAGCACCTGGATTATCTGTACTTCCGAAGAAGCACAGACCACAACAACAACAAGGGGTGAGAAATCATGATCAAAAATATAATGGTAATGTAATACATGTAATAAGGCAGTAAAACACACCAACACATCAATTATTCACCCCAACAACACCATATAACGAACCTACTGTTCAAATTACAATATAACATATTATAATGCAATTATGCAACTCAACACCATGCATGCGGTACCGACTCATTGGTTCATTCAATCGAACCTGGATAGATCACTTACGCTCCTCCTGAGACATGATCTATCCCCCACCATTCTCCACAAAGGAGTACGGATGAATCACTTACGCTCCTCCTGAGACATGATTCATCCCACCAAAACACCATGATATGCAAGACACCAATGCATAATTATTATATTCTGGCACGCTAAGTGCACACGATCCTCCTGATCATATCATCATACAACAATGCATATGTATAGATATATTACACCAACACCATATAAATCAATCAGATAGTAAACGAATTCATACTATCACACCGTATATAACTACGTCCCCCCCCCCCCCCCCCCACTCGGGGATACACGATCCTACTAATCACTACACACATATACATTAACTAATTGCTCACCAACAATATTAAGGGAAACGCGTACTATCACCAAGTACACAAGTTATATCCCATACTCATCATTTTCACACTACAGCAAGGCTAGAAGGATCACACGAGACCAATTCAGACATCTCACCAAAAGTCTCTGAGGTTACTCAGAACCTCCCTAAACCAACACCTCAGCCTATACACCAAAATCAATAATTCATCAACATCAATCCACAATCACAAACATGCCAATAGATATTATACTTACCAATTATCCTATAATTTCTACTCTAGAACCGACATTACGGTACATTACCGACACTTCAGAGTCACTCTGAATCTCACCAAGGTCCTAACCATAGTCATTAACGACACTATAGGGAAACAACACATAACTTTTCCCAAAGCTATAATCACTGTCATTGCCAACACTACGGTAACAACACATAATCTCATCAGCTTTATATTCCTAGTTACTATCAACACTACAGTAACATCAACAATCCAACAAAATGGATCAATACTACAGTAACATCATCACCATATATATATATACCCCAAAATGCATCATCATCATTCATCAATCCCCCAACCTCAACAATAATCATAGCATGCCAATATAAAACTTTATATAACGATAAATTCCTACGGGGTTAAGGAATCCCCTCTACCCTATACATGTATAAACCATTCCCAATCAAATTTCTCCCCCTTACCTTGACAATTGGTCGATCGATAGAATTCCTCCTTGAATTGGTCTCTTGGCCTTCTCCTTCCTCTTCCGTTCTTCGTTCCCTTTTTCCTTCGTTCTTTTTCACTTTCCTCGTTCTTTCCTCTTCTCTCTTTCTATCGCTCTTTTTTCTCAATTTTCTAAAATGTATCGTAACTCTCCTAACCCCTCATATTCTATTTCCCTTTTTAATTATTCTAATCCCAATAATAATAACTAATAAAATAATATAATATTAATAATCTTAATAATAATAATAATACTAATATAATCTTACTAATATTAATAATACCACATATTAATAATAATAATAATAATAATAATAATAATAATAATAATATTAATAATTCTAATAATAATAATAATGATAATAATAATAATAATCTTAATAATAATAATACTATTAATAATAACAATAATAATAATATTATTATCTCTCCAATAATCATAATAATACTTTTAATAATAATAATAATAATAACACTAATAATAATAATAGTAATAATAATAATAATAATAATACTATTATTATTATCACACCAATATCCCACGCGTATGGTAATCCCTTTCCTCTCCATTCCAACTTTTCTAATATCTCCTTGCTACCCCTTCATATTTCCTTCCTCACGGTTTCTATCGTGACTTTTCATATTTCCATTCTAACTTCCCAATAACCCTTTCACCTCTTATTTTACTTATTCCAACCACTAATATTCCCAATAATAATTCTAATAATAATAATTATAATAATCATTATAATAATAATAATAATATAATACTATTATAATATTATAGTAATATTCAACATAATAATAATAATAGTGATACACCCAACAATAATTATAATTATAATAATAATAATATTATCACACCAATAATAATAATATTAATAAAAATAATATAATAATAATATAATAATACTAATATTATTATTTCACCAAAATAATAATAATATTAATAATAGTAACAAATATAATAAATATAATAATAATAATAACACCCCCACCAATGTTACTATTATTTCTATATTACTATATTTCACACCAAAATATCACCAATAGTCCTCCCACATTAGGGACACCCACCAAACATCATCAAATACACCCCCACCAAAGGGCACACCAACATATAATTTTTAAAATAATAATAAAGTGACTAAATAATTAAAATGGGTGTTACAACTCTCCCCCACTTTAATTATTTTCGTCCTCGAAAATTACCTGATGGAAATAGCTCCGGATACGCTTCTCGCATCCTGCTTTCCAACTCCCAGGTCACACTGCCTCCTGCAGCACCTCCCCAAGCTACCTTCACCAAAGGTATCTCTTTCCCTCGGAGCTGTTTCATCTTACGGTCCTCGATCCTCAACGGCATCGTCTCAATAGTAAGATTCTCCCGAACCTGAACATCATCTCTCTGAATCACATGAGATGGATCAGAAACATATTTTCGCAATTGCGACACATGAAACACATCATGTAGATTCGACAACTCCGGCGGCAACGCCACCCTATAGGCCACAGCACCAACTCTTTGCAAAATTTCATAAGGTCCAATAAACTTAGGATCCAGCTTCTTGGACTTCAACGCCCGACCCACACCAGTCATCGGGTTAACTCTTAGGAATACGTGATCACCTACACAGAATTCCAACTCTTTCCTCCGATTATCATGATAACTCTTCTGCCTACTCTGAGACACTTTCATTTTCTCACGAATCATCTGAATCGTCTCAGTAGTCTGCTGAACAATTTCTGGTCCAAGCACCACACTCTCACCGGTCTCATACCAACACAGAGGAGTCCTACACCTCCTCCCATACAAAGCTTCAAAGGGTGCCATTCCAATACTCGAATGGTAACTATTATTGTACGTGAATTCAATCAATGATAAATGAGTGTCCCACGCACCACCCTTTTCCAATACACAAGCTCTTAATAAATCCTCAAGCGACTGAATAGTCCTTTCCGATTGACCATCAGTTTGTGGATGATAAGCTGAACTTAATTTCAACTTAGTACCCAAAGCTTCTTGCAAGCTCTTCCAAAATTCTGAAGTAAACCTCGGATCTCTATCCGACACAATACTGGACGGAACACCATGTAACTTCACAATTACCCGAATATAAATCTCCGCCAGCTTCGTCAACGGAAAACTAATATTAATTGGCACAAAGTGTGCAGACTTCGTTAACCGATCCACAATCACCCATATAGCATCAAAACCTCTCGCCGTATTTGGCAATCCTGTAACAAAGTCCATAGAAATGCAATCCCATTTCCAAACCGGAATTTCCAACGGTTGCATAAATCCAGAAGGTCTCTGGTGTTCTACCTTCGATTTCTGACACGTCAAACAGGCATAAACAAATTGAGCAATGTCTCTTTTCATACCAGACCACCAAAATAATTTCTTTAAATCATGATACATCTTCGTAGCTCCAGGATGAATACTCAGATTACTACGGTGTCCTTCACGCAAAATTGACTTTTTTAATTCCTCATTATCTGGTACACAAATCCTGCCTCTAAATCTCAACACACCTGTACTATCCAATTTAAAGTCACTATCGGAGTCACTTCCTACTCCAGGCATCAAATCTACCAATTTCACATCCAACTTCTGATTTTCTCTAATCTTATCCAAGAAGTCATTATTTACCTGCAACATACCCAACATTACACTATCTGCAGTAGTCTCACAAACCATGCTCAAATCTCTAAATTGTTCAATTAACTCAATTTCTTTCACCATCAGAGCTGCCATATGAATTGTCTTTCTACTCAAAGCGTCTGCCACTACATTGGCCTTTCCCGGATGATAACTCAAACTGAAGTCATAATCCTTCAAAAATTCTAACCATCTTCTCTGCCTCATATTCAGCTCTTTCTGATCAAACAGGTATCTCAGACTCTTATGATCACTAAACACTTCAAATCTTGAACCATACAGGTAATGCCTCCAAATTTTCAACACAAAAACAACCGCAGCTAACTCAAGATCATGAGTAGGATAATTTCGCTCATGCACTCTCAGTTGCCGCGAAGCATATGCTACTACCTTACCATTCTGCATAAGAACTCCTCCTAATCCCATCTTAGACGCATCACAGTACACCACAAACGGTTCACTCGGAGTCGGTAACACTAACACCGGTGCCGTAGTCAATCTCTTTTTCAACTCTTCAAAACTTTCTTCACAAGCAGCGTCCCATACGAAAACTTGGTTCTTTCTCGTCAACTGAGTTAATGGCAACGCCAAATTAGAGAACCCTTCAATAAACCTGCGGTAATAACCAGCTAAACCCAGAAAGCTCCTAATTTCTGTCGCTGTCTTCGGCGGTTCCCACTGCAATACTGCACTTACTTTTGACGGATCCACCGCTATTCCATCTTCAGATATTACATGCCCCAAGAAACTCACTTTCCTCAACCAGAAGTCACACTTTGACAATTTAGCAAATAGTTTATTTTCCTTCAACACTTGCAAGGCAATTCTCAAATGTCCTGCATGTTCTTCATCAGATTTAGAATAAATTAATATATCATCAATAAACACTACAATGAATTGATCCAAATAAGAATGGAAAATTCTGTTCATATACTCCATAAATACTCCCGGCGCATTAGTCACTCCAAACGGCATTACAGCATATTCATAATGTCCATATCGAGTTCTAAAAGCAGTCTTCTGAATATCACCTTCTTTTACTCTTATTTGATGATAACCCGACCTTAAGTCAATCTTACTAAACACACGAGCTCCCACCAGCTGGTCCATCAAATCATCAATCCTCGGGAGAGGATACTTATTCTTAATCGTCACTTTATTCAACTGACGGTAATCGATGCACAAACGCATACTACCATCCTTCTTCTTCACCAACAACACTGGAGCTCCCCACGGCGATACACTTGGCCTAATAAACTTTCTATCCAACAATTCTCCAATCTGAGACTTCAACTCAGCCAATTCCACTGCAGACATCCTGTACGGTGCCATAGAAATAGGCCTCGTACCAGGAACAAGATCAATACCAAATTCCACTTCTCGCGTCGGAGGCAATTCCGTAATGTCGTCAGGAAACACTTCCGGAAATTCATTCACCACTGCCAATTCCTCCATTGACACTTTGCTATCCACCGATAAAGTTGCAAATAAAGCAAACACTCTAGTTTCATCTTCCAACAAGGCCCTCAATTCTTTATTAGACAAAGAACTTGCTAAAGCTTCCTCTTCAGGGGTCAAGAACAACAATTCCTTCCGAAAACAGTCGATGTAGACTCGGTTGAACTCTAACCAGTTCATACCCAGAATAACATCCAATTTACCAAGTGGTAGACAAATCAAATCCACTTCAAATTCTCTACCGAAAATAGTCAGCGGACACTTCAGGCATACCAAAGAAGTAGTCACTGAACCTATAGAGGGTGTCTCAATAGTCATTCGTCTCTCCAGAGTAGACGGCACCAATCCTATCCTCTCCACACAATCCACAGAAATAAACGAGTGTGTTGCACCCGTATCAATAATAGCAGTTAAAGGAATATTATTGATAATACAAGTACCTTTGATAACACGCTCATCACTGGCAGCTTGAGTTCCTGCCAAAGCAAACACTTTTCCACCAGCCGGAGACGTCTGAGGCTTCTTCGGCTTCTCACAATGTGTACTGATATGACCCTTCTCACCACAGTTATAACAGGTCGGCATGGTTGCTCTGCAGTCAGCTATCACATGACCTGGTTTCCCACACTTAAAACACTTCTTGGCTTCATTAGGACAATCAATAGAACGGTGTCCTATACCACCGCACCGAAAACATTTCCCTTCAGCAGATGCTCTCCCATCTCTAGGCTTCTTATCAACAACAGCTTTACGTTTTCCCTTATCAGCAGCAACACTATAAGGAGTACCACTAAACCTCTGCTTACCCTTACGGTCATTAACAGCTTTGTAGTGTGCAATCCTTGCCCGGTTATCGTTATCATAGATCCTGCTCTTGCTTACCAGCTCAGGATAGCTCCTGATCTTCTGACAAGCAATCCCCAGCTTAATCTCTGGACGCAGTCCATTCTCAAACTTTAAGCACTTAGAAGTCATTGCCCCTTCCACATTATAGTGAGGACAATACTGCACCAGCTCCTCAAACTTAGCAGCATACTCTGCTACAGTCATACTACCCTGCTTCAGCTCTAAGAATTCAATTTCCTTAGCACTCCGAATATCTTCCGGAAAATACTTCTCCAGAAAACCCTTCCGAACTACCTCCCAAGTAATGGCAGTTCCAGCAGCTTCCAATCTTTGGCGACTATTGTCCCACCAAGCTTCAGCCTCACCCTCCAGCATGTGAGTACCAAACCTCACCTTCTGCTCATCAGTACAATCCATAGTTCTGAAGATTTTCTCAATTGCCTTCAGCCACTTCTGAGCAGCTTCTGGGTCCAGAATTCCTCCTTCAAACGTTGGCGGCTTGTTGCTCCGAAACTGCGCCAAACTCCTGAATTGGGCATCTGCAGTTTGATTCTGATTAGCAACAGCTTGCGCCATTGCTTGCATAGCAGCAGCTAATGCAGCATCGTTCCTTCCTGCCATACTGCTCAAAACATAACAACACCAGGTTAAAAGATATTCAACTACATCATAACGGACAGACTCAACTCGACTCAACAACACTGGCCGGACGGACCGACCTGCTCTGATACCAATTGTAACACCCCACTTCCCAAAACAAATAAAATATGAATAACATAATAAAAATCAGAGTTTCCTTCCCAAGTGGGATATCACATAAAAATCACGTTTCCTTATAAAAAGGTTTTTCTCCAAATACAGCGGAATATTTAAATAATACAATTAAATAAAAATTTTGATACGTTCGCAGGAAAAAAATAGGAGTTCAACATGAAACAATAAAAATGCCCAAGTCCCGTGCTACGTATCAGAGCATCCTAGACTCGACAGTCACACCAATACCCAAGCTAGCTAAGCACCTGGATTATCTGTACTTCCGAAGAAGCACAGACCACAACAACAACAAGGGGTGAGAAATCATGATCAAAAATATAATGGTAATGTAATACATGTAATAAGGCAGTAAAACACACCAACACATCAATTATTCACCCCAACAACACCATATAACGAACCTACTGTTCAAATTACAATATAACATATTATAATGCAATTATGCAACTCAACACCATGCATGCGGTACCGACTCATTGGTTCATTCAATCGAACCTGGATAGATCACTTACGCTCCTCCTGAGACATGATCTATCCCCCACCATTCTCCACAAAGGAGTACGGATGAATCACTTACGCTCCTCCTGAGACATGATTCATCCCACCAAAACACCATGATATGCAAGACACCAATGCATAATTATTATATTCTGGCACGCTAAGTGCACACGATCCTCCTGATCATATCATCATACAACAATGCATATGTATAGATATATTACACCAACACCATATAAATCAATCAGATAGTAAACGAATTCATACTATCACACCGTATATAACTACGTCCCCCCCCCCCCCCACTCGGGGATACACGATCCTACTAATCACTACACACATATACATTAACTAATTGCTCACCAACAATATTAAGGGAAACGCGTACTATCACCAAGTACACAAGTTATATCCCATACTCATCATTTTCACACTACAGCAAGGCTAGAAGGATCACACGAGACCAATTCAGACATCTCACCAAAAGTCTCTGAGGTTACTCAGAACCTCCCTAAACCAACACCTCAGCCTATACACCAAAATCAATAATTCATCAACATCAATCCACAATCACAAACATGCCAATAGATATTATACTTACCAATTATCCTATAATTTCTACTCTAGAACCGACATTACGGTACATTACCGACACTTCAGAGTCACTCTGAATCTCACCAAGGTCCTAACCATAGTCATTAACGACACTATAGGGAAACAACACATAACTTTTCCCAAAGCTATAATCACTGTCATTGCCAACACTACGGTAACAACACATAATCTCATCAGCTTTATATTCCTAGTTACTATCAACACTACAGTAACATCAACAATCCAACAAAATGGATCAATACTACAGTAACATCATCACCATATATATATATACCCCAAAATGCATCATCATCATTCATCAATCCCCCAACCTCAACAATAATCATAGCATGCCAATATAAAACTTTATATAACGATAAATTCCTACGGGGTTAAGGAATCCCCTCTACCCTATACATGTATAAACCATTCCCAATCAAATTTCTCCCCCTTACCTTGACAATTGGTCGATCGATAGAATTCCTCCTAGAATTGGTCTCTTGGCCTTCTCCTTCCTCTTCCGTTCTTCGTTCCCTTTTTCCTTCGTTCTTTTTCACTTTCCTCGTTCTTTCCTCTTCTCTCTTTCTATCGCTCTTTTTTCTCAATTTTCTAAAATGTATCGTAACTCTCCTAACCCCTCATATTCTATTTCCCTTTTTAATTATTCTAATCCCAATAATAATAACTAATAAAATAATATAATATTAATAATCTTAATAATAATAATAATACTAATATAATCTTACTAATATTAATAATACCACATATTAATAATAATAATAATAATAATAATAATAATAATAATATTAATAATTCTAATAATAATAATAATGATAATAATAATAATAATCTTAATAATAATAATACTATTAATAATAACAATAATAATAATATTATTATCTCTCCAATAATCATAATAATACTTTTAATAATAATAATAATAATAACACTAATAATAATAATAGTAATAATAATAATAATAATAATACTATTATTATTATCACACCAATATCCCACGCGTATGGTAATCCCTTTCCTCTCCATTCCAACTTTTCTAATATCTCCTTGCTACCCCTTCATATTTCCTTCCTCACGGTTTCTATCGTGACTTTTCATATTTCCATTCTAACTTCCCAATAACCCTTTCACCTCTTATTTTACTTATTCCAACCACTAATATTCCCAATAATAATTCTAATAATAATAATTATAATAATCATTATAATAATAATAATAATATAATACTATTATAATATTATAGTAATATTCAACATAATAATAATAATAGTGATACACCCAACAATAATTATAATTATAATAATAATAATATTATCACACCAATAATAATAATAATATTAATAAAAATAATATAATAATAATATAATAATACTAATATTATTATTTCACCAAAATAATAATAATATTAATAATAGTAACAAATATAATAAATATAATAATAATAATAACACCCCCACCAATGTTACTATTATTTCTATATTACTATATTTCACACCAAAATATCACCAATAGTCCTCCCACATTAGGGACACCCACCAAACATCATCAAATACACCCCCACCAAAGGGCACACCAACATATAATTTTTAAAATAATAATAAAGTGACTAAATAATTAAAATGGGTGTTACAGGTAGTAGCTACACTTCATCATGATATCAAAGAAACTCAACAAGAAACATGCTCAAAACATGTGCAAAGAACCAAACATGTATTAATCCCTATTACCCACGAAAGGACTCAAACATCCAAATACAAGTAAAGGAATTAAAAAGGCAAGCAATACACATTGAAACCAAGGAAGTCAGAAGCTTAAACATGGATTTTTAAGTTATTTAAGACCAACAAGCACCAAAGAGATCCATACAAGAAGCAAAGTTCAAAAGGTAGGTTAAAACAAAGCAAAACCATGATCAAAACTAAACCTAACTTGAAACATTAATGAAAAATAGCAAAATAATAAAATAAATTCAAATAAAGACTCTACCTCATGGTAATGCATTCAGGATTAAGTGTGTAAAATATCTCTAAAAGAAAAGCACAAGAGTTTGCACAAAAACAACAAACAAGTTCATGATATCCTATTAATCGAGCATAAATCGAGGGACACAAAATCAAATGAAAAACAAACAAATTGACATCACCAAAGTCCAACAAAAGGACTCTAGTATCATCACATTATATATGAAAATAATGCAAAAGATTGGCTTAAGAAAAAGTCTTTAAGGCTTCAAGAAACAAAACCCTAATTTAGGGGTACTTTAGTAAAACACTTCACACAAATAATCAGAAGTAAAATAGGAAAATAAATTTAAAAATGAAAATAAAAATGGAAATAAATTCTCAAGACATCAAAGTGTTTAAAATTATTTTTTGTGGATTTTTTTAATGTAAAATAAATAACAAAAATAAAATATTAATGTAAAGGAAGAAAATGAGAATAAAATATGAAAGAAATAAATGAGGGGGTGTAAAAGTAAATATCAAGACAAAAGGAAATAACTAAGGCGCATTGGGCCAAGGAAGGATGGGGGTGCAAAAATGAACGTCTACCCAGGCCCAATATACATGAGCCCATACAATAGGATCTATAGAATGGTCCCTGGTTAACCTTTGTTGACCACCAGATTCAATCTAGGACGTTGGCTAAAGGGGAGTCAACCTTTGACACCAAATCCTAAGGCTATGATGTGAGGGTGCATAGGAAGGGAAAAGATGAGCACACGGGAACTTGATCAAGATGTTAATGATTGAACCAGATGGTGACACGTGCCACCATCCCAAGTTAACTTGAAAACTCAAATGGATACGCAGACATAAAGATATTGAATCATTAAAACATGAAATAAGTAAGAGGAAAACAATATAACTCAAAAGGACTCTCTCTTATGTTTCAAAACAACCCTCTCTCTGCAAACAAACTTCGCCAAAAATCGCTCACCTCATTGGAGAAGATGGTGGCTGGTGGACAACCACGACGACGCCGCCACCTCTCTCTGGCCAAAACCTAAAAGTCACATCCTTTCCTACAAAACAAGACCTTATTAGTCCAAATTTGGACTTAGAATTTCAAGATTCGAACTCAAACATCCAGAATCGAACACGATCTAAAACCCAAAATGTGAAAAGAGCCACAAATCAACGCGAATAAACATGGGCATTGAAGACCACAAAACAAGGAAGGCTCAACCAAGCTATAAAAATGCATACGAAAAGAAGGAACACACCTAATCGGAGCCTCGTCCAATTGTCTGCTCCGGAAAGTTCACGTAAGTTCCCTTTCCCTTCTTTATGTCTCAAAAACCTTAGCTTCCTCTTCTTTTGTTCACGTTTTTGTAGGAGAATCCTTCTGAAAGCTTATTTCAAGCGAAATTTGGGTCTTAATGTAAGACTTAAGATGCTTTAAGGAACCTGAACTTTAGTGAATTTTTAGGGTTTTCTGAGGTGTAGGAAAAATTCTTAGGGCTTCCTCTTTGATGTCTCTGGTTTCTTATGAGTGAACAGTAATGGTTAATATAGGGTCCTCACTTAGGGTTTAATGTGATGAATTTTGAAAAATCAGTTGAAATGAGTGGTATTAAAGCACTGGTTTAGTGAAGCAGGTCTTGTACGACCCTTGCTGCATAATAATTTTTATTTTTGTGTATTTTGTTTTGTAGTGAAGAAAAATAGTACATAGGGTTCCACTTGAGTATCTCACTTGCTCTCTTGAAAATTATGAATTATGCTTGCATTATGTTATACTGCCCTCTTGAACCATAAGTGAATATAACATGTGAATTTTAAGTTTTGATGATTTCTAAACTTGATTGCTCACTATACAAATTTATTTTGGCGTTGGCTGAATTTGAGAATTATTGCTGTTACAGAATTATTGAGTTATGTAGTTGAGGAATTGGTGCTCTTGATTTTGCAGTTGAACATGATTGAGCAGTGTTTCGCAATGAAGGCTTAAAGATCAGGATGACCGTGAAGACGCAGAGCAGATGAAAGCGAATTATGAGGAATGAATGAAGAATGTTGATGGCAATCTTTTGTGAGAAGATGCAACATGAAGCAGAAACTCTATGCCACATGAATTGGATGAATTTAGAGGGCTTAGAGGGGTAGTTTAGGGACCAAAATTTGGAAACTCAATTATGGATTTTGTTTAGCTATGCAATTGTCCCAATGTATATTGCTGCAATTTTTTTAATGTTATTGCTCGGTAATTGGACTGCTATTACTTATATTGAGCATGTTTCCATGATTAATAAATGGCATGTAGCACTTATTCATTATTGTCAGTTTAGAATTACACTATAACAAATGAGGTCTTTTTTTCTCTCAGTGAAGTATCAATGCCAACATCTGATTTCTAATGAAAAATCAATAAAGACACACTGCCCTTGGCAGCTACAGCAGGGTACCTCCAAAGCGAGGTCGAAATTTCACCTTGGAGACTCTAACACAACTCCAATACCGTATCTCACCATCACTAGGTATATATATATATATATATATATATATATATATATATATATATATATATATATATATAAAAGAACAACTTTTCTCTTTTTGAAGAGAGTTAATGTTCTATATAACAATCTTTTGTCATGTCCACCATTTACAAGTTTCTCCATCAGATGAGAAATGGCAACAAACAATCTTGCTTTAACTTGCACCTCTACCCTCCCCTGCCCAAGTCTCCATTGGTCGAATCTTTAATGGTTCAATCTTTTTTTGGCATTTTTCTTACAATTTGGAAATTGAATTTAAAAATGGTTATTATTCCTGAATCTTGAATTAAGTTTGTCATCTGGGTTTTGAGCTTGATTAAATTTGACAAGAACTTGAACCTCTTTCCAGTTAAAAAGGAAAACCATTGCTTCAATGTTCAACATCTTCGTATTGATCAAGAAAGACCTTGAACCAGACATAAGTGAAAAGAAAACTTCTTGCAGCTTGTATTCCCCCAAATGATCAAGAGTAAGCCAAAATAACTCTAGGTCTCTTGATTCCCAAGTCTTGCAATATCTCAAACCCTAATCTCCTCAGGAAATAACACAAAGCAAAGTTTGAAAAAAATGGTTAGCTATGCATGAATGATTGACCTAGAATGTTATGTTAATGATACAAATGAGGTGGGATTTTAGGGTTAAAAATTAGGGTGTGACAGATGCTCCTATTTAAGGTTCTTCTAACCGGAGATATGAAGATTTAAATCTTCGTCTTGACGAGATAGGAGAGACTTAAATACAAACATGCATAATTTTTGGCTCTAAGATGCCACAAAATGCTTATGATATGATATTAAATGATACAAATGCAAGACAAGAAAATTTGTGGGGAAAATGCCACAGGAGAAAAGTGTATACTGGGGAAAGATTACAAATCCACTGGGGAACATTGACAATCAACTATTACTGGGATACAAAATAATGTCCAAGGATAAAATGCTGAAAGATGATAAACCTCCCCACGCCTCGGGTCACAAGCCACAAACGGGTCTCAATTTCTTCTTTAATCAAGTATTCCACTTGAAAAGGGTAACAATAAACCTCCCCACGCCTTGGATCACGATCCACAAACGGGGCTCAGTTTCTTCTTTAATCAAATTTTCCACTTGAAAGGGTAAAAATAAACCTCGCCGCACCTCGGGTCACAAGACACAAATGGGTCTCAGTTTCTTCTTTAATCAAAGTCTTTCACTTGAAAAGGGTCAACAATAAACCTCACAATGCCTCAGATCACAAGCCATGAACGAGTCTTAGTTTCTTCTTTAATCAAGTTCTTTCACTTGAAAAGGGTAAACAATAAACCTCCCCACGCCTTGGGTCACAAGCCATGAACGAGTCTCATTTTTTTCCTGGAAAGGTGAATACTTATGGGAAAGCATATTCACATGGGATTGTGATAACACGAAATCGTATAGATATTTTCATGCATAATTCAACTAAAAGCTAACCGTTTTCGATCCGATTTCGGGTTATTTCCATGTATTTGTCTGATGTTTTTGCAGGTATTCAACGATCACGTCTAAACAAGGCAACATGAAGAAAAGAAGCAATCCTAGATGAAATATGGACGAAAAAGGAGTGAAAACACAATGAAAAGCGCAGCAGACAGTTTTTGCTGATGTGACGACCGTCACAGATGCATGACGACCGTCACACGGGTGACGACCGTCACACCTTGTGACGACTGTCATGCAGGCAAAAACGCCCCACTCAGAATACACGTCAAAAGAGCAGTTCCAATTCCCATTAAATGGTCCACTACTCCCTAAATTATCTGCCTCAAGGTCCATCATCCTCAGAGGTAACCGTTGGAATTCCACCTCTATAAAAAGGGAAGCAGGGGACTTCAAAAAGGGGGCTGCATTCATACCACGAAGTGCTGCCAAATTTACTTTCCAGCAAATTTACTTTCAGTTATTATTTGTATCCATTTCTCCAGTTCTATTTGTATCCCTTTCCTTTATTTCCCTTTCCATTCTACTCATTCCCATTTCCGCTCTTCTGTAACTGTTACTGCACTGTACGATCGAATTGGAACTAAAGACAGAATCCTGCCAACATCTGTGGAGGATCTGCCCAAAGGCCAATTGGCATTATTTACAGGTTTTCATTTTGATCGACTTCTATTTTATCATAATGCAATTTATTATTTATTATTATTATTTATGTTTTGCTTTTCTAAATTCCATGTCTAGCTAAACTTAGGTAATCGATATGTAGTAATAATTCGAATGGGACTTGATAACTCTTGTTTGAAAACTTTCTTTTCACAAAAATAACTTATGGTCTAAGTGTTTAAAATTGATTTACGAAATAAACTTCGTCGCGAAAGCGAGAACTTATTTTAAAGTAGTTTTGCCACGAAAGTGAGAAATTAATTAAGATACGAACCAACAAGCGAAAGCTGCGGTAAGGTCAGATAGTAAACACTAGGCATTTGTTTTAATAACAGCGAAAGCACTTTAAAACGAATTAGAACTTAGAGATTTCCAAAAAGTAATTTTAACCCCGAACGGAACACGAAAGTGTACGTTAGGCCCTTAGGATTATGATTAGCGTCAATAACCATTGTGAGACGAGAGTCTTTAAATCTCCGTTTTCTGCTTAAATGAACTGTGAAAACTATTTCATACACCAGTAACTTATCAAGTCCCTGAAGAACATAATTACTACGTATCGATTTAATTAATTAAAAATCCAAACAGTAATCTTAGTTCCCCTTTTAGTGACAACCTTATTCCCTTAAAACATATTCTACCTAGCTAAACATAGTAACTCCCGAGAACACTAGTTTGATTACGAGTCCCTGTGGGATCGATATCTTTTATTACTACGCGATAGACTGTGCACTTGCAGTTAGTTGTATTAGACATAGAAAGTCGCGATCAGATTGGAATTTCGCTGGAGATTGAGGACTTCAGCGGCAATCCATAGCTTACTGGAGATTAGGAGACATCTCTGAGGATATTTAAAAGAGATGCAGGTCGGTTGACTTGTAAAACATGTCTTCTCAAATAAAGAGAAAGATCAACTGTCAGAATCTTCACCAAACTTCTCGAAGAAATGCCATTTGATGGAAACAAATTGAATAGTGGACTCACTGGGGAGAACATCACTGAGGAGCAATATTGTTGTAGTTTGAAAATTGCATCGGAGCAAATAAAATTCTTGTCACATGAATTCTCAAATAAAGAGAAACACTTGTAAAGTCTTCACCAAACTTCTATGACGGATTTCCAGAGAGATGTCATTTGATGGAAGACAAATTGATAATCTTGATAATATGTCGGGGATATACAAACTGTTACGAAAAGAGACTGCCATTTGCCATCCTGATAGAAAACCTAAGCACAAAATGAGTTGCTCAAATAAAGAGCTACCACTTGTTGTCTATTATGAATTCCAAAGGAATGCTACCACACTGCTGGAGAATATTTTGTCTTCAATGGTGATCTTCACATAGATTCATCCTGGGGAGACAAAGTGCAAAATAAATGCACACTTGATCTAGGTTCAACAGCCTAGAGAGATTTGAAATGATGATTTTCAGGGACAACAATTCAATTAAGGAAATAACTAAAGAGAAACGGTCAAGCAAGACTCTACTCAATGAGGAGTGAACTCAATTGAGGATTTACCTTATCTAAAACTAGAAAAATATATCTAAAGCAACAAATCTTTCACGAGAATCAAACTCAGTGGGGAGTTAGAAAGGATGTGAACTTTCTGCTTAGAGCTGACGACTCTATTGGGGATGAGAAGACAAACCAAGTCACTTGTGGATAAACACGACCAAAGTGAACGAACGAACAAACATCACTAAAATGCAAAATATGCATATGTCATGTATATCTGTATGAATGAAATGTATGTAATGTTATGCTTATACTGACAAATAAACAAGGAGAAGTAAACTGGAGATGAAATAAACATTTTGACAAGGATACTCGGCCAACCTTCACAAGATAAAAACATCACTGGGGATGAGTGGGAAACCACATATGGAATCACAGTCCTGTTTCAAGGCTTCAAACTTCTCTAGGGAAAAGAAGAGTACTCCACTTGGGGATAAACATCATGACTTCACTTAGGAGATTGTCATAATGAAATCTCGTGACCCTGTTGGGGATGAGAAAGATCCACTAGAAAAGAATCAAACTCATGATTAGAGATTCTTCACAGGGGATAAAATAAATATCCACGATCAACAGAAATAATCTAACTGAATGTTTTGGAGATGCCAAAGCTAAGGCCTCACAAGAGATAAAATAAATATCCACTTCAATGGGGGAAGCCTAGATCAACATCGTAACTGTAGATGTCAGAGATGAGACTCCATAGGGATGAACTAAACATCCACTTCGATGGGGACAGTTGAGCTATAAGAAATTCATTGAGGAGTGAAAATAACATTCAATTCACTAGGGAAGGTTGAAGCCACGGAAATTCACTGGGGAAGGTTGAAGCCACAAAAATTAACTAGGGAATCTTAGGTCACCCACTAGGGAATTCTTGCATCAAACCTGTCATAACTGCTTGAAGTAGAGATTCATCAGGGAGTTGTCACACCACTTTAGACAAAAACTCTTTGGGGACATGGGTGGAGAAAGTCATGAAGACGACGTAGTTCTGCATTTCAAAGTCTACCCTTCTTGGAGAAGCTATTAATGTCCTTTTTGTGTTCACAAACCAAAGTAAAACACACACACACACACACACACACATTTTAGAAAATGATTTAAATTTGTTTCAAAAACTGCTATAAAAAAATAAAAGACATTTTGCAAGATAGGAATAAACATAAAGATTACCAACAAATGGAAAAAGATCAAATTTTATTAATTGAATGGTAGTCAGAAAATGGCATGACTCCATGGATCATTACAAAATAGGAAAATGGTAAATAATGGAAAAGGTTACATCAAAACAACAACCACTATCCTCCTAAAAAACTTTGAACTTCCTATACTCTGAGCTTCTGAAGATCTGACTGATGAGTCTGGTGAAAGAGGTGGCTTTCGATAATCCAATCTGATTTAATACAGTTGACTAGTCTTATCCCTAACTTTTGCCTAAATTGCCTTTTCAGGTTTTCAATCTACCGGGATAATTTTTCTGTTTTATGTCTCTAATTTTTGCCTGGACCACCCTTTCGGGTTTTCAGTCCACCGAGACGCTCATTTTTGCCTAAATGAACTGTGAAAACTATTTCATACACCAGTAACTTATCAAGTCCCTGAAGAACATAATTACTACGTATCGATTTAATTAATTAAAAATCCAAACAGTAATCTTAGTTCCCCTTTTAGTGACAACCTTATTCCCTTAAAACATATTCTACCTAGCTAAATATAGTAACTCCCGAGAACACTAGTTCGATTACGAGTCCCTGTGGGATCGATATCTTTTATTACTACGCGATAGACTGTGCACTTGCAGTTAGTTGTATTAGACATAGAAAGTCGCGATCAAGTTTTTGGCGCCGTTGCCGGGGACCCGTTTAGTCAATAGTGTAACCTTCTGTTGCGCCGTATAGACTAGGTAAACAATTTTCATTTTTCCTTTACTAGTGCTGTCGATTGTATGCCAAGTGATCGCCCACAAAGCGACATCTTGAAACCTTCAGTCGCAGAACTAGAGCGCTTCTTACATCTAAGAAGCCGAATCATTGAGTACCAACTCAAACATAACATTCCTGATCCTCTCACTCCCATTCCCAAATCCGAAGAAGAACCAACGATGGCTGAAGGACCTCCGAACAAACCGCTGAAGGCATACGCTACACCATCTCAGATGGAGCCTAGAAGTAGCATTGCTGCGCTAGCTATTACCCGAAATGATTTTGAGCTGAAACCATCATTGCTGTCGGCTGTACAACAAAACCAATTCTCAGGAAACGCAACTGAGGATCCGAACGAACATCTAACGAAGTTTGTACAATACGCAGACACAGTGAAAGCAAATGGAGTAACTCCAGACGCGATAAGACTTCGTCTTTTCCCATTCTCTCTTAGAGACAGAGCGTGGACATGGTTACAATCGTTACCATCCAACTCCGTTACGACGTGGGAGCAATTGAAGAACGTCTTCTTAGCGAGATATTTTCCACCAAGCAAAACTGCTATGCTTAGAGCTCAAATCAACGGATTTCGACAGAAAGATACTGAATCTCTCTACGAAGCATGGGAACGATTCAAAGATATGATGAGAACATGTCCTCACCACGGTCTAGAAGACTGGGTGACAATCCATACTTTCTATAATGGGTTTCTATACAATACTAGATTAACCATAGACGCTGCCGCGGGCGGTGCACTTATGGATAAGCCATATGATGAAGCCTATCAATTGATAGAAAACATGTCACAAAACCATTGCTAATGGGGAGGTGAACGCACTCTAAATGAGAAAACCTCAGCGAAAGGTGGGATGTACGAAATCAGCAGCCTTGAAAAGTTCAATGCTAAAGTAGATGCTCTAGCGCAAAAGATCGATAGTCTGACCGTTAACCCCACTGCAACTGTCGCTGCAGTAACTCCAAATTGCGAGTTATGCGGAAGCACCACTCATAATGCACCCGAATGCCCATTGCTAGCCGGAATCCCGCCAGACCAGGTAAATTATGCTCAAGGAAATCCCTACGCAAATACCTACAACCCAGGTTGGCGAAATCATCCAAACTTTTCTTACAAAAGCGAAAATGCATTGCAAATGCCTAATGCTCCGCAAGGATATCAAAAACCAGCTGCTCAGAATGCACCTAGGAAATCAAACCTCGAAATGATGATGGAAAAGTTCATAGCTACTCAAGCTCAAACGAACAAAGAATTCCTGAATCAAAACATACACACTAGCGAGCAAATTAAACAGTTGACAGGAAAAGTAGACGCTTTAGCCACCCACAACAAAATGTTAGAAACTCAGATATCACAAGTGGCTCAACAGCAAGCATCTGCTGCTGCACCTGCTGGCACATTTCCTGGACAACCCGAACAGAATCCCAAAGGCCAAGCAAATGCTGTGATACTAAGAAGTGGAAAAGAATTGGACGAACCGATCGATCCGAGGACCGAAAACTCAGCCATGCAACAGAAACCAACTGAACAAGCAGAAAAGGAATCTGAGTTAGAGAAGAAGGAGGACAACGAGAAGGAGGATACCGCAAGTGAAAAAACTCAAGCACCTTCAGCGCCATATAAACCACCTATTCCTTATCCGCAAAGACTAATAAACTCTAAAACTTCAGGACAGTTTAAGAAATTTGTAGAGCTCCTTAAACAGCTGAATATTACTATTCCTTTTACAGAAGCGATAACTCAAATGTCGTCATACGCCAAATTTCTCAAGGAGATCCTGTCGAATAAGAGAAAGATCGAGGATAATGAAACAGTTACACTTACTGCAGAGTGTAGCGCTATTATTCAGAACCGCATGCCTCCTAAATTAAAAGACCCAGGTAGTTTCTCCATACCCTGCGTCATAGGAAAGTTCGTAATAGATAAAGCCCTATGCGATTTAGGAGCCAGTATCAGTGTTATGCCCTTATCTATATGCAAAAAGCTGAATATGGGAGACCTCAGGCCGACCAAAATGTCCGTACAATTAGCTGACAGATCAGTAAAATACCCAGTCGGAATACTGGAAAACGTTCCAGTACGCATAGGACAATTCTACATTCCAACCGACTTCATAATCATGGACATCAAGAAAGATACTGTAACCCCAATTATCCTAGGAAGACCGTTCCTAGCTACGGCCGGAGCGATTATAGACGTGAAGAAAGGAAGGCTAACATTCGAAGTAGGAGAAGAAAAGATAGAGTTCATTCTCACCAAGTTCTTACAAGCACCAGCAATAGACGATACCTGCTATTTAGTAGACGAAATTGACGAATGCATAAGAGAACTTGAAAATGAGGAGACCACGTATTCAGAAATAATAAAGATTCAAATACCCGACATTTCTGAAGACGACAATTGGCGTAAACCGTATAAAGACGACAGCCTAAGCGAAAGCTTAGCACTGACACCAAACCATATGCCAGGTCCGAAGAACCCATCTTTAGAGCTCAAAACTCTACCCAAAAACCTCAGATATGAATTTCTAGACGATGAACTAAAAAGACCAGTGATAGTCAACGCCGACTTAGGACAACCAGAAACCGAAAAGTTATTAGAAGTCCTAAAGAAGTACCCCACCGCGTTAGGCTATAACATAAGCGATCTAAAAGGTATAAGCCCTTCGATCTGTATGCATCGAATTACAATAGAGGAAGACTCTAAAACCTCTCGAGAGCATCAGAGAAGACTAAACCCCATCCTGAGCACTGTAGTCAGAGATGAAGTAAAGAAATTACTAGATGCAGGAATCATCTATCCGATCTCCGATAGTGAATGGGTTAGCCCAGTTCATGTCGTACCAAAGAAAGGAGGAGTCACAGTAGTTAAAAATGAAAAAGGCGAATCGATAACAAAAAGAGTCATGACTTGAAGTAGGATGTGTATTGATTATAGGAAGCTTAACAAGGCTACGCGCAAAGATCACTTCCCGCTACCCTTCATAGACCAAATGTTGGAAAGATTAGCCAAACATTCATATTTCTGCTATCTAGATGGTTACTCAGGATTCTTCCAAATTCCCATCCATCCTAATGACCAAGAAAAGACTACATTCACCTGTCCTTACGGTACTTTTGCCTACCGCCGAATGCCGTTCGGACTCTGTAACGCTCCAGCAACCTTCCAAAGATGCATGATGGCAATCTTCGCAGATTTCATAGACGACATTATGGAAGTGTTTATGGACGATTTCTCGGTATGTGGACAAAGTTTCGAAGGATGCTTACAAAACTTAGAAATGGTACTAGAACATTGCGTAAAAGTAAACCTCGTCCTAAATTGGGAGAAATGCCATTTTATGGTCCGACAAGGAATAGTTCTAGGACACGTCATATCAGATAGAGGGATTGAGGTAGACAAAGCTAAAATAGAGATTATAAAAGATCTCCAACCTCCAAAATCCGTACGAGAAATACGGAGTTTTCTAGGACATGCCGGTTTCTACAGAAGATTTATAAAAGATTTCTCGAAAATCACAAAACCTCTGACCGGCCTGTTAATGAAAGATGTTGAGTTCGTCTTCGACGAAGACTGTCTAAAAGCATTCGAAACATTGAAATCAGCCCTTATCACCGCACCAATCATGCAACCACCAAATTGGAGACTACCGTTTGAAATCATGTGCGACGCGAGTGATTACGCTGTAGGCGCAGTTCTAGGACAAAGGAAGGACAAGAAGCTCCATGCCATCTACTATGCCAGTAGAACCTTAGATCCTGCCCAAATGAACTACGCTACCACAGAAAAGGAACTTCTAGCAGTTATATTTGCGCTTGACAAATTCCGTTCTTACTTAGTAGGAGCAAAAATTATAATATACACAGACCATGCTGCCATAAGGTACCTAATAAGCAAAAAGGATGCCAAACCAAGACTATTGAGATGGATCATGTTATTACAAGAGTTTGACTTAGAAATCAAAGATAAGAAAGGAACCGAGAACGTTGTTGCGGATCACTTATCCCGAATAGAAGGCATCAGACACGAACCAGTACCGATAAATGATGATTTCCCGTACGAACGTCTGATAGCCAAATTAGAAAGTGACGTACCCAACTCAATCTCGGAAGATCCAGAATTCGAAAAAGCCGTAGAAGCCGTCTATGCCCAAGTCACATTACCTTGGTATGCTGACATCGTTAATTACCTCGCCGCAGGCGTGCTTCCACCAGATCTTACTTATCAGCAAAAGAAGAAATTCTTCCACGATCTGAAACACTATTATTGGGACGAACCCCTACTCTTCAAGAGAGGGGCCGACAACATATATCGTCGCTGTGTCCCAGAGGAAGAAATAGAAAATATTATTTCCCAATGCCACTCAGCACCATATGGTGGTCATGCTAGTACATCCAAGACGTGCGCTAAGATTCTCCAAGCCGGCTTATTCTGGCCTAATCTCTGGAAAGACGTTCACATCGCTGTGCAAAAGTGCGATAGATGCCAACGAACTGGCAACATCTCACGACGCGATGAAATGCCTCAGAAAGGAATCTTAGAGGTAGAAGTCTTCGACGTCTGGGGAATAGATTTCATGGGACCTTTCCCACCTTCTTTTGGAAATAACTACATACTCGTCGCTGTCGATTACGTGTCTAAATGGATAGAAGCCATAGCTGCTCCAACAAATGACGCACGAGTAGTAATCAAACTCTTCAAGAACACAATCTTTCCTAGATTCGGTGTACCCAGACTCGTCATTAGTGACGGAGGATCTCACTTCATATCACGAATATTCGATAAACTTCTCTATAGATATGGAGTCAAGCACCGAGTAGCTACACCTTATCATTCGCAAACTAGCGGACAAGTAGAGGTCTCGAACAGAGAAATAAAACAGATCTTGGAAAAGACTGTCGCTACCCCAAGGAGAGACTGGTCATCGAAGCTACAGGAAGCTTTATGGGCTTATAGGATCGCATTTAAGACACCAATAGGTACTACCCCCTATAAATTAGTTTACGGTAAATCCTGCCATCTCCCTGTAGAGTTAGAGCACAAGGCCTTCTGGGCCATTAAGACACTCAACTTCAACTACACCGAGGCAGGAGAAAAGCGAATCCTGAACTTACACGAGTTGGAAGAACTTCGATTAGACGCCTACGAAAATGCCCGTATCTACAAAGAACGTACTAAAAGGTGGCATGATAAACGTTCAATCAGGAAACAATTCAGTGTGGGAGACATCGTATTGCTTTTTAATTCACGATTAAAACTCTTCCCAGGAAAACTAAAATCTAGGTGGTCTGGACCCTATGAGGTGACTAAAGTACTTCAGAGTGGAGCTGTTGAAATTACCGACAAGACAAATACACCGTTTATCGTAAACGGGCAACGTCTAAAACATTACAATAAGAACGACAACAGTCCTCAAGTTAGCAATATAACATTGCTGGAGCTTTCGGCTCAAACACCAGAATAGCTTCTCACCAAGCTATCGTCAGGCTTTAGACGTTAAAAACAGCGCTTATTGGGAGGCAACCCAAATTTCCCTCGTTATTGCATTTCATTTTTCTTTAAAATTCTACTTTGAAAAATCCAACAAAAATCCTAAAATTACTACTACTTTCTACTTTCGTTCATTTTCGTACTTTTATTCTTATTTTATTTTTCCTCTTTTACCTTTTGTTTCTACCACTTTTCGTTTCTAAAAATCCTGACTTCAATTTCTTGTTTCAAACTTTTCAGGATTTTTAAAGCCTTCAAAACATTTCTTCTGTTTTCTCCGAATTACCTGCGAATATGGCCGAGTACGATTTCACAAAGGTTCACTTCAAAGGACTCGCTCAAAAGGCAAGATTTGCAGCACTGACCGAAAGAGAATTCGCCTTAACGCTGTATTATGACAAGGCTACTATGGATAAACTAGGGATCACGGATAGCATTCAATACCTGTTCAATCAACTGGGTTAGGAGAACACTGCTCTGAAAACACGTTTCGCTACCTACAAGGATCTTACCTATGAATTCCTTAGCTCTTTTAGATACACACCCAACTATGGCTTTGGAACCCGCTCAGAGTTGATTACCTTCAGATTGTTTGGAATGGACCAAACTCATAGCCGAATGTCACTAGCTAACCTCCTAGGATTCCCTAGCGGACCGCATGTGTTCATCAGTGCAGAAGATGACGATATTGATTTGCAACTCGAGCACTTCTGGGGTAGAATCACAGGCGACTATCACTCTGAACCAGACAGAATGTACAATGATGACATTCATAACCCAGCCTTTAGATACTTCCATAAGATACTAGCTCACACCTTGTTTGGAAAAGAAGAAAATATTACCACAGTGTCTAAGGAAGAGTTATTCATCATGTTCTGTGCTTCTCAGGGACGGACAGTAAATGCAGTGCCTTTCATGATGAGATCCTTCAAACGCCTCACGCTGGAACCTCAGACACCTATTCTTATAGGAGGACTAGTAACAATGATAGCCCACGAGCTTGGCCTTAGATTCCATCTAAACGCCAGCACTCGTTTTGGTACCATCAGACCCATGAACATACAATTCTGCTTTAACAGGCGCATCTTAGGAACTATGGGACCTGGACCGTATGAGTACCTTATTAACGAAAAACCAGTACAGCTATTCACACTGCCTGATCATCTGATGACAAACATCCACAACAAGGATAACTGGCTCTATGAATTGGACGAGCCTATGGGACCTCCTTCACCACAGTCAACACCCCAGAACTATATGTATGACAGTGACCACATTTCTGAGGCACACAATTACAGGTACTTTGAGGACGCCGCCTCTGAAAATGAAGTAGACCCTATGACTCCTCCACACTACAATACTTATCCTGAGCCTATCCCTGAGGAAACAACCAACAAAATGGATATCGTGTTACTCAGATTGGACGACGTTGATAAAGCTCTGACGAATGTAAAAGCTGATATCGCAAGCGTGCACATTGACCTGGTAGGCTTCATGGATCTAGTCTGCGACCAACTCGACTACTATTCACGGAAATTTGATGAGTTGAAGGCACAGAAAGATTAGTTATTAGCTCGTAGCAGTAGTTTCAGTTTAGTCTAGTCCAGTTTAGTTTAATTTACTCATTTGGAATTTTCGCATTGTTCGTTTCATTATGTACTACATATAATTGTTTCCATTTTATGTTATTTCAATTTTAGTTTTTGTTCAAATTATTCTGTCTTCGCATTATTTATTGATTGTTGGCTGTTATATTACATCACCGTAGCAATACTACGCTTTAAAATCACCACGAGTACGCCCACAGAGCAAAATTCTGCGTTATGCAAATTTTGCTGCTGTGACGACCGTCACAGCCCCATGACGACCGTCACGCAGCCCAGAACTGCTATCTGATATAGCAGGGGTCGTGTACCCTTCCACTCCCCCCATTATCACTTTCAAACTTCCAAAACTCATACCCCACTACGATTTTCGTTCTCCCCAACTGAACTATAAACCTCAACTCCAAATCCAACCTCCAAACCACCGTTCTGTCACATTTCCCTCTCTTCCGAAAAAAATCCCAAAAACTCTGAAATCTCTCCATCTTCAACAATGGCCGGAAACGCAGATATCAGCAACATTTCCTTCCCTGAGGGCGAGTTAGGCGAGAGACAACGAGCACAGTACATTGCATTTCACCAGAGGTCGCTACAGCCAACTCACTACCCGCACCTTCCATCACTTACGGAGCTCGGACTCCTCGAAGGTGTCACCTGGATGCTTCAACGAGCAGGCATCTGGAACCTCTGCTCCAACCCCCAGCCGACCTACGAACAGCTTACCCTTGAGTTCCTGAGTTCGTTCTCGTACATCACCAGCAGCGACGAACTCAACCAGCACACAGGTGCCGCTTGTTTCTGAATGTTTGGCGTCAATTATCAAATGAATGAGAATCAAATCGCCAGCATCCTATAGTTACCCCGCGGCGACAACGCTCATCGCCGCCTCACTGACCAGTTCCAGCACGAAGCCTTCGCGCTGTGGTATCAGTTGACCGGCCTAAATGCCGATGGTTGGGACTCCCTGCATGCCACTCACATCCATAACCCCGCCATCAGATACTTTCATCGGGCATTGAGTAACATTATCTTCGCCAGAGACAACAACCACAAGGTGAACTCGAAGGAGCTCTTCTTCCTTCATTGCGTCTTCAACAATGAACCGGTCAATGCTGCCCCGTTCCTGCTGGCTCACATTCAGGCCAACTGCAACCGTGGCTCGAAGCCATTCTACTTTGGCGGGATTGTCACGGCGATTGCACTTGGGCTGAACCTTGGCGACCGCCTCCAGCACCTCCAGTCCATCCCCTCGGTGTTCCTTGACACCGACCACTGCAGGGCCTCCCATCTCATCCGCTCCCGAGCTGACGGGAAATATCATCCGGTTGTGCGTGGCAAGACCGTCAGAAGCATCATCCTTCCGTCCCGCACCCGCATCCATCCTGAGGACCGTACCAATTGGTTGTTCGACCTCACTGCCCCTCCTGCTGCCGCTGTTCCCACTCAAGACCCCACACATGATTCCGAAGATGAAATCCAAGCTGAGTTGGATAGGTCCGAGCAGCCAGAGGCATCGCAGCCTCCTCCACCAGTAGGTACATCATCCCGCCGCCGCCGTCACCATCCCGTTCCCGACTACACCGAAGAGGACCTCCGTCGCTCCCTAGACCAGCAGGCACAGATACTCACGATGCTGCAGCAGCAGAACCAGCGAGCCGACCAGTTCGAAACTTGGCACCGGACTCAAATGCAACAACTTCACACCGGCCAAGCTACGATCACTGAGAGTCTAGCGAATCTGACCCTGCAGGTCGAAGGACTCCGAGACACGGTCTACCACACTGGAGCCATGAGCTATGAGGACAGAGTCGCCCTTGCTAGAGCCATAGGATGCCAGCGTGGACGTGACAGGCCCCGGGACTAGATTTTTATTTTTTTCCTTCACTGTTTACTATATTTCAGTTCTTTGTATTTTCATTTTCAGTTGTATCTCCCTCTCGCATGCTTCAAGAATCAGTTGAGCGGAGCCTTATTTCCACTGTATTCAGAACTTCCCTTATTTACTGTATTTCCATTTCACTGCACTTTTGAATTTTAGTAAGTTCCATTTTTACACTTTCTATTTCTAGCAAATAAAGCTCGTCTATATAATTTTCACGTTACGCAAACAATCCCCACATTATTAAACGAAAACAAAAACTTTCATTTGTTCCTCAAAAGAAAAAGCATCACGAGAATGCGCCTGAGTTCAAACCGAGCTTTGAAACTCCGAGGAAACGACAGTTCTAACAAAACCAGTATCGTCCAGACACCTTAGATCTCTAGTTTATGCGAGTCGGTTTCACCACCTACGCGTACCAAAGTCTCAAGTGTCTACGCAAACTCAACCCCAAGTAGTTTATACTAGCAGTCAGCACCATCCTAAAAACACTTCTAAGCGAGCGACCGATGCAAATAAGTGTATGATCTCCAAAAAGATGAAAAATCATGAAAAGAGAGCTAAAAAGCCCAAGAATATAAGATACGTTTCCTTCTAAGTTAGGTGCTCCTCACCCGAGCATTTAGCCCAACGGCACGAAAAACTCATTGAAAAATCAATGACACCAAATTATGATCAATGAAGAAGATCAAAAACAAAAACGAGATCATATTCACTAACAGGTCGACTTGCCATGAGAGTGTGCGGACAACGAGCTTAATGTGATTGCGCTAGAACAAACAGGGTGAACTTGCCACGAGAACCTTGACACCAAGATACGGTAGCATGACTGAGACCGATTTGCATAAAAGGGAGACCTCCGGAGACTTGTAGTCCAGTGTCATCGTGATACTCGTCTTGTTCCTACCAAGAATCCCGGTTTTTCCAAACTCTGCGAACAAAGAAGCAGCCTCGTGCTTGCCGACTTTTCCACGTTTTACTTGAGGACAAGCAAAGATTCAAGCTTAGGGGAGTTTGATAACACGAAATCGTATAGATATTTTCATGCATAATTCAACTAAAAGCTAACCGTTTTCGATCCGATTTCGGGTTATTTCCATGTATTTGTCTGATGTTTTTGCAGGTATTCAACGATCACGTCTAAACAAGGCAACATGAAGAAAAGAAGCAATCCCAGATGAAATATGGACGAAAAAGGAGTGAAAACACAATGAAAAACGCAGCAGACAGTTTTTGCTGATGTGACGACCGTCACAGATGCATGACGACCGTCACACGGGTGACGACCGTCATGCAGGCAAAAACGCCCCACTCAGAATACACGTCAAAAGAGCAGTTCCAATTCGCATTAAATGGTTCACTACTCCCTAAATTATCTGCCTCAAGGTCCATCATCCTCAGAGGTAACCGTTGGAATTCCACCTCTATAAAAAGGGAAGCAGGGGACTTCAAAAAGGGGGCTGCATTCATACCACGAAGTGCTGCCAAATTTACTTTCAGTTATTATTTGTATCCATTTCTCCAGTTCTATTTGTATCCCTTTCCTTTATTTCCCTTTCCATTCTACTCATTCCCATTTCCGCTCTTCTGTAACTGTTACTGCACTGTACGATCGAATTGGAACTAAAGACAGAATCCTGCCAACATAAGTGAATATGACATGTGAATTTTAAGTTTTGATGATTTCTGAACTTGATTGCTCACTATACAAATTTATTTTGGCGTTGGCTGAATTTGAGAATTATTGCTGTTACAGAATTATTGAGTTATGTAGTTGAGGAATTGGTGCTCTTGATTTTGCAGTTGAACATGATTGAGCAGTGTTTCACAATGAAGGCTTAAAGATCAGGATGACCGTGAAGACGCAGAGCAGATGAAAGCGAATTATGAGGAATAAATGAAGAATGTTGATGGCAATCTTTTGTGAGAAGATGCAACATGAAGCAGAAACTCTATGCCACATGAATTGGATGAATTTAGAGGGCTTAGAGGGGTAGTTTAGGGACCAAAATTTGGAAACTCAATTATGGATTTTGTTTAGCTATGCAATTGTCCCAATGTATATTGCTGCGATTTTTTTAATGTTATTGCTCGGTAATTGGACTGCTATTACTTGTATTGAGCATGTTTCCATGATTAATAAATGGCATGTATCACTTATTCATTATTGTCAGTTTAGAATTACACTATAACAAATGAGGTCTTTTTTTCTCTCAGTGAAGTATCAATGCCAACATCTGATTTCTAATGAAAAATCAATAAAGACACACTGCCCTTGGCAGCTACAGCAGGGTACCTCCAAAGCGAGGTCGAAATTTCACCTTGGAGACTCTAACACAACTCCAATACCGTATCTCACCATCACTAGGTATATATATATATATATATATATATATATATATATATATATATATATATATATATATATATATATATATAAAAGAACAGCTTTTCTCTTTTTGAAGAGAGTTAATGTTCTATATAACAATCTTTTGTCATGTCCACCATTTACAAGTTTCTCCATCAGATGAGAAATGGCAACAAACAATCTTGCTTTAACTTGCACCTCTACCCTCCCCTGCCCAAGTCTCCATTGGTCGAATCTTTAATGGTTCAATCTTCTTTTGGCATTTTTCTTACAATTTGGAAATTGAATTTAAAAATGGTTATTATTCCTGAATCTTGAATTAAGTTTGTCATCTGGGTTTTGAGCTTGATTAAATTTGACATGAACTTGAACCTCTTTCCAGTTAAAAAGGAAAACCATTGCTTCAATGTTCAACATCTTCGTATTGATCAAGAAAGACCTTGAACCAGACATAAGTGAAAAGAAAACTTCTTGCAGCTTGTATTCCCCCAAATGATCAAGAGTAAGCCAAAATAACTCTAGGTCTCTTGATTCCCAAGTCTTGCAATATCTCAAACCCTAATCTCCTCAGGAAATAACACAAAGCAAAGTTTGAAAAAATGGTTAGCTATGCATGAATGATTGACCTAGAATGTTATGTTAATGATACAAATGAGGTGGGATTTTAGGGTTAAAAATTAGGGTGTGACAGATGCTCCTATTTAAGGTTCTTCTAACCGGAGATATGAAGATTTAAATCTTCGTCTTGACGAGATAGGAGAGACTTAAATACAAACATGCATAATTTTTGGCTCTAAGATGCCACAAAATGCTTATGATATGATATTAAATGATACAAATGCAAGACAAGAAAATTTGTGGGGAAAATGCCACAGGAGAAAAGTGTATACTGGGGAAAGATTACAAATCCACTGGGGAACATTGACAATCAACTATTACTGGGATACAAAATAATGTCTAAGGATAAAATGCTGAAAGATGATAAACCTCCCCACGCCTCGGGTCACAAGCCACAAACGGGTCTCAATTTCTTCTTTAATCAAGTATTCCACTTGAAAAGGGTAACAATAAACCTCCCCACGCCTTGGATCACGATCCACAAACGGGGCTTAGTTTCTTCTTTAATCAAATTTTCCACTTGAAAGGGTAAAAATAAACCTCGCCGCACCTCGGGTCACAAGACACAAATGGGTCTCAGTTTCTTCTTTAATCAAAGTCTTTCACTTGAAAAGGGTCAACAATAAACCTCACAATGCCTCAGATCACAAGCCATGAACGAGTCTTAGTTTCTTCTTTAATCAAGTTCTTTCACTTGAAAAGGGTAAACAATAAACCTCCCCACGCCTTGGGTCACAAGCCATGAACGAGTCTCATTTTTTTCCTGGAAAGGTGAATACTTATGGGAAAGCATATTCACATGGGATTGTGATAACACGAAATCGTATAGATATTTTCATGCATAATTCAACTAAAAGCTAACCGTTTTCGATCCGATTTCGGGTTATTTCCATGTATTTGTCTAATGTTTTTGCAGGTATTCAACGATCACGTCTAAACAAGGCAACATGAAGAAAAGAAGCAATCCTAGATGAAATATGGACGAAAAAGGAGTGAAAACACAATGAAAAGCGCAGCAGACAGTTTTTGCTGATGTGACGACCGTCACAGATGCATGACGACCGTCACACGGGTGACGACCGTCACACCTTGTGACGACCGTCATGCAGGCAAAAACGCCCCACTCAGAATACACGTCAAAAGAGCAGTTCCAATTCCCATTAAATGGTCCACTACTCCCTAAATTATCTGCCTCAAGGTCCATCATCCTCAGAGGTAACCGTTGGAATTCCACCTCTATAAAAAGGGAAGCAGGGGACTTCAAAAAGGGGGCTGCATTCATACCACGAAGTGCTGCCAAATTTACTTTCAGTTATTATTTGTATCCATTTCTCCAGTTCTATTTGTATCCCTTTCCTTTATTTCCCTTTCCATTCTACTCATTCCCATTTCCGCTCTTCTGTAACTGTTACTGCACTGTACGATCGAATTGGAACTAAAGACAGAATCCTGCCAACATCTGTGGAGGATCTGCCCAAAGGCCAATTGGCATTATTTACAGGTTTTCATTTTGATCGACTTCTATTTTATCATAATGCAATTTATTATTTATTATTATTATTTATGTTTTGCTTTTCTAAATTCCATGTCTAGCTAAACTTAGGTAATCGATATGTAGTAATAATTCGAATGGGACTTGATAACTCTTGTTTGAAAACTTTCTTTTCACAAAAATAACTTATGGTCTAAGTGTTTAAAATTGATTTACGAAATAAACTTCGTCGCGAAAGCGAGAACTTATTTTAAAGTAGTTTTGCCACGAAAGTGGGAAATTAATTAAGATACGAACCAACAAGCGAAAGCTGCGGTAAGGTCAGATAGTAAACACTAGGCATTTGTTTTAATAACAGCGAAAGCACTTTATAACGAATTAGAACTTAGAGATTTCCAAAAAGTAATTTTAACCCCGAACGGAACACGAAAGTGTACGTTAGGCCCTTAGGATTATGATTAGCGTCAATAACCATTGTGAGACGAGAGTCTTTAAATCTCCGTTTTCTGCTTAAATGAACTGTGAAAACTATTTCATACACCAGTAACTTATCAAGTCCCTGAAGAACATAATTACTACGTATCGATTTAATTAATTAAAAATCCAAACAGTAATCTTAGTTCCCCTTTTAGTGACAACCTTATTCCCTTAAAACATATTCTACCTAGCTAAACATAGTAACTCCCGAGAACACTAGTTTGATTACGAGTCCCTGTGGGATCGATATCTTTTATTACTACGCGATAGACTGTGCACTTGCAGTTAGTTGTATTAGACATAGAAAGTCGCGATCAGATTGGAATTTCGCTGGAGATTGAGGACTTCAGCGGCAATCCATAGCTTACTGGAGATTAGGAGACATCTCTGAGGATATTTAAAAGAGATGCAGGTCGGTTGACTTGTAAAACATGTCTTCTCAAATAAAGAGAAAGATCAACTGTCAGAATCTTCACCAAACTTCTCGAAGAAATGCCATTTGATGGAAACAAATTGAATAGTGGACTCACTGGGGAGAACATCACTGAGGAGCAATATTGTTGTAGTTTGAAAATTGCATCGGAGCAAATAAAATTCTTGTCACATGAATTCTCAAATAAAGAGAAACACTTGTAAAGTCTTCACCAAACTTCTATGACGGATTTCCAGAGAGATGTCATTTGATGGAAGACAAATTGATAATCTTGATAATATGTCGGGGATATACAAACTGTTACGAAAAGAGACTGCCATTTGCCATCCTGATAGAAAACCTAAGCACAAAATGAGTTGCTCAAATAAAGAGCTACCACTTGTTGTCTATTATGAATTCCAAAGGAATGCTACCACACTGCTGGAGAATATTTTGTCTTCAATGGTGATCTTCACATAGATTCATCCTGGGGAGACAAAGTGCAAAATAAATGCACACTTGATCTAGGTTCAACAGCCTAGAGAGATTTGAAATGATGATTTTCAGGGACAACAATTCAATTAAGGAAATAACTAAAGAGAAACGGTCAAGCAAGACTCTACTCAATGAGGAGTGAACTCAATTGAGGATTTACCTTATCTAAAACTAGAAAAATATATCTAAAGCAACAAATCTTTCACGAGAATCAAACTCAGTGGGGAGTTAGAAAGGATGTGAACTTTCTGCTTAGAGCTGACGACTCTATTGGGGATGAGAAGACAAACCAAGTCACTTGTGGATAAACACGACCAAAGTGAACGAACGAACAAACATCACTAAAATGCAAAATATGCATATGTCATGTATATCTGTATGAATGAAATGTATGTAATGTTATGCTTATACTGACAAATAAACAAGGAGAAGTAAACTGGAGATGAAATAAACATTTTGACAAGGATACTCGGCCAACCTTCACAAGATAAAAACATCACTGGGGATGAGTGGGAAACCACATATGGAATCACAGTCCTGTTTCAAGGCTTCAAACTTCTCTAGGGAAAAGAAGAGTACTCCACTTGGGGATAAACATCATGACTTCACTTAGGAGATTGTCATAATGAAATCTCGTGACCCTGTTGGGGATGAGAAAGATCCACTAGAAAAGAATCAAACTCATGATTAGAGATTCTTCACAGGGGATAAAATAAATATCCACGATCAACAGAAATAATCTAACTGAATGTTTTGGAGATGCCAAAGCTAAGGCCTCACAAGAGATAAAATAAATATCCACTTCAATGGGGGAAGCCTAGATCAACATCGTAACTGTAGATGTCAGAGATGAGACTCCATAGGGATGAACTAAACATCCACTTCGATGGGGACAGTTGAGCTATAAGAAATTCATTGAGGAGTGAAAATAACATTCAATTCACTAGGGAAGGTTGAAGCCACGGAAATTCACTGGGGAAGGTTGAAGCCACAAAAATTAACTAGGGAATCTTAGGTCACCCACTAGGGAATTCTTGCATCAAACCTGTCATAACTGCTTGAAGTAGAGATTCATCAGGGAGTTGTCACACCACTTTAGACAAAAACTCTTTGGGGACATGGGTGGAGAAAGTCATGAAGACGACGTAGTTCTGCATTTCAAAGTCTACCCTTCTTGGAGAAGCTATTAATGTCCTTTTTGTGTTCACAAACCAAAGTAAAACACACACACACACACACACACACACACACACACATTTTAGAAAATGATTTAAATTTGTTTCAAAAACTGCTATAAAAAAATAAAAGACATTTTGCAAGATAGGAATAAACATAAAGATTACCAACAAATGGAAAAAGATCAAATTTTATTAATTGAATGGTAGTCAGAAAATGGCATGACTCCATGGATCATTACAAAATAGGAAAATGGTAAATAATGGAAAAGGTTACATCAAAACAACAACCACTATCCTCCTAAAAAACTTTGAACTTCCTATACTCTGAGCTTCTGAAGATCTGACTGATGAGTCTGGTGAAAGAGGTGGCTTTCGATAATCCAATCTGATTTAATACAGTTGACTAGTCTTATCCCTAACTTTTGCCTAAATTGCCTTTTCAGGTTTTCAATCTACCGGGATAATTTTTCTGTTTTATGTCTCTAATTTTTGCCTGGACCACCCTTTCGGGTTTTCAGTCCACCGAGACGCTCATTTTTGCCTAAGCCGCCCTTTCTAGTTTTTAACTTAGCGATTTGTTCTTTTCATTTTAGGCGTATTATCTTTTGACTGCATCAATATTCATAGGACGAGCGATCTCCTCTCGATTCATAGTTGCCAACATCAAAGCACCTCCTGAGAAGACTTTCTTGACAACTTATGGACCATAATAGTTAGGAGTCCACTTGCCCCTAGAATCACTGAGGAAGGATTGGATTTTCTGAAGCACAAGGTCACCTTCCCTAAATTCCCGAGGTCAAACCTTTTTGTCAAAAACTTTCTTCATCCTTTGCTAGTACAACTGACCATGACATAAAGTCGTCATCCTCTTTTCTTCGATTAAGTTTAGCTGGTCATATCTGCTTTGACACCATTCAACCTCTGAGAGCTTTTCCTCCATCAAAACTCGCATTGAATGGATCTCAACTTCTACTGGGAGTACACCTCTATACCATAAACAAGTGAAAATGGAGTTGCCCATGTTGATGTGCGTACTGAAGTACGATACCCATGGAAAGTAAACAGGAGCATCTCATGCCAGTCCTTGTAAGTGACAACCATTTTCTGAATGATCTTCTTTATGCTTTTGTTTGCCGCCTCGACAACCCCATTCATCTTCGATCGGTAAGGAGAAGAGTTATGATGTTCAATATTGAACTCCTCATACATCTCCTTCATCATTTTGTTATTCAAATCCGATCCATTATTAGTGATGATTTTAATTGGCACGCCATAATGGAAGATGAGCTAATTCTTGATAAATATGACCACCACTTGTCTGGTGACATTCGTATATGAAGTTGCTTCAACCCATTTGGTGAAGTAATAAATTGCCACCAAGATAAAGCGATGTACATTAGAAGCTTTTGGCTTTATCATGCCAATCATGTCGATTCCCCACATGGAGAATGAACAAGGAGACGAGATAACATTAAGGAGAGTTGGCGGTACATGAATTTTGTTACCGTAGATTTGTAACTTATGGCACTTCTGAGCAAACTTGTAACAATCAGATTCCATCATTATCCAATATTATCCTACTCTTAAGAGTTTCTTTGCCATAACATGTCCACTGGCATGAGTGCCAAAGGAACCTTCATGAATTTCAGTAATTAACATGTTCGTTTCTCTCTTATCAACACATATTAGTAGGACCATGTCAAAATTTCTTTTTTAGAGCACATCATTATTCAGGAAGGAACTGCCATCCAATCTCCTCAACGTCTTCTTATACTTGTTGGATACCCCATCGGGGTATTATTATTTTTGGAGAAACAATTTAATATCATGATACCAAAGCTTACCATCACTGACTTCTTTTATTGAAAACACATGAGCGGGCCTGTCGAGACGCATAACATCAATCTTGGGACAATCATTCCATCGATTCACTATAATCATAGAAGCCAAAGTTGCCAAAGCGTCTGTCATTCTATTCTCGTAACGAGGAATGTGATGGAATTCCATTCTATTGAAGAAATGGAGCAGTCTCCTTGCATAATTTGTGTATGAAAGCAAACTATCCCGACGAGTTTCCCACTCTCCTTTGATTTTGTTGATCACCAAAGTAGAATCATCATACATGTCCAAGTTCTTGATTCTCAGATCAATTGCCTCTTCAAGGCCCATAATGCATGCCTCATACTCGACTTCATTGTTAGTACGTATAAAAGTTAATCTGGAAGTAAATGGGATATGGGACCCATAAAGAGTCACAATGATTTCCCCAATCCCTTTCCCATAGGCGTTGACAACACCATCAAAAATTAAACCCCATTGAGAATCTGGCTCAGGCCCTTCATCTAGAAAGGGTTATTCACAACCCTTCATCTTAAAATACATCACTCTTTGTCAGGGAAATCATCCTCAACAGACTGATTGTCTTCAATAGGTTGATGAGCTAGGTGATCAGCCAAAACACTTCCTTTGATTACCTTCTGGATATGGTATTCAATATCATATTCTAATAATAACATTTGCCACCTAACAATTCTTCTTGTCAGGGCAGGCTTCTCAAAAATATATTTGATTGGGTCCATCTTAGAAATCAACTAAGTGGTATGGTGTAGCATGTACTGACGTAAACGTCGTGTAGCCCAAGCTAAAACGCAACAAGTGTTCTCTAGCATTGTGTATCGAGACTCACAATTAGTGAATTTCTTACTCAAATAGTAGATAGCATGCTCCTTCTTTCCTGTCTCATCTTGTTGACCAAGTATGCACCCCATGGAATCTTCCAAAATGGTCAAATACATGATCAAGGATCTTCCTTCAACTAGAGGGATCAGAATAGGAGGCTCAAGAAGATATTCTTTGATACTGTCGAATGCTTTCTAACAATCATTAGTCTAAACACAGTCCTGGTCCTTTCTAAGAAGCTTGAAAATTGGTCCACAAGTGGACGTCATGTTCGACATAAACCGAGAGATGTAATTCAGACGTCCTAAGAAACCTCTGACTTGCTTTTCTGTAGTTGGAGCTGACGTCTCTTGTATGACCTTAACTTTATCAGGACCCACTTTGATTCCTCTTTGGCTAATAATATAACCTAAGAGCTTTCCTGAGCGAACACCAAATGTACACTTGTTAGGATTCAAACGAAATTGATATTTATCGTTGAAATAATTTCAAAAAATATTAAACATGGTCCTCTTCAGTATTGGACTTAGCTATCATGTCATCCACGTAGACTTCGATCTCTTTGTGAATCATATTGTAGAAAAGGGTAGTCATGGCCCTTTGATATGTTGCGCCAGCATTTTTCAGACCGAACGACATAACTATGTAACAAAAGGTGCCCCAAGGCGTGATAAATGATGTCTTCTCCATATCCTTAGGAGCCATCCTGATTTGGTTATGTCCTGAAAAACCATCCATAAAAGAGAATACCTTATATTTTACGGTGCTATCCACCAACATGTCAATGTGTGATAGAGGAAAATCATCCTTCAGACTAGCCTTGTTTAAGTCTCGATAATCAATGCACATGTCGACTTTACCATCCTTCTTTGGAACAGGTATGATATTGGCTAACCACCATGGATACTCAGATGTGACGAGGAAACCTGCATCAATTTGCTTATGTACTTCTTCTTTTATTTTCAAAGCCATGTCCGGACGAGTCCTTCTAAGCTTCTGCTTGATTGGTAGATATTCTGGCTTCAAAGGAAAATGATGCTCTACTGTAGCAGTGTCAAGACCAGGCATATCTTAGTATGACCAAACAAACACATCAACATACTCCTTGAGTAGTTCAATAAACCTTTCTTTCACATCAGGCATAAGTAAAGCTCTAATCTTCACTTATTTGCAATCTTCTTCTATACCAAAATTAATGACCTCCACAAGTTCCTTATGAGGCTGAATGGCTTTATCTTATTCTCAAGTAACCGAGAAATCTCCTCAGGAATCTTCTTCTTCTTCTTCTTCTTCTTCGAACACAGGAAACTCAAAGTTTGGAGAAGGCTTTGGGTCATTGTTTTTTATTGTTTGTTCGTGCAATAATTTGCACATGTGATATGACTTTATTTTAGAACTTTATGAAAGTGAAAGTGTGTGCACAAATATGCCAAATGATTAAAAAAATTTGGTTTTCTATGATTACCATTTTCCAGAAAAGTAGAAAAGTAAAAAAACAAATAAGATGGAATCACAAAATGATGATTTTATTAATGATAGCAGTTTTTCAAACAAAATCCCTAACACAAGATCACCTTTGCCTTGGGCAGAGCAAAGGGAATTATGAAAGGTAAGCCCACATCATAACTCCTTCGCCTTAGGCAGAGTGAAGAATGTGAGGCCAACCTCATGTATATGTAGCCTACCTAACAAACAACTATAGGCATCACCAATGTCCATGATCTAAAAAGTGATTTGAAAAATGTGAGGCCTAATGGTCATAGGTAGATCAACGTCCCTAATCACGATGTTATTTGACCCATTGAAAGCCTTGATAATAACACCACTTGGTCTCATAGGCTCCCCTTGATACGACAATCTTGTAAGATTTATTTTCGGTATCACATTTAATGATGATCCAGTGTTAATCAGCACACTAGATAATGTATCATTCATGCAATTCATAGAAATGTGTAGTGCCATGTTGTGCTTCCTCCCCTCCTTAGGGTGTTCTTCTTCACAAAAACTGAGATTGTTACACGAGGTAATGTTGCCTATAATTCCATCAAATATATTGACGATCACGTCATGGTCGATGTAAGCTTGTTTGAGGACTTTCTGTAGTGCCTCTTTGTAGGCTTCATGGCTCATCAACAATTGTAACACAAAGATTTTGGGACGGCGTTTGCAGAAGCTGGTCCACAATCTTATATTCACTTATTTTACTCATCTTAAAAAACTCATCATATTTAGAAAAGGGATCAGTCCCACTGGTCTGCCCCATAGTTGAATCTTTCACAGTCGGCTGCTCAAAAGAAATATCCTTCTCCTTTGGAGGTGTTGAAGAGAACACACGACCACTCCTAGTGACCTTGCTGATGTCAGCAATATTGACAACAGATGGAAAAATAGGCAGAGGCACCTCTCTCCCATTCTCCAACATAGTGGCATTATATTTGTAAGGAACCGTCCTATCAGAGACATAGGAGTTTGGGTCGGGAATATTGATGACCAAAGGAGTTGTGGAAGACTTTATGCTATCATAAGTGAACTCAATACACTCCAATTCTTTAAAGTGAGGTACAATTACAAACATCTCTTCGTTTTCATCCATATCAACTAGATTTCTATCATAGGAGATTGTGATAGTCTTTCGATCCAATAAGCTCTGGATATCACTTCTTATAAGTTGGCATTCTTGCGGGTTGACGGAGCAAACACAACAGGCAGTGTAATTATGATTTTCATGATAAAAAAGGCCATTCTAGCTAATCCTTCATGCATTCTCACTAAAGGTTTTTGAATGAACCTAATATAAAAAACAACATACTTTTCAGGGCATCCTTGGACCATATTAACATGAGGTTGATATTCAGGAGCATTCCTATCTCTATAGAATTTCATAATTCCTCGATCTAGCAAGCGTTGAAGACTTCTCCTCACAAATTGACAGCCCCATCTAAGTGTCATGGTACAAACATCACAAGCTGCATAGTCATGCGGTTATAAACGACCACAGATAACCAAACCTTCATGCGCTCCAACCAAATCTTCATCTAAATCCATATTATTGAAAATCTGAATTCACTACGACAACCATGCACCATGTTTACACTGGCGGATCCATGCGGTGGGAGGGGATTGACTTGCACATTTGGATTTGAGTCCTTGAAGGACAAAATCCCACATTTAATCAACCCCTGCACATATGCTTTCAGCCCAATACAATTTTCAATATTATGACCCGGTGCGCCTTGATGAAACAGACAAAATTGACCTGCTTTGTATCAATAGAGGAGGTCTTTAGGAACTTCTGGCGGAGACTTAGTCTGAATGTGTCCTTTTCGCAACAAAGCTGGAAACAGCTCTGTATAAGACATAGGGATAGGATCAAAATTTGTCTTTCTATGCCCATGATTCTAATTGTTGAACGGTTGTCGAGCTTATTGGGAAGGCTATTGATTATGATAACACTGATGTTGTTGTTGTTATTGTGGAGCCTGTAGTCGTGGTTGATATTGCTATATAAACTGTGGTTGATAAGCGGGACTATTGATGACTGGAGACACAACTGCAATTTGTTGATGTTGTTGGTACCTCCTTCTGGATCGACCATGGTGAACAACATTCACTTCCTGTTCTTTCCTCTTCGTGAAAATACTTCCATGTTTCTTTGCATTGCTTGAAGTACCAGCTTCTTTGATCAGCCTACCCTCACGAACCCCCTCTTCCAAATGCATTCCCATGTTTACCATCTCAGTAAAATCACTGGGTGCGCTAGCTACCATCCTTTCATAGAAAAATGGACTTAAAGTCTTCAAGAAAATATTGGTAATTTCTTTTTCCTCTAGAGGTGGTGTGATATGAGAAACCACTTCGCGCCAACGTTGGGCATACTCTTTGAAATTCTCTCTATCTTTCTGAGTTATGACCTTAAATGATCTCTGTCGGGTGCGATATCGATATCAACATTATACTTATACTGTTTGATGAAAGCATCACAAAGATCATTGAAGGTCTAGATCTTCACACAGTCTAGCCCCATGTACCATTTAAGGGTTGCGCCTGTTAGACTATCTTGGAAGTAATGAATAAGCAGTTGAACATTGTCATCTATGTCAACATCTTATGGGCATACATGACAAGATGACTCTAAGGGAAAGAGTTGCCTTTGTACTTCTCGAAGTCAGGAACCTTAAGCTTGTGAGGAATCTTGACGTTTGGGACCAAACAAAGATCGGAAGCACTCTTCCCAAATAGATTTTTTCCACGGAGAGCCTTAATCTCTTTTCGCGTCTCCAAGAATCGATCTTAGAACTCATCCATCCTTTCATCAATTCCAAAACTATCGCTAGGTGCGGTGTGGAACACTGGCTCTTTAAGATTATAGGGAACAAAATTCACCAAGGGCGACGACATAGTCATTACAGTAGTTACAACTGGAACTTCAGAAACTGGTGGACGATATCTAGTTAAAATATAATAAGGAGGCATTCCCCACAGAAAACCAGGAAGCATAGTATAATGTGGTTCACTTGTTGGTGCCACTGGGATCAGCGTGGATACAACTTATGAGATTATAGTCCTCTGAATATGTTCTTGTAAGTTGTGTGACGACTAATTTTGGGCAGCCGCCAACGCTTCCATCATACCATTGAGTCTCTTCTAGCTTTCTTTCAGTGTTGTGACTTCTTCATGGAGTGCCCTGTTTTCTTGCTCTATCTGGTTCATTCTTCACCGATAGCCTGCTCGGGTATTATACCGGTGATTCAGCTTGTCTAATCGGAAGGAAGAAGCAAGAGTGAGAGCCTGGAATGCAAAGGATGCAATGCAAATGTGACAACAAATGCAAGATCTAATGCAAAAAAATTTGTGGAACTTAAATATTTGCAAACATCACAGATAGATATCAAAATAAACTCCTTTTCATTAATCAAAAGAGAGGATTACAAATTTAGCACTTCTTACAAGATTCCTAAACAAAAAGCTAAATAAAAGCTAACAAAAGTCCTAATGAGCTTTTCCTAGTAGCCTCATGTTGAGCTTCTTAATCTGCTCCTCCATCTGAGTCTTCTAAAAAATGATCTTATCCACTATCAGCTTCCAAGGAGTTGGTTGAGGGCTGGAGGAAAATAAATCCTCTTGCGCCTTCCTTTTCTAACCAGAGAGTGCTTATTCGGTCTTCATCTATAGTTGTCTTTGGAGTTCTGCGTTCTCTTCGATGACCACTTGATACTTATTCTTCCAAGCGTCTCCTTTTTGTTGTGATTTACTCAAAGTGATCTTCAACTTCTCTACTTCAGACATGAAAATCAGAGTGGTATCTTTGTTTAGAGACATAGGCTCTTGACGAGGATAAGGTCTCTTCAGCTTGATGACCCTATCTCAGACCTATGGAGATAAGGTCCCAAAGAAACATAGTTAGGCTTACCCAAGTATTTCTTCCATTTCTTATGAAAATGGCGCCAGTCAATCACAATCTTTCCTTGAGCTCCTTGTTGTCTTCACCATCCTTGAAGAAAATACTCTCCACATAAGCACTATTGGGCTTGTCTTTTAAAGGATATCCTAGATGACGGCGAGGAAAGACTGGATTGTAATTGATCCCTCCTTTGGTACCAAGAAGAGGCACACTAGCAAAGTTTCCACAGCTATCAATGATCATTACCCATTCATAAACACGATTGTACCAATCAATGTCAAAGTGAATAAGAGCCATAATCTTTTGTGGCCACCATGAACCATTCTTAAGATCCCAAAAAGAGCTAGACTTGGGCAAGTGAGAAATAAACCACTTGTACAAGAATGACACACAACATGTAATCATTCTTCCATTATGAAAGTTCCTTAGATGAACAGAGTGACAAGCATCTGATAACAAGGTAGGCGCTGGATCCTTGAGGAAAATATTGATAGCGTTGATGTCGACGAAGTCTTCAAGGCTAGGGAAAAGAAATACACCATAAATGAATAGGGCAAGAGTAGCCTCAAATGCATCTATGCTAAGATGATCAACATAGTACCGAGCTCTTCCTATTATAAATTCTATGGTCAATCCAAAGACTCCTCCTTTAGTGGTCATGTTGGCTTGAATTTTAGATAATCTCAAATGTGTGGCTTTGGCAATATCTTGCTCTTTAGGGTCTTTCTCCAAGATAGGAAAGGAGACTCATCAAGGATAGGCGAACCAACCAGATAAGAGTACGCTTCCAATGTAGGCACAAGTTGGTAGTCAGGGAAGGTAAATCAGTGATAGACTTGATTGTAAAACTGAAGTAGTATAGAGAGAAGTCCAATTCCACCTTTGTCTTCAACAGTGATAACAACTTCCCATACTTGTTCTTGAACCTTTCTTGGTCTGCAACCAAAGCTCCCAATCTCTTTAGGTCATCCAACTTAGGACTCTTGAAATTGTACTTCAAAGTCTTTTTCCTTTCACACTCCATGACGATCCTATGATGTTTTCAAATAAAAGCACTAAATTCCATGAAACTTTGATGAAAATGATGCTTACGAATGCATGAATGGATGGATAAGTGTATGCACAAACACAGGTATACACATATTCATATATATATATATATATATATATATATATATATATATATATATATATATATATATATATATATATATATATATATATATATATATATATATATATATATATATATATATATATATATATATATATATATATATATATATATATATATATATATATATATATATATATATATATATATATATATATATATATATATATATATATATATATATATATATATATATATATATATATATATATATATATATATATATATATATATATATATATATATATATATATATATATATATATATATATATATATACATGCAAACAAATAAGGTCCTAGGTTTGAAGATCACGAGCATGAAGCCATGGTCTACCCATCCCAAATGGTGTGTACTATTGGTTTACCTGTACAACAGGTTCTAACAAGTTCTCAAAGTCATCAGTCCATCTTTCGGATATTATCAATTTCCCAATTACTCGATAGTTAATAATATTCTCAAGAGAACCTCTTTTGAGTGTCGTATTGCGTATCAACTATTTTGGGACTACTCCCTCATAGTCATTGCACTACATCCTAAGAAGGCCAAGGTGGGGGTTAAAGGTAAATAAAGGTCCTTAATGTCACGAGCTCCTAGGTCGAAGTAATACTGCACTCATGACTACTTGTTCAACAATACTACCCTCAAGAGGGCCTCCACTGAGTGGTGATTTCTCAAGTTAGCTTGTTATGGAATCAACTCCCTATAAGCCTCCTTGAATGTACCACCTTCCTATCATAAGTGCACTAAAGTCCGGGTTAGGACTTATCTCACCACTCAAAAGGTTACAACTCTGCAAACAGAAAAACCCAAGCACATATCAACAAATATTAAGATATATACAAATATACAAACAAATAACACATATAAACAAGTTAGGTATAACCCTCTAGAAGTCCCTAGTGAAGCCGCCATTTTTGTCGTGGTGAGAATCAGAGACCATAACTATTAAATAAACTAGACTCACAAATCTTAATTCACCACCGATCTTTAATTTATCCAAGGGAAGGGAAGAAGAACGAGTAACCCAAAAATATGCAATGCAATGCAAAGCAAAAGAGAATCTAAGGTTCGGGGTTTGGTTATACCTAGGGAAGTTGCTAGCATCCTAAGTATTTGTAGTACTCTACAAGAACCTCTTGTCTTATTGTGTTATTTGTTAATTGTTTGCTAGGGGAAGAGAAAAAGGGGAGACCTAAGGTACTATTCCTAAGTATGCTTGCCAAGACACCGCATCTCGTGCCTACGTATCCTGACTAGGATTGAATCAGAGCATTTGTAGTTCACCTCACTACGGGTAAAAACAATGTTTGTTGGTTTTAGGAGAAGAGACAAGTCGTCATCTTAACGAGAATACTCAAATAAACCACCACAAACATGTGGAAGATGGATCTTTGCTTCAAATTGAAAGAAAGGCTCCAACTCGGATATAGAATCAACGAGTATGCCACATACCTCAAGTGGAAAAGAATCTACATCTTTCTCAACTATGTCATGGGGTAGGAGAATTACATCTCAACTAAGGATGACTAGTGTCTAATTCTCTCATGAGAGATGGGAACCTAACTATAAGTCATCTAAAGTTGAAAACATCCTAATGGTAACTACCTAAAAGATAAACAATCTAAGTATATACAGCCTAAGGTAATCAACCTAAAAGGGAAACATAAATCACATAATGGGTGAAACTAAAAGAGGAATGTAATGCACATGACTATAAAGTCAACCAATGAACCCTACCCTTGGATTTGAGCATAAGCAAGCAATATCAATGAAGCATAAAGAAAAGAAATTCAATACCAAACTAAGATCATGAGTGAATGTAACATGTGTTAAAGTAAACAATCAACTCAAGAAGTATAACAACAAGTTATCAATGAAGTATACAACATGTTAGAGATGAAGGCAAGCACGTATTGCAAACATTTGTATATTAAAGTAACAAGAAAACATCAATACTTAACACACAAAGCTTAGATAGATCAAATGAGATGAGAAATCAAGAGGGGCAATAGATACACTTCATCATTATATCAAATAAACTCAACAAGAAACGTACTCAAAAGACGCGTAAAGAACCAAACATGTATCAATCCCTATTAACCACAAAAGGACTCAAACATCCAAATACAAGTAAATGAATTAAAAAGGAAAGTAATACACATTGAGACCAAGAAAGTCAGAAGCTTAAACATGGCTTTTCAAGTCATTTAAGATCAACAAGCACCAAAGAGATCCATACAAGAAAGAAAGTTCAAAGGCTAGGTCAAAACAAAGCAAAACCATGATCAAAATTAAAACTAACTTAAAACATCAATGAAAAATAGAAAATAACAAAATAAGTTCAAGTAAAAGACTTTACCTCATAGTAATATGTTCAAGATTATGTGTGTAAAATATCTCTAAACGAAAAGCACAAGAGTTTGCACAAAAACAACCAACAAGTTCATGATATCCTACTACTCGAGCATAAATTAAGGGACACAAAATCAAATTAAAAGCAAACAAATTGACATCACCAAACTCCAAGAAAAGCACTAAAATATCATCACATTATATGTCAAAAGAATGCAAAAGATTGGCTCAAGAAAAAGTGTTTAAGGCATCAAGAAACAAAACCTTAATTTAGGGGTACTTTAGTAAAACACCTCACACAAATAATCAAAAATAAAATAGGAAAATAAATTTAAAAATAAAAATAAAAATGGAAATAAATTGTCAAGACATCAAAAATTTAAAAATATTTTTGTGAATTTTTTAATGTAAAAGAAATATAAAAAATAAAATAGTAATGTAAAGGAAGAAAATGAGAATAAAATATGAAAGAAATAAAGGAGAGGGTGTAAAAGTAAATATCAGAACAAAAGGAAATAACTAAGGCGCATTGGGCCAGGGAAGGATGGGGTTGCGAAAATGAAAGTCTACCCAGGCCCAATATACAGGCAGCCCATGCGTTAGGGTCTACAGGATGGTCCCTGGTCAACCTTTGTTGACCACCGGATTCAATATGGGACATTGGCTGAAAGGGAGTCAACCTTTGACTCAAAATCCTAAGACTAGGATGTGAGTGTTGCACCCCAAAATTTGACCAACATTAATTTATCTATCAAGTGTTTGAAAGTGTATACCTTCACCAGAAAGTTCAGGAGATCCTCAGAAGAATTGGTTGAAACTAAGGGTGTGTGACTCATAGCTTGAGAGTTGTGGGAGCTCCTCAGATGATTCTGAGACTTTGAGAGTGAACTTGAAGCTTTGAGAAAGCCTATGAGATGCCTTGATAGCCATCATGAAGCCCAGAGAAGTCATTGTGCAAGGATTCAGAAGATTCAACCATGAATGGTAGAATTAGGGTTTTGACTGGGTCAACCCTAGGATAACTGATGATTTGGAGAAGGTTGAGACCCAATCCAAGGGCCATGATATCAGGGAATGATGCATAGAGATGATATAAAGATGATTCCTAGACCAACTCATCATGATTGAGGAGTTTGAGAAGTTTTGAGTTAGGATTTCTAAGGATGGATAGTGAAAAAACCCTAATTTGATCCCTATCTTCCAGGCAGTTTTAGCTCAAGATGTGATTGATATCTCATCTTTCCAACAACATGAATGTTGTAGAGCTTGTTCTTAGCTTTAATTGGAGTGGTGGAAGTCCTTGATAGGAGTTGCAGAGCTCAAGTTATGGTTTTGACAAATTACAGGTCAGCAGAGGTGTGTGAATCTGGGTCCTTGAAAGTCACCCAACTTGCAGACAACTTTTGCCCTAGTAGGATGATTCCTATGATCTCTTGGTCAACCTGAATGTTGGGGAGAATCTTATTAGCTTTCTAGAGAGTACTATAAGTCCTTTATAGGATTTGTAGAACTCAACTTATGGTTTTAACAAGACAGGGGTATTTTGGTCATTTGGCAGTTATAGGTCATTTTAAGCAAAGGCCATATCTCCTATTTCCAAGCCTCAAATGAAAAAACTCAAAACATGAAAGTTGTTCAAAATGGGATTTTAAGTCTAGAAAAGAGGTCATGAGTTATTGAAAGAGCTTGTAGCAAGGACTTACAAGATTGGGTAAAAATGACCTAAAAATGGCTTATAAGTTTAAAAAGTTGAAGTTGGAAATTAGTTTAGGAGATGTACAAATCCAAAATGGGTCATCCAATATGTCATTTTGACTCCAAACAATATTTTAAAAACAATGGTTCAAGTAGAATTTTGATTTGAAGCTTAGAAATGGGGGTTACTTTGTAATTCTCATTCTTGCATAATAAGGCAACTTGATAAAACTTCACCAAAGGCAAGGAAGTGCATGTTTTTCACTCATTCTTTCTCAAGATCTCTTGTAAGGAGATTTTGAAGCCAATTTGACAAGCCTAACTCATGAGATATGGTATGATCAACATGTCATTAAAGGAGAAGTTCTATAACTTTCAAGCACTTTCCACAAGTTTCTAGATGGATCTAGCTTATTCCATGGATTGCTATAAGAAGAGTGAATCACAATTTGGCCAGGGTTGGTGATAATTGTTGGTGAGTGGTGAGATTAGAGTGTGAAAAAGTGAGATTCTTCCATTTGCAATTTCACATCAAACCTTCATTCTCTGCCATTTCCATTCTTTTCTTCTCCACAAACATATCCTTCTGGTCCTTGTGATTACTTGCATGCTGAGATAGAGGAAGATCCATGGAAGTTTGAAGCTGTTTTGAAGAATTTGCAAGAGAAGCATATTGAGATCAAACACAAGATTCAAGCAGTGTTCATCCATCTTTTTGCATACAGAATTCATATCTGCCATTGGAGATCAATCAGGGAAGGTTGCAGACATTGAATTGGGGTGAAACCACATCCACCATTAAAGTTTAACAGGTTGGTAATGTTGCTCGTATCACCTAATTTATGTGCATTCCATCATAGTTCTAGGTTTAGACTGGTTAAGCTAGGGTAGAGGACTATATTCTGAGGATTAGAGGAAGATCTATGAAGTTTCATGGCAGGGTGTTGATTCTTGGAAGAACAAGAACAAGCTGTTCAGTGAGTGTTAGCATGCATGGTATAGTTCAGAATGGTTAGGGTAGCGTGTAGAACAAGATTATATCAATGGATTTGAGTTACATCAAGATTGATAGCAGAGGAAAGAATTGAAACCCTAATGTTAGAGCTCTCTGTTAGGATGATTCAAGAGGTTTCAGGGAAAACTATTGATAGCATCGTGTTCTGGGTGATTAATAGTACAACTTTGCTTTTGGAATTTCTGGATTTCATCAAGCCATCATTGAGAACGATTGAGTTGAAGGATCGTGCATGGATCCTGGTTCAGATGAAACCCTAGGGTTTGTTTGGAGACGATGAAGCTCCATCGTTGGATGATCCCAAATCATTGACCATTTCAGTTAATCCCACGACTCCAATTCAATTTCAAAAACGGAGGGAAGACTGAAGCGCATGAAACGCAGCGTACCACTAATTCAAACGCACCGTTTTGGTTCATTGATAGAACTGGGCTTCAGCAATTCGTTTCTATCCACACCACCACATTTTGGCCCATCTCACAAAGCAACTGGGGCGTGTTACTTTTGATACCCCCTCCCCTTTTATTTCTTATATTCTTTTATTTTTAATTCTTTTAATTCTTTGCATTTTATAAAATTCATAAAAAATCCACAAATTAATATTTTTCATTTCTTCTTTTTTTCACATGTTCATAATCTTGTCTAGAAAATTAATGAAAATAAAAATTCCATTTTATTTTTAGTTTAGTATTTTTAGCATATTATTTTTGTAAATAGGTTTTTAATATGTTTTAGTTGATACCCAATTTTGTACAATTTGTTTTAGGACTTTCCCTTAGGATTTGTGGGCCATTCTTTTTGGCATAGTTAGATATTGAACCCTAGTTCATGTAGGATTTAATTCTCAATTTGTAGATTGAAATTTGATATAGTTTGATTGTTTGACATTTAGGTGCTCAAATTAGGGTTTTAGGTTGTATAGGCAGACTTGAACCATTTTGTTTTGGGGTTTATAGGCCAAATTAGTGTATGGGGAATATATGGGTTAAGGGCAAGTATGTGTAGAATCCCCTAGAACTTTTCTAGAATATTGTATGGTGTTTTAGTATTTTTAATTGATTTTTGAATGTATGGATATTGTGTGTGTTGCTTAAAGGCATAGTTTGTATTGTTGTGCTTGTTTTTCTTCTCCTTTGGGTGTGTGAGTTTGAGGATTGAGTTGAAGACCTTGTGGATCATCATTGAAGCCTTGAAGACCTTGCAGAGGAGTTTAGCATAGCTTGTGTTTGTTTTGTTCATAGGTTTATAGGTGCATAGGCAGAGCCCTAGATAGGATACTTCCAGTCAATAAACAAGGAGTGTCTTGTTCACCTCCTTCCTTCTCTGTGACATAAAGTCCCTTAAGGGTATTCACCTCTCTCCTTTGGAGGGATTAGTGACCTTGCCCTATAAGGTAGAACTTTGAGAGAGCCTTTCCTTTTGATGTTAAGTCCTCAATGGCATCCTTTGGAGGTCAGTGAGCACTGTAACATCCTCACCTCATCTTGTTAACTGAATCTTGTTTGCTGGAGCATTTGAGCCATTGAAGATAGAAGCTGAAGCTTTGAAGAGGATGATTCCTTGAAGATTGTTGAAGTCTGAAGACTTTGTGAAGATCAAGTTGATGCCTGAAGACCCCTGAAGATAGTGAAGCCTGAAGGTGGAGCTGATCAAGAAGCTGGAGCTTAAGGGAGAAGATGAGTTGATACTCATGTTGTAGGGTTGATACCTGGAAAGCAAGTGATCCCTAAAGTCTGAAGACTGAGTAGCTGCTGGGGGAGCTGAGGCTTTCTTTTGTTTTTCTTTTCTGTATTGTTTGTTTTGTCTGATTTGTCTGTTGCATTAGACTAGGTTCATCTAGAATAAGTTCAGTTTAAGAGCATGCTTGCATTAGAGGTTGAGTTGCTCCCTCTGCTTGTATTGTTATTGTTTGGCTTTGATTGCGGGTATTCGGTAGAGCCCAGCTCCCTTGCCCATGTGTTTATTCTGCTTGATAGCATGTTCTCACTTTCTTTTGTATGATTGCAGTTTACTGTTTATTGCTTGATAGCATGTTGTTTATTTTTCAGTATGATTACTGTTATTTCATGACTGGCTTGAGGTCGAGACGAGCTTGTGGAGGCTGAAGCCCCACACACACTTCCTCTCTCACTTGCATTGCATGCATTTTACTGTTAAGCTGATGCTTTGCCTGTTTTGGTGTATCATTGACATGATCCCTTAGGACTCTCATTTCCTTTGATAAGGATTTGATGATAGAATTTTAGGTTGAAACCTATGCATGACAACTTCTAGGAGTTCCCTGTTCAAACCTCGACCATAGGATGAATCCATGGCATGATAACAGTAGGACTTGATAGTCTCCCTCCTAGTTGGGCCTGTTCTCTTCTCATCTCAAAACAGTTTAAGATACAGTAATCATGAATGATTTCTTTCGTACGTTACGAGCCTTAAGCTATCTGAGAAAGGGTTGTGGGAGAGTTTCTTTTCCACAGTCTGGATGTTTAGTATGGTACCCTTTGGGTGACATGCGACGCATTCACTCTCAGGTCACAGTCTCTAGTGCGGTTGAAATCGCAAACACAATAAAAAACACTTCTTTCAAAACAGGAAATAAACTGTAGTTTCCCGAACTACGTTTGCTCTGATCTCTCATACCTGTTGAGAGTACGTAGGCACAAGATGGCGATGTCTTGGCGAGCAACCTTCCCCACCTTCACCCGTAGTTAGGCCGAACTACGTAGACTCTGATTTCTCATTCTCTGATGAGAATACGTAGGCATAAAGTGCGACGCTTTGCCGAGTCACTTTTCTTTTCTTTTTCAGCCAGCCTTGATAGGTAGATAGATTATAACCAACCCGTCCAAGCAAACAAACAAGCGAGGATCCCGTCGAGTACGACGGACGTGAGGGGTGCTAATACCTTCCCCTTGCGTAACCGACTCCCGAACCCAGACAATGGTTGCGATGACCTTGTCTTACCCTTTTTTCGTCAGGTTTTTCCGATCGTTTCCTTTCCCGCTCTGAGGGATAAATAATGAAAGGTGGCGACTCTTCTGTCATGCCGACACCTTATTTTCGCGCAAGCGACAGCTGGCGACTCTGCTGGGGACTCCAACGGTTCCCTGTGCGAGTCAATCCTATCGTTTGTGTGTTTACTTGTTGGGTTGCGTTTATTTATCGCATTTTTACTTCTCGCACTTTATTCTCCCGCATTTTATATTCAGTAAAATATGATTATTTGTGCTGTTGTGGGATGAGAGTTCTGATGAGTGAGAAGCCAGACCTAGGCCTGAGTGCACCATAGACTTAGAGTGGAAATTAGTGGGCGCGTGCTTGCTTTGCAGGCACTAGTGTCTCATGAAATCTACGCTCAGACGAGGTTCATCCGGTTGGCTTCACTTTCAACCCTTTGGGTTGAGACGGTTGCTGGTTTGGTGGATTGTCGACTCTGGGGACCGATCATTTGTGATTCAGCTAAGTGAGGCCTCTTCAGGACTTGATGATGCCACTCCTTCTGGGAATCGTATCATCAGTTTTGAAAGTCTGTAACACTGATGAACGCATAGGATGCCGTACCTTGAGTCAGTCTAGGGCCATACCTGTGAGCGGGACTGGGTTATTGCAGGAAACTTAGACCTTCAGACTACCTGGTTTTCTTGACAGTGAATCAGTTATGATGGTACCATGGTTCCCAGTTGCAGATATGTTTGTGCCTGATAGGGCAAGGGTTGGATCAGAGAATCTTATCATCGAGTGTATGTCTGTTCTTGATAGAGCAGGCTTTGACCAGTGTACTATCGTCAGTGGTTTGTTCTGGATGGAGCAGATTTTGAGTGAGGTCTGAAGATCTCATCAGCGGCTGTGTGTTTGTTCTTGATAGGGCAGATTTTTGATTTGGGGTCTGAAGGCTTCATCAACATATGTTCCTTGATCTTGCACCTGGGGTCCTTATTATCAGGCCCTTATTCTTGTCAAAGCAGAATTTTGACCTCGGTCCTATCAGATGATTATTCTCAGCAGATCAGAGTAGTAGTCTTACACCGGGGTCTTCTTTGCATCAGCGACTGTTGATACAGAATTTCCACAGCAGCTACCTGGATATATTATTGCATGCCTGCATTTTGCATTAGTTTGCGCATTCATCTGCATTCCATTAACGTGTGTCTGTGTTGCAGGTACCGTTTCCCCGATCCCGGATTTCTCGCCTTCTGCTGTTATTATGACCTCCCTCAGGAAGACCGTTGCGTACGAATTCCCGACTCCTGATGTGTCGAAGCTGACTGGTTTGATAGCCCTGGCAGGGGATTCTGCGAAGGATAGGTTCAGGAAGTCTTATGGCAGGTTGCTCAGTCTGGTTTGCAAGCCTTCTACGTCCGAGTTGAATGGGTTACATGCTCTTCTGCAGTTTTATGACCCTCCCTTGAGGTGCTTCACTTTTCATGACTTCGTTCTCGCGCCGACATTGGAAGAGTATGCTGATATGCTGGATGTGCCTATCAAAAGGCAGATGCCTTTCGTACACATGGATGCTGAGCCTGATCTGGTTGGTTTAGCTTCCTCACTCCATTTGAGCGCTTCTGAGTTAGTGGTGACGTGCTGGAACAAGGTCCCAGGGTTCTCTCTGCAGTTTTTGATGGCTAAGGCTCAGCAGTGTGCTAAGGACAAATGTTGGGACGCATTCAATGCCATCCTTGCTTTATGCATATATGGCATTATCCTGTTCCCCAGCATGCCTGATTTCGTGGACTTTGATGCATTCCACATCTTCGCCTCAGGGAATCCAGTCCCTACTCTGATCGGAGACGTCTACCATTCAGTACATTACAAGAATGAGAACCGGAGAGGGAAGAATGTCTCATGCTGCGGACCGTTGTTGTACAGGTGGTTTGATAGTCATTTGCCTAAGAGGGGTTCTTCTGTCTTGTCTGCAGCCACAACTGAGTGGCCTGAGCGTCTCATGAGCTTGTCGGCAGAAGACATTGATTGGTTCGTTGACAGAGACAGGTTAGGCACCGAGTTGATCTTCAGTTGTAGTGGGTTTCCTAACGTACCTCTGATAGGTAGGAAGGGTTGCATCAACTACAATCCATCATTGCTAGTTCGTCAGTTCACATATGCTTTGAGGAATCCACCGAAGGAGGAAGAGGTACAGGAATCTCTGTACCTCACGGGTACTCTAGAGGGGGATTTGTTGTCCAAGCTTCAGTATGCATGGAACAATATCAGCACGAGAGGGAAGCCTTTGTTGGGAAAGAGCAACAGCCAAGCCTACCCTCCTTATTCAGCTTGGATCAGAGCCAGAGCCAGCGCTATATGGATGCCATTCCCTCACGTCAGACCAGAGAGTCCTCCACCAGTTGAAGAGCCTACCACTGTGTCCATTCATCAGCACAATCAGATACTAGCCGAGCGAGATGAACTGAAGAGGGCAAATGCAGAGTTAGAGAAGGAGTTAACTCAGCTTCGAAGTGAGAGGAACGAAGCCGTGCATGCTCTCAAAAAGCAAACAGAGTCGGTGAACCAACTGGGTGCAGACTTGGCAAAGCAGATTGCTGATCGGGAACGCTTAGGTCAAGACTTCAGGGCTGCTAATGATGTACTAGCTACGAAGAAACAGCATCTGGAAGAGGCATATCGGAGGATATCTAAGTTCGATCAGCATTGGAAGACCTCCATGGCTACCAGGAAGGAGCGAGAAGACAAGCTGATGCTGCAGATTTCTAAGCTAGAAGCCGAAGTAAAAGACAGTGAGCGGAGGTTTGATGAAGAGACCGCCCGCAAATACGCCGCTGAAGCTCGACTCAACAAAGCTCTTGCTAACCTGAAGGAGCATAAGCTGATGCTTGAGTCTAAGAAGCGGAAACTGGAGGATTGCTTTGGCGAAGGAGCTTGGGAGAGTTCAGTTCAGGGGCTTCAGCATACCATCAGGCAGAGGGAACTACTCGTCGAGGGGTTGCTCGCTTGGCCAGATCATCCAGAGACAAAGGAGTTATTAGCAGAGTATCGCGCCTGTGGCCGTACTTGACTAGTTGTATTCCTGTTGTTTTGATCTTTGATGTATGCTGACCATCACCAGACTTGTTGGCTGAGGTCATGCTGTTGATCTGTTTGTACTCGCTGATACTGTGTACTGCCTTGACAGGCCTTTCCATATATATATGAGATTGATGTTTCCATGATTGGGCCCAGATTTCTTCTTCCTCTTATTATTATCAGCACTGGCACTAAGGCACTAGGATCGGGGGAAAATCTCCCACGCACACAGACACACGCATGCATCTGCATGAAGCATATTTGCATGGTGTATATCTTATTGCTTTTCCTAACCTTTATTTTTGACAGGTTTTTCAGGTTCCGAGCTGTCTCCGGTCTCCAGGATTGATCAAAGACTCATCCACCGCTACTCAACTCGCGCTAATCAGACAAGGATAATGGACCAGGTGCAGTCAGATGTTCAAGAGCTCCGTGAACGGATGGATCGTTTCATGGAACTGATGCAGGTGGTCGCTAATGGGCAGGACCAGCTTCGTACTTTGGTTCAACCTCTGATCTCCAGGGTTGACAGTAATGGCATACTTCATGGAGGGGCTGTGCCTACTCCTCCTCCAGTGGACGCTCCACAGAATGTTGTTCCTGTTGCCGGGGGCAACGACAGTGCTAACGGCAATCTGATGACTAATCTCGGGCTCAACGCGGCAGGCGTCGGCAATGGCAGTTTGGGAGCCAATGTTAACATAGGGCCGGTCAACGGCAATGCTGGTGCAGGAAATCTGTTGGTGCCTCAACCGTGGCTGGAGGACCATCAGGATGACATATTCTCTCAGAGAGGTGTAGAAGCAGAGTTGAATGCTGAAGCTCGACTCAGGTTCAAGGCGCTGGAAGACAAGATGAGGGACATTGAAAATCAGAACACCTTGGGCGTTGACATGTCCAAGCTTGGGTTGATTGCTGACTTTAAGGTGCCGCACAAGTTCAAGGTGCCCGTCTTTGAGAAGTATAAGGGTACTACTTGCCCCCGCGTCCACCTCCGATCTTATTATAGAAAGATGTCCGCCTATTCTGACGATGAGAAGTTGCTGATGCACTTCTTTCAGGATAGTCTTTCTGGTCCATCACTCGAATGGTATATGGGTTTGGAGCCTGCTACTGTGCGCACCTGGAAAGACCTCGCAGAAGCGTTCGTCCTCCACTATCAATACAATAGCGACTTGGCTCCCAACCGAGTTCAGCTTCAGAATCTTTCACAGCGGAACAATGAAAGCTTTAAAGAGTACGCCCAACGGTGGCGTGAATTGGCTGCTCGGGTTCAACCGCCGATGGTTGAGCGTGAGCTAGTGCAAATGTTCGTGGCTACCCTTCCTGGAATCTACTATGAAAAGCTGGTCAGTGGCATGTCTGGGACATTCTCGTCTCTCATCACTATGGGTGAGCATGTTGAGAACGGTATAAAGATCGGAAAAATTCAGGGCGAATCATCCTCAGCTGGAGGAGGTAGTAAGAAACCCTACGCTGGCAAGCGTCAAGAGGGAGATGCCAGTGCTGTCACTAATGCTCGGAGAAAGGGCAAGGGCCCTCAGCCTCAGATTGCTAGCATAAATATCTCAGCTGCTCCCCCGCAGCCGCAGCAGCAGCAGCAGCAACAACCTCAGCAGCAGAATCAGCAGGGGTATAGGAGATATCAGAATCGGGCTCCTATGGCAAATCATCATTTTGAAACTCCACCTATGTCATATGCGCAGCTTCTGCAAACGTTGCTTCAGCTTCAGTTAGTGCAAAAGAGGACAATGGCTCCCTTAACAGGGGCACCACCACCGGGGTACGATGCCAATGCTACTTGTGAGTTCCATACTGGGGCACCAGGCCATACGATTGAGAATTGTAAAGCTTTTAAGCACAAAGTACAGGACTTGGTGGACGCCAAGGTTATCAACTTTTCTGACAATGTGCCCAACGTTACCAAGAACCCTATGCCTCATCATAAGGGAGGCGGAGTGAATGCCGTTATCACTGAGGAGAGTGCGGACCTGCTGACTGACGTCAAAGAGTTGAAAACGCCGCTTAGTTTTGTCAAGGCTAAGCTGTTGAAGAAGGGTTTCTTTCCTGGATGTGGAGAGTTATGTATGGCTTGTGCTACACTTCCTGACGGGTGTGAGCAGCTGATCGAAGGTATCCAAAGTCTGATGTCCGAGGGTATTTTGCAGTTCAGCCGGAGCATAGAAAGTGCATCAGGGGAGGTCGTGCTGAAGCAAGCGGATGAAGTTGCTACCATTACTATTCCTCGTCACCCTATTACTATTTCTGCGCCCCGACCACCTACTATTACCATCACCAGGGCCGGGCCAATCCCATTCGAAAGCACTAACGCCGTTCCATGGCATTACGGCGCCGAGGTCTATTGCAATGGTCAGAAGTTAGAGCTTGAGCCGTACGGATCGTCAGTGCAGAATCTCGCCGGAGTCAGTGGCATCACTCAAAGCGGTAGAGTGTTCGCACCAGCGGAGGTTGCAGCAGAGAAAGTGGTCCGAGCTGAGGCTGCTGATAAGGGTAAAGGTAAGGCTGTTAAGGAGGTCCCTTCTGGGGCAGAAAAAGATTTGCTGGTTAGAGATGCTGAAGAGTTCATGCGACTAATCAAGAAGAGCGACTACAAGATTGTAGATCATCTTCATCAGACTCCGTCAAAGATCTCTATTCTTAACCTGTTGCTGTGTTCTGAAGCGCACCGCAACGCATTACTGAAGGTATTGAATGCTGCATACGTGCCGCAGGAGATATCAGTAAATCAGCTAGAGGAGGTGGTAGCCCATGTTAATGCTGGTAATGGGCTGGGATTTACAGATCTGGAGCTGACCCCTAAAGGAAGAGATCACAACAGCGCCTTGCACGTCTCGATAGAGTGCAGAGGTACTATCATGTCACATGTCCTGGTAGATACGGGTTCCTCGCTTAATGTACTTCCGAAGAAGGCACTGATGAAGTTGGATACCCGTGGATTGCTGTGCACGCCCAGTGATCTGGTCGTGAAAGCCTTTGATGGAACCAAGCGCCACGTCTTCGGAGAGCTGACCCTGCCGATTCAAGTTGGTCCAGAGACGTTCAATACGGTTTTCTATATCATGGATATCATGCCTGCCTACAGTTGCCTCTTAGGTCGGCCATGGATCCATGCTGCTGGTGCCGTGACGTCCACGCTGCATCAAAAGCTTAAATATGCTGTTGGGGGCAGCATAGTAACCGTCTGTGGTGAGGAGGACATCATGGTGAGCCACTTGTCGTCCTTTAAATATGTTGAAATGGATGGCGAGATCCATGAAACGCTCTGCCAAGCATTCGAAACCGTCAGGGTGAAAGAGGTAGATCCTGTCGTCGCAGAGAAGCAAGAGATGAATCTCTCCTCGTTTAAGGAGGCTCGGGCCGTCGTCGAAGCCGGTTCCACCCCAGGCTGGGGGCATGTTTTGGATATACCAATCAAGCAGGATAAGTTTGGATTGGGATATTCTCCTGAAGCTGAAGCTTCATCTTCTTCTGGCAGCTCGTCTCGTGGGAAAGGGCCGATCCTATTCACCAAGGGGGAGTAATTTTCGAAAGCATCAACGCAGCGTCTGAGGACGGCGGGGATAGTGATTGTGATCTTGACGCCTGGATGCAGCCGAGCAAGCCGGGCGAGCGCCTCAACAATTGGACCATCAAGGAGATTATCCAGCTGACAAGTGAAGAGTAATGATTTGCTTTTTACAATCTTTGTACAACCCTATGTCCTGCCCGGGGCATAGTGGTTTTACTGTCAGGGCCTTGTTGGATTATGTACGTGCATTTTGTTAATAAATAAAAGGCGTTTTCTTCGTACTCAAATATTGTGTTCTCTGTTAGTCCTGTTTTATGTTTATTTCGAAAAAACAGCAAAATGGCAACGAGGTTTGTGCTAACCTACATATTCTTGCTTTAAACTTAACCCTTGTTATTGCAGGATCCACATAACAGATGACATCGACTCTGGACCCTCTACGGATCACTACGACTTTGATTGCCCGATCTATCAAGCCGAGGATGAGATTGATGAAGACGAGGACCTTCCGTAAGAGTTGGCCCGCTTGTTGAGACAAGAGGAGAAGGTTATTCTGCCTCATGAGGAGGATGTTGAGATCATAAATCTGGGTTCTGAGGAGCTCGTCAGAAATGTCAGAGTAGGGGCTGCGCTGCAGAGTGATGTCAAGCATAGACTGGTCGAGATGCTCCGAGAGTATAGTGACGTCTTTGCTTGGTCATACGAAGATATGCCCGGACTTGACACTGATATCGTGGTTCATCGCTTGCCGTTGCGAGAAGATTGCCCTCCAGTCAAGCAGAAGCTTAGGAGGACAAGACCAGACATGGCTGTAAAAATCAAAGAAGAGGTCCAGAAGCAGTTGGACGCAGGATTTCTAGCCGTTACCACTTACCCTCCGTGGGTCGCCAACATAGTGCCTGTACCGAAGAAGGACGGTAAGGTACGCATGTGCGTCGATTATTGGGATTTGAATAGGGTGAGCCCTAAGGATGATTTCCCGTTGCCTCATATCGATGTGTTGGTCGACAACACAACCCAGTTTTCCGTGTTTTCATTCATGGATGGCTTCTCCGGTTACAATCAGATTAAGATGGCACCGGAGGACATGGAGAAAACGACGTTCATCACCCCCTGGGGAACATTTTGCTACAAGGTAATGCCCTTCGGTCTGAAGAACGCAGGGGCCACTTATCAGCGAGCAATGGTAACTTTGTTTCATGATATGATTCATCATGAGATCGAGGTCTATGTTGATGACATGATTACAAAGTCCCAAACGGAGGAAGAGCATCTGGTCAACTTATTGAAGCTGTTTGAGAGGCTTAGGAAGTTCAGGCTGAGGCTGAATCCTAACAAATGCACTTTCGGAGTGCGGTCCGGAAAATTATTAGGGTTTATCGTTAGTGAACGAGGTATTGAAGTTGATCCTGCGAAAATAAAAGCTATTCAAGAAATGCCAGCGCCGAAAACAGAAAAAGAAGTTCGTGGTTTCCTGGGCCGAATAAACTACATTGCAAGGTTTATCTCTCAGCTCACGGCCACTTGTGAACCGATGTTCAAGCTTTTAAAGAAAGATCAGGCGATTACTTGGAATGAGGATTGCCAGAAGGCATTTGACAAAATAAAGCAGTATCTTCAAGAACCTCTAATCTTGATACCCCCAGTGGCTGGACGACCATTAATCATGTACTTGACGGTTCTGGAGAATAGTATGGGGTGTGTTCTCGGTCAGCACGACGAGACAGGCAGAAAAGAGCATGCCATTTATTATTTGAGTAAAAAGTTCACTGAGTGCGAATCTCGATACTCGATGCTGGAGAAGACGTGTTGTGCATTAGCTTGGGCCGCCAAACGTCTACGACAGTATATGCTCAACCACACCACTATGCTTATTTCGAAGATGGATCCGATCAAGTATGTCTTCGAGAAGCAGGCTCTTTCGGGCAGGATTGCCAGATGGAAAATGGTGTTAACGGAATATGATATTCAGTATGTCTCCCAGAAAGCCATTAAGGGAAGCGTATTGTCTGATTACCTTGCCGAACAGCCAATCGAAGACTACCAGCCGATGAAGTTCGAATTCCCTGACGAAGATATTATGTTTCTCAAAGCGAAGGATTGCGATGAGCCATTGCCCGACGAGGGGCCAGATAGGAAGTCTCAGTGGAAGTTGATATTCGACGGAGCGGTTAATTCCTATGGAAGTGGTATCGGGGCTATCATCACGACTCCCCACGGATCCCACATCCCGTTTACTGCGAGACTGACGTTTCCAGTTACCAACAATGAAGCAGAGTATGAAGCATGTATTATGGGTCTAGAGGAGGAAATTGATTTGAGAATCAAGAATCTAGACATATATGGTGACTCAGCGCTTGTCATCAATCAGATTAAAGGGGAGTGGGAAACTCGTCAAGCGAATTTAGTGCCGTACATGAATTATGCCAGGAGGCTGCTTCCGTTCTTCGATCGAGTGGAACTTCATCATGTACCCAGGGCTGAAAATCAGATGGCTGATGCCTTAGCCACGTTGGCTTCAATGTATAAAGTCAATTATTGGAATGAGGCTCCAAGAATTGTACTTTCGCGTCTTGACAGACCGACATTTGTCTTTGCGATCGAGGATGCCGCCGATGGCAAGCCATGGTTCCACGATATCCAGACCTTCCTTATGACTAAGGAGTATCCTGCGGGTGCGTCCACCCAGGATAAGAAGACTCTAAGGAGGCTAGCTGGAAACTTTTATCTCAATCCTGATGGAGTGCTGTATAAGAGAAACCATGATCTCGTGCTACTCAGATGTGTAGATGAGAGAGAGGCGAGTATGCTCATGGAGGAAGTCCATGAGGGCACATTTGGTACGCACGCCGGCGGGCATGCCATGACGAGAAAGATCCTGAGAGCAGGATATTACTGGCTGACAATGGAGTCGGATTGCTTCAGATTCGCGAAGAGATGTCACAAATGCCAGATTTATGCTGATAAAGTTCATGTGCCTCCGTGCCCATTGAATGTCATGTCCTCCCCTTGGCCGTTCTCCATGTGGGGCATCGACATGATAGGCAAGATCGAGCCTATTGCATCCAATGGTCATCGTTTCATTCTGGTAGCTATCGACTACTTCACCAAGTGGGTGGAAGCAGCCTCGTACGCTAATGTGACCAAGCAGGTGGTAGCTAAATTCATAAAGAGGGACATCATCTGTCGCTATGGAATTCCCGAGCGGATCATTACTGATAATGGTTCGAATTTGAATAACAAGATGATGAAGGAGCTGTGCCAGAGCTTCAAGATTGAACACCACAACTCATCTCCTTACCGGCCGAAGATGAATGGCGCTGTTGAAGCGGCCAACAAGAACATAAAGAAGATTGTTCAGAAGATGGTTGTGACGTACAAAGATTGGCACGAGATGCTGCTGTTTGCCTTGCACGGTTATCGTACGACGGTGCGTACGTCGACCGGGGCAACTCCTTTCTCCTTGGTGTACGGTATGGAAGCTGTCCTACCGCTAGAAGTGGAGATTCCCTCTTTGCGAGTTTTGGTTGATGTGAAACTCGACGAGGCAGAATGGATTACGAATCGTTTGAACCAACTCAGCCTGATGGATGAGAAGAGGTTAGCATCGATTGCATTTGGTCGCCTGTACCAAAGCCGAATGAAGAAAGCTTATGACAAGAAGGTGCGTCCTAGAAGCTTTCAGACGGGTGATCTCGTCCTGAAGAAGATTCTTCCGCCACACTCCGATCACCGGGGCAAGTGGACTCCGAATTACGAAGGGCCGTATGTCGTCAGCAAGGTCTTCTCGGGAGGAGCTTTGTTGTTATCCACGATGGATGGTGAAGATTTTGCATCCCCGGTGAACGCGGACGCAGTTAAAAAATACTTTGCTTGAAAGAGACCCGCTGGACAAAAAAGAAAGAGTCCAGGCAAAAAAGGGGCATCCCGGCGAACCAAAAACAGAATAAAAGGTTCGGGCAAAAATTAGGGATATATTGAAAAATGTACACCCGCGAAGTCGAAAACCTACACTGGGCGGCTTCGGCAAAAAAGGGTATCCCGGTGAACTGAAAATCCGTAAAGGGCGGTTCACGCAAAAGTTAGGGATTTGAATAAGCAAATGACTGCGTTCCATGTGGACTTTCATTGTTTGGTGGTTTGGAAGACCTGAGGGCCGTTTATCTGAATCCATCTCTTCCGAAGCTGAAACGTCGGAGAAGTATCGAAGTCGAGTGGGTCTTAGAGGGATCAACTCATGGTGTTCATCTACGCCTCGTTGCCGATATTTGTATATACTGATGTATATTTATGTTTTCCGTTTTGCGCGGCTTCCTCATTCCAGGAGCTTGCCTCTGTTGTAAAACATTTTTGCCCATTCAGGGGTCCACCATCAATAAAATGCACATTATTCAGCAATGCTGCTTGCCTATTTAGCATTTATCTGTTTTGTTTGTGAATGAAAACGCCGATGTTTTTGATAAAATGCGCATACATAAACTTGCGGGCCTAGGCCCATTGATTGTTGAAACAATTAATTACCTGAATATTGTCACGAGATAATGACCTTGATAGGCCCCTTTGAGGAGGGCGTCTTGTCTGTTTGTTCGTGTTGTTGCAGGTATAGCGCCTTCCAGAAGATGTGCCGTGCGCATCCCCGAAGCAGGGCGAGTCCTCCTTCTCCAGCAGAGTTCAGTAATCTCTCCTCCACAGAATCTGAATGCAGAATAGTGAGCATTGATATGTCTCCCCGGGCAGAGGTGATTCTCTTCCCCAAGCAGACGCATCCTGAAGGAATGTCACCTCATCAGCTGAGTCAAGCACCGAAGAATGATGTCTTCTCCCCCAGCACCGGGTCACAAGTGCAGATTTCGTAGAAATGTTCGGGTGCCGAAGCTCGTGTTTTCCCCAGTAAAGTCGCCAGAGCAGGTGTCTTCCCCAGCACCGGGTCACAAGTGCAGGTCTTGTAGGAAGCTGTTCGTACGCCGAAGTATGCAGTAACTGATGGTGCCAGACTAAAGTCTCCCGCGGAATTGAGATTCCCCACCAGAGCCGTATTCTCTCCTGAAGTCGGATGATTCTCTCTTCCCCAGTAGAGTGTGGGAACAACTGGTGTTGTATTCCCCTGCAGAGTTGTCCTCTCCCCCGAAGTCAGATGATTCTTTCTTCCCCAGCGGAATTGAAATTCCTCATCAGAGTCGTGCTCTCCAGTGAAGTAGAATGATTTCTCTCTCCCCGGCTGAGTCCGCAAACCCCCAGGAGAGCAGAATCCTTGGTAGCAGTGGGGACCTTGAATGGATGTTCCCTAGCGGATATTGAACAGCTGATGCTGTATTTCCCCAGAGTCGCACTCTCTCCGACGAAGCAGAATGACTTCTCCTTCTTCAGCCGAGTTTGCAGATATCCAAGAGAGCCGAGCCCTTGGAAGTTGATCAGATCATGATTGGTTTTTCCCCAGTGGAGTGTTGAGCAGCTGAAGTTGTTTCCCCACAGAGTTGTTATCCCCAGAAGATTAGCCGAGACAGCCACGCAGCTCATTCTCGCGATTGATATCAGCAGGTCCAGGTTCCCGTAGAGCCTCGTTCTCCTGCGGCAAATCAACTGAAGTTTTCCCTGCAGCAGTCAACAGAAGATCAATTCCCCAGACAGAGTCCGATTGACATTGGCATGTTCACGTTCTCCTCAGCAGGATGATTCCTCTACCTGAGTGGTTCTTTCTCCTTGACAGGAGGATTTCCCCCTCGGCATTTATTTTGCTGACAGGATCGCATCATTGTGCATGATTGCATAGCATTTAACATTGCATAGCATTTAGCATAAACGCATAGCGTTTCCACCGTGTGGGGCATGGCGCAGAAGCATACGCATCATAAGCATGATCTAGGTTACTATTATTCTTGTTTTACAGGTGTTCCACCAAAGGACCAGCTGTTCAGGATGATTCCTGATGTTCTCCCCAACGAGGTCGCTTCCTTAAGATGATTCTTAAAGACCCCGGTGTAATCACCAGTCGCTCGCTCAAGATGATTTTTGAGATCCCCAGCGAAGTCTTCAGTTCGAGATGATTCTTGAATTCCTCAACAGGGCCGTTTGATTAAGATGATTCTTAAGACCTCAGCGCAGTTTCCCGAGTTGTTCGCCTAGTATGATGCTTGAGCTCCCCAGTAGCGTCCCCAGCAAGAGTTGCCCAGGAAGATTCCTGGAATACCCAGCAGAATGAAGTCTCCAGAAAGGTTATCAGTTCAGGGCAATTCTTGAAGGTGCCCGGCGGGTTTGTTTGTTCGAGATGATTCTTGAAGTCCTTAGAAGCGTGATATGTTTGCTCCAACAGCGATGTCTAATCTGAAGATTGACTTCGTAAACGCCTGAAGGCGACATCAGAATGTTCTTGTGGATTCAGGTTTCCGTGCTGATGAATCAACGCTTATCTGAAGACAAAGTTCAAAAGTTTGTAGATACAGTTTTTGTTTGCAAAGTGATCCGTGTCGGCCTGAAGGCCAAGTCAGTTGTCCCGAGGTGGTGATTGATCGCAATCAAGTGAATAGTGTTTCTCCTGACTGAAGTCGAAGATGTTTCTCCAGCCGAAGCGGAGTTTGCCTGAAGGCAAAGTGTTTGAATCCCCGAAGAGTCATGAATGGCTCAGGATACCATTTCCCTGACTGAAGTCACGGATACTCTATAGCAGAGGCGGAGTTGCCTGAAGGCAGATTCATGCATCCTTGAAGGCCAAGGATCAGTTCTTCAGACCGAAGTCGAAGATACCTCCTGCAGAGTTGCCATCCTTGAAGGCCAAGGATGCTTATCTTCAGAAGTACTTGAAGATTTTTCTAGCTGAAGCTGGAAGTGGCCAGGGGCCAGGGTTTCAAATATCTTGAATGTTGAAGTTCTACGGTGAACTCAGTATGCAGTAGTATTCGGATGTTCGTTATGGTTCTAAGGGTGAACCCCAGATCAGAGCGTGCTCGATTAAGTCTCTCATTCCCAGCGGAGTAGTTTCAAATACGCAAGTGTACTTCACCAAGGGTGAACCCCAGGTTAGATTTGTTCAGTGTTGTATTTTGTTTGACAGCGAGGTTGAATGTTTGTTTGACGGCGAGGTCAGATTACAATTAATTCGACGGCGAGGTTGAATGTTTGTGTTCGACGGCGAGGTTGGATGTTTGCTTTGACGGCGAGGTCAGATTACGATTAGTTCGACGGCGAGGTTGAATGTTTGTTCGACGGAGATATTGGATGTTTGCTTTGACGGCGAGGTCAGATTATGTCTGTTTTGGCGGCGATGTCAGAAGATTATGTTCGACGGCGATGTCAGGCTTCTTAAATCCCCAGCAGAGATGATGTTTGTACGACGGCGACGTCGAGTGTCTCTCAGAGCGATGTTTGTTTCCGACGGCGATGTCAGATTCAGTTTTCCAGCGGCGATGTTGGGCATGTCAAGTTGATCCAGTCTTCTGACGGCGATGTTAGGTGATGCAGATCCTTTAGTTCTCCAGCGGCGATGCGGGGTATTTCGTCAGATTTAGTTCTCCAGCGGCGATGCGGGGTATGTTGATTGTCCGACGGCGATGTCAGATGTAGTTCTCCAGCGGCGATGCGGGGTATTTTGTTCAGTATTGTATTTTCTCCAGCGGCGATGCGGGGTATTTTGGTTGATCGACGGCGATGTCAGACTCAGTTTTCCAGCGGCGATGTTGGGTGTGTCAGTTAATTCAGTTCTCCAGCGGTGATGTTGGATGGTTCGTTCTCTAGCAGCGATGTTGGGTATTTTGGTGATTCAGGTTCTTTAGTTCTCCAGCGGCGATGTTGGATGTATAGTTTGTTTCCGACGGCGATGTCAGATCAGTATTTCTCCAGATAGTTGCCGTGCAGCTAGGGTTCCAGTTTTCGAAGATTTGTTCCCCGCAGGGCATCATGGGCTTGTGCAGTTGGCAAATTTTCGGGTTTACCGGTATTCAATCGTCCCGCACCTTGATTGGGTGAGAGCCGTTCGCTTCTCACCCAGTCAGGTTCAAGCCGTTTGAATAGGGGCAGCTGTTGCACCCCAAAATTTGACCAACATTAATTTATCTATCAAGTGTTTGAAAGTGTATACCTTCACCAGAAAGTTCAGGAGATCCTCAGAAGAATTGGTTGAAACTAAGGGTGTGTGACTCATAGCTTGAGAGTTGTGGGAGCTCCTCAGATGATTCTGAGACTTTGAGAGTGAACTTGAAGCTTTGAGAAAGCCTATGAGATGCCTTGATAGCCATCATGAAGCCCAGAGAAGTCATTGTGCAAGGATTCAGAAGATTCAACCATGAATGGTAGAATTAGGGTTTTGACTGGGTCAACCCTAGGATAACTGATGATTTGGAGAAGGTTGAGACCTAATCCAAGGGCCATGAGATCATGGAATGATGCATAGAGATTATATAAAGATGATTCCTAGACCAACTCATCATGATTGAGGAGTTTGAGAAGTTTTGAGTTAGGATTTCTAAGGATGGATAGTGAAAAAACCCTAATTTGATCCCTATCTTCCAAGCAGTTTTAGCTCAAGATGTGATTGATATCTCATCTTTCCCACAACATGAATGTTGTAGAGCTTGTTCTTAGATTTATTTGGAGTGGTGGAAGTCCTTGATAGGAGTTGCAGAGCTCAAGTTATGGTTTTGACAAATTACAGGTCAGCAGAGGTGTGTGAATCTGGGTCCTTGAAAGTCACCCAACTTGCAGACAACTTTTGCCCTAGTAGGATGATTCCTATGATCTCTTGGTCAACATGAATGTTGGGGAGAATATTCTTAGCTTTCTAGAGAGTACTAGAAGTCCTTGATAGGATTTGTAGAACTCAACTTATGGTTTTAACAAGACAGGGGTATTTTGGTCATTTGGCAGTTATAAGTCATTTTAAGCAAAGGCCATATCTCCTATTTCCAAGCCTCAAATGAAAAAACTCAAAACATGAAAGTTGTTCAAAATGGGATTTTAAGTCTATAAAAGAGGTCATGAGTTATTTAAAGAGCTTTTAGCAAGGACTTACAAGATTGGGTAAAAATGACCTAAAAATGGCTTATAAGTTTAAAAAGTTGAAGTTGGAAATTGGTTTAGGAGATGTACAAATCCAAAATGGGTCATCCAATATGTCATTTTGACTCCAAACAATATTTTAAAAACAATGGTTCAAGTATAATTTTGATTTGAAGCTTAGAAATGGGGGTTACTTTGTAATTCTCATTCTTGCATAATAAGGCAACTTGATAAAACTTCACCAAAGGCAAGGAAGTGCATGTTTTTCACTCATTCTTTCTCAATATCTCTTGTAAGGATATTTTGAAGCCAATTTGACAAGCCTAACTCATGAGATATGGTATGATCAACATGTCATTAAAGGAGAAGTTCTATAACTTTCAAGCACTTTCCACAAGTTTCTAGATGGATCTAGCTTATTCCATGGATTGCTATAAGAAGAGTGAATCACAATTTGGCCAGGGTTGGTGATAATTGTTGGTGAGTGGTGAGATTAGAGTGTGAAAAAGTGAGATTCTTCCATTTGCAATTTCACATCAAACCTTCATTCTCTGCCATTTTCATTCTTTTCTTCTCCACAAACATATCCTTCTGGTCCTTGTGATTACTTGCATGCTGAGATAGAGGAAGATCCATGGAAGTTTGAAGCTGTTTTGAAGAATTTGCAAGAGAAGCATATTGAGATCAAACACAAGATTCAAGCAGTGTTCATCCATCTTTTTGCATACAGAATTCATATATGCCATTGGAGATCAATCAGGGAAGGTTGCAGACATTGAATTGGGGTGAAACCACATCCACCATTAAAGTTTGACAGGTTGGTAATGTTGCTCGTATCACCTAATTTATGTGCATTCCATCATAGTTCTAGGTTTAGACTGGTTAAGCTAGGGTAGAGGACTATATTCTGAGGATTAGAGGAAGATCTATGAAGTTTCATGGCAGGGTGTTGATTCTTGGAAGAACAAGAACAAGCTGTTCAGTGAGTGTTAGCATGCATGGTATAGTTCAGAATGGTTAGGGTAGCGTGTAGAACAAGATTATATCAATGGATTTGAGTTACATCAAGATTGATAGCAGAGGAAAGAATTGAAACCCTAATGTTAGAGCTCTCTGTTAGGATGATTCAAGAGGTTTCAGGGAAAACTATTGATAGCATCGTGTTCTGGGTGATTAATAGTACAACTTTGCTTTTGGAATTTCTGGATTTCATCAAGCCATCATTGAGAACGATTGAGTTAAAGGATCGTGCATGGATCCTGGTTCAGATGAAACCCTAGGGTTTGTTTGGAGACGATGAAGCTCCATCGTTGGATGATCCCAAATCATTGACCATTTCAGTTAATCCCACGGCTCCAATTCAATTTCAAAAACGGAGGGAAGACTGAAGCGCATGAAACGCAGCGTACCACTAATTCAAACGCACCGTTTTGGTTCATTGATAGAACTGGGCTTCAGCAATTCGTTTCTATCCACACCACCACATTTTGGCCCATCTCACAAAGCAACTGGGGCGTGTTACTTTTGATACCCCCTCCCCTTTTATTTCTTATATTCTTTTATTTTTAATTCTTTTAATTCTTTGCATTTTATAAAATTCATAAAAAATCCACAAATTAATATTTTTCATTTCTTCTTTTTTTCACATGTTCATAATCTTGTCTAGAAAATTAATGAAAATAAAAATTCCATTTTATTTTTAGTTTAGTATTTTTAGCATATTATTTTTGTAAATAGGTTTTTAATATGTTTTAGTTGATACCCAATTTTGTACAATTTGTTTTAGGACTTTACCTTAGGATTTTTGGGCCATTCTTTTTGGCATAGTTAGATATTGAACCCTAGTTCATGTAGGATTTAATTCTAAGTTTGTAGATTAAAATTTGATATAGTTTGATTGTTTGACATTTAGGTGCTCAAATTAGGGTTTTAGGTTGTATAGGCAGACTTGAACCATTTTGTTTTGGGGTTTATAGGCCAAATTAGTGTATGGGGAATATATGGGTTAAGGGCAAGTATGTGTAGAATCCCCTAGAATTTTGCTAGAATATTGTATGGTGTTTTAGTATTTTTAATTGATTTTTGAATGTATGGATATTGTGTGTGTTGCTTAAAGGCATAGTTTGTATTGTTGTGCTTGTTTTTCTTCTCCTTTGGGTGTGTGAGTTTGAGGATTGAGTTGAAGACCTTGTGGATCATAATTGAAGCCTTGAAGACCTTGCAGAGGAGTTTAGCATAGCTTGTGTTTGTTTTGTTCATAGGTTTATAGGTGCATAGGCAGAGCCCTAGATAGGATACTTCCAGTCAATAAACAAGGAGTGTCTTGTTCACCTCCTTCCTTCTCTGTGACATAAAGTCCCTTAAGGGTATTCACCTCTCTCCTTTGGAGGGATTAGTGACCTTGCCCTATAAGGTAGAACTTTGAGAGAGCCTTTCCTTTTGATGTTAAGTCCTCAATGGCATCCTTTGGAGGTCAGTGAGCACTGTAACATCCTCACCTCATCTTGTTAACTGAATCTTGTTTGGTGGAGCATTTGAGCCATTGAAGATAGAAGCTGAAGCTTTGAAGAGGATGATTCCTTGAAGATTGTTGAAGTCTGAAGACTTTGTGAAGATCAAGTTGATGCCTGAAGATCCCTGAAGATAGTGAAGCCTGAAGGTGGAGCTGATCAAGAAGCTGGAGCTTAAGGGAGAAGATGAGTTGATACTCATGTTGTAGGGTTGATACCTGGAAAGTAAGTGATCTCTGAAGTCTGAAGACTGAGTAGCTGCTGGGGGAGCTGAGGCTTTCTTCTGTTTTTCTTTTCTGTATTGTTTGTTTTGTCTGATTTGTCTGTTGCATTAGACTAGGTTCATCTAGAATAAGTTCAGTTTAAGAGCATGCTTGCATTAGAGGTTGAGTTGCTCCCTCTGCTTGTATTGTTATTGTTTGGCTTTGCTTGCGGGTATTCGGTAGAGCCCAGCTCCCTTGCCCATGTGTTTATTCTGCTTGATAGCATGTTCTCACTTTCTTCTGTATGATTGCAGTTTACTGTTTATTGCTTGATAGCATGTTGTTTATTTTTCAGTATGATTACTGTTATTTCATGACTGGCTTGAGGTCGAGACGAGCTTGTGGAGGCTGAAGCCCCACACACACTTCCTCTCTCACTTGCATTGCATGCATTTTACTGTTAAGCTGATGCTTTGCCTGTTTTGGTGTATCATTGACATGATCCCTTAGGACTCTCATTTCCTTTGATAAGGATTTGATGATAGAATTTTAGGTTGAAACCTATGCATGACAACTTCTAGGAGTTCCCTGTTCAAACCTCGACCATAGGATGAATCCATGGCATGATAACAGTAGGACTTGATAGTCTCCCTCCTAGTTGGGCCTGTTCTCTTCTCATCTCAAAACAGTTTAAGATACAGTAATCATGAATGATTTCTTTCGTACGTTACGAGCCTTAAGCTATCTGAGAAAGGGTTGTGGGAGAGTTTCTTTTCCACAGTCTGGATGTTTAGTATGGTACCCTTTGGGTGACATGCGACGCATTCACTCTCAGGTCACAGTCTCTAGTGCGGTTGAAATCGCAAACACAATAAAAAACACTTCTTTCAAAACAGGAAATAAACTGTAGTTTCCCGAACTACGTTTGCTCTGATCTCTCATACCTGTTGAGAGTACGTAGGCACAAGATGGCGATGTCTTGGCGAGCAACCTTCCCCACCTTCACCCGTAGTTAGGCCGAACTACGTAGACTCTGATTTCTCATTCTCTAATGAGAATACGTAGGCATAAAGTGCGACGCTTTGCCGAGTCACTTTTCTTTTCTTTTTCAGCCAGCCTTGATAGGTAGATAGATTATAACCAACCCGTCCAAGCAAACAAACAAGCGAGGATCCCGTCGAGTACGACGGACGTGAGGGGTGCTAATACCTTCCCCTTGCGTAACCGACTCCTGGACCCAGACAATGGTTGCGACGACCTTGTCTTACCCTTTTTTCGTCAGGTTTTTCCGATCGTTTCCTTTCCCGCTCTAAGGGATAAATAACGAAAGGTGGCGACTCTTCTGTCATACCGGCACCTTATTTTCGCGCAAGCGACAGTGAGGATGCATAGTGTAACACCTTGTTTCCCAAAATAGAATAAAACAATTAAAATAAGCACATATCAGAGTTTTCCCACAACGAGATGTCACAATTTTCAACAAAATTCCACAAATCATTTCAAAACTGATTTCCAATAAAATTTCAGCGGAAAAAGAAGTCTGTCATAACACATAACAACACATATTTATTATCCATGACATCAACATCGTGATATACAACAATCGGCCATCTGCCCAAAATATACATAATGTCATCACATGACTCACAAAAGTCAGATACGCCACAGGGGCACACATATCAACAGTAAAACAATAAGACTCCCAAAAAGCCCCAGTGTTACGTATCAGAACAGTCCTACGACGACACCACAATCCAAGCTAGCTAAACACCTGGATTGTCTGTACTTCCGAAGAAGCACAGACCACAACAACAACAAAGTGGGTGAGAATCACGATCAAATAATAATGGCATAATGGTACATGAAATGAAAGGCAGAAACAATAACTCATTATTTCACATACAACATATTTGGACCTACTGTACCATGCCAACACACTATGCATACCACGAATGCAACACATGCACTCGACTCAACGATTATGTGGTACCGACTCAACTCAGGATAGATCGCATACACTCCATCTGAGCAACGATCTATCCCTACCATGCTCCTCCTGAGCCCATATAATCAAATCATCAACGTCCCCCACTTGGGACACGGGTGGTCGCATACACTCCATCCGAGCAACGATCTAAATCCCGTCCACGCTCCCCCCTCGGAGCACGCGAGTGAATCATACACCGCGTCCACGCTCCCCGCTTGGAGCACGTGAGTAAATCATACCTCACGTCCACGCTCCCCACTTGGAGCACATGTGTGAATCGTATACACTCCACTGAGCAACGATTCACCACGTCCACATGCTATGCAAGACACTATGCATAACCACCCAACACACACAGTGCACACAATCCTACTGATCCATCGCATCTTTTAATGCATATATACACAAGCACACAAAGTGCATCGATCCTACTGATCAAATCACCACACAACACATCACACACCATGCACATAAGGTATATCAATCATATTGATCCAATCCAACAAACAACACACAAACACAATGCACTTAAGGCGTATCGATCCTACGGATCCACTCATCACAACATATCCCCATAACATACTCAATGCGTAACGATCCTACTGATCCACATATCTCACACGCATAACACATAGTGCATACATCTCACAACCACATCCGCACATATCGATACTTAACACATTATCCACCGATTATGTCAAATGCGATAAACATGCCCCAGGAAACTCACTGCCTTCAACCAGAACTCACACTTCGATAACTTAGCAAACAACTTGTTATCCCTCAACACTTGCAAAGCAATCCTCAAATGCTCCGCATGCTCTTCCTCAGACTTAGAATAAATCAGTATATCATCAATGAACACGACAATAAACTGATCCAAATAAGAATGGAAGATACGGTTCATATATTCCATAAACACACCCGACACATTAGACACTCCGAAAGGCATTACTGCATACTCGTAATGTCCATACCGAGTCCTAAACGCCGTCTTCTGAATATCACCTTCCTTCACTCTTATCTGATGATAACCCGACCTCAAGTCAATCTTACTGAACACATGAGCTCCCACCAACTGATCCATCAAATCATCAATCCTGGGAAGAGGATATTTGTTCTTGATGGTCACTTTGTTCAACTGACGGTAATCGATGCATAATCGCATGCTACCGTCCTTCTTCTTCACTAACAACATTGGAGCTCCCCACGGCGACACACTTGGTCTGATAAACTTTCTATCCAGCAACTCTCCAATCTGAGATTTCAACTCGGCCAACTCCACTGCCGACATCCTGTACGGCGCCATAAAAATAGGCCTCGTACCAGGAATAAGATCAATGCTAAAATCAACTTCTCTCTTCGGAGGAAACTCCGTAATATCATCTGGGAACACCTCTGAAAACTCATTTACAACAGCTAACTCATCCAACAATGCCTTGTTGTCAACAGACAGTGATGCAAATAAAGCAAATACCTGAGCTTCATCTTCCAACAATGTTCTCAATTCCTTACTAGACAAGGAATCTGCCAAAGCTTCCTCTTCTGGAGTAAAAAAAAATAACACTTTCCGGAAACAATCGATGTACACTCGGTTGAACTCTAACCAGTTCATACCAAGTATAACATCCAAACCACCAAGTGGCAAACAAATCAAATCCACGCCAAAATCTAGGCCAAAGATAGTCAGTGGACACTTCAAACACACTAACAAAGTAGACACTGAACCAATCAAGGGAGTTTCAATAGTCATCCGCCGTTCAAGAGTAGTCAGCACCAAACCTAACCTCTTCACACAATCAACAGAGATGAACGAGTGGGTTGCACCCGTATCAATCATAGCAGTCAAAGGAATGTTATCAATAAAACAAGTACCTTTGATCGAACGCTCCTCGTCCGCCGACTGAGTTCTCACCCCAGCAAACACTTTACCAGCAACCTGAGGCGCCTGAGGCCTCCTTGGCTTCTCACAGTGAGTGCTAATATGGCCTTTCTCACCGCAGTTATAGCAAGTAGGCATATTAGTCCTACAATCCGACATCACATGGCCCGACTTCCCACACTTGAAGCACTTCTTCGTCTCTTGAGGACAATCACTAGCACGATGCCCCGCGACACCGCACCGATAACATTTTAAGTCCGCCGATGCCTTCCTCTCTCGGAACCTCTTATCGACCATAGCCTTCTGCTTTCCCTTATTGGTCGGCATACTGTAAGGTGTACCACCGAACCTCTGCTTACCTTTGCGGTCATTCACTGCCTTGTAATATGCAATCCTCGCACGTTTATCATTGTCATAAATCCGACTTCTACTCACCAACTCAGGATAGCTCCTGATTTTCTGACACGCGATCCCCATCTTGATCTCCGGCCTTAGCCCATTCTCAAATTTCAAACACTTAGAAGTCATAGCCTCCTCAGTATTGTAATGGGGACAATACTGAGCCAATTCCTCAAACTTAGCCGCGTACTCGGCAACCGATATACTGCCCTGCTTCAACTCTAAAAATTCCACCTCTTTAGCACTTCTGATATCTTCTGAAAAATACTTCTCCAGAAAACCAGATCGAACCACCTCCCAAGTAATCGGAGTCCCCGAAGCCTCCATCCTCTGACGACAGTTGTCCCACCAAGCCTCGGCCTCTCCCTCAAGCATGTGAGTACCAAATCTCACTTTCTGCTCATCGCTGCACCCCATGGTTCTGAAGATCTTCTCTATTGCCTTCAACCATTTCTGTGCAGCTACCAGATCCAGAATCCCACCTTCAAACTTTGGTGGCTTGTTGCTTTGGAACTGCGTCAAGTCTCTGAACTAAGCACCCGCAGCCAGATTCTGATTGGCCACCACTTGAGCCATAGCCTGCATGGCTGCAGCCAACGCCACATCATTCCTCCCAGCCATACTGCTCAATAACAACAATCCAGGTTAACAGAAAACAACCAACTCTATCCTACAGACAGACTCAAAACACTACACTGGTCGGACGGACCGACCTGCTCTGATACCAACTTGTAACACCCCGTTTCCCAAAATAGAATAAAACAATTAAAATAAGCACATATCAGAGTTTTTCCACAACTGGATGTCACAATTTTCAACAAAATTCCACAAATCATTTCAAAACTGATTTCCAATAAACTTTCAGCGGAAAAAGAAGTCTGTCATAACACATAACAACATATATACATTACCCATGACATCAACATCGCGATATACAACAATCGGCCATCTGCCCAAAATATACATAATTTCATCACATGACTCACAAAAGTCAGATACGCCACAGGGGCACACATATCAACAGTAAAACAATAAGACTCCCCAAAAGCCCCGGTGTTACGTATCAGAGCAGTCCTACGACAACACCACAATCCAAGCTAGTTAAACACCTGGATTGTCTGTACTTCCGAAGAAGCACATACCATAACAACAACAAAGGGGGTGAGAATCACAATCAAATAATAATGGTATAATGCTACATGAAATGAAAGGCAGAAACAATAACTCATTATTTCACATACAACATATCTGGACCCACTGTCCCATGCCAACACACTATGCATACCACAAATGCAACACATGCACTCGACTCAACGATTATGTGGTACCGACTCAACTCAGGATAGACCGCATACACTCCATCTGAGCAACGATCTATCCCTACCACGCTCCTCTTGAGCCCATATAATCAAATCATCAACGTCCCCCACTTGGGACACGCGTGGTCGCATACACTCCATCCGAGCAACAATCCAAATCCCGTCCACGCTCCCCCCTCGGAGCACGCGGGTGAATCATACACCGCGTCCACGCTCTCCGCTTGGAGCACGTGAGTAACTCATACCTCACGTCCACGCTCCCCACTTGGAGCACGTGTGTGAATCGTATACACTCCACTGAGCAACAATTCACCACATCCACATGCTATGCAAGACACTATGCATAACCACCCAGCACACACAATGCACATAATCCTACTAATCCATCGCATCTTATAATGCATATATACACAAGCACACAAAGTGCATCGATCCTACTGATCAAATCACCACACAACACATCACACACCATGCACATAAGGCATATTGATCCTATTGATCCAATCCAACAAACAACACACAAACACAACACACTTAAGGCGTATCGATCCTACAGATCCACTCATCACAACATATCACCACAATATACTCAATGCGTAATGATCCTACTGATCCACATATCTCACACGCATAGCACATAGTGCATACATCTCACAACCACATCCATACATATCGATACTTAATACATAATCCACCGATTATGTCAAATGCGATAAACGCCGGCCACACAACCCTCATACTCCTCAACACACTCTCAACACTCAGCTATTATCACAGCACGTCAATCCGATTGCACTCAGCATCATCAGCTGCACACAACCCTTAAAAACCAAAATATGCTACACTCGCTACCTGCTCGCTACGCGAGCTCCTAACGAGTGTTTGCTACTTGTTCGCCTAGCGAACCTCCTCGCGAACCATACTTCTGAGCTACAGGAAGTGCTCGCTACTACCTCGCTCAGCGAACTTGCTAGCGAGTACAAGAAAACAGCCACTGCCATGACTCGCTACACGCTCGCTACGCGAGCTGCTCGCCAGGCATTCGCCTAGCGACGGGCTAGCGAATGTCAGCGATTCTGGAAAAATAAAACTGCTGCTCAGAAATCAGCAGCTCTCCCACTCTCCAATTTTCATCGAGACAACACTAAAATCATCGGCTTAAGGTTCTACAACCTAGCCCTGACATCCAAACTCAAATTTTCCCGATAAACCTCATTATCTGCTCAATTATCCAACTTCCGACAATAAACCTCAAACTACCAGGAACCCCAATTTCACATAAACCATTGCCCCACAGCACATGCAATGAACTTTCAACATAACAATCACATTCATAACAGAATTAATACATGTATCAACATCATTCATCATCATCCATGGGAATTAGGGGATTTCCCTCTACCAATTTATTCATGCAAATACCCATTCAACCGATCAATCCCCCCTTACCTCGAATTCGATGCTGATGTCGATGAAGCTTCTCAATCCACACGAATTGATAATATTGATGATCCTTTGGCCAAGCTTCAACTCTTACTTCAGCCTTCCTCAATCGTGTTCTTCGCTTGCTTCCCCGTGCATGTGTTTCTCTAATTTCCCAAAATGCCAATGTTACCCCTTATTCCAAATAATTCTCTTTTAATCCCAAAAAATCATATTCTTATAATTCTTTTAATCCAAAAATCCAAATGATAATAATCCTCTTATTTCTTTTGATTTCCAACCCTTCCAATAATATTTTTAAATATGACAACAATAATAATATCAATAGTAATAGTATTAACACTATTAATCATCATATTATTATTATTATCAATCATAGTTTTCTAATATTATGGAACTTTATTCCTCAACAAAAATCCACGCAAGCATGCCGAAAATGAAAATAACACTGAAAATAAAAATAATTAAAATGGGTGTTACACATAGGAAGGGAAAAGATGAGCACACGAGTGTCACACCCTAATTTTCGACTCTAAGATCCTATCTCTTTGTGCATCGACTTACGTAGTCATCTTTAGGACAGAGCTTTGCTTGCGTGTTTCATTTCTAAAATTTTATGCAGATGCAATATTTTTCAAGTATGGATTTTTACAGTCAAGCGCCAAAAGGACGTGACCGATACATTCTGATTCAAAGGGATCCTATAACTTCTGCCTGATACATCCAGGTCAAGATGTCAAGATATGGACTTGGCTCTTCATCACTATTTCAATGCAAGGCACCATGAGTCATGGTGCCAAAGAGGAAGTCGCGGACTTGTATATTTGCAAGGTGATCAAGTGATGTGATGTGACTTACGGATTCCATGTGGTATCCAAGTTTGGTTCATAATGATTGGAGTTTCAATTGATGCATTTCGCTTGGATTAAATTTGTTAAAAACTCAAACCCGAGTCATCATGTGATTCAAATATTTAAGTTCATGAAGATTCAAATGTCAAAATTCACAAAATTAAGATGATGTCGAAATTCAAAGCTCACAACATTCATCCAAAGTTATGAGTTCAAACACAAGTTCAATTTCTTTAAAACCACAAGTTGGGTTCATAAGTTCATTATATTGCAAAGAGGTTCAGATAGGAGATTCATATTTTAAGGCCAAGTTTGAATTAATTACAAATTCAATGGCACTTTCTAACATGTCGAACGATATGATAAGATGCTAAATTTTGTTCCTACTTAGGAACTCTCTATGAAACGTGCAACTCAGTGTTCATGCTCCAGATATCCGAACTTGGCAAAAGCACCTTCTACTTGATGAGCAATTTGTTTTTATGGGATATACTAGAGGTTTTGATAGCTTCATACTTCATATTAGTCTAATGGAAGAAAAAAAAGGAATTTTCGGCCTATCACGAGAGGATAACATACAATCTTTTCGACACATCAACAAATTGTAAATACAACATTTGCCAAAAATCGTGATGACAATCATGTTTGGGTATTTGGAAATACATTTGCTAGATAAGAGACATTACACTGCTATCATTCTATCCAAGTCTCCAAGGTCCTGCGATCTAGCTATTTGTATTCACTTGCTACTTTGCATACACGTTGTTGCCTGTTATGTTATAATGAGAACCAATACTAAATTTTAGGCATACATTATCCAAAGGACGGTTTGACATCAAAGGTCGGTTGTTGTGGTTATCTCAAACAGGAATTTCACCAATTCATAATCACTACATCATAATCAAATCCTCACAATCCCAAGAAAATAAAATCATGAGGTAAGGGAATGACCACCATGCTCAAACCACTGTGACCAACAGAGAATTGATTAAACTGACCCAATCATAGAATTAAAAAAAAACAACCTAGAGTTCAACATTGTTACGACTAAACATGTCCAGAGTTCCGTCTATAAACTGGAGGTTGAGCCTTCCAAGGTTCATGAAAGCCTCGCCATATAACCTGTGTTACCTCCTTACTAAGCACGACAAAACCAAGGCCATGAAACACAAAGCATCGTCATGAAAATTAATCCGTGAAGCTCCATTACTTCATGCAGAAACGAGGTCATCAGGAAACACGAAGCCACTGCATTGTAACAAATTCAAACAAGAAACAGTTGTAACAAGTCAAATTACCATATAACAAAAATAGCTTACAAGAGATGTTTATGTGATCATGCAAATTAAATTAAGAGCATACCTTTAGAAAACCCTTTGTACTTTGAGGGATGCAGTCATATTGGATGTTGGGATTTATTCTGGACAAAATCAAAGGTTAGCAAGGATCAATATCATTAAATATTTCCCAAAGACACATTGAACATTTTGGACCAAAAGAAGAAAGAATTCACAAACTTGTTTTCAACAAGGCATTCATGAGAATCCTGCATTTAACCACATGAATCAATAGCATTCATAACAAAATCATATATAAAATAAGAAAACACAATCTATGTTTTGTTTCCAAAGCAATACCAATATGTATCAAACGCATTCAAAGCGAAATCGAAAAAAATTCCAAAACAGGCTCAGACATATCAACTCTCAAACTAATCAAGCATGGTCAAAACATTTAAAGCTTCCCATTTCAAGATAAAATAAATCTAGATTAAGTGCTCAGTATAAAAATGATAGGGAGTCGATAAATCCTTAACTTCCTAAACAAGAAATCCAGATTGATTTTTCACCATCATCGCATTCAAAACCATGAATTCAAGAATAACCATAACTTCCCAAAACAAAAAGCGACAGAATAACAAAAAATGGCAAGATTACATTATGGCAATCAAAATGTCAATTGGATCTGAAACAGAGAAATCATTGCATTTATATTCTTTCCAAAAACGCACAGAAACGTGTCTCAAATGCCTTGTGCTTATAAAAGGGCCTACGCAGAGTAGAGATGGCGAGAAGAAAAAAAAAAGGAAAAATTGAAATACCAGCAGCAATCCTCACAACATCAAAACAAAATTGCTCACGATCGCAAATTGCAATACATACCTATCACAATTGTGAAAGAAGAGAGCCGGCAAACAAACAGAAGATTCGCCACCGAACTTTATTTATCCCAAAGAGAGGTAAAGGAAACGGTTGAAGAAAACCTAAAAGAATGGGAAAGACAAGGTCATCGCAACCAAATCTAGGGTTTGGGAGTCGGTTATGCAAGGGGAAGGTATGAGCACCCCTCACGTTCGTTGTACTCAACGGGATCCATGCTTGTTATCTAATCTATGGGTGAAAGCTATCTAAAAACTACTGCTAAATGGGGGTGAACGGAATGAACAGACTCGATAGGACATCGCCGCCCTATGCCTACGTATTCCCTCGTGCAATGGGAAAGTCAGAGTCAACGTAGTTCGGAAAATTACGGGTGATGGGGGGAAGGTTGCTCGCCAAGACATCACCTCTTGTGCCTATGTATCCTCATCTGGTATGAGAAGTCAGATCAAACGTAGTTCAGGTAAACTAGACCAATGATTGGTTCAAGAGTTTTATGAGCAATGTTAAATCTCCGTTCTAGCAGTTAGAGACGATGCCTGTTTGTGGTAGAACAGAAACATAACATGCTCTTTCTGAAAATTAAGTTTGAAAAAATCCTGAAGGATGAAAAAGTTTGAATTTGGTTTGTGTTTTTTAGAAGAAGTGAATTGAGTTAGTTTGAAACTCAGGTTGCATTAAAGATTATGACATGAGAGCGAATGCGTCACATATCGCCCAAAGGGCATAAGCTAAACATTCTAGATAATGTGAAGAGAGACCTCCCCACTTATCATTCCTCATGTACTTAAAGCTCATAGCGTACAACACTCGTTATCCTTTATTAGGTGTCTTGAAAGAGTTTTGAGATGAGAAGAGAAGACACAAAGACTCTAAAGGGGACTAAGAAACCCTAATGTTATCATGCAAAGTGGTCCTAAAGTTGGGATAAAAGGGAACTACCTAATGTTATCATGCAAAATATTGAAAGCCTAATCTCTCTCCTACTCCCATCTTAAACAGAGGGACTAGGAATCCTAAGGGATCATGTGAACAAGCACAAGTAAACACAATGCATAATCAATCACAAATGAAAATAAAGGAATGACTTAAGTAAGTCAATGCAAGATGAAAAGAGAAATGCAAAAACGAACTAGATATGCAATCATGAAGCACACACAAAGACAAAACACAAGTCAACAAAAGGGAAGACTTAAACAAGTCAAGAAAGATGAGAGGAAATGAGAGAAGCAAGCTCCTACAATCAAATACCATCAATCATCACAAGAAGAAAGGTGCTAAACAAAGAAGCACAATCAAAGAAGTGAGAGGAGAGGTAGAGTGGGGCAGCAACCACATCATGAACATCTCAATCCCACATTCACTCATGATCAAGTAAAGAAAAGCACTCAAACAATTCAAAAGAAGCTCAAATGTTCATAACATCCTCAAAGTGAAACAAATATCACCAAGGCATCAAGAACAAGCACATAATCATCAAGGTCAGAAGTGAACTCAAGTGATAAACCACAAATTCAAAATCAAGATCTCAAGCAAATACAAGAATGATCACATTCAAGTTGAAAGACCAAAGTCCATACAACAATCTCACACTTCAAACTTAAGTAGAAAAACATGATCAAATGAAACTTGTGGCACAAGGTACACATCCAAATGACCTATAATCTATCAAGGCAGCACCTCAAGCATATCAACAAAAGCTAACAAGGCTTAAAAGGTCCTCAAGGGATCACATAAGATCATATACCAAAACTAGGTCAAGGATTGTATGCATACACATGGTTAAAACACTTTGAATTTGAGGCATCCACTAAAAATAGAAACAAGCCTAAATAAAATACAGATAAATTGGCAAACCCAAGTTGAAACAATCACAAATCAGTGTGCAAAAGATCTTAGCAAGAATCAATTCAAAGCACCACCAATTAGGTTAATCAAGCCAACATGTTCAATTTATCGAGCAAGCATCGAGGGACAAAGAAAAGCCAATGAAAAACAATCAAGGGATGATCATCAAGACCTTAAACCAACCCTCAAATATGCCTCAATCAAACACCTGAGTGTGAGAGGAAAATGGGTCAAAGGGAGTGTTTGATCAAGGTCAAAGATCAAGCTTCAATTCCAAGTATCAACCATAAAACCACTTATCAAACTAAATCAATTGGAAATACTAAACATAAATGAAAAATGAAATAAAAATATTGAAAAATATCCTAACATCCTAAAATGTCAGAAACACATTTTTTGGGAAATTTGTGATAATTAAAACTATTTTTAAATGATTAAAAATGAAAGTACAATAAAAAGAAAATAAAAAGAAATAACAAGAAAAGAGGGGTGTGGAAGTAAACCGGATTTGAACTGAAATCCCTTTACACACATCTGGGCCTCCCAAAAAGGGGGTGGGATTATCAAAACTGCAAAGCCCAAAGGCAAAAGAAACCAGCTTCTAAATGAAACGATGTGTTTCACTTATCCACACCAGATTCAACATAACACACGAGTAAGTCAACGTGCCATGCCATGAAACAACTCAGCATCCACGCAGACGCCAGAGCCCTAGCTCCGGTCGTCATCTACGGTGAGCCCCACCAGAGATGGGTGAAAAATGTGATAAAAATCCAAACCCAAGGCATCATCTCAAAGGTTTTTTCACGTAGAATTCAAATATGGTTCTAGTTTTTGAAAAAGGTTCTTGGAACAAGGTGAAATCAGGCCACGAAATTTTGATGCATAAATTGAAAACAACATAAACAACCACTATAATGATCCAAACAATGCCTACATGAAGTAGGGCTTCAAATTCACCCATCATGGACCTAAATGCAAACCTAAAATGATAGATTCAAGTCATGGAAGTTTACCTAACAGAGTTGCTCCGTTGGCTCTTCAAATGCTTAGCAAGCTTCAACCTCAAGCCTTTTAATCTTCTCCTTATACCTCAGTGATGATGAAATGAGCAAAAAATTGGATGGAAAGTCAATGAGAATTTAAATTCGAAGGAGAGAAATTTTTGTGTATTTTTTATGGAAACTCTTCTCTCATGCAGATATCCACGTTTTAAGGCATTTAGGGTTTGTCTCTAGCTTATATATGAGGGCTTAGTGAGCTAACTTTGAGTGCCTCTAAAATCTCTTCATCTGATGACACCAACTTGTTGACACCATAACTTGAGAAGTATAAATACAATAAATGAGTTCTTGTACTCAAAAGAATGCTTGAATGATGAGGAATAAGTCTCATGTTTGATAGAAAATGAGGCAAGACTTGTATCATAGTGAAATTTGTCCTTGAAGTTAGAGACTAAAAGAGGGGATTTTACACTTGAACTCATCTGAAACCCCAATTTAGTAACCTATTGAACTTTTGAATCTTCTTATCTTAGCTTCGACATGTCATTTGAGATAGTCTTAGGATGACTTCCCATGGCTTCCAAGATCAAGACCCAAGCCTTGAGCCCTCTCAAGTCCACAATTGACCTTTTGTTGACCAGATGAAACCCTAACACTTATTCATTGACTGAGGTTCTTGCAGATGATTTGTGTGATCATACCAACTCCCTAGAGAACCTCTAGGGTGAATATTGAGCTCTTGAATCATGTCTCATCCAAAGGGATAACCACATGTGCCTCTACACATCCTCAAGATAGGAGGTGAAACCCAAACACAAACTCTCTCCTCTCAAGAAGCTTTGAGACCTATCCTGATGGCACTGAGGACTTGTTGACTTGAACACATGCCCTTGCCTGAGCCTTGAACATGAAACTTCTCTCTTAAGTGAGGACAACAATCTTGATCCCTTGTCTAGAACCAATGCTATACAAATGCTAAATGCTAAATGATATGAAACATAAGCCAAGATAAAAGAAAAGGTTAGACAAATTTTAGTGTGCAATAGTTGCCCCTACTCAAACGACTTAGACCTGAAGGTATGAAAAGCAATTGCTTTCAAACATTCAAGGTAAAAGGTGATTGAATACAAGAGAACCCAAAAATTTGCCAACCGTGGGATAATAAACTGTAGAATTATCCACCATAGTGGAAACAGGATCATCAAAGAAATGTATCTGAGAGTGATAGGAAACCAACTTCTAACCACAGGTTAGAAAGCCTCGACATACAGTCGGAACCAAACTAATAAACACAGCCTCGACATCAAGTTAGAACAAAACTGATAAACAAGTTAGACAGTCTCAACACAAAGTTGCAAGAAAATCTGTTAAATAACAGGCTCGACGCTAAGTCAGAAAACAAACATCTGCTAACCAGCAGGCTCGATACTCAGTCGGAAAGAAATAAACTTCTCCTAACCAGTAGAATCAACACTCAGTTGGAAAAGAAACAAACATCTGCTAACCAGCAGGCTCGATAGTCGGTTGGAAAAGACATCTGCTCAACAGCAGGCTCGACACTAAGTCAGAAAAGACATCTGCTAAATAGCAAGCTCGACGCTCGGCCGGATAGAAACAAACATCTGCTAACCAGCAGGCTCGACGCTCGGTCGGAAAGAAACAAACATCTGCTAACCAGCAGGCTCGATGCTCGGTCAGAACAAAAACAACTGCTAACACAGGTTAGACAGCCTCAACACACAGTTGGAAGTAGAATCAACCGATTCACAATCTAAAAGAGAATTCCGCTGGAGAAAGAAAAACTTAAACAAGCAAACTCTGTTCGGGGAGTAAAAGATAAGATGAAAACACCTATCAAAGATTTTGCTAAGGTCTGGATACCACACAGGCTCATGAAATACACTGTCATCTGCTGGAGAGATGTATGGCAATAAAAGGTAACACCTGGCTTATGCTTCACATGCATATATTTAAATATGGCGTAATTCTCCATACGAAATGGAAATGCTACACGTTTGGAAGATGCTATGCAAAATGCAAATGCAAAGGAGCACTGTAAAAAGGTGCCGAAATAAACGGCAAACAAAACTCTGCTGAGGAAAACGCCCTAAACGCCCTTCCAGAAATAGAACTCTCCTGGGAAAAGCCCTGAATGACTTCCAGAATAAAACTCTTATGGGGAAAATGCCCTGGATGGCCTTCCAGAGTAAAACTCTTCTGGGGAAAATGCCCTGAATGACCTTCCAGAATAAAACTCTTCTGGGGAAAATTCTGCTCTACTGGGAATAAATCCACTCTACTGGGGATTGAGAAGAATTTATTGGGAAGTTATCCTAAAATCTAGCTCTAAAGAATAACTAATAACCACTGAATTCTACTGCGAACGGAGACTTCATTGGGGAATACTTAACGAGGGAATCAACGTCAACCTCTGCTTGAGGAGATGAGTCAATGACATAGACTCTGTGGGGGAACAACACTAAACTTGCTCTGCTGCTAGGGAATAATTCCAAAATATACCTGCTGGGGACAAGTGCACACCACAATCTCAACCTGCTGGGGATAAGTGCACACCATAATCTCAACCTGCTGGGGAGATACTTCTGATATGATATAATCACCTTGTGGGGGTAGAGACATGTCACTGTTGGTGAGACGCTTTTGAAACAATTCTTAGTGAATTGAGCTCTGCAAATGACAAACAAACAATGTGTTCTGTGTGCAATAAAGGCTATTTCGGTCATCATCCATGATATCATTCAAATATATCATTGTCTCAATCATGATTAGGAAAGCCCCACAAGTTTATGTGTTAGTTCCATGGTTCTATGATATAGAATTGTCCATGGTTCTATGATTGGCTAAATTATGGTAAAACAAGATTCTGCACAAATGTTAAGCATGATGTCATTACCATAGTTATGACATCACTAAAGGAGCAAGCAGGAGCTGGTGAAAGTACTGCTGTCATGTTGTTTGAACATGGATGCCATTACCAAAGTAATGATATATGAATAACTGAACTGCTGTCATGGAGGCTGACATCAAGGTCGAGTGCAGCAACAGCAAGCAAGAGCCAACAGAGGTTGAAGAAAGGACAGCTGACATGGATGTCATTACCAAAGTAATGACATAGCTGTATCATAGCTGTCTAGCATAACAGTCACTGCAATAGCAAGCATTAACTAGCAAATGCTGAAGAAAGGACAACTGTCACGGATGTCATCACCAAAGTAATGACATAGCTGTTTGGCACAACAGGCATTGCTATGGGTTAGCAGTAGCCTAGTTCCTCACAGGCAGTGTAAGGTGTGCAGCCACAACAGGTTAAGTTGTGATGAAGTTCCTCACAGTCAGTGTGAGGTGTGCAGCCACAACAATGTGTGTTATGGTGATTGAAGTGTGTTGTCATGACAACAAAAGGAGCTGCCAGTGTATATCTCTTGACAGAATTGGTTTGGATTGATGAGATCATGTTGAAAATACCTCATCAGTAAATATGTCAAGAAGATGGATTAGGAACAAGAACAAATAGTATTGGTATTCATAAAAGGATCTTGGAGACCTTTTAGGAAACTTGAATATACTTGTTTCTAATATTATTCTGCAGAAGATTGGAGAAACCATGACTGTCATGATGAAGATTCTGCAGAAGTGTTCAGCAAAGCAAGCTGGTAAGCTAAGAGTGAGCAAAAGCTGAATGTCATACTGAATGCCATGACATGGATCGTATGACATCAGACGGGCTGAGTTTGTTTTTCTGTTATGATACCTGACTTATATCAAGCTAAATATTAGGAAACATGTTATGACTTCTGAGTTATCTCAGGAGAGATTAAAGGTAATGCTGACCATGTCATGACCTAATTGGACAACACCTTGAATTGTGGAAATTAGTTTTGATTTATTAAAACTAATATTTGTTATTTCTGCACAGCCCAAGCCCAGTCTTCACGCCTATAAAAGGAGGAGCAGAAGCAGAAGAAAAGCAAGCACTCACATCAAGAAAAATCAGAGTGTAAAATAGAGGTCTAGGGTTGAGAGTCCCTTGTGTGTAAGTCACCCTTTGCATTGTATGATGCATTGTGGTAGACATAATTGTAAGTGAAGAGGGTTGTTCTTCACGTGCAAAGTCTGCTTAGGAATACTTGTAATCCAAGCAATTTTCTGGTGGATGATTGTTTTGGTTAGGTAGATTTTAGGCTGTGTCTCACTCGAAGCTGTGAAGCAAGAGTGTGTGAGTTCCTTGATCAAAGCTGTGAAGCAAGATCAAGGTGTGTATGAAGTGTCTCTTCATACTGTTTTTGTAATTGTTTGATATCACTGTTGTGTGATAGTAGGGGAGTGAGTGGGTATACTCAAGTACTAGAGTGTCTCTAGGCTGAAGTGTCATTGGGTAGAGATTAAGTGAGAAGTGCAAATTGGAGGTTTGAATTTGAATTGATTCTACTAATAGTGAATTTCCTCCCTTGCTCGGTAACCCCCAGATGTAGGTGTTGTTGATATTGAACTGGGTGAACAATTACTATGTTATTTATCTTTCTGCATTTACAATTCTATACTTTAAATGGTTAGATAAATAGTATGACAGATTGCAGATGTCACAACAGAGGTCGTGACATTGGTAATGACATTGGGACAATTTAAAGAAATTTAAATTGGCCATGGTCTGTCCTCATCCTTGTTGAGCAGAGATCAATGTTCTTGGAACACATGTGATCTGCATACCAGAATTTCAATTGGTATCAGAGCAGGCATCCTGTCTGTTCTGGATGAGATCTTGGGAGATACTTTCTGGTGGTTAAACAAGGAAAAGCTGCAGCTGGTTTGATGATCTTGCTGAGCTACAACTTATGGAGTGAAGGAGTCCATGCATCTGCTGATGTGCCCTCTGATATAAGGAGCTGCTATGACCTGTTGAATGATCTGACATCATGTTTTGGGTGATGTTCTTTTGGTGGTTCCGCTGCATATTTCTTTGATAAAAGAACTCTGATGCCCATGGGAGAAGACTGGCTCATATACAGGTTGATGTATGGCTGTGGCAGATTGCTGGAAGTTGTGCTTAGGCTGTTCTGTTGTGTGGGAGGTGATTTATTTTCACCACTTGCAAGGAATCTATCAGCAGAGGAAGTCATAGAGAGGTTGAGTCAAGGGTGGCATCCTTGATGTTTAAGCCCTGGTATTCCTGAAATTGTGTGGATTTAAGACCAATTGCTATTTGTGGACTACACACGTATTTAATTGGTTATCCATGAAGTTTAGAGAAGGAGTCAACATAAGGATTTAAGATTCTTTGCTATTTGAAATATTCTCAAATATTTAATGAATTGTCCTGAGTTGATGATCAAGTTGCCTCCTCAGTTGTTGCACAAGCATCAGGCCATGATATGCTTGGATCTGAAGTTCAACCAGATGTTGTGACATTCAATCAAAAGAGATTATGCAGAACTCTGTTGATCCATAGATCAAGGGAGATATAGCTGGATCTGTACTCAGTCTAGTAAGGTTCTTGGCAAGAAACTAAGACTAGAATGGAGTGCTGATGGGAATGAAGATGAAGACAATCTTCTCTATAAGAGTATTGGAGTGCAACAATTATGTTCTAGTTTCTACTAGAAGCACCTGATCTATTAGCTAGAAAGTTTCCTGGCAAGAGACTTGTCTAGAAGATGGTGTTGGTGATAGCACTGCTTAGGTCAGTTTATTTCTGATCTAAGTGCATAGGAGCATATGACCTTGCTCAGCTTGGAGGTCAAGGATAAGTGGTAGGTATCTTTGATTTTCTGGAGAAGTCTATACATAAGGAAAGCGGGAATCCTTTTGTAAAGACTTGTGTGATCCTTCCTCCTTAAAAGAATCAAGCTTTGGCATGTTTGGTTTCTCTAAAGAGGAGTTTCATGAAGCAAATACACTTCAAGGTAATTGTTGTGGTACAAAAAAGCAGGATTGAGGTTGTCTACTCCAACTGGTTATCAAGCCTATGTACTCTGGATCTAATTGAGTGAAGAGAATCTTCCAAGTGGCAGAATGAAAGCCTGAACTCTCCAGCTGAATGTCTCAACCAAAGTTGTGACATCAAGCAGAAACTTCAAGGCCTCAAGTGATGGTGTGGCACATCATTTGAAGATAAGTTGATCTTCTCAGGTATGAATGAAATGAATGCTTCATCTCATGCAGTTTGCGGGAGCTGTGTGAAGGAGTAGATGCCTTACTTTGGAACAAGAAGAATTTGAAGATCAAAGTGGCCTGGTGGATTAGCAGACTTTCTAGAACTCTGAAAGATGCTGAATAACCAAACAGTGACATTTGGTTATTTAAGTAGTGAACCTTTAGAGAACTATTCTTAGTGAACCCGAGGAATTCTTCTGCTCCCGGGACGCAGAATGCCTGACGGCAATATCGGCTGTGTATCACCAGTTACCGTGTAACCAGTGAGCCCTTGATGACTTGAGGAAGAAGCTGCAGTGAAATCTGATGATCCTCCTAACGGAGATTTGGGCCAGTTACCGTGCAACTGCCATTTCAGACTTCAAAGATTGTCCTACCCATCAGAGTATCGTTTACTTGTAAGTTTGGCAAATTTCCGGTTACCGTGTAACCGATTCCCCAACAACTTGTTGTGCAACTGTCATTTCCAGTTTCGAAGATGTTCCTACCAATCAGAGTATCGTTTACCTGTGCAGTTGGAAAATAACCAGTTACCGTGTAACCGGTGATCCCTTGATGATTTGAGGACGTAGTGATATCAGATACATCAGATCAGTAATTCTCCAGCAAGTTGTCGTGCAGCTGTTATTTCAGTTTCCGAAGATTTGTCCCTATCAGAGTACCGTGTGCTTGTGCGGTTGGCAAATTTCCGGGTTTATTGGTATTTAACCGTCTTTTACCTTGATTGGTTGAGAGTCGTTCGCTTCTCACCCAGTCAGGTCCAAGCCGTTTGAATAGGGGCAACTGTTGCACCCCAAAATTTGCCCAACCTTTCTTTACCTAGGTTGTGTTTCATTGCATTCATATTAGCATTGTCATTTGCATTGCATTGACATGTGTGCAAGAGATCAAGAGGTATGATTACCAAAAAAGGGCTACACAAGGCTATGAAGCTAGCTGAGAACCTTATTCAAGTATTCAAGGGTTGATATCCTCACCAGAGAAGCCAAACATCCTCAGAGAGAGTGGTTGAAGCCAAGTGTGTATATCTCCTAACTTGAGGGTTGTGGAAAGTCATCTGATGATGTTGAAGCCATAGAGTTGGACCTAGAGCCTTGAGAGAGCTCATGTGAAGTATTGAAGATCATTTTGAGGCCTATACAGGTCATGATGTGGAGGATAAGAAGTTGCTACCAAGATTGGTGCAATTAGGGTTTCATCTGGACAACCCTAGGATAACTGATGATTTAAAGAAGGTTGAGACCTAATTCAAAGGCCATGTGATCATGGATTGATGTATTGAGATGCCCAAGGGATGATTCCAAGGTCAACTCATCATGAATCAAGAGTGTGAGGAGTTGCTAGGCTAGGGTTGCTATGCTTGACAGTGTAAATTCCCCTAGTTTAGTGCCTAACTTCAAGACCACTTAACTCAAGATGTGATTTTCATCTCACCTTGACCCCAACATGATTGTTGTAGGGAATGAGCATAGCTTTAATTTGAGTACTAGAGGTCCTTGATAGGGTTTATAGATCTCAAGTTATGAGCCAGACAAGTTACAGGTCATTAGTGGCATGTGAATTTGGAGCTTGAAAGTTACCCAACTTGCATGACATTTTTGCCTTAGAAGGATGATTCTTATGAACTTTTGGCCAACATGAATGTTGTTCCTTATCTTCTTAGCTTTCTAGAAAGTACTAGAAGTCCATGATTGGATTTGTAGAACTCAAGTTACAAGCTTTGCAAGATAAGGGTATTTTGGGAATTTGGAATTACAGGTCATTTTTGGTTATGGGCGAATTTCATCAACTTAGGCACCTCAAATGAACTTTTGATCCATTGATATGGATTGAATATGGAAGTGTATGAAGAAATTTGGAAAAAAGGATAATTAAAAGGCATAAAAAGTGAAAATTTCATTTTAATTCATTTTTGGGCCAAACTTCACAAATTGGTGCATATTTTGATTGCAAATGGCATTTTGAAAAGATTGGAAATGTCACATTTTTGGTTTGAGGCTTGCTTCATGGACTTTGTGTGGATTACTTAGAATTTAAGTAACATAACCAATCAACACCATAAGATGAAATCAAGCACTCAATCTGAGCCATTCACATCCGAAGAGTGTTGTGCAAGCCATTGGAGCAAAGATTGTGAGGAAACTGAGTCAGAACACACGAGTTACCATGGTTGTTCATTGAAGGAAAACTGATTTTTGGATTAATCAAATTGGGCCATGTTAGGGTCCAAACACGTCCTATTTAAGTTCAGGATCGTGTTCAGATCATTTTTTGGCTAGCATTTGTTGAAGACACGGTTATGGCAGTTTGAGCTTGGAGCTTCAAAAGTGAAATTCGTTTCTTGCAATTTAGAGCATTTCAAGAGGAATATTGAGGATTTCCATAGCACCAGGATCATTCAGTGAAGGAATTTGCAACATTTGGAATCAAGATTTGCACGCGAAGACCTCCAATTTCAAGCTTCAGAACAGGTTTTTATCTTTCACAATTCCTCTTGATTTAGGCTTGTTTAGCATGAATTGAGCATGTGGTTAGGTTATAGATACAACATAGATCGTTTTAGGATTGGAATTGTGAAGTTTGGTGAGGATTCATGATAGGATGCAAGTTCTGTTTGGATTCATATATGGCTAATTCTTGAGAGTTAAGATGAATTAGGTAGTGATTCTTGATCCTTGAGAGGTGAGGAAGATTTCTGTGTAAAGAATTTGAAGTTTGATGACATTTATGGAATTGAGGAATTTTCTGTTCATCATCGTGTTTGGAGATTCGTGAAGAATTAGTAAAAATGGAAGGGATCTTTGTGCTCAATGTGAGGAGACGAGTGTTTTCATGTATTTTTCTTTGAGTTTGGTTGAAGTTGATTGCAGAGCATGATTGCTCTCGCCGGAGAAGATGGTGGAGCTCTTCTCTGGCCACCGTGAACCAGTTCCCTCTCTTTGTTCAGTTTCAAATGAGGAAGATGAACATGAACCGTTGGATCTGATTGAAGTAGCTGACTTGGTCTTAGCATCTGACGAGCAAGATTTAGTTGGATTAGGGTTTGATGAGTTGGCAACGTGTGAGTCATTGGATGATCCTACTTTTGAATTGAATGGACGTGATTAGGGAGTACCGTGTACACTAGTCAACTGCGCCATATCCTGATCATTGAGTCAAAACGCATAACTTCATTAGATGATGTGGCACGCGCGTGGCCTTCAGATCATTGGACTAGTAATCATATCTTGTGGCTCTAACATTTTCTGAGTTCTTTTAATTTCTTTAATTTGATTTTCATTTTCTTTTAATTGATTTTTCATGTTTAATTCATATTAATTAGAATAATGATCAGAAAATTATGGAAAAAATATGTGGGTGATCCTTGTTTTACTTATGATTTTTCCATGCCTTTGGATTTTATTTTGGTGCTGTTTTCAATTTAATGTCCATTTTTCTATTTTTGATAATTGATTAAAAATGCATAAAATGACTTGTTGCTTGCTGATTTTATTACCAATTCATGCTTTAGAATTTGATGTTGATTTTTGGCTGGATGGTTATAGACATATTGATGAGATCATAGGATTTTTGTGGTGATTTTTAGGTGATTCTAAGATTAGTTTTGAACTAGGTTTTGAGAACCTTCCCCACTTAAACCTTCATTTGACACCATTTGGTTTAGAATTTCCTTAGTGCCCTTAAACATTGATTTAAGCTCTGGATATTTTACCATAGGTTCCTAATACCTTTAGGACCTCTTAGAAATATTTATAGATTTTTAGGAGTTGATTTACTATTTTAGTTAGATTTTACATCTAGGCTGTTTGTAGGATGCCTCTAGAACAGTACTTCCCATAGTTGAACTTCAAAAGTGACCTTTAGTTCATGATAAATTTCCAAACCTTTTCTGATGGTTTAGTAGACATGTTGATGCCTTTGTGGATTGAATCTCAAGGTTTGATTTGGTGCATTAGTTCCCTTTAGAAAGTTTCTTTTAGGGATTGTAGAATTAGGTTTTTTTAGAGCCTTTAGGAGTTTCTTCCTTTTTCATAATTGTGGTTTGCTTTGATTTGCATTCCATTTCCTATCCAATGATGCAAGGTTCCTTGTGGGAGCCTAGTCCCTCCTTTGGAAGGACTAAAGGCCTAACACAAAAGGTAAAACCTTTGAGGATACCAATCTCAGATGAGTGGTTGAGTGCCATGATGGATTCCATTGGTTTCCATCATGCTTCCCCTCATCATGTAATGATCTTTGTGTTGATTCACATCATCTCTTATTGGAGCAAGTTGAAGCTTGAAGATGAAGTCCTCATTCCCTTTTATCTTGATGGATGACTTGGACTAGAAGACAGACTGTTGGGCTGCTTTGCTGCTGGAGTGTTGTTGTGCTGCTCTGCTGTTCTTGTTGTTTGACTGTATTTGTTTGACTGTTTAGTTGGTGTGTTGCATTAGAATAGGCTTTCATGTAGTTGATACTAGGCCTAAGTGCATTGAAAGGTTGATCTTGCCTCCCTTTTCTTGTTTGCATAAGAGGTTGAGTCTGTCTCCCTCTGCTTGTCTGTTACTGTTTGGCTTTGCTTGTTGGCTGAAGGTTGAGTTTGCCTCCCTTGCGTGTGCATTGTGTGCTGTTTTTGCTTGATTTCTCTAGAGGTTGAGTGAGTCTCCCTCTGCTTGTATTTCTGCACTACATTTGCATATTTATTGTTTTCTTCTGTTTATTGTTTAGTTGATGCTTTATCTATTGTCTGTTTCCCATTGACATGATCCCCTTGGATTCTCACTTCCTTTGATAAGGAAGTGATGATAGAACTTTAGGTTGAAACCTTTGCATGATAACATCTAGGAGTTCCCGGTTTCAAACCTCAACCATAGGATGAATCCTTGGCATGACAACTGTTAGGACTTGATAGTTTCCCCTTAGTTGTGTCCGTTCTCTTCTCTCTTCAAACAAATCAAAATACAGTAATAAAGGTTAATTGATGATTGTTGAAGGGTTTCCTTCTAATAATCAGGAATTTTAGTATGGTACCCTTTGGGTGACATGCGACGCATTCACTCCTAGGTCATAGTCTTTAGCTCGATATTAGTTGCAAACAACCATAAAAATACTTCTTCCGTAAAAGACAGAAAACAAATATCAAACCTTTTTGCCCCGTGGGCCCTAATTCAAAGGAAAAATTTTCTGAAGAAAAGAGTGTCGTTAACTCTAGTTCCACCGCAGACGGTAACACACGAGTCTCTGACGAGCAAGCTGCATACACCAAACTGCTGGAACTGTTTGTTAACCCTACTCGGAAAAACAGATGCATCTGAATCCCCGTAATCCGTATTATCCCAAACTACGTAAGCTCTGATGTCTCATATCTGTTGAGATTACGTAGGCACAATACTGACGTATTGGCGAGCCACCTTCCCCCATCCGTCACCCATAGTTAGTCGAACTACGTTGACTCTGATTTCTCGTTCTCTGATGAGAATACGTAGGCATAAAGCGCGACGCTTTGCCAAGTCTTTTTTCTTTCTTTTCAGACCAGCCTTGATAGGTAGATAGTTAAAACCAACCCGCCAGATAAACACAACAAGCGTGGATCCTGTTGAGTACAACGGACGTGAGGGGTGCTAATACCTTCCCCTTGCGTAACCGACTCCCGAACCCAGACATGGTTGCAATGACCTTGTCTTATACCTTTTCGTCGGGTTTTTCCAATCGTTTCCTTTCCCGTTCTGAGGGATAAATAACGAAAGGTGGCAACTCTTCTGTTTTGCCGGCACCTTATTTTTGCAGTAGCAACAGCTGGCGACTCTGCTGGGGATCCAACGTCCCTTGTACGAGTCAATCCTAGCGCTTGCGTGTTTACCTTGTTGGGTTGTGTTTATTTATCGCATTTTTCCTTCCGCATTTTATTTTCAGTATGATATGATTATTTGTTATGTTGTGGGAAGGGGCTCTGATGAGTGATAAGCCAGACCCATGCTTGAGTGTATACCTAGCATTAGTTATGGAAAGTAGTGGGCGTGTGCATGCTTTGCATGTACTAGTGTCTCACAAAATCCATGCTCAGACGAGATTCTCCCGGTTGACTTCTTTTCCGCCCTTTGGGTTTGAGGGGTTGTTGGTTTGGAGGGTTGTCGACTCTGGGGACCGATCATTTGTGACCCAGCTAAGTAAGGCCTCTTCAGGGAGTGGTGATGCCAAACCAGAAATGGTGAACGTATCATCATTGCGTGAAAGTCTGTGACACTGGGAAACGCATAGGATGCCATAACTGTGTCAGTGGATTAGGTCCATACCTGTGAGCGGGGTCGGGTTATTGCAGGAAACATTAACTTTCAGACAACCTGGTTTTCTTGACAGTGAATCAGTATTGTTGGTATTAGAGGGTTCTTATCATCAGAGATGTAGTTGTTCTTGACAGAGCAGAATTATTGGTCCTCTTCCGGGTTTTGTTGTCAGAGCAGTGTTGTGGTTATGTTGAAACAGAGCCTTGGTCTCCTCAACAACACTCTTGATCTCCTGTTGCATGATTGCATCTTGCATTTTTGCATACTCATTTGCATGTCATTAACGTTTGTCTGTGTTGCAGGTGCATATACTATCCCCCGGTTCCGGTAATCTTGCCCTCTGTTCGATAACATGGAATCATTGAAGAAGAATGTGGCTTACAAGCTCCCTACACCAGATGTTACTTTGCTGTTTAGTTTGATTGCCTTGGCAGGTGATACAGTGAAAGGGGAATTCAGGAAATCGTATGGAAAGTTGCTCATCCTGGTTCGTAAACCTTCGATCTATGAGTTTAACGGGTTGTATGCGTTGCTACAATTCTATGACCCTCTGATAAGGTGCTTCACTTTTCCAGATTTCATTCTTGCGCCTATATTAGAAGAGTATGCTGAGTTGTCGGGTGTGCCGGTTAAGAATCATATGTCGTTTGTTCACATGGACGCTAAGCCTAATCTGGCTAACCTAGCTGTGGCTCTTCATCTGGATGCCTCAGAGCTGCTTCTGACCTCATGGAATGGAGTTCCTGGTTTTTCTCTGCAGTTTCTGGTTGGGAAAGCCCAACAGTATCCTAAAGACAGTTGTTGGATCGTATTCAATGCTATTCTCGCCCTCTGCATCTATGGAATTATCTTGTTTCCCAACATGCTAGACTTTATAAATTTGGACGCCTTCCATATCTTCGCATCGGGAAATCCAGTTCCCACCTTTCTTGGTGATCTATATCGTTCTGTCCATTACAAGAATGAGAATAGAAGGGGTAAAAATGTATCGTGTTGTGCGCCCATACTCTACAGATGGTTTGATAGCCACATGCCCAATAAGGGTCACTTTGTTTCCTCTGCAGCCACAACTGAGTGGTCTGAACGCCTGATGGGCTTATCAGCAGAGAGCATCGTTTGGTTTGATTGGGATATGCTGGGTACTCAAGTCATTTACAGCTGCAACGGTTTTCCTAATGTGCCCTTGATCGGAAGAAGAGGCTGCATTAACTACAACCCCTCATTACTTGTCAGACAGTTTGTGTACGCCTTGATAGGCCCGCCAAAAGACGAGGAGGTGCAGGAATCTCTGTACCTCACAGGTCTCCTAGAGAGGGACATGTTGGCCAAGCTCAAGCATGCTTGGAATGACATCAGCAGACGAGGGAAAACGATGTTGGGTAAGAGCAACAGCCAGGCTTATGCTCCGTAGGTGACTTGGATTCGAAGCAGGGCAGGAACAGTGGGGATGCCTTTCCCACCTGCTAAACAAGAGTGCCCTCCAGTGGTTGAAAAACCTACCACAGTGCCTATTCAGAAATACAATCAGGTATTGGCTGAGAAGGAAGAGCTGAAGAAGACCAACGAGGAGTTGGAAAAAGAGCTGGTACAACTTAGAAGTGAGAGAAATGAAGCCTGCTACTCCTTCAAAAAACAGACAGAGCTGGTGAATTGGCTAGGCACAGACTTGACCAACAGATGGCTGAACGTGAGCGTTTAGGTTTGGATTTCAAGGCTGTCAATGATGTGCTTGCCACCAAAAAGCAGAACCTGGATGGTGCGTACCGGAGAATCTCCAAATTCAACCAGCAATAGAATGCCACCATAGTCAGCAACAAAGAGCGGGAGGACAAGCTGAAGCAACAGATCTCCCAGTTGAAGGCTCAGTTGAAGGCCAGCAAGAAGAAGTTTGATGATGAAACTACTCGTAGGTACGCCACTGAAGACAGGTTGAACAAGGCTATTGCGAACTTGAAGGATCGCAAGCAGACTTTTGAATCCAAGAAGCGAAGGTTAGAAGACTGTTTTGGCAGGGAAGAGTGGAAATACTCCGTTGAAGGTCTTCAGTACACTATCATACAGAGGGAGTCACTCGTCGAGGGGTTACTCACTCAGCCTGATCATCCCAAAACGAAGGGGTTGCTAGAAGAGTTTCGCGCCCGTGGCCGTACTTGACTACTTTGTAATCCCTTGTATTTTTCTGATCATTGTTGTATGCTGACCATCACCAGACTTGTTGGTCGAGGTCATGCTGTTGATTCTACCTGTACTCAGTGACATTGTATGCTGCCTTGATGGGCTTTATATATATATACGAGATGTTATTTCCATGATTGGATTCAGACTTCTTATTATCAGCACTGGCACTAGAATCGGGGGAGAAATCTCCCTAAGGCACAGACGCACGTTTGCATTTGCATGAATCATTTGCATGATAGGTGCCTTGCCGTTTTTCTAATCCTTTGTGTATGCAGGTTATTTCAGGATTGAACGAAGACAGATCCACCGATACTCTACCAGAGCGAATCAAGCTAGAGCAATGGAATAAGTCCAGACTGACATCCAAGAGCTCAGAGAGAGGATGGACCGCTTCATGGATCTCATGCAAGTGGTCGCTAACAGCCAAGACCATCTCAAAACTCTGGTGCAACCTCTGATTGCATGCGTCGACAGCAACGGCGTGCTTCATGGTGGGAACGTGGTGAACCCTCCGCTTGTTGAGACTCCCCATGCTGGCATTCCTGTGACTGGAGGGAATGGAAGTGGCAATGGCAATGTTGTCACTAACATTGGAGCTAATGGGAATACGACTGGCATCAGAAACGACAACTTTGAGGCCAATGGCAATGCTGGGATAGGCCATGGCAATACTGGAGGAACTGGTAACGCGGGGAACACTGGTGCTGGTAATCTGTATGGTATTGATGCTGTTGGGTTTGCTGCTGGCAATGGCAATTAGCCATGGCAAGAGGATCGTCAAGAGGATTTGTTCTCGATGAAAGGAGCTGAGGGCGAACTGAACTCTGAAGCCCGTTTAAGGTTCAAAGCCCTCGAGGACAAAATGAAGAGTTTTGAGAACTTGAATACCTTGGGCGTTGACATGACCAAGCTGGGATTGATCTCAAACTTCAAGGTGCCTCCCAAATTTAAGGTGTTGCACCCCAAAATTTGACCAACCGGGACTCGTATCTGGTCCTATGTTTCGACGCGTGACCGCATTCGCATCTGCATATCGCATACAGTGCATTTTTCATTTGTTTTGATTTTATCGGGATCACAGCTCTCGTCTCGTGTTTCAGGTGTTTTTAATCAGTTCAGATAGGTAGAATCGTTTTTTTTTTTGAGCTGTGCTCTTCCCGGTGTTTTCAGCTCGCGCTGTTGTTTTCAGGGATATTTCGGTGTCCGTTGATTTTTACCGGCTATTTTTGTGCGCTCTCGCAGTGTTTTTGTCGTTCAGTGCTATTTTTGTTCCTTCGGGAATTATTGTGATTTTTCTAGAATTTATTAGCTATTTTTAGATTTTTTTTATAGCTTTAAACTCATTTTTTAATGGTTTTAATTCTTTTTAGATAGATTTTTAATCATTTTAGAATAATAGAAGAGTATAGATTTTTCTTTTAATAGATTTTCTTTTATAGAATTTAATATAGGGTTATTAGGGATTTAAGGGAAATTTAATAAATTTTTGTTTAATAGAGAATTACTAGAGTTTTTTTAGCTTAATTTTAGATTAGGGGATTTACTAGAGTATTAGTTTAGAATATTAATTGTTTGTTTTAATTTTGATTAGGATATTATTAGGTTACTAATTGTTTCATTCAAGTAATTAGTCGTTAGTATTAATTCAGCATTTTATTTGGTTTGTTAATTAGTCATTAGTATTAATCCATCTTAATGCTGTTTTTTTGGGTTTTTTATCATTCATTTTCGTATTGGGCCATGAGTGGGGCGGAGGCCCAGCTATTCTTTTTTGTCCATTTCCAGAAAAGTCCAGAAGAATCCATTGCACTATATAATCAGCCAGCCACGTGTTAAATCGAGGGGGAGCCACATATTTACTACAATCCATGCATGCGTGACAACGCAGCATCCCTCTCTCTCCCGCTGCCACATGACGTTCACCCCATACTCTCACTGCCACCTCTCACACCACGTGGCTTCATTCCGTCTTCCCTCCCCTTGCATGCGGGCCACGTATCACCTCACCGTCCTCCTCACCGGACTACATGCAAAGTCCGGTGACCGCCGCCCCCCAACCTCTCCGGCCACCGTAACTACTCAGCAACCAACTCCGGCCGCCGTACCGGTCACCGGAAAGACAAAAAAAAAACCCAGAACTTCATCTCCTCCGATCAGAACTTCATCTCTCACCTCCAGAACTTCATCTCCTCCGACCAACCTTCATCTTCCATAATCAACAAATCCAGGAATATCCATCTCCGATCATCAACCATCAACAAGCACAAAGAAATCGTCAGAAACGCCATGAGATCTTCATTCAACATTCCTCAAGATCTTCATCGATCTCCTTGATGATTCGTCTTCATATATCCAGATTCATCACCTTCGTGTTCGTTCTGCAAGATTTCGCCAGGTTTTCCTTCGAATGTTCATCCTAGATCTCCTTCATTTTCCAGATAATCATCAGCATCATAATCTTCATCAACGAACTGTGTTCATCCACGATCTGCCTTCATCTCGTTCATTAGAGAACTTCATGCGAACCTCTGACGACTTTCATCATCGGTTCCCCAGAAACTTCAAGAATCTTCTTCAACGCTCTTCAAGCATATTCACCGAATCTCCATCATGATCCTCATTTTTCTCCAGAAACGCACAAGGATCGTCAGGATGTTCGAGGATCTTCATCCAAGATCGTCCACCGATAGCTTCATCGTGTTCGAAATCATCAGTTCATGCATCTTCATCAGCCATGAACATGCTTCTTGGATCTTCAAAGAGACTTCGTTGCAAATATCTTCACCGTGTGATCTTCGTCAAGAACACGGATCAGTTTAAGTCAATGGCATGGGTGTTGATTACTTCACCAGTGATTACAAGATTCCTAAGGTTTTGTTGGTTTGAGATATGAACGATGAAGTCGGAGATTGTGAAAGAGTCGGAGGTAGTCGGCGGCGGCGATTTGGAAGGGATGGAGCTAGGGTTCAGAAGAGGGAGGTTTGGCCAAAAGAGTTGAGAGGAAGGTGAAGCCTCGTGTGGGTCGTGGGCCTTGGGGCCCAACTGCATTTTTTTGGAGCCACACCCCCTCCGTTTTTTTTCCTTTGAAAGACCTTGGGCCTGAGCCCAACGCAGATCTGCCTGGCTCATACACCTGTATTTTTCTTTTTTACCCCCCCCCCCCCTGTTTTTTTTTTAGCAGCTCTAGCTAGTGGGCTGGGCCCAATGTTTTTTTTACTGCTCCTGCATCCCCTGGGCTGTATTTTACCCCCCTGTATTTTTCTTTATTATTCTTTTTGTTTTTGTTGTTTCATTTTCTTATTGTTTGTTAGAAACATGAAAAAGAGAATATATTGAAAAAGAATGTTGAGAAAAATAGAAAAAGAAAAAGAAAAAAGGAAAGAAACATGAAAAAGAGAATATATTGAAAAAGAATGTTGAGAAAAATAGAAATATGAAAAGGAAAAAATATGGAGAAAAGAATTATTGAAATAATAAAGAAAAAAGGAAAGAAATATGAAAAGGAAAATATATTGAAAAAAGAAAGAGAAAAATATATTGAAAAAGAGATGAAAAGAAATAGAAAAAATAGTAAAAAAATATTAAGGTAGATTTAATATTTTTAGAGTACTTTTTTTTCATAGAAATTCTTTTACACCTTTTTAGAGGTAGTTTAGAAGTCCACTTGTTAGGGGACTCTTTCCATTCTCTATTTTCCATTTGATTTTTTCCATTATAGATGGATAAGATAGGATAGTATTTCCTAGGAGATTATTTTTCAGTATTCAATCATTGTAATCATTTTCAGAATATCAATAAAACGAGATTTGAGCTGTGGTCCCGAAGTAGCCGAACTACAGCTGCTCTGATTTCTCGTACCAGACGAGAATATGTAGGCATAGGATGCGATATCCTAGCGAGCACACTAACAACTGACCTTTTGTTCTCTCGCTGCTGTGCGATCGAGACTTTCCCGCTGACGACTGATTATTACCCCTTTCTCTCTCTTGCCCGAGTGCATTTGAGACCAGACCGTAGTTTGTCCCATAGGTTCCCGTACCTTTAAAACCAGTTTGATTTCTCGCTGCTGTGTGAGAATACCCTGTTTAGCCGTAGTTAGCCTGAACTACGTAAAGCTCTGATCTTCCATGCAGTATGGAAGTACGTAGGCACAAGACGCGAGGTCTTGGCGAGCCAATTTCCCTGTAGTCCCGAACTACGTTGACTCTGACTTTCTCTTTTAAGAATACGTAGGCATAGAGTGCGACGCTCTATCGAGTCAATTCCCTTCCGTTTAGATTTAGCAGTCGTAGATAGATTGTTTTTGCATCCTTTAGACAACCCAAGAAAGCGTGGATCCCATCGAGTACGATGGACATGAGGGGTGCTAATACCTTCCCCTTGCGTAACCGACTCCCGAACCCAGGTTTTGGTTGCGATGACCATACCTTTCCCGTTTTTTGTGAGGTTTACTTCGAGCGTTTACTTTCCCTCCGTTGGGATAAATAACGCACGGTGGCGACTCTTCTGTCAGCCGGCGCCGATTTTCGCAGTAGCGACAGCTGGCGACTCTGCTGGGGAATTAACGTCCCCTGGCTGCTAAGGACTGTGATAGTCCTTATGCATGTGGGATCCAACGTCCCCTGAGAGAGTCAATCCTAGCGCTTGTTTGCTTGTCTATTGGGGTTTATTTATTGATATTATCTGTTGCTGTTGGGGTGTGACGGGTGTTCTTTGATTGAGAGATAAGCCGGACCTGGGCTTGAGTGCACCTTAGACTTAGAGTAGAGATTAGTGGGCGCGCACATGCTTTGCATGTCCTAGTGTCCCGCGAAATCTACACTCAGACGAGGTTCTTCTGGTTGGCCTCTTGTCCCACCCTTTGGGTGGTTCGGGTTGCTGGTTAGTTGGATTGTCGACTCTGGGAACCGATCATTTGGAAGTTAGCTAAGTGAGGCCTCTTCAAGACTCGATGATGCCACTCCTTCTGGGAATCGTATCGTCAGTCTTGAAAGTCTGTGACGCTGACGACCGTATAGGATGCCGTACCTTGTCAGATATAGGTCCATACCTGTGAGTGGGGTTTTTTTTTTTGCAGGAAACTTGACTTCCAACCTACCCGTCATTTTGGTCTTCTCTTCAGAGCGAACGTACTCCGTCAGCAGCGCATCAGTATTCAGATTGTGTGGGGGCTGTGGTCCCGTTGTTTGCTGCATCTTGCATATCATGTGCATATCAGTGTTGCATCATATTGCATATCGTCCGCCAGTTAGCCAGAGTTCTGATCTAGCCTTTGTTTCCTGAAGGTGATTACCCGGAGTTTGGATTGAGCAACTGTTGATTGTCAGAAGACCGATCTAGGGGTTGAGTAGATTTGAGCAGAATCGAGCATTGAAGTCAGCTGAAGACTATTGGTAGTTATGTTTGAAGGCAATTTCCAGTCTCCCAACACCCTGATAGGGTTTACTATGACGTCCAACCCTCTGTATGATTCTATGGAAGACTTCCCGCAAGCGAACAACGTTACTGCAGACCAAGTTGTACAGCCTTCTGTTGAGAACCGAGATCGACATGAGCAGTTTGCTGTCCGAAATGAGCGTTTTCCTCCTGTTAACAATCAAGGTGTTGTTTTCCCTGTGATGAATTACCGAAGAGATATTCCAATAGCCAGGATGGTAGATCCGAGAGCTCTTGATACGGATAGGAAACTCCGAGTGTTGGAAGAGAAAGTTGAAGCTTTGAAGGTCAAAGATGCTGTTAACCTGGATGCTGTAGACATGTGTTTGGTTCCTGACCTGGTGTTGCCTTATAAGTTCAAAGTGCCGAAATTTGAGAAGTACACGGGAGATAGCTGTCCGAGGCTACATTTGATGATGTTTTGTCGAAGAATGACTTCGTTTGTGCGAGATGACAAATTGATGATCCATTGCTTTCAAGATAGTCTGACTGGGGCATCTTTAAGGTGGTATATGCAGTTAGAGAGAAATCAGATTCAGTCATGGATGGATTTAGCCAGAGCTTTTCTGAAGCAGTACGATTATAACCTAGACATAGCTCCCCATCACATGCAGTTGCAAGAACTGTCTCAAGAGAACAATGAACCTATCAGGAAGTATGCTCAGAGATGGAGATAATTTGCTGCTAGAGTGCATCCACCGCTGTTAGACCAAGAGCTGACAAGCATGTTTGTAGATTCCCTACAAGACCCGTACTTCGAAAGATTGCTCGGACTTCCGTTAAGTTTCTCTGACGTGGTAGCATTAGGAGAACGCCTTGAGTATGCCATAAGAATTGGGAAAATTCAGATTACTTCAAATGATCAAGCTGGTGAAACTGAATATCCTTGTGACTATCAGAGTGAAGAAGGAGTTGTGATCAACGCAGTCATGCCAAACGTTGAATATCCTCGAAGCGAATCAGTGAATTTTGTTGGTTCTTCATCTTATCAGAGATCAGTACCTCCCGTGGCTTGTTATACTGAACAGACAGCTGTGCCTGGGGCACCATATCAGGGATCTTATGTCGCTTCCATTGCAAAGCAGCGAACTCGTGGTCGAGGTTATCAGAATCAGCGTCAGAACCAGAATCGACCTCGCAACAATTTGGAACGAAGGAAAGCTCCTTTTCACCCAGTGCCTATGCCGTATAGTCAGCTGCTACCATCTTTGATCCAGAGTTCTTTGGTGGAACCTAAAGCTCTCAAGCCCGTGCCAGAACCTTACCCTCCTGGGTACAATCCCCATGTTCAGTGTGGTTATCATGGCGGATCTCCAGGGCATTCGACAGAAGATTGTAAAGCATTTCAGGCGAAAGTACAGCAGTTGATCGACCAAGATCGCATTTCCTTTCGAGAAGGATTTCTGTCTGTTCATCCCAACCGCTCAGTTGTCTAGGCTCGTAGACTCAGAAAGTATTCCCCAGCAAAGAAGCCAGTGGTTCAGACAGGCGGGCGCCTCAGCATTGGCAGTCCTCAGACCTTTATATCATTTGCATTTGTAGTTTCTTTTCTGTTAGTTACTACTTGCTTTTAAACATTGTATGTTTCGAATGGTGATATTAATGAAGTGACTATGCATTTTTCTGAATTAATCGTGTCGCTGTCGCTCATTTACTGCATTGCACTGACACTTGCATTTTATTCACTCCACTTTATCACTGTGACTAGCAAAGATTGGAGGGAGGATGACGAAACTAAACTCACAATCGATGATCGTATGCTTTCAGATAAGAGCTTACCGATGACGTACAAGGCATTGTTTCAAATCCCCCAAACACTGGAGATATAAGGAGTTAGTCCCTTGTTAACCACTTCGAGCCAGGAAGTAGAAGTTTTTTCGGACTTTTAAACCCTCACATCTTAACCCGGGGCAGGGTAGTTGTCAGTAGCTTGACCGAGCGTTCAAGTCTTACAGAGGAGTGTTGTCTTTCAAGGACCAATCAGTTTATGCCACAGTGGTTAAACCTCACCAATCAGGAGTGAGACAGTTACAATCCTTTCGGAGCAATCAAGACAACCAGTGTCACACGACTTTGTTCCAAAAGAAAGAACGAAAAGAAAGCCCGCTAAGTAAAAAGAAAGAAAAGCTGGAAAGCTAATACTTAGGCAAAAATCAGGGCATCCCGCTGGACTTCAAAAGAAATCGAAAAATCGAAAAGAACTCAAAAGGAGTCAGTCCAGGCAAAAATTAGGGAATCAAAAGAACGAAAAAGAGGGGATATCAATAGAAATTTTTTCCCCAGCGAGTCACAAAGTCATGTACACAGACACCGAAAGCGAAGAAGGAGTAACTATCACTCCGGAAAAGCCATGTGAGTTCTTTAGCTATGGTTCTTACCATTCAACATACCTCTCGAAGAGGCGAGCGCTTGTGCCAGGTTAAATGAACTTTAGGATCGGAGATCATCACGTAGAAGGGATGGGAACAAATCAAATTTGAGCCAAATATCCTTTGTTTCACGAACCGTGAACCCGACCACGATACAACCCTTAAAAGACCTAATTGAGGCAGGGTTATTCTGAAAGCGCATTACGATAAGGTTGAGTAACCTGACTCCTTCTTGACTTGCTAGTCACATCCTTGTTGTATTTTTCACTGATCACGTAAGCACTACGTTTGAATTTTGGTTCATTCGTCACTCACAATCATGCATGTAAATGAGTGACAGCTCAAAATTTTTCAAAATCTGCATAACCACTGCATTAGAATTACCATTCGTGAATAGACAATTTTAATTGCAGGTTAGTAGTTGGCATGAAAGAAATTCCACCAGGGAATCATCAAGCAGGACTGAGTAATTCAGTAGTCTGAACCAGAATGGTGTATGTTGTGAAGACCTGTGAATCAGGGGCATTAATTTTCAGTAAGTTCGGAATCAGTTAGTCTGAGGACAAGTCCCGAAGCATCAGCTGATTATGGGGCAATTTGTTTGAGAAGCAGTTGATCAGAAGTGAGTCTTCTCGAGAACCAATCAGGGGCAATTATGCAGAACGTGGAGATTTGAAAGCAGATACTTCTAGGTGGAAAATCAGATCGGGTTAAGTCGCTAGAACGCTCATTCAGGGGCAAGTCAATGCAGAGAGTGTTGAAACCAGCTGGGTTGACAATTGTTTGATGGAGATTGAATTTTGTTGTCGTATAGATACCGGGGCAAGTAATCTCGAGGTCGTCTCGCAGCAAGCTGTTCAGAGCGGTACTCTCAAGAGTTGTACTGGGGCAAGTTGTTCAAGCCAGTCTTTTTATCCCCAGCTGAGTGTACTGGGGCAAGTTATTCAAACGAGTTTGTTCATCCCCAGCCAGAGTTGAGTATCGGGGAATCGTGTCAATACCCTTATCAAAAACCTGAACCTCCTAAATAAGAAGAGCCGTGTTGTCGTTGGATCATTATCCTACAGTTTAAACCTTGTGCGTGTCAGTAACCAGTTGTTTCCAAAGTCCAGTTCTCGCCTGGCAAATCGGTAACCAGTTCTCGTCTGGCCCACCTCTCCGTAAGCATCAGTTCCCGTCTGGTGTAGTTTATCGTAAACATCAGTTCCCGTCTGGTGTAGTTTATTGTAACCAGTTCTCGTCTGGTCACCGTTTCTTCAAGCGTTGTATCAGTTCTCGTCTGGTACATGTCTTCGCGTAATCAGTTCTCGTCTGATCATCGTGTGTTTTAACCTATGTGTTATGCCAGTTCTCGGCTGGTGTACGTCAGCTTTCAGCCAGTTCTCGCCTGGTTGTCTATGCCTCAGTCTGTTATCCAGTCAGCCCCGTCTGATGTCCAAATCAAATCAATTCTCGTCCGATAACCTATTTTCCTATCAGTTCTCGTCTGGTAGTTTACCTTTGAATGCTAGTTCTCGTCTAGTATTTTCTATATCTTCCACTGTGTACATAATCCATGTTTATCCTAAACCAGAAAAAGCAAAAACCTAAAAGGTATCTGACACAGTAGTTCCCAATGACTCGTATGTTGTCACATTCCCCGATACGAAGCTTAATGGATGCCAATTCTCCGATTAATGTGTGATTTCCTTGTGGATGTTGTTAAATCATAATTGCTACTCTTCAGCAGATGAAAGTTGCTTATTATCCCCAGAAGAGTCGAGATTGTATGTTACCCCGTATCAGAGTAGGATCGGGAACATCCCCAGCAGATTAAGATTGATATCCTCGATAGTAGGGGCATTTCCAGCAGTGTGCTGCGCGCAATCAACCCCAGTATGGGTCAATCCCCGCAGAGCATAATCAGTTGCCAATGGTTTGAAGGGAGCATCCCCAAGCAGAGTTGTTTTTCTTTCCCCAGTGAAGTCGCCAAGCAGGGTTGCCTTTTCATTTCTCCAGCAGGACGGGTATCCCCAGCGGATTTGGTTTCCCTTTTCCAGCATTTATTTTGCTGAGATGGTTCTGTGACTTCGGTTCATTCCCAGTAGAGTTGACATTGCCTCCGGCATTTATTTTGCCAAGTGGTTTGCAGACCTGGTGTTTTCTGGCAGCTCGAGCCTGCATTAGCATTCACATATATCGTCATAGCATTTATACAAACGCATAGCATATCCGTGCCGTCTGGGCCTCGCATTTTCAAATAGAACGCATAGCATTTCCATGTCATATAGGACATTGCATCATTATCAGACATACGCATTTCGAAACATGGACCAGGTTGGTTACCTCATTGGATTTCGAGTTTGTTCCCCCGCAGAGTTGTGTGGTTAAGCTTCTCTTCTCCCCCAGCGGAGTGATTCTTCATATTTGGTTGATTACGTCAGCACTGAAAAAAAGATTGACGTATATCAGATTTCTGAAGCCGCCTCCTGTTGACAGAATGGGTGCCGAGCAGTCGATTCAGAATTCCCCAGGAGAATTGTCCTCAAGTTCGCAGTGAACTGTGAGTTGACAGGATTTGATCCCATAAGAGAGATGGGAATCAAGTCGTTTGCTTTTCGAAGCATTATTCCAATACTTGTGGCGTCACACAAGTGATTGGTGTTGACAAGGAGAAGAAAATTTATCAGAAAATTGACCAGTTGTTGCCGTGACAACCAGACTTCAGTTCATTGGAAGTTATTCCTCAAGCAGTTTTGCAGTATATTCCCGCGGTTGGCAAATTTCAGGGTTTCATTTGTATTCAACCGTCATCTACCTTTGAATGTTTGAAGGCTGAGCGCTCTTCAACCATTCAGGTCCAAGCCGCTTGAATAGGGGCAGCTGTTGCACCCCAAAATTTGACCAACCGGGACTCGTATCTGGTCCTATGTTTCGACGCGTGACCGCATTCGCATCTGCATATCGCATACAGTGCATTTTTCATTTGTTTTGATTTTATCGGGATCACAGCTCTCGTCTCGTGTTTCAGGTGTTTTTAATCAGTTCAGATAGGTAGAATCGTTTTTTTTTAGCTGTGCTCTTCCCGGTGTTTTCAGCTCGCGCTGTTGTTTTCAGGGATATTTCGGTGTCCATTGATTTTTACCGGCTATTTTTGTGCGCTCTCGCAGTGTTTTTGTCGTTCAGTGCTATTTTTGTTCCTTCGGGAATTATTGTGATTTTTCTAGAATTTATTAGCTATTTTTAGATTTTTTTATAGCTTTAAACTCATTTTTAGATTAATATAGAATATTAATAGATTTTTCTTTTAGAATATTAATTGAATTTTGAATATATTTTTTAGATATAGAATATTAATAGGTTTTTAATATTTTTAATGGTTTTAATTCTTTTTAGATAGATTTTTAATCATTTTAGAATAATAGAAGAGTATAGATTTTTCTTTTAATAGATTTTCTTTTATAGAATTTAATATAGGGTTATTAGGGATTTAAGGGAAATTTAATAAATTTTGGTTTAATAGAGAATTACTAGAGTTTTTTTAGCTTAATTTTAGATTAGGGGATTTACTAGATTATTAGTTTAGAATATTAATTGTTTGTTTTAATTTTGATTAGGATATTATTAGGTTACTAATTGTTTCATTCAAGTAATTAGTCGTTAGTATTAATTCAGCATTTTATTTGGTTTGTTAATTAGTCATTAGTATTAATCCATCTTAATGCAGTTTTTTTGGGTTTTTTATCATTCATTTTCGTATTGGGCCATGAGTGGGGCGGAGGCCCAGCTATTCTTTTTTGTCCATTTCCAGAAAAGTCCAGAAGAATCCATTGCACTATATAATCAGCCAACCACGTGTTAAATCGAGGGGGAGCCACATATTTACTACAATCCATGCATGCGTGACAACGCAGCATCCCTCTCTCTCTCTCCCGCTGCCACATGACGTTCACCCCATACTCTCACTGCCACCTCTCACACCACGTGGCTTCATTCCGTCTTCCCTCCCCTTGCATGCGGGCCACGTATCACCTCACCGTCCTCCTCACCGGACTACATGCAAAGTCCGGTGACCGTCGCCCCCCAACCTCTCCGGCCACCGTAACTACTCAGCAACCAACTCCGGCCGCCGTACAGGTCACCGGAAAGACAAAAAAAAAACCCAGAACTTCATCTCCTCCGATCAGAACTTCATCTCTCACCTCCAGAACTTCATCTCCTCCGACCAACCTTCATCTTCCATAATCAACAAATCCAGGAATATCCATCTCCGATCATCAACCATCAACAAGCACAAAGAAATCATCAGAAACGCCATGAGATCTTCATTCAACATTCCTCAAGATCTTCATCGATCTCCTTGATGATTCGTCTTCATATATCCAGATTCATCACCTTCGTGTTCGTTCTGCACGATTTCGCCAGGTTTTCCTTCGAATGTTCATCCTAGATCTCCTTCATTTTCCAGATAATCATCAGCATCATAATCTTCATCAACGAACTGTGTTCATCCACGATCTGCCTTCATCTCGTTCATCAGAGAACTTCATGCGAACCTCTGACAACTTTCATCATCGGTTCCCCAGAAACTTCAAGAATCTTCTTCAACGCTCTTCAAGCATGTTCACCGAATCTCCATCGTGATCCTCATTTTTCTCCAGAAACGCACAAGGATCGTCAGGATGTTCGAGGATCTTCATCCAAGATCGTCCACCGATAGCTTCATCGTGTTCGAAATCATCAGTCCATGCATCTTCATCAGCCATGAACATGCTTCTTGGATCTTCAAAGAGACTTCGTTGCAAATATCTTCACCGTGTGATCTTCGTCAAGAACACGAATCAGTTTAAGTCAATGGCATGGGTGTTGATTACTTCACCGGTGATTAAAAGATTCCTAAGGTTTTGTTGGTTTGAGATATGAACGATGAAGTCGGAGATTGTGAAAGAGTCGGAGGTAGTCGACGACGGCGATTTGGAAGGGATGGATCTAGGGTTCAGAAGAGGGAGGTTTGGCCAAAAGAGTTGAGAGGAAGGTGAAGCCTCGTGTGGGTCGTGGGCCTTGGGGCCCAACTGCATTTTTTTGGAGCCACACCCCCTCCGTTTTTTTTCCTTTGAAAGACCTTGGGCCTGAGCCCAACGCCGATCTGCATGGCTCATACACCTGTATTTTTCTTTTTTACCCCCCCCCCCCCTGTTTGTTTTTTTAGCAGCTCTAGCTAGTGGGCTGGGCCCAATGTTTTTTTTTACTGCTCCTGCATCCCCTGGGCTGTATTTTACCCCCCTGTATTTTTCTTTATTATTCTTTTTGTTTTTGTTGTTTCATTTTCTTATTGTTTGTTAGAAACATGAAAAAGAGAATATATTGAAAAAGAATGTTGAGAAAAATAGAAAAAGAAAAAGAAAAAAGGAAAGAAACATGAAAAAGAGAATATATTGAAAAAGAATGTTGAGAAAAATAGAAATATGAAAAGGAAAAAATATGGAGAAAAGAATTATTGAAATAATAAAGAAAAAAGGAAAGAAATATGAAAAGGAAAATATATTGAAAAAAGAAAGAGAAAAATATATTGAAAAAGAGATGAAAAGAAATAGAAAAAATATTAAAAAAATATTAAGGTAGATTTAATATTTTTAGAGTACTTTTTTTCCATAGAAATTCTTTTACACCTTTTTAGAGGTAGTTTAGAAGTCCACTTGTTAGGGGACTCTTTCCATTCTCTATTTTCCATTTGATTTTTTCCATTATAGATGGATAAGATAGGATAGTATTTCCTAGGAGATTATTTTTCAGTATTCAATCATTGTAATCATTTTCAGAATATCAATAAAACGAGATTTGAGCTGTGGTCCCGAAGTAGCCGAACTACAGCTGCTCTGATTTCTCGTACCAGACGAGAATATGTAGGCATAGGATGCGATATCCTAGCGAGCACACTAACAACTGACCTTTTGTTCTCTCGCTGCTGTGCGATCGAGACTTTCCCGCTGACGACTGATTATTACCCCTTTCTCTCTCTTGCCCGAGTGCATTTGAGACCAGACCGTAGTTTGTCCCATAGGTTCCCGTACCTTTAAAACCAGTTTGATTTCTCGCTGCTGTGTGAGAATACCCTGTTTAGCCGTAGTTAGCCTGAACTACGTAAAGCTCTGATCTTCCATGCAGTATGGAAGTACGTAGGCACAAGACGCGAGGTCTTGGCGAGCCAATTTCCCTGTAGTCCCGAACTACGTTGACTCTGACTTTCTCTTTTAAGAATACGTAGGCATAGAGTGCGACGCTCTATCGAGTCAATTCCCTTCCGTTTAGATTTAGCAGTCGTAGATAGATTGTTTTTGCATCCTTTAGACAACCCAAGCAAGCGTGGATCCCATCGAGTACGATGGGCGTGAGGGGTGCTAATACCTTCCCCTTGCGTAACCGACTCCCGAACCCAGGTTTTGGTTGCGATGACCATACCTTTCCCGTTTTTTTGCGTGGTTTACTTCGAGCGTTTCCTTTCCCTCCGTTGGGATAAATAACGCACGGTGGCGACTCTTCTGTCAGCCGGCGCCGATTTTCGCAGTAGCGACATAAGGTACCTGACTTCGAGAAGTATAAGGGCACCACTTGCCCCAATGTCCATCTGAGGTCGTACTACCGAAAGATGTTTGCACATTCTGAAGATGAGAAGTTGCTGATGCACTTCTTCCAGGACAGCCTGTCTAGCCCCTCGTTGGAGTGGTATATGGGTTTGGAACCCACAAGCGTACGTACATGGAAAGACCTTGCTGAAGCATTCGTACGCCATTATCAGTATAACAACGATTTGGCTCCCAACCGGGTTCAGTTACAGAACTTGTCTCAGAAGAACAATGAAGGATTTAAAGAGTATGCCCAAAGATGGCGTGAACTGGCAACGAGAGTTCAGCCGCCGATAGTTGAACGAGAACTTGTTGAGATGTTTGTAGCTACTCTTCCAGGGGTTTATTATGAGAAGATGGTCAGTGGTATGTTAGGAAGCTTCTCCGACCTCATAATCACTGGAGAACATGTGGAGAATGGCATCAAACTCGGAAAGATTCAGGGTGTATATGTATCCTCAGCTGGAGGGGGAATGAAACCTTACAGTGGTAAGAGACGTGAAGGTGAGGCGAGCTTAGTGTCTAATGCTCGGGGAAAAGGAAAGGGCCAGCGCCAGCAGGTCGCTAGCATTACTATTCCTGTTGTCCAGCAACCCCAACCTCCACACCAGCAGCAGAACCAGCAAGGGTACCGAAGGTACCAAAACAAAGCACTGTTATCAAGTCGTCATCTTGAAACCCCACCTATGTCGTATGGTCAGCTGTTGTAGACATTGCTTTAGTTGCAGCTAGTTCAGAAGAGAACTTTGGCTCCCTTGACAGGGACACCTCCACCGGGCTACGATGCGAATGCGAGATGTGAGTTTCATTCGGGGGCATCTGGCCACTCGATTGACAACTGTAAGGCATTCAAGCACAAAGTGCAAGATATGGTTGATGCCAAGATAATCAACTTTTCTGATAATGTTCTGAATGTTACGAAGAACCCTATGCCTAACCATGGGGGAAATGGGGTTAGCGCCATCATCGAAGAGGAGGATTCGGACTTATTGACTGATGTCAAGGACCTGAAGACACCATTTGGTTTCGTTAAAGCCAAGTTGATGAAGAAATGTATTTTCCCGGGCTGTGGAAAGTTGTGTATGGATTGTGCGAATCATTCAGACGGCTGTGATCAGTTGGTAGTAGGGATTCAGAGTTTGATGACCAAAGGAATTCTGCAGTTTAGTCGGAGGACTGAGAACAGATTAGGGGAAGTAATGCTGAAGCAGAATGATGAGGTTGCCACTATCACCATCCCCCGCAAAACAATCACCATTTCTGCATCCAGGCCACCTACGATCACCATCACGAAGGCGGGGCCTATACCATTCGAGAGCACTAATGCTGTTCCATGGCACTATGGAGCAGATGTCTATTGCAATAGACAGAAATTAGAGTTGGAGCCATCTGGGAAATCTGTTGACAACCTAGTGGGAACTGGGGGAATAACACGTAGCGGAAGAGTGTTCGCTCCACCGGAGATTGTGGCTAACAAAGCTGATAAGGCTGAGAAAGTTGACAGAGGTAAAAGTAAGGTCGTTGAAGAAACCTCCCGTGAGGTAGAAAAAGACCTGCTTGTGAAAGACGCCGAAGAATTTATGAGACTGATCAAGAAACATGATTATAAGATCGTTGATCATCTTCATCAAACACCGTCTAAGATCTCTATTTTGAATTTGTTGTTGTATTCTGAGGCACACCGCAACACTCTGCTGAAGGTTCTGAATGCAGCGTATGTACCGCAAGAGATCCCCGTCAATCAACTAGAGGGAGTAGTTGCTCATGTGAATGCTGGGAATGGATTAGGGTTTAATGACCTAGAGCTGACGCCGAAGGGAAGGAACCACAACAGCGCCTTGCATATCTCGATAGAATGTCGGGGAACGATTATGTCTCATGTGTTGGTGGACATGGGATCATCTCTGAACATTCTCCCTAAGAAAGCTCTGATGAGGTTGGATACGAGAGGGCTGATTTGTACACCCAGTGATCTGGTTGTGAAAGCTTTCGACGGAACCAAGCGTCACGTCTTTGGAGAGGTAACTCTACCCATTCAAGTTGGGCCATAAACCTTTGACGCGGTTTTCTATATCATGGATATCATGCCTGCTTATAGCTACCTATTGGGTCGGCCTTGGATCCATTCTGCGGGTGCAGTGACTTCCATGTTGCATCAGAAGCTGAAGTATGCTGTGGGGGGCAGCATCGTGACCGTCTGTGGTGAAGAGGACATAATGGTGAGCCATTTGTCATCTTTTAAATATGTTGAGGTGGATGGCGAAATCCACGAAACTTTGTGTCAGGCGTTCGAGGCTATTAAAATCAAAGATGCGATCCCAGTGATGATTAAGAAACCTGAGATGACTCTCTCTTCCTTCAAGGAAGCTCAAGCTGTTATTCAAGCTGGCTCTGTCCCAGGCCGGGGGCAAGTTTCTGAAATCCCTAACAAGCAGGATAGGTTTGGGTTAGGGTATTCTCCTTCTGCTGATGCTTCCTCCTCTCACAGTGGGCCGTGCGTCAAAGGGCTGATTCAGTTCACAAAAGGTGGGGTGATATTTGAGAATGTCAACGTCGTGTCTGAAGACGACGAAGATAGTGATTGCGACCTGGACTCCTGGATTCAGCCGAGCAAACCAGGCCAGAGCCTCAACAGCTGGTCCGTCCAGGATATCATCCAAGTGACGCGCAAAGAGTAATGCTTTGTCTTTTCCAATTATTGTCAGGGCCTTGATAGCTTATGCATGTACATATTATCAATAAATCAAAGGGCGTTTTTCTTTGCATTCAAATTTTGTGATCTCTGTTATTCTTGTTTTTATCTTTTGTTTTGAAAAACAATAAAATGGCAATACGGTTTGTGCTAACCTGCATATCCTTGTTTTAAGCTTAACCCTTGTTATTGCAGGATTCACATCACATATGACATCGACTCTGAACCTTCTATAACTCACTTCGACTTTGATTGCCCGGTATATCAAGCTGAAGAAGAGATTGATGAAGATGAAGACTTTCCAGAAGAGTTGGCCCGCTTGTTGAAACAAGAAGATAAGATCATTCTGCCTCACGAGGAAGAGATTGAGATTGTTAATTTGGGTTCTGAGGAACTTGTCAGAAATCTCAGGATAGGGGCTGCATTACAGAGCGATGTCAAGCAGAGATTGGTCGAGATGCTTCGAGAGTATAGTGACATCTTTGCTTGGTCGTATGAAGATATGCCCGGACTCAATACTGACATAGTAGTTCATCATCTACCACTGCGAGAAGATTGTCCTCCCGTTAAGTAGAAGCTTAGAAGGACACGACCAGATATGGCCGTTAAGATCAAAGAAGAAGTGCAAAAGCAGCTGGATGCTGACTTTATAGCGGTCACTACTTACCCTCCGTGGGTCGCCAACATAGTACCTGTACCGAAGAAGGACGGTAAGGTGCGAATGTGCATTGATTATCGAGATTTGAATAGGGCGAGCCCTAAAGATGATTTCCCGCTCCCTCATATTGATGTGTTGGTCGATAATACAACTCAATTTTCCGTGTTTTCGTTCATGGATGGCTTCTCCGGCTATAATCAGATCAAGATGGCGCTAGAGGACATGGAGAAAACCACGTTCATTACCCCTTGGGGGACGTTCTGCTACAAGGTAATGCCTTTCGGTCTGAAGAACGCAGGGGCCACTTACCAGCGAGCGATGGTCACTTTGTTTCATGACATGATTCACCATGAGATTGAAGTCTATGTTGATGACATGATTACGAAGTCCCAAACGAAGGAGGGACATCTGGTCAATTTGCTGAAGCTTTTTGAGAGGCTTAAGAAGTTCAAGTTGAGGATGAATCCTAACAAGTGTACTTTCGGAGTATGGTCTGGAAAACTACTGGGGTTTATTGTGAGTGAAAAAGGCATTGAGGTTGATCCTGCGAAGATAAAAGCAATACAAGATATGCTAGCGCCAAAGACTGAAAAAGAAGTTCGTGGTTTCCTGGGGAGAATACTACATTGCAAGGTTTATATCTCAGCTCACGGCCACGTGTGAACCAATGTTCAAACTACTGAAAAAAGATCAGGCGATTATCTGGAATGAGGATTGCTAGAAGGCATTTGACAAGATAAAACAGTATCTGCAGGAACCTCCGATTTTGATACCCCTAATGGCCGGAAGACCCTTAATCATGTACTTGACAGTTCTTGAGAATAGCATGGGTTGCGTTCTTGGTCAGCACGATGAGACTGGAAGAAAGGAGCATACCATTTATTACTTGAGTAAAAAGTTCACAGATTGTGAGTCCCGTTACTCAATGCTGGAAAAAACGTGTTGCGTACTTGCGTGGGCTGCCAAACGTTTACGACAGTATATGCTCAATCACACAACCATGCTAATTTCGAAGATGGATCCGATCAAGTACGTCTTTGAGAAGAAAGCGCTTTCAGGAAGAATTGCCAGATGGCAAATGGTGTTAACGGAGTATGACATTCAGTATGTTTCCCAGAAGACCATCAAGGGAAGCGTATTGTCTGAATACCTTGCCGAACATCCTATCAAAGATTATCAGCCGATGAAATTTGAATTCCCCGATGAGGATATCATGTTTCTCAAAGTGAAAGATTGTGATGAACCGTTGCCCGACGAGGGGCCAGATAAGGAGTCCCAGTGGAAATTGATATTTGATGGGGCGGTTAATTCGTATGGAAGTGGTATTGGGGCAATCTTTACGACTCCCTAGGGATCCCACATCCCGTTTACTGCCAGATTGACTTTTCCAGTCACCAATAACGAAGCGGAATACGAAGCATGCATCATGGGTTTGGAAGAAGCCATTGATTTGAGAATCAAAAACCTAGATGTATACGGTGACTCAGCACTCGTGGTTAACCAAATTAAAGGGGAGCGGGAGACTCGTCAGTCGAATTTGGTTCCGTAAATGAATTATGCCAGAAGGCTGCTTTCGTTCTTTGATCGAGTGGAACTCCATCATGTGCCCAGAGCTGAAAATCAGATGGCTGATGCCTTAGCCACGTTGGCTTCGATGTACAAAGTCAATTTTTGGAATGAAGCTCCAAGAATTATCATTTCCCGTCTTGATAGACCTGCATTCGTTTTTGCAATTGAGGAAGCCTCCGACGGCAAGCCATGGTTCCATGATATCCAGACCTTCCTTATGACTAAGAAGTATCCTGTGGGAGCGCCAACCCAGAATACGAAGACTCTGAGGAGGCTGTCGGGAAATTTCTATCTTAATCCTGATGGAGTTCTGTATAAGAGAAATCACGATCTCTTGCTACTCAGATGTGTGGACGAAAAAGAAGCTAGTCTGCTCATGGAGGAATTCCATGAAGGCACATTTGGTACGCACGCCGGCAAACATGATATGATAAGAAAGATCCTACGAGCAGGATATTACTGGCTGACGATGGAGTCGGATTGCTTCAAATTCGCGAAGAGATGTCATAAATGCCAGATTTATGCTAATAAAATTCATGTGTCGCCGTGCCCGTATAATGTCATGTCATCCCCGTGGCCGTTCTCCATGTGGGGCATTGATATGATAGGCAATATTGAGCCCACTACATCTAACGGTCATCGCTTCATTTTGGTAGCCATCGACTACTTCACCAAGTGGGTGGAGGCAGCCTCGTACGCTAATGTGACTAAGCAAGTGGTGGCTAGATTCATAAAGAAGGACATCATATGTCGATACGGAGTTCTCGAGCGAATCGTTACTGACAATGGTTCGAATCTGAATAATAAGATGCTGAAGGAGTTATGCCAAAGCTTCAAGATTGAACATCATAACTCATCACCTTACCGGCCGAAGATGAATGGCGCCGTTGAAGCGGCCAACAAGACCATTAAGAAGATCGTACAAAAGATGGTTGTGACCTACAAAGATTGGCATGAGATGTTGCCATTTGCATTGCACGGTTATCGTACAACGGTACGCACATAAACCGGGGCAACTCCTTTCTCACTGGTATACGGTATGGAAGTTGTCCTACCGTTAGAAGTTGAGATTCCTTCTTTGCGAGTTTTGGTTGACGTGAAACTCGATGAGGCAGAATGGATTAAGAACCGTTGAACCAACTCAGCCTGATGGATGAGAAGAGATTAGCATCGATTGCATATGCTCGTCTGTACCAGAACCGAATGAAGAAATCTTACGATAAGAAGGCGCATCCTAGAAGCTTTCAGACGAGTGATCTCGTCCTGAAGAAGATTCTTCCACCACACTCCGATCATAGGGGCAAGTGGACTCCTAACTATGAAGGTCCGTATGTCGTCAACAAGGTCTTCTCGGGAGGACCCTTGTTGTTATCCACGATAGATGGAGAAGATTTTGCATCCCCTGTGAATGCGGATGCAGTTAAAAAATACTTTGCTTAAAAACGACCCGCTGGAAAGAAAAAAGAATATCCAGGCAAAAATGGAGCATCCCGGCGAACCATAAAAAAGGGAAAAAGGTTCGGGCAAAAATTAGGGATATAAATGAAAAAAGGTACACCCGAAAAGTCGAAAACCTGGAAGGGCGGCTTTGGCAAAAAAGGGTATCCCGGTGAATCGAAAACCCGAAAGGGCGGTTCAGGCAAAAGTTAGGGATTTGAAAAACAAATGACTGTGTTCCACGTGTGAACTTTCATTGTTTAGTGGTTTGGAAGACTTGAGGGCCGTTTATCCGAATCAATCTCTTCTGAAGCTGAAGCGTCGGAGAAGTATCGAATTCGAGTGGGTCATAGAGGGATTAACTCATGGTGTTCGTCTACGCCACATTGCCGACATTTGTGTATACTAATGTATATTTATGTTATTATGTTTGCGCAGCTTCCTCATTTCAGGAGCTTGCATCTGTTGTAAAACATTTTGCCCATTCAGGGGCTTGTTATTAATAAACATATACTATTCAGTATTTTTGTCTGTTTGTTCAGCTTTTATCTATTTTGTTTGCGAAAAAGAACGCCCAATGTTTTTGATAAAATGCGCATACATAAACTTGCTGGCCTAGGCGAATAATTGTTGAAACATTGAATTACCTGAACATTGTCACAGGATGATAACCTTGATAGGTCCCTTTGAGAAGGGTATCTTGTCTATTTGTTAATGTTGTTGCAAGGACATCACCCTCCAGGCGGTACGCCAGATGTTTTCCAAGCAGGATGATGAAGGTGAGAAAATACTTAGAAGGGGGGGTTGAATAAGTATGAAGATTAAAACTTAGAAATAAAAACTCAAGTATTTTTATCCTGGTTCGTTGAACTCAACTACTCAAGTCCACCCTTCCTAGAGTGATTTGCCTTTCTCAATCAATGACTTAATCCACTATTTAATCAACTGATTACAATAGTAAGCACTAAGAACAACTGTTCAAAGTCTTCTCAAGAACTACTGATCCTAACTGGATCTTCTTAAGGTTTACAATCAAATGTAATACAAATACAAGTGTTTAAGATTGCTTCTATAAAGCTTTATCACAACTGTGATTTTTCACTTAAATATTAAGAACAAAGAAATTAATTCTTAGAAAGAATATGAATAGTATGAGAGCTTTGAATGTTGATTTCTTTCAGATAAAACGTAAATTGAAGAAGATGGGTGAAGACTTGCTTTTATAGGCAGCTGATCCAAGGAGAGCTTCACGTTGAGAAGAGTGTCCAAAAGGTCTGAGCCTTTTTGTCTTCACATCAAGTGACCTTTCCTAGAAGAAGAAAGCACAAAAAAATCCTTTTTTTCCATGTTCTTGTGTCTAGCATAAATAAGGAAAGAGTCGTTTGAATCATTCCAACAGATATAATCTTTGAATAATTCTTCTTCAATTTTTAGCAAATTTCATCAGAGTCTAATTAGATCAGAGCCTTCTGATGTTGATCAGAGTTTTGCTGAATCAGAGTCTTCTGCAGCAGGTATGCTTTTAGCGTGTTTAAGATCAGAGCATATTTGAGTCAGATCCTCAGTACTGGCAGCTTTAGTACTTTCAGAATCTTCTGTAGAAACTATGCTTTGAAAACTCTTCATACAGAATTCTTCTTTAGTTCAGATGCTTCTAACTTGCTTCAGATTCTTCTGGAGCTTCTGCTTCAGATCCTTCTGGAGGCTACGCTCAGGATCTTCTATTGGCAGCATTCAGAATCTTCTAATGGATGCATCTGGCGCTTCAGAGTCTAGCAAATTTCTTATGTTCAATTTTGATTTGCTTCTAGAGTGTTAATTCCTTTACTATCTGCAGTAAAAACTCTCAAGCAAATTTTAGAGTATATAATTCTTAATTACAAAATTTCATAATAGTTATCATCAAAACATAGAGATATTATTAAGAACCAATCCGTGTTCTAACAATCTCCCCCTTTTTGATGATGACAAAAACATCAGAAATTTTGTTTAATTGAAAATATAATAATTATAACTCCCCCTGAGATGATGAATCTCCCCCTGAATTAAATACAAATAAGGAATAGAGACTTCCCTTTTGTCTTGAGTAATTTTCAGAGTTAGAGCTTGATTGTTCTTTAACTTTTTAGAGTCAGAGTGTCTTGCAAATTTCAAAGTCAGAGTTTGATAATTGTCAAATGATCTGAGAGACTCAGAGTTTCTTTTACAGAGTGTACTTATCAAATGTTCTGAAATACTCAGATTTAATGTTAGATAAAATTGATATGTCTGAAGTTTCATTCTGGTGAAGTTTAATTAAACAGTTCAGATCTATATTTTCTCCCCTTTTTTTTCATAAGCAAAAAGTAATAACTTTGAAAAGACAAATAAAAGGAAACAGTAAAAGAGATAAATCACGTGGAGAAAACTTTGAAACATTCATTCAATACAGTTCAGAGCAAGAGTACATGCATCAGAAGATATTCAAAATACATAAGCAAACATCAGATACAAAAACATCAGAATGAAAAAAAAATGAAAAACTAAGAGTGTTTTGACAAAAGCATCTTCAACAGATCCGTGATCTCAGAAGAGGACTATTCTTGCTTTGACATCCACTTAGCCATTGTTTCATTCTTCTGATCCTGTTGAGACATCCACTGAGTCATGTCTTCAGACTTCTTATCCTGTTTTGCCATCCATGACTTGATTTCTAATTGACCAGCTTCCAGAACAGCAATCTTATCCTCAAGATCTGGATGTTCTTTCTTAATCTCAGATGAGGAAGGTTGAACAGTTTCTGAAGCTTGAACAAAATCAATTTCCATAGGGTCTTTAGAGCTTGGAGCAGTAGAGCCAGAAGGATGTTCTATCAGAGTCATGGCCAAAGGGTTGTCTTCGGACGTAGATTCAGCATTCTCTTCTGATGATGGAGGAGCATCTGTAAGAAGCAGTGGTCCAGATCTCTTGACAGTCCAGAACAGACTTCTTGCAGCTTTAGCAAATCTGAGCTTCGCATCATCAGAACATATGTTCTTCAGATTTGATGCTACAGTGTTGAATCTGTTGATGAAGCCATTCCAGATGACATTAGATTCTGTTGCATCCAATGTTGCTGAACACTTCCGCTGTACAGTACCTAAATACATCTGTATTTCTTGCAAAAAGCATGTAAATAAATGATCAATATTTAGTCTAGGTTTGGGGTGTAACAGAGTCTCCAATGTTATTGGTTTTGGTTGGGGAGTAGGTGGAAATATGGATTTGTGAATGGAGATCAGAGGAGGAGGGTAGTATGGTATGAAAGGAATTTCAGGGGATTTGTCAGGTTTTGATCTGTTTAAGGCATTCAACATATTTGGTTTTGCTTTGGTGTGATAGGAAACCACATCAAAGGGTTTATTGGAGTAAGGTTGGAAAGCAGATTTTGTAGGTTCAGCAGAAGCAGCAGGTTTATCAGATGAAACAGGTTTAGCAGAAGTAACAGCTTTTGCAGATTTAGCAGAGTATGATATTGTAGCTAATGAACCTACTTCTGACATTGATTGAATATATGTGAGAAGCACAGATGGTAGGGTGATTGTAAGTTTGGGTTTGAAGGGAGTGATAGGGTCAGATGGTTCAACTCTGTCATAGAAATCTTTGAGTTTGAAACCATAGGAAAGATTGTGAAAAAGAGATGAGAATTGTGCACATGAGGCAGATGTTCTTGGTGTAGATGTTGGGATAGGATTTGGAATGAGGATGTCAGATGATGGTTGAGGTATGGGAGTAGGATCTAGAATAAGAACTTTAGAAGATACAGGGGGTTCTGGTTGGTTTACCTCAGAATCTCTGTGAGAGGGGGATATCATAAAATCTGGGTGTATATCAGATTCTGAGGAATTGGATGATATGGTTGGTGTGCAGGAGGTAGAGGACACTTGAAAGACAGTTTTCAAAGGTGTAACATCTAGAACTTCTGTCTCAGGGATGTTGGTTCCAGAGGGGTTGGTGGATTCTGAAGGATTTTCAGAGGGTTTTGATGAGGGTTCAAAAGTGGGTGGTTCTGATGTGATTGGTTCAGAAGTAACTGGTACAGATTCAGTGGGTTCAGATGTTTTGGATGGTGGATTATCTGATTGTGGTTGTTTCTCTTGTTGTTGTGTTTGAGGTTCAGATGATTTTTGTTGTTGATGTTCAGAGTCTTTTTCTTATAGAGGTTCAGATTGTTTTTCTGGTTGTTTTTCTTGTGGTTGTTTTTGTTGTTCAGATGGCTTTTCTTTGGGATGTTCAGATGGTTTTTCTGATTGTTGTTCTGATTGTGGTTTTTGTGGTGCAGATGGTTTTGTTGTTGTTGTTGGGTTTAGTACAGAGGATTGCTTTACATGTGAGATTGAAATAGGGTTAGATGATTTTTGTGGGGATGGAACAGATACATGAGGTGGAGCAGTGACAGATTGTTTTTGTGTAGGGGGTGGTTTTGGAATAGACTTAACAGTTGAATCATTTATAACAATAGTATTTGCAGAAGATACATAAGATTTAGTACCTTTGATTTTGATGTGTTTAGCAGGAACAGAAGGAGTGTCTCCAGATTCTTTCCTCTTTAGCAGCTTCTGTGGCTTCTCAGTAACCTTGGGCTTCTTCTGAATAGGTGCAGCTTCTGCTTCTGATTGAGTCCTCTTTCTTGGTGTCTCTTCTACTACAACAGGAAATGGTTGCCTTGCTCTCTTTATAATATCTGCAGGAATAGGCTTTCCTTCTGCCTTGCAATCATCAATATATCTTACAACAATTTCCCTTGGTTCTTCAGCATAGAACAAAGGGTAGTCATCTACTGGGATTCTTTTATGACTGAGTTCAGAAATATTCAGCTTCTTGGGAGCTGTTGTGAGTTCTTCCACTATTTTTAGTCTCTGAAGACTTTTGGCATTCAGAGGCTTTCCAAGAATGAATTCCAGTTCTTCTGTGACTCCAGCAGCATACAGAGCAGTTACAAGTCCATTTTCTGTTAGAAGATCTGAGATTAACCTTCCAAATGGAATCCAGGTTCTGATCTTCTGACCTTTTTCTTTCACATATTCTCTAGAGGCATTTATATGATTCCATAGATGCATAAACAGAATATATGGAAGATCTACCTTGGTGCTCTAACTTAAGCAATACATAAAGTAGAGCTGTTCATTATTGACATAGTCTGGAGAGTTTGTAGACTTTCTATGATGAATGCATCCCATGAAAATCTTAGCCCAGATCTTGTAGTCAGGCTTCAGATCTTTGAACTTATTAGAAGCTTGTCCAGCAATCATCACTTCCTCATATACTTCATCCATATCTACACGCCCAGCTGGCAAGTGTGATACTCCATCTGTTTCCTCATATCCAATGAGTTTTCTAATCAGATCTTCTGTGATTATTATCTCTTTGCCCAGAACAGAAGATAAAATGAACTTAGGGTATACAGAAGCATGTATCCAGAATTCTTTTACCAGAAGGGGGTAGACTGGTCCAAAAAGTCTGTCAAAATACTTCACCCATCCTTGAGCATCTACAATGGAGCGAAACTCAAACCCATTCTCAGCAAGTGAATTAAATTCCACCATTGATTCACAGAGAACCTCCAGTTTTTCAACAGGTGTTAGCAATGTTCTCTTTGGTGGTGTATAAGGAGTTACACCCATATTAGCAGAAGTAACTGCAGCCATGGTTGATTGAAATTGTGCAGCAGTTGATGATGAAGTTGCCATTGAAGATGAATTTGTCAAACGCTTAGGGTTTTTGTGAAGAGAGAAGAGAAGGCAGAAATGCATAAAAGGTTTGAGATGTGAAAAATGTGAAAATGAAGAGAAATGATGTATTCATACTAAACACTTAGGCATACAAACAGTCAGAAGAAAGCACGTTCACACAAAGCATTTAATGAAAAGGAATAAAATCATTTCAAGCATTTATTGATTCTGACAATTTGGGGGGAAAATCAAGATTTTCACTATTCAAACTTCACCTCAAACGTCTCTTTAGTAGTGTACACGCCACCTTTGCAGATATGGAGTGACACGTGTTTGCTTGCATGTGCTTCTGAATTCTCTTGAGAAATGAAACGTTAACCAACGTTCAGATCCTCTGAGGATTGTTAGTTCAGAGTTTCACAAGAAAATAATTAAAGAAAATAAATAAGTAATCAGAAGAAATACTTCAGAGTATTAGGCATTTTTGCATCTGTAAAATTTGCTTCTGACAAATATCATTCTGGACAAAAATCCATACCAATATTTTTTAGAATAAATTTGAATCTATCTTCAACAAGGGGTTTTGTGAAAATATCTTCCCATTGATGATCTGTATCAACAAAGGCCAAATTTATGATTCCCTTCTGAACATAATCTCTGATGAAATGATGCTTAATTTCTATATGTTTTGCCTTAGAGTGTAAAATGGGGTTTTTAGACAAACATATAGCAGAAGTATTATCAAAGAAGATAGAAATGTTACTTTCAAATATCTGATAATCTTCTAGCTGACTTTTCATCCAGAGCATCTGCGTGCTACATCCAGCAGCAGCAATATATTCTGCCTCTGTGGTTGAAAGTGCAATTGTGGGTTGCTTCTTGCTGTACCAAGAGATTAGATTTATTCCTAGAAATTGACAACTTCCATAAGTACTTTTCCTTTCCACTTTGTCTCCAGCGTAGTCAGCATCACAGAATCCAACTAATTTGAAATCATCAGATTTTCTGTAACACAAACCCACATTAGAAGTACCTTTCAGATACCTTAGAATCCTCTTGATATCTGTCAAGTGTGATTCTCTAGGATCTGATTGGAATCTAGCACACAAGCATACACTGAACAATATGTCAGGTCTAGAAGCAGTTAAGTAAAGAAGAGATCCTATGATACCTCTGTAGAGCTTCTGATCTACTTTCTTACTTACCTCTTCCTTGCCAAGTGAGCTAGTTGGATGCATGGGAGTCTTTGCCAGCTTACTATCAGTCATGTTAAATTTCTTCAGAAGTTCTTTAACATATTTGGTCTGATGTATGTAAGTGCACTCTGGAGTTTGATTGACTTGGATTCCTAGAAAGAATCTCAGTTCTCCCATCATGCTCATTTCAAATTCTGCCTGCATACATTGAGCAAACTCCTTTCCCAACATAGTATTGGTAGATCCAAATATTATATCATCCACATAAATTTGACAAATTAGAAGATCTTTCTTAAATGATTTACAAAAGAGTGTTGTGTCCACTTTGCCTCTGATGAAATTTTTCTCTAGAAGAAAATTGCTCAATCTCTCATACCAAGCTCTGGGAGCTTGTTTTAAACCATATTGAGATTTCTTTAGTTTGAAAACATGATCTGGAAATTTTTCACTCTCAAAACCAGGAGGCTGGTGGACATAAACTTCTTCTTCTATAATACCATTTAGAAAGGCACTTTTAACATCCATCTGATACAGAGTGATGTTATTTTGTGCAGCAAATGAAATAAGAAGGCGTATAGATTCTAACCTTGCCACTGAAGCATAAATTTCAGTGTAATTAATACCTTCTTGTTGACTGTACCCTTGAGCAACAAGCCTTGCCTTATTTCTTTCAACTTCTTTCTCATTTAGCTTATTTCTGAAGACCCATTTTGTTCCAATTATATTGAATCCTTTTGGTCTTTGAACTAAATCCCACACATCATTTCTGGTGAATTGATTTAACTCTTCTTGCATGGCAATAATCCAATCATTGTCTTGCAGAGCTTATCTACTGAAGTTGGTTCAATTACTAACACCAGTCCAAATAATGATGCTTCAGATGATCTTAGAAAGGATCTTGTTCTGATGGGATCATCCTTCTTTCCAATAATGACATTCTCTGGATGAGAAGCTTTAATTCTGGATGATGATCCTCTAACAATTGATTCTTCAGAAATGTTTAGATTGTTCATCTGAGAAGTTAAAGGAATAGCATCTGGCATTGCTTCTGGTTCCTTCACTTGAGCTTTGTCTGCCTCTGGGACTTCAGAGTCTGTGAAGACTACTTCTCTATCTGCAGAGTTTTCAGACTGCTTTGGCTTTTTACTGCCAAACTTATCATCAAATCTAACATGAATAGATTCTTCCACAATCTGTGTCTCAGTGTTGTATACTCTGTAGCCTTTAGAGCATTCAGAATATCCAAGCATGAAACACTTCTGTGCTTTGGAATCAAACTTGTTCAGATTTTCTTTAGTATTTAACATATAGCAAATACATCCAAAGGGATGAAAATATGAAATGTTGGGCTTTCTGTTCTTCCACAGTTCATATGGAGTCTTCTCTAGAAGAGGTCTTACAAACACTCTGTTCTGAATGTAACAGGCTGTGTTGATTGCTTCTGCCCAAAAGTGTTTTGCCAGATTGGTCTCATTGATCATGGTTCTGGCCATTTCTTGCAGAGTTCTGTTTTTCCTCTCTACAACCCCATTTTGTTGTGGAGTTCTAGGACAGGAAAAATCATGAGCAATGCCATTTTCATTAAAATACTTTTCAAAATATTTATTTTCAAATTCACCACCATGATCACTTCTGACTTTTATAATTTTGAAATCTTTTTCATTATGGACTTGTTTACAGAAGTCAAAGAACACAAAATGTGACTCATCCTTGTGTTTTAAGAACTTTACCCATGTCCATCTACTATAGTCATCAACAATGACTAATGCATACTTCTTGCCTCTGATGGATGCAGTTTTCACTGGTCCAAACAGATCAATATGAAGTAATTCTAGTGGTCTGGAAGTAGAAACAACATTTTTTCATTTAAAAGATGATTTTGAAAACTTCCCTTTTTGGCATGCTTCACAAAAAGCATCTGAGGTGAACTTCAGATTAGGAAGCCCTCTGACAAGATTAAGTTTATTAATCTGAGATATACGTCTCATATTAATATGCCCTAATCTTCTGTGCCAGACCCATTGCTCTTCATTAACAGACAAGAGGCATTTAACATTCTGAACCTTAAGTTCTGAAAGATTTATTTTATAAATGTTGTTTTTCCTCTTACCACTAAATAGGATAGAGCCATCTTTTTGACTAATAGCTTTACAACATTTTTTTATTAAAGGTAATATCATAACCATTATCACTTAATTGACTTATGGACAATAAGTTATGCTTTAACCCTTCAACAAGTAAAATATTAGTAATAGAGGGAAGTTTACCATTTCCAATGGTGCCAAATCCAATGATCTTGCCCTTCTGGTTCCCTCCAAATTTCACATCACCTCCAGATCTAAGCTCCAGGCTTTGGAACATAGACCTTTCTCCTGTCATGTGTCGTGAGCATCCAGAGTCCAGGTACCATGATTGGCGTCCTGATCTTGCTGCTAAGAACATCTGCAACAGGAATTATTTTACTTTTAGGTACCCAGATCTTCTTGGGTCCTTTAGGGTTAGTTGTTCTGAAGATTTGTCTAAATTTCTGTTTTTCAACATAAGGTTTATTCTGACTAGCCTTAGATTTAAACACATGAATATTCTTTTCAGAGCGTGTTTGTTCAATATCATTCAAGTGACCAAATTTAAAGTGGGAATATAAAGGAGTTTTCTTGATGATAATTTTATCAACAGGTTTTGGATTTAAATCCTTTCCAGAGGAGGATTCATATCCAATTCCTTTTCTGTTATTTCTGCTAACTCCATAGATCATAGAAGCCATTTTGCTTCTGTCTATGCTTTTAGCAAGAAACTTCTGAAAGCTATAATCATATTTTTCCAAAATATTTTTGCATTCAGATTCAGTTTCAGAATTAGAGTTTTGTTGAGCTAATTCAGAATCATTTTTCAATTTTAACTTCTTTTCATTTAGCTCAGCTACTTCTGATTTGAGAATATTATTCTCAGATACAAGATTACTTTGACGCTTCTTGTATTTGAGCTTAATATTGTTATAGCTTTTCAGAACTTCTGATAACACTTTGATAAGTTCTTCTTTAGTGAGTTTAGCCATTACCTCTTCAGCGTCAGAGTCAGATTTAGAGTCAGATTCAGATCCTGAAGTTCCTTCCTCTTGATCTTCTATGTCTTCCATCAAAGTTACATTGGCACATTCCTCTTCTGACTCAGATTCAGATTCAGATGTATCTGAATCATCCCAAGTGGCCATTAGAACCTTTTTCTTCTTATCAAATTTTCTTTTAGGCTTTTCTTTCAGCACCTTTGGACATTCATTTTTGTAATGTCCAGGTTCTTTACATTCATAACAGACAACCTCCTTTTTGCCAGATCTTCTGTGTCCAGAAGATTCTTTTCTTTGGTCAGGCTTCCTGAAGTTTCTGAACTTCTTTCCTTTATGCTTCCAGAGTTTGTTTATTCTTCTGGACAGCATGGATAGTTCATCTTCATCTTCAGATGAGGATTCTTCAGAGCTTTCCTCTATAACCTGCAATGCTTTAGCAGATTTATTAGATTTTAAAGCAATAGATTTACCTTTCTTTTGAGGTTCATCTTCCTCAAGTTCAATTTCATGACTTCTAAGTGAACTGATCAGTTCCTCCAAGGAGATCTTGTTCAGATCTTTAGCCATTTTCAGCGATGTCACCATAGGTCTCCATCTGGTAGGTGAGCTTCTGATGATCTTTTTCACATGATCAGCAGTAGAGTATTCTTTATCCAGAACCTTTAGTCCAGATGTAAGTATTTGAAATCTGGAGAACATAGCTTCAAAAGATTCAGAGTCTTCCATCTTGAAGGCTTCATACTTCTGGATCAGAGCCAGAGCCTTTGTTTCCTTGACTTGAGAGTTTCCCTCATGAGTCATCTTTAAGGATTCAAACATGTCAAATGCAGTTTCCCTGTTTGTAATTTTTTCATACTCAGTGTGAGATATTGCATTTAACAATATTGTTCTGGCCTTGTGATGATTTCTAAATTCCTTCTTCTGAGCATCTGTCATAGATTTTCTGTCTATTTTCTTGCCATTCCCATAAGTGGGATGAACATATCCATCTATGACCAGATCCCATAAATCAGCATCATATCCAAGGAAAAAACTTTCAATCCTGTCTTTCCAATAATCAAATTTCTCCCCATCAAACATTGGGGGTTTGGTGCTGATTCTGTCTCTTTCTTCATATTTGTTGTTAATGTTAGACATTGTATTATCAGCCATAGTAACAAACAAATATATATCAAAGTATTTCTCATTGGATCTTTACTGTCACTGTTAAGTGGTAACACACACAGAGCCGGAGCTCTGATGCCAACTGAAGGCGAGAAAATACTTAGAAGGGGGGGGGGGTTGAATAAGTATGAAGATTAAAACTTAGAAATAAAAACTCAAGTATTTTTATCCTGGTTCATTGAACTCAACTACTCCAGTCCACCCTTCCTAGAGTGATTTGCCTTTCTCAATCAAGGACTTAATCCACTATTTAATCAACTGATTACAATAGTAAGCACTAAGAACAACTGTTCAAAGTCTTCTCAAGAACTACTGATCCTAACTGGATCTTCTTAAGGTTTACAATCAAATGTAATACAAATACAAGTGTTTAAGATTGCTTCTATAAAGCTTTATCACAACTGTGATTTTTCACTTAAATATTAAGAACAAAGAAATTAATTCTTAGAAAGAATATGAATAGTATGAGAGCTTTGAATGTTGATTTCTTTAAGATAAAACGTCAATTGAAGAAGATCGGTGAAGACTTGCTTTTATAGGCAGCTGATCCAAGGAGAGCTTCACGTTGAGAAGAGTGTCCAAAAGGTCTGAGCCTTTTTGTCTTCACATCAAGTGACCTTTCCTAGAAGAAGAAAGCACAAAAAAATCCTTTTTGTCTGTGTTCTTGTGTCTAGCATAAATAAGGAAAGAGTCGTTTGGATCATTCCAACGGATATAATCTTTGAATAATTCTTCTTCAATTTTCAGCAAATTTCATCAGAGTCTAATTAGATCAGATCCTTTTGATGTTGATCAGAGTTTTGCTGAATCAGAGTCTTCTGCAGCAGGTGTGCTTTTAGCGTGTTTAAGATCAGAGCATATTTGAGTCAGATCCTCAGTACTGGCAGCTTTAGTACTTTCAGAATCTTCTGTAGAAACTATGCTTTGAAAACTCTTCATACATAATTCTTCTTTGGTTCAGATGCTTCTGACTTGCTTCAGATTCTTCTAGAGCTTCTGCTTCAGATCCTTCTGGAGGCTACGCTCAGGATCTTCTGTTGGCAGCATTCAAAGTCTTCTAATGGATGCATCTGGCGCTTCAGAGTCTAGCAAATTTCTTATGTTCAATTCTGATTTGCTTCTGGAGTGTTAATTCCTTTACTATCTGCAGTAAAAACTCTCAAGCAAATTTTAGAGTATATAATTCTTAATTACAAAATTTCATAATAGTTATCATCAAAACATAGAGATATTATTAAGAATCAATCTGTGTTCTAACAGATGATTCCTTCTTCCCCAGCGGGTTCAGCAGTGTTTCCCCATGGAATCTGAGCATGGGACTATGAGCATTGATATGTCTTCCCAAGCAGAGATAGATTATCCCCAATCAGATGTACCCTAGGCAGGATCATCGTTTCCCCAGCTGAGTCATGCGCAGAAGTGTATACTCGTTCCCAGCGGTGGGCCAACAGGCAGTTTTTTCGTAAGAGACTATTTGCAAGTGTTCCGCTTCCGATAGTTCAGGCTGAAGTCTCCGGGAGAATTAAAATTCCCCACAAAGTCGTATTCTTCCCGGCAGGTAGGAGTGATTCCAGCGTCTGGTTGCGTATCCCCAGCCGAGTTCACAGTTCCCCAAGAGAGCCGAGTCCTTGGAAGCCATTCAGGCCATGATTGGTTTTCCCCAGTAGAGAGTACTGAATAGCCGATGTTGTATTTCCCCATCGGAGTCCACATCTCCAGGAATATTTTATCTGAGAAGGCCGTGCAGTTTATTTCTGCGATTGATATCGTTTCTTCAGCAGTTTGTGGTTCATATACCTAGTTGAGCGAGTGCAGGTTCTCGTAGAACTTCGTCCCCTGCAGGAATTCGTCTGAAGTTCGTTTCCCCAGGTTAAGTCCAATTGAGATTGGTGTGATTTTTCTTCTCCTCGGAAGGATGATTCCTCCTCCCCACCAGAGTGGCCCTTTCTCCTTGACAGGAGGATTTTCCCTTCAGCATTTATTTTGCTGATGGGGTTGTATCATTTTGCATGATTGCATAGCATTTACCCTAAACGCGTAGCATGTCCACCGCGTGGAGCATTGCGCCATTGTCAAACATGTGCATATGAAACATGAGCTAGGTCGTTACTGTTCTTGTTTTGCAGGTGTTCCTCAGCGAAGTGGTTTGCTCAAGATGATTCTTGAAGTCCCCAGCAGAATTGTTTGCTCAAGATGATTCTTGAAATCCCCAGCAAAGTTGTTTGATCAGGATGATTCTTGACTTCCTCAGCAGAGTTTATTCATCCAGGGTGATTCCTGAATCCCTGAAGTAGAGTTACTTGATAGCTCTCCAGAATCCCCAACGGAGATGTGTCATCCCCAGCAGGTTCCGAACAGAGAAGTTGAAATTTCCCTTGGAGACTTACTGATGAAGTCCGACTGTAATGTTGAAGCAATTCTCCTAGCTGACGTGGAGTGCCTGACGACAAAAGACTAGATATCCCTATTTGGTTCATGATTGACTGAGGATTCTATTTCCGACTTACTGACGAAGTCCAGCTGACACCCGATAATTTCTTTGAATGCCTGATGGCCTGATTGATTCGATTGTCAAAAGTTCCTAATGACCTGATGAGTCCCGAGGGATTCTTCTGCTGCTGGGCCGTGATAACACGAAATCATATAGATATTTTCATGCATAATTCGACTAAAAGCTAACCGTTTTCGATCCGATTTCGGGTTATTTCCATGTATTTGTCTGATGTTTCTGCAGGTATTCAACGATCACGTCTAAACGAGGCAACATGAAGAAAAGAAGCAATCCCAGATGAAATATGGACGAAAAAGGAGTGAAAACACAATGAAAAGCGCAACAGACAGTTTTTGCTGATGTGACGACCGTCACAGATGCATGACGACCGTCACACGGGTGACGACCGTCACACCTTGTGACGACCGTCATGCAGGCAAAAACGCCCCACTCAGATTACACGTCAAAAGAGCAGTTCCAATTCCCATTAAATGGTTCACTACTCCCTAAATTATCTGCCTCAAGGTCCATCATCCTCAGAGGTAACCGTTGGAATTCCACCTCTATAAAAAGGGAAGCAGGGGACTTCAAAAAGGGAGCTGCATTCATACCACGAAGTGCTGCCCAAATTTATTTTCAAGAGAAAATTTAATTTCCAGCCTTTTTATTATTTGTATCCATTTCTCCAGTTTCAATTGTATCCCTTTCCTTTATTTCCCTTTCCATTCTACTCATTTCCATTTCCGCTCTTCTGTATTTGTTACTGCACTGTACGATCGAATTGGAACTAAAGACAGAATCCTGCCAACATCTGTGGAGGATCTGCCCAAAGGCCAATTGGCATTATTTACAGGTTTTCATTTTGATCGACTCTTATTTTATCATAATGCAATTTATTATTTATTATTATTATTTATGTTTTGTTTTTCCAAATTCCATGTCTAGCTAAACTTAGGTAATCGATATGTAGTAATAATTCGGATGGGATTTGATAACTCTTGTTTGAAAACTTTATTTTCACAAAAATAACTTATGGTCTAAGTGTTTAAAAATTGATTTACGAAATAAACTTCGTCGCGAAAGCGAGAACTTGTTTTAAAGTAGTTTTGCCACGAAAGTGGGAAATTAATTAAGATACGAACCAACAAGTGAAAGCTGCGGTAAGGTCAGATAGTAAACACTAGGCATTCGTTTTAATAACAGCGAAAGCACTTTAAAACTAATTAGAACTTAGAGATTTCCAAAAAGTAATTTTAACCCCGAACGGAACACGAAAGTGTACGTTAGGCCCTTAGGATTATGATTAGCGTCAATAACCATCGTGAGATGAGAGTCTTCAAATCTCCACTTTCTGCTTAAGTAAACTGCGAAAACTATTTCATACACCAGTAACTTATCAAATCCCTGAAGAACATAATTACTACGTATCGATTCGATTAATTAAAATCTAAATAGTAATCTTAGTTTCCCCTTTTAGTGACAACATTATTCCCTTAAAACATATTCTACCTAGCTAAACATAGTAACTCCCGAGAACACTAGTTTGATTACGAGTCCCTGTGGGATCGATATCTTTTATTACTACGCGATAGACTGTGCACTTGCAGTTAGAATTGTTAGACATAGAAAGTCGCGATCAAGTTTTTGGCGCCGTTGCCGGGGACCCGTTTAGTCAACAGTGTAACCTTCTGTTACACCGTATAGACTAGGTAAACAATTTTCATTTTTCCTTCACTAGTGCTGTCGATTGTATGCCAAGTGATCGCCCACAAAGCGATATCTTGAAACCTTCAGTCGCAGAACTAGAGCGCTTCTTACATCTAAGAAGCCGAATCATTGAGTACCAACTCAAACATAACATTCTTGATCCTCTCACTCCCATTCCCAAATCCGAAGAAGAACCAAAGATGGCTGAAGGACCTCCGAATAAACCGCTGAAGGCATACGCTACACCATCTCAGATGGAGCCTAGAAGTAGCATTGCTGCCCCAGCTATTACCCGAAATGATTTTGAGCTGAAACCATCATTGTTGTCGGCTGTACAACAAAACCAATTCTCAGGAAACGCAACTGAGGATCCGAACGAACATCTAACGAAGTTTGTACAATACGCAGACACAGTGAAAGCAAATGGAGTAACTCCAGACGCGATAAGACTTCGTCTTTTCCCATTCTCTCTTAGAGACAGAGCGTGGACATGGTTACAATCGTTACCATCCAACTCCGTTACGACGTGGGAGCAACTGAAGAACGTCTTCTTAGCGAGATATTTTCCACCAAGCAAAACTGCTATGCTTAGAGCTCAAATCAACGGATTTCGACAGAAAGATACTGAATCTCTTTACGAAGCATGGGAACGATTCAAAGATATGATGAGAACATGTCCTCACCATGGTCTAGAAGACTGGGTGACAATCCATACTTTCTATAACGGGCTTCTATACAATACTAGATTAACCATAGACGCTGCCGCGGGCGGTGCACTTATGGATAAGCCATACGATGAAGCCTATCAATTAATAGAAAACATGTCACAAAACCATTGCCAATGGGGAGGTGAACGCACTCCAAATGAGAAAACCTCAGCGAAAGGTGGGATGTACGAAATCAGCAGCCTTGAAAAGTTCAATGCTAAAGTAGATGCTCTAGCACAGAAGATCGATAGTCTGACCGTTAACCCCAGTGCAACTGTCGCTGCAGTAACTCCAAATTGCGAGTTATGCGGAAGTACCACTCATAATGCACCCGAATGCCCATCGCTATCCGGAATCCCTCCAGACCAGGTAAATTATGCTCAAGGAAATCCCTACGCAAATACATACAACCCAGGTTGGCGAAATCATCCAAACTTTTCTTACAAAAGCGAAAATGCATTGCAAATGCCTACTGCTCCGCAAGGATATCAAAAACCAGCTGCTCAGAATGCACCTAGGAAATCAAACCTCGAATTGATGATGGAAAAGTTCATAGCTACTCAAGCCCAAACGAACAAAGAGTTCTTGAATCAAAACATACACACTAGCGAGCAAATTAAACAGTTGACAGGAAAAGTAGACGCTTTAGCCACCCACAACAAAATGTTAGAAACTCAGATATCACAAGTGGCTCAACAGCAAGCATCTACTGCCGCACCTGCTGGCACATTTCCTGGACAACCCGAACAGAATCCCAAAGGCCAAGCAAATGCTGTGATACTAAGAAGTGGAAAAGAATTGGACGAACCGATCGATCCGAGGACCGAAAACTCAGCCATGCAACAGAAACCAACTGAACAAGCAGAAAAGGAATCTGAGTTAGAGAAGAAGGAAGACAACGAGAAGGAGGATAGCGCGAGTGAAAAAACTCAAACACCTCCAGCGCCATATAAACCACCTATTCCTTATCCGCAAAGACTAATAAACTCTAAAACTTCAGGACAGTTTAAGAAATTTGTAGAGCTCCTTAAACAGTTGAATATTACTATTCCTTTTACAGAAGCAATAACTCAAATGCCGTCATACGCCAAATTTCTCAAAGAGATCCTGTCGAATAAGAGAAAGATCGAGGATAACGAAATAGTTACACTCACTGCAGAGTGTAGCGCTATTATTCAGAACCGCATGCCTCCTAAATTAAAAGACCCAGGTAGTTTCTCCATACCCTGCGTCATAGGAAAGTTCGTAATAGACAAAGCTCTATGCGATTTAGGAGCCATTATCACTGTTATGCCCTTATCTATATGCAAAAAGCTGAATATGGGAGACCTCAGGCCAACCAAAATGTCCGTACAATTAGCTGACAGATCAGTAAAATACCCCGTCGGAATACTGGAAAACGTTCCAGTACGCATAGGACAATTCTACATTCCAACCAACTTCATAATCATGGACATCAAGGAGGACACTGTAACCCCAATTATCTTAGGAAGACCATTCCTAGCTACAGCGGGAGCAATTATAGACGTGAAGAAAGGAAGGCTAACATTCGAAGTAGGAGATGAAAAGATAGAGTTCATTCTCACCAAGTTCTTACAAGCACCAGCCATAGACGATACCTGCTATCTAGTAGATGAAATTGACGAATGCATAAGAGAACTTGAAAACGAGGAGACCACGTATTCAGAAATAATAAAGATTCAAATACCCGACATTTCTGAAGACGACAATTGGCGTAAACCGTATAAAGACGACAGCCTAAGCGAAAGCTTAGCACTGACACCAAACCATATGCCAGGTCCGAAGAACCCATCTTTAGAACTTAAAACTCTACCCAAAAACCTCAGATATGAATTTCTAGACGATGAACTAAAAAGACCAGTAATAGTCAACGCCGACTTAGGACAACCAGAAACCGAAAAGCTATTAGAAGTCCTAAAGAAGTACCCCACCGCGTTAGGCTATAACATAAGCGATTTAAAAGGTATAAGCCCTTCGATCTGTATGCATCGAATTACAATAGAGGAAGACTCTAAAACCTCTCGAGAGCATCAGAGAAGACTAAACCCCATCCTGAGCACTGTAGTCCGAGATGAAGTAAAGAAATTACTTGATGCAGGAATCATCTATCCGATCTCCGATAGTGAATGGGTTAGCCCAGTTCATGTCGTACCAAAGAAAGGAGGAGTCACAGTAGTTAAAAACGAAAAAGGCGAATCGATAACAAAAAGAGTCGTGACTGGAAGTAGGATGTGTATTGATTATAGGAAGCTTAACAAGGCTACGCGCAAAAATCACTTCCCGCTACCCTTCATAGACCAAATGTTGGAAAGGTTAGCCAAACATTCATATTTCTGCTATCTAGATGGTTACTCAGGATTCTTCCAAATTCCCATCCATCCTGATGACCAAGAAAAGACTACATTCACCTGTCCTTACGGTACTTTTGCTTACCGCCGAATGTCGTTTGGACTCTGTAACGCTCCAGCAACCTTCTAAAGATGCATGATGGCAATCTTCGCAGATTTCATAGACGACATTATGGAAGTGTTTATGGACGATTTCTCGGCATGTGGAAAAAGTTTCGAAGGATGCTTACAAAACTTAGAAATGGTACTAGAATGTTGCGTAAAAGTAAATCTCGTCCTAAATTGGGAGAAATGCCATTTTATGGTCCGACAAGGAATAGTTCTAGGACACGTCATATCAGATAGAGGGATTGAGGTAGACAAAGCCAAAATAGAGATTATAAAAGATCTCCAACCTCCAAAATCCGTACGAGAAATACGGAGTTTTCTAGGACATGCCGGTTTCTACAGAAGATTTATAAAAGATTTCTCGAAAATCACAAAACCTCTGACCGGCCTGTTAATGAAAGATGCTGAGTTCGTCTTCGACGACGACTGTTTAAAAGCATTCGAAACATTGAAATCAGCCCTTATCACCGCACCAATCATGCAACCACCAGATTGGAGACTACCGTTTGAAATCATGTGCGACGCGAGTGATTACGCTGTAGGCGCAGTTCTAGGACAAAGGAAGGACAAGAAACTCCATGCTATCTACTATGCCAGTAGAACCTTAGATCCTGCCCAAATGAACTACGCTACCACAGAAAAGGAACTTCTAGCAGTTATATTTGCGCTTGACAAATTCCGTTCTTACTTAGTAGGAGCAAAAATTATAATATACACAGACCACGCTGCCATAAGGTACCTAATAAGCAAAAAGGATGCCAAACCAAGACTATTGAGATGGATCCTGCTATTACAAGAGTTTGACTTAGAAATCAAAGATAAGAAAGGAACCGAGAAAGTTGTTGCGGATCACTTATCCCAAATAGAAGGCATCAGACACAAACCAGTACCGATAAATGACGATTTCCCGTACGAACGTCTGATAGCCAAATTAGAAAGTGACACACCCAATGCAATCTCGGAAGATCCAGAATTCGAAAAAGCCGTAGAAGCCGTCTATACCCAAGTCACATTACCTTGGTATGCTGACATCGTTAATTACCTCGCCGCAGGCATGCTTCCACCAGATCTTACTTATCAGCAAAAGAAGAAATTCTTCCACGATCTGAAACACTATTATTGGGACGAACCCCTACTCTTCAAGAGAGGGGCCGACAACATATATCGTCGCTGTGTCCCGGAGGAAGAAATAGAAAATATTATTTCCCAATGCCACTCAGCACCATATGGTGGTCATGCTAGTACGTCCAAGACGTGCGCTAAGATTCTCCAAGCTGGCTTATTCTGGCCTAATCTCTGGAAAGACGTTCACATCGCTGTGCAAAAGTGCGATAGATGCCAACGAACTGGCAACATCTCACGACGCGATGAAATGCCTCAGAAAGGAATCTTAGAGGTAGAAGTCTTCGACGTCTGGGGAATAGATTTCATGGGACCTTTCCCCCCTTCTTTTGGTAATAACTACATACTCGTCGCTGTCGATTACGTATCTAAATGGATAGAAGCCATAGCTGCTCCAACAAATGACGCACGGGTAGTAATCAAACTCTTCAAGAACACTATCTTTCCTAAATTCGGTGTACCCAGACTCGTCATTAGTGACGGAGGATCTCACTTCATATCACGAATATTCGATAAACTTCTTTCTAGATATGGAGTCAAGCACCGAGTAGCTACACCTTATCATCCGCAAACTAGCGGACAAGTAGAGGTCTCAAACAGAGAAATAAAACAGATCTTGGAAAAGACTGTCGCTACCTCGAGAAAAGATTGGTCATCAAAGCTACAAGAAGCTTTATGGGCTTATAGGACCGCATTTAAGACACCAATAGGTACTACCCCCTATAAATTAGTTTACGGTAAATCCTGCCATCTCCCTGTAGAGTTAGAGCATAAGGCCTTCTGGGCCATTAAGACACTCAACTTCAACTACACTGAGGCAGGAGAAAAGCGAATCCTGAACTTACACGAGTTGGAAGAACTTCGATTAGACGCTTATGAAAATGCCCGTATCTACAAAGAACGAACTAAAAGGTGGCATGATAAACGTTCAATCAGGAAGCAATTCAGTGTGGGAGACATCGTATTGCTTTTTAATTCACGATTAAAACTCTTCCCAGGAAAACTAAAATCTAGGTGGTCTGGACCCTATGAAGTGACTAAAGTACTTCAGAGTGGAGCTGTCGAAATTACCGACAAGACGAATGCACCGTTTATCGTAAACGGGCAACGTCTGAAACATTACAATAAGAACCACAACAGTCCTCAAGTCAGCAATATAACATTGCTTGAGCTTCCGGCTCAAACACAAGAATAGCTTCTCACCAAGCTATCGTCAGGCTTTAGACGTTAAAAACAACGCTTATTGGGAGGCAACCCAAATTTCCCTCGTTATTGCATTTCATTTTCCCTTTAAAATTCTACTTTGAAAAAAACCCAACAAAAAGCCTAAAATTACTACTACTTTCTACTTTCGTTCATTTTCGTATTCTTACTTTATTTTTTCTCTTTTGCCTTTTGTTTCTACCATTTTTCGTTTCTAAAAATCCTGACTTCAAATTTCTTGTTTCAAACTTTTCAGGATTTTTAAAAGCCTTCAAAACATTTCTTTTGTTTTCTCCGAATTACCTGCGAATATGGCCGAGTACGATTTCACAAAGGTTCACTTCAAAGGACTCGCTCAGAAGGCAAGATTTGCAGCACTGACCGAAAGAGAATTCGCCTTAGCGCTGTATTATGATAAGGCTACTATGGATAAACTAGGGATCAAGGATAGCATTCAATACCTGTTCAATCAACTGGGTTGGGAGAACACTGCTCTGAAAACACGCTTTGCTACCTACAAGGATCTTACCTACGAATTCCTCAGTTCTTTCAGATACACACCCAACTATGGCTTTGGAACCCGCTCAGAGTTGATTACCTTCAGATTGTTTGGAATGGACCAAACTCATAGCCGGATGTCACTAGCTAACCTCCTAGGATTCCCTAGCGGACCGCATGTGTTCATCAGTGCAGAAGATGACGATATTGATTTGCAACTCAAGCACTTCTGGGGTAGAATCACAGGCGACTATCACTCTGAACCAGACAGAATGTACAATGATGACATTCATAACCCAGCCTTTAGATACTTCCATAAGATACTAGCTCACACCTTGTTTGGAAAAGAAGAAAATATTACCACAGTGTCTAAGGAAGAGTTATTCATCATGTTCTGTGCTTCTCAGGGACGGACAGTAAATGCAGTGCCCTTCATGATGAGATCCTTCAAACGACTCACGCTGGAACCTCAGACACCTATTCTCATAGGAGGACTAGTAACAATGATAGCCCACGAGCTTGGCCTTAGATTCCATCTAAATGCCAGCACTCGTTTTGGTACCATCAGACCCATGAACATACAATTCTGCTTTAACAGGCGCATCTTAGGGAATATGGGACCTGGATCGTATGAGTACCTTATTAACGAAAAACCAGTACAGCTATTCACACTGCCTGATCATCTGATGACAAGCATCCACAACAAGGATAACTGGCTCTATGAATTGGATGAGCCTATGGGACCTCCTTCACCACAGTCAACACCCCAGAACTATATGTATGACAGTGACCACATTTCTGAGGCACACGATTACATGTACTTTGAGGACGCCGCCTCTGAAAATGAAGTAGACCCTATGACTCCTCCACACTACAATACTTATCCTGAGCCTATCCCTGAGGAAACAATAGACACAAAGTAGTACCGTGTTACTCAGATTGGACGACGTTGATAAAGCTCTGACGAATGTAAAAGCTGATATCGCAGGCATGCACAGTGACCTGGTAGGCTTCATGGATCTAGTCTGCGACCAACTCGACTACTATTCACGGAAATTTGATGAGTTGAAGGCACAGAAAGATTAGTTATTAGCTCATAGCAGTAGTTTCAGTTTAGTCTAATCTAGTTTAGTTTAATTCACTCATTTGGAATTTTCACATTGTTCGTTTCATTATGTACTACATACAATTGTTTCCATTTTATGTTATTTCAATTCTAGTTTTGTTCAATTATTATGTTTTCGCATTATTTATTGATTGTTGGCTGTTATAGTACATCACCGTAGCAATACTACGCTTTAAAATCACCCCGAATACGCCCTCAGAGCAAAATTCTGCGTTCTGCAGATTTTGCTGCTGTGACGACCGTCACAGTCCCATGATGAGCGTCACACGGGTGACGACCGTCACACCTTTGTGACGACCGTCACGCAGCCCAGAACTGCAATCTGGTATAACAGAGGTCGTGTAACCCTCCACTTCCCCCATTATCACTTTCAAACTTCCAACATTCATACCCCACTACGATTTTCGTTATCTCCATCTAAACTATAAACCCCAACTCCAAATTCAACCTCCAAACCACCGTTCTGTCACATTTCCATCTCTGCCAAAAAACCCCAAAACCTCCGAAACCTCTCCATCTTCAACAATGGCCGGAAACGCAGACGTCAACAACATTTCCTTCCCTGAGGGCGAGTTAGGCGAGAGACAACGAGCACAGTACAATGCATTTCATCAGAGGTCGCTCCAGCCAACTCACTACCCGCACCTTCCATCACTTACGGAGCTCGGACTCCTCGAAGGTGTCACCTGGATGCTTCAACGAGCAGGCATCTGGAACCTCTGCTCCAACCCCCAGCCAACCTACGAACAGCTCACCCTGGAGTTCTTGAGTTCGTTCTCCTACATCACCAGCAGTGGCGAACTCAACCAACACTCAGGCGCCGCTTGTTTCCGGATGTTTGGCGTTAACTATCAGCTGCACCAAAACCAGATTGCCGGCATCCTACAGTTTCCCCGCGGCGAGAACGCTCATCGCCGCATCACTGACCAGTTCCAGCACGACGCCTTCGCGCTGTGGTATCAGTTGACCGGCCTCAACGCCGATGGTTGGGACTCCCTACACGCCACTCACATCCATAACCCCGCCATCAGGTACTTTCACAGGGTGTTGAGCAACATCATCTTCGCCAGAGACAACAACCACAAAGTGAACTCCAAGGAGCTCTTCTTTCTGCATTGCGTCTTCAACAACGAACCGGTCAACGCTGCCCCGTTCCTGCTGGCCCACATTCAGGCCAACTGCAACCGTGGCTCGAAGCCCTTCTACTTTGGCGGGATTGTCACGACGATTGCACTTGGGCTGAACCTTGGCGACCGCCTTCAGCACCTCCAGTCCATCCCCTCGGTGTTCCTTGACACCGACCACTGCAGGGCCTCCCATCTCATCCGCTTCCGAGCTGACGGGACATATCATCCGGTTGTGCGTGGCAAGACCGTTAGAAGCATCATCCTTCCGTCCCGCACCCGCATCCATCCTGAGGACCGTACCAACTGGTTGTTCGACCTCACTGCCCCTCCTGCTACCGCTGTTCCTACTCAGGAACCCACTCATGATTCCGAAGATGAAATCCAAGCTGAGTTGGACAGGTCCGAGCAGCCAGAGGCATCGCAGCCTCCTCCTCCAGTAGGTACATCATCCCGCCGCCGCCGTCACCATCCCGTGCCCGACTACACCGAAGAGGACCTCCGTCGCTCCCTAGACCAGCAGGCACAGATACTCACGATGCTGCAGCAGCAGAACCAGCGAGCTGACCAGTTCGAAGCTTGGCACCGGACTCAAATGCAACAACTTCACACCGGCCAAGCTACGATTACTGAGAGTCTAGCGAATCTAACCCTGCAGGTCGAAGGCCTCCGCGACACGGTCTACCATACCGGAGCCATGAGCTATGAGGATAGAGTCGCCCTTGCTAGAGCCAGAGGACGCCAGCGTGGACGTGACAGGCCCCGGGACTAGATTTTCATTTTTTTCCTTTATTGTTTACTATATTTCTGTTCTATGTATTTTCATTTTCAGTTGTATCTCCCTCTCGCATGCTTCAAGAATCAGTGAGGACACTGATCGAGATAGTGTGGGAGCGGAGCCTTATTTCCACTGTATTCAGAACTTCCCTTATTTACTGTATTTCCATTTCACTGCACTTTGAATTCTGGTAATATCTATTTTTACACTTTCTATTTCTAGCAAATAAAGCGCATCTATATATTTTTCACGTTATGCAAACTATCCCCACATTTTTCGACGTAAACAAAAACTTTCATTTGTTCCTCAAAAGCAAAAGCATCACGAGAATGCACCTGAGTTCAAACCGAGTTTTGAAACTCCTAGGAAACGACAGTTCTAACAAAACCAGTATCGTCCAGACACCTTAAATCTCTAGTTTATGCGAGTCGGTTTCACCACCTACGTGTACCAAAGTCTCAAGTGTCTACGCAAACTCAACCCCAAGTAGTTTATACTAGCAGTCAGCACCATCCTAAAAACACTTCTAAGCGAGCGACCGATGCAAATAAGTGTATGATCTCCAAAAAGATGAAAAATCATAAAATGAGAGCTAAAAAGCCCAAGAATATAAGATTCGTTTCCTTCTAAGTTAGGTGCTCCTCACCCGAGCATTTAGCCCAACGGCACGAAAAACTCATTGAAAAATCAATGACACCAAATTATGATCAACAAAGAAGATCAAAAACAAAAACGAGATCATATTCACTAACAGGTCGACTTGCCATGAGAGTGTGCGGACAACGAGCTTAATGTGATTGCGCTAGAACAAACAGGGTGAACTTGCCACGAGAACCTTGACACCAAGATACGGTAGCATGACTGAGACCGATTTTCATAAAAGGGAGACCTCCGGAGACTTGTAGTCCAGTGTCGCCGCGATACCCGTCTTGTTCCTACCAAGAATCCCGGTTTTTCCAAACTCCGCGAACGAAGAAGCAGCCTCGTGCTTGCCGACTTTTTCACGTTTTACTTGAGGACAAGCAAAGATTCAAGCTTAGGGGAGTTTCATAACACGAAATCATATAGATATTTTCATGCATAATTCGACTAAAAGCTAACCGTTTTCGATCCGATTTCGGGTTATTTCCATGTATTTGTCTGATGTTTCTGCAGGTATTCAACGATCACGTCTAAACGAGGCAACATGAAGAAAAGAAGCAATCCCAGATGAAATATGGACGAAAAAGGAGTGAAAACACAATGAAAAGCGCAACAGACAATTTTTGCTGATGTGACGACCGTCACAGATGCATGACGACCGTCACACCTTGTGACGACCGTCATGCAGGCAAAAACGCCCCACTCAGATTACACGTCAAAAGAGAAGTTCCAATTCCCATTAAATGGTCCACTACTCCCTAAATTATCTGCCTCAAGGTCCATCATCCTCAGAGGTAACCGTTGGAATTCCACCTCTATAAAAAGGGAAGCAGGGGACTTCAAAAAGGGAGCTGCATTCATACCATGAAGTGCTGCCCAAATTTATTTTCAAGAGCAAATTTAATTTCCAGCCTTTTTATTATTTGTATCCATTTCTCCAGTTTCAATTGTATCCCTTTCCTTTATTTCCCTTTCCATTCTACTCATTCCCATTTCCGCTCTTCTGTATTTGTTACTGCACTGTACGATCGAATTGGAACTAAAGACAGAATCCTGCCAACATCTGTGGAGGATCTGCCCAAAGGCCAATTGGCATTATTTACAGGTTTTCATTTTGATCGACTCTTATTTTATCATAATGCAATTTATTATTTATTATTATTATTATTTATGTTTTGTTTTTCCAAATTCCATGTCTAGCTAAACTTAGGTAATCGATATGTAGTAATAATTCGGATGGGATTTGATAACTCTTGTTTGAAAACTTTCTTTTCACAAAAATAACTTATGGTCTAAGTGTTTAAAAATTGATTTACAAAATAAACTTCGTCGCGAAAGCGAGAACTTGTTTTAAAGTAGTTTTGCCACGAAAGTGGGAAATTAATTAAGATACGAACCAACAAGCGAAAGCTGCGGTAAGGTCATATAGTAAACACTAGGCATTCGTTTTAATAATAGCGAAAGCACTTTAAAACTAATTAGAACTTAGAGATTTCCAAAAAGTAATTTTAACCCCGAACGGAACACGAAAGTGTACGTTAGGCCCTTAGGATTATGATTAGCGTCAATAACCATCGTGAGACGAGAGTCTTCAAATCTCCACTTTCTGCTTAAGTAAACTGCGAAAACTATTTCATACACCAGTAACTTATCAAATCCCTGAAGAACATAATTACTACGTATCGATTCGATTAATTAAAATCTAAATAGTAATCTTAGTTTCCCCTTTTAGTGACAACATTATTCCCTTAAAACATATTCTACCTAGCTAAACATAGTAACTTCCGAGAACACTAGTTTGATTACGAGTCCCTGTGGGATCGATATCTTTTATTACTACGCGATAGACTGTGCACTTGCAGTTAGAATTGTTAGACATAGAAAGTCGCGATCAGGCCGCAGAATGCCTGACGGCAATATCGGCTGTGTATCACCAGTTACCGTGTAACCAGTGAGCCCTTGATGGCTTGAGGAAGAAGCTGCAGTGAAATCTGATGATCATCCTGACGGAGATTTGGGCCAGTTGTCGTGCAACTGCCATTTCAGACTTCAAAGATTGTCCTACCCATCAGAGTATCATTTACTTGTGAGGTTGGCAAATTTCTGGTTACCGTGTAACCGATTCCCTAGCAAGTTGCCGTGCAACTGTCATTTCCAGTTTCGAAGATGTTCCTACCAATCAGAGTATCGTTTACTTGTGCGGTTGGCAAATCACCAGTTACCGTGTAACCAGTGATCCCTTGATGATTTAAAAACGCAGTGATATCAGATACATCAGATCAGTAATTCTCCAGCAAGTTGCCGTGCAGCTGTTATTTCAGTTTCCGAAGATTTGTCCCTATCAGAGTACCGTGTGCTTGTGCGGTTGGCAAATTTATGGGTTTATTGGTATTCAACCATCTTTTACCTTGATTGGTTGAGAGTCGTTCGCATCTCACCTAGTCAGGTCCAAGCCGTTTGAATAGGGGAAGCTGTTGCACCCCAAAATTTGCCCAACCTTTCTTTAACTAGCTTGTGTTTCATTGCATTCATATTAGCATTGTCATTTGCATTGCATTGACATGTGTGCAGGAGATCAAGAGGTATGATTACCAACAAAGGGCTACACAAGGCTATGAAGCTAGCTGAGAACCTTATTCAAGTGTTCAAGGGTTGATATCCTCACCAGAGAAGCCAAAGATCCTCAGAGAGAGTGGTTGAAGCCAAGTGTGTATATCTCCTAACTTGAGGGTTGTGGAAAGTCATCTGATGATGTTGAAGCCATAGAGTTGGACCTAGAGCCTTGAGAGAGCTCATGAGAAGTATTGAAGATCATTTTAAGGCCTAGACAGGTCATGATGTGGAGGATAAGAAGTTGCTACCAAGATTGGTGCAACTAGGGTTTCATCTGGACAACCCTAGGATAACTGATGATTTGAAGAAGGTTGAGACCTAATTCAAAGGCCATGTGATCATGGATTGATGTATTGAGATGCCCAAGGGATGATTCCAAGGTCAACTCATCATGAATCAAGAGTTTGAGGAGTTGCTAGGCTAGGGTTGCTATGCTTGACAGTGTAAAATCCCCTAGTTTAATGCCTAACTTCAAGACCACTTAACTCAAGATGTGATTTTCATCTCACCTTGACCCCAACATGATTGTTATAGGGCATGAGCATAAATTTAATTTGAGTACTAGAGGTCCTTGATAGGGTTTATAGATCTCAAGTTATGAGCCAGACAAGTTACAGGTCATTAGTGGCATGTGAATTTGGAGCTTGAAAGTTACCCAACTTGCATGACATTATTTCCCTAGAAGTATGATTCTTATGAACTTTTGGCTAAGATGAACGTTGTTCCTTATCTTCTTAGCTTTCTAGAAAGTACTAGAAGTCCATGATTGGATTTGCAGAACTCAAGTTACAAGCTTTGTAAGATAAGGGTATTTTGGGAATTTGGAATTACAAGTCATTTTTGGTTATGGGCCAATTTCATCAACTTAGGCACCTCAAATGAACTTTTGATCAACTTGAAAGTTGTTCAAAATGGTGTTTTTAGTCCAATCATGACCCAAACATCCATTGATATGGATTCAATATGGAAGTGTATGAAGAAATTTGGAAAAAAGGATAATTAAAAGGCATAAAAAGGGAAAATTCCATTTTAATTCATTTTTGGGCCAAACTTCACAAATTGGTGCATATTTTGATTGCAAATGGAATTTTTAAGAGATTGGCAATGCCACATTTTTGGTTTGAGGCTTGCTTCATGGACTTTGTGTGGATTACTTAGAATTGAAGTAACATAACCAATCAACACCATAAGATGAAATCAAGCACTCAATCTGAGCCATTCACATCCAAGGAGTGTTGTGCAAGCCATTGGAGCAAAGATTGAGAGGAAACTGAGTCATAACACACGAGTTACCATGGTTGTTCATTAAAGGAAAATTTATTTTTGGGTTAATCAAATTGGGCCATGATTGGGCCATGTTAGGGTCCAAACACATCCTATTTAAGTTCAGGATCCTGTTCAGATCATTTTTTGGCTAGCATTTGTTGAAGAAAAGGTTATGGCAGTTTGAGCTTGTAGCTTCAAAAGTTAATTTCGTTTCTTGCAATTCATAGCATTTCAAGAGGAATTGAGGATTTGTATAGCACCAGGATCATTCAGTGAAGGAATCTGCAGCACTTGGCATCAAGATTTGCACGCGAAGACCTCCAATTTCAAGCTTCATAACAGGTTTTTATCTTTCACAATTCCTCTTGATTTAGGCTTGTTTAGCATGAATTGAGCATGTGGTTAGGTTGTAGATACAACATAGATCGTTTTAGGATTGGAATTGTGAAGTTCAGTGAGGATTCATGATAGGATGCAAGTTCTGTTTGGATTCATATATGGCTGATTCTTGATAGTTAAGATGAATTAGGTAGTGATTCTTGATCCTTGAGAGGTGAGGAAGATTTCTGTGTAAAGAATTTGAAGTTTGATCACATTTATGGAATTGAGGAATTTTCTGTTCATCATCGTGTTTGGAGATTCGTGAAGAATTAGTAAAAATGGAAGGGATCTTTGTGCTCAGTGTGAGGAAACGAGTGTTTTCGTGTATTTTTCTTTGAGTTTGGTTGAAGTTGATTGCAGAGCATGATTGCTCTCGCCGGAGAAGACGGTGGAGCTCTTCTCCGGCCACCGTGAACCAGTTCCCTCTCTTTGTTCAGTTTCAAATGAGGAAGATGAACATGAACCATTGGATCTGATTGAAGTAGCTGACTTGGTCTTAGCATCTGACGAGCAAGATTTAGTTGGATTAGGGTTTGATGAGTTGGCAACGTGTGAGTCATTGGATGATCCTACTTTTGAATTGAATGGACGTGATTAGGGAGTACCGTGTACACTAGTCAACTGAGCCATATCCTGATCATTGAGTCAAAACGCATAGTTTCATTAGATGATGTGGCACGCGCGTGGCCTTCAGATCATTGGACTAGTAATCATATCCTGTGGCTCTAACATTTTCTGAGTTCTTTTAATTTCTTTAATTTGATTTTCATTTTCTTTTAATTGATTTTTCATGTTTAATTCATATTAATTAGAATAATGATCAGAAAATTATGGAAAAAATATGTGGGCGATCCTTGTTTTATTTCTGATTTTTCCATGCCTTTGGATTTTATTTTGGTGCTGTTTTCAATTTAATGTCCATTTTTCTATTTTTGATACTTGATTAAAAATGCATAAAATGACTTATTGCTTGCTGATTTTATTACCAATTCATGCTTTAGAATTTGATGTTGATTTTTTGCTGGCTGGTTATAGACATATTGTTGAGATCATAGGATTTTTGTGGTGATTTTTAGGTGATTCTAAGATTAGTTTTGAACTAGGTTTTTAGAGCCTTCCCCACTTGAACCTTCATTTGACACCTTTTGGTTTAGAATTTCCTTAGTGCCCTTAAACGTTGATTTAAGCTCTGGATTTTTTACCATAGGTTTCCAATACCTTTAGGACCTCAGAAATTTTTATAGATTTTTAGGAGTTGATTTACTATTTTAGTTAGATTTTACATCTAGGCTGTTTGTAGGATGCCTCTAGAATAGTACTTCCCATAGTTGAACTTCAAAAGTGACCTTTAGTTCATGATAAGTTTCCAAACCTTTTCTGATGGTTTAGTAGACATGTTGATTCCTTTTTAGATTGAATCTCAAGGTTTGATTTGGTGCATTAGTTCCCTTTAGAAAGTTTCTTTTAGGGCTTGTAGAATTAGGTTTTTTTAGAGCCTTTAGGAGTTTCTTCCTTTTTCATAATTGTGGTTTGCTTTGATTTGCATTCCATTTCCTATCCAATGATGCAAGGTTCCTTGTGGGATCCTAGTCCCTCCTTTGGAAGGACTAAAGGCCTACCACAAAAGGTAAAACCTTTGAGGATACCAATCTCAGATGAGTGGTTAAGTGTCATGATGGATTCCATTGGTTTCCATCATGCTTCCCCTCATCATGCAATGATCTTTGTGTTGATTCACATCATATCTTGTTGGAGAAAGTTGAAGCTTGAAGATGAAGTCCTCATTCCCTTTTCTCCTGATGGATGACTTGGACTAGAAGACAGACTGTTGGGCTGCTTTACTGCTGGAGTGTTGTTGTGCTGCTCTGCTGTTCTTATTGTTTGACTGTATTTGTATGACTATTTAGTTGGTGTGTTGCATTAGAATAAGCTTTCATGTAGTTAATACTAGGCCTAAGTGCATTGAAAGGTTGAGCTTTCCTCCCTTTGCTTATTTGCATAAGAGGTTGAGTCTGTCTCCCTCTGCTTGTCTGTTATTGTTTGGCTTTGCTTGTTGGCTGAAGGTTGAGTTTGCCTCCCTTGCCTGTGCATTGTGTGCTGTTTTTGCTTGATTGATCTAGAGGTTGAGTGAGTCTCCCTCTGCTTGTATTGCTGCACTGCATTTGCATATTTACTGTTTTCTTTTGTTTACTGTTTAGCTGATGCTTTATCTGTTGTCTGTTTCCCATTGACATGATCCCCTAGGATTCTCACTTCCTTTGATAAGGAAGTGATGATAGAACTTTAGGTTGAAACCTTTGCATGATAACATCTAGGAGTTCCCGGATTCAAACCTCAACCATAGGATGAATCCTTGGCATGACAACTGTTAGGACTTGATAGTTTCCCCTTAGTTGTGTCCGTTCTCTTCTCTCTTCAAACAAATCAAAATACAGTAATAAAGGTTAATTGATATCGTGCATTACGAGCCTTAAGCTACTTAGGAAATTATTGTTGGAGGGTTTCCTTCTAATAATTAGGATGTTTAGTATGGTACCCTTTGGGTGACATGCGACGCATTCACTCCTAGGTCATAGTCTCTAGTGCGATATTAGTTGCAAACAACCATAAAAAATACTTCTTCCGTAAAAGACAGAAAACAAATATCAAACCTTTTTGCCCCGTGGGTCTTAATTCAAAGGAAAACTTTTCTGAAGAAAAGAGTGTCGTTAACTCCCAGTTCCACCGCAGACTGTAACGCACGAGTCTCTGACGAGCAAGCTGCATACACCAAACTGCTAGAACTATTTGTTAACCCTACTCGGAAAAACAGATGAATCTGAATCCCCGTAATCCGTATTATCCCGAACTACGTAAGCTCTGATCTCTCATATCTGTTGAGAGTACGTAAGCACAATACTGACGTATTGGCGAGCCACCTTCCCCCATCCGTCACCCGTAGTTAGTCGAACAACGTTGACTATGATTTCTCATTCTCTGATGAGAATACGTAGGCATAAAGCGCGACGCTTTGCCGAGTCATTTTTCTTTCTTTTCAGACCAGCCTTGATAGGTAGAAAGTTAAAACTAACCCGTTAGATAAACACAACAAGCGTGGATCCCGTTGAGTATAACGGACGTGAGGGGTGCTAATACCTTCCCCTTGCGTAACTGACTCCCGAACCCAGACATGGTTGCAATGACCTTGTCTTATACCTTTTCTTTAGGTTTTTCCGATCGTTTCCTTTCCCGTTCTGAGGGATAAATAACGAAAGGTGGCGACTCTTCTGTTTTGCCGACACCTTATTTTCGCGGTAGCGACAGGTAGTTATTTGAAGACCACAGAAGGTTCTGAGATTGTTCATGCTTGGAACAAGTTACCCTTGTGCAGAAGGGTAGTTGGTTGAAGACCAAAGGAGGATCTGTTTCTGTTCACATATTGGAGCTTGTGGTAGAAGCCCTAAGCTGTGTATAGAAGATTACCTTCTTGTGGAGATGGAGTTGATCAAGCTGGTGGAGCTGTGAAGATCTTCAGTTGGACTACTAGACAACAGTAAGTCCAGTATGGGCACATAAAGAACCATGGGATGGTGGGTCTGTGATATGAACCATCTGATATGTGAAGATCTCTTGTGGAACGTGTGATTCACTTCTTGGCTAAGACGTACTCTATCTTGTCATACGGGAGAATGATAAGAAAAAAGGACTGTCTTGGAATATGATGTGAAGGTATTGAGTGCATTTTGATGTGATAAAGTCCCTTTGTGGTGTCTATCTTGTACTCAGCCTAAGGCCAGAATACTTATGGAGAAGTAGTCTCTTCTGCTACAAGTAACTCTAGGAAGAGGTGAATCGGCTTGGTGCCTCCTCTCTGTATGTGCATGGAGTTGGTCATGAGAGATAATGGTGTGATCTTGGAGAAGCTGTTATCAAAGATAGGGGGAGAGCTTCTGTTTGATGGGAGTACCAATTTCTTGTGGTTCAAGCATGGTGTGTGTGAATGCGTTCAACATGTGGGTTGAACAGAGGATGAGTTCTTGAAGACATGAAGATGCGTCTTATGTTTTCCATTCATGTGCACTGGGTACCCTTAATTTGGGGAGTTATACTTCTATCCAGGATCTGTTACTGCAAGAGTGCAGCTATGTATCAAAATTGTTTGTGGATTCAAACAATTTGAGTTTTGCGAAGGTGGAATGTCACACAAAATGTTGTGACATTAGGATACTGCTCCAAGCTCATGGTGAACATGACAAGTGCCCTCCTTTTGGTTCTATCTTCAGGATGTTCATGGATCCAGTCAAGTTTATAAGCCTCTATCCCAGTGTGTCTGGTGAAGATAAAGATCAAGATATCATCAGCCTTGATCTTGTGCATATGGAAAGATTTTCACTCTGACATCTTGGAGATTTTCTGTCAAAGCTGAAATCTGAGAAATCTTCCAGATAGGAATCCTGCAACTGCCTCTAATATTGGCTCCAGTATGGGTTGTGAATCAAAGGGGTGTAAAGCTGCCTGTGTGAAGATGATGAAGTAGTTCTTCATGTGCTTGGGTTCTCTCTTTCAAGGGGAGCAATGTTTATGCTGACAGGGGAAGATGTGTACCTGTCTGGTGTGTAGCTGCTGAAGTGGTGCAGTCATTGTTAGAGGTCAAGCAGCTTGTGAGATGACTGTATGTACTGGTTGTGTTGAGCTGATGTATATGCAAGTACCCCATTTGTTGTCAAAGTTTTGAATAAACCAAGGGGGAGAAAAAAATACTACTGCTGCTGATGAGGAAAGCATTGTTGCTGCCATGCTGCATGCAACTATCAAGGGGGAGCATGATAGTTTGTGTAAACTACTGCTGAATGTCCTGATAAGTTATTTTAGCCAAAATTTGCCAAAGGGGGAGTTTGTTAGTTACATGGTTCTATGATATAGAATTGTCTATGGTTCTATGATTGGCTAAATTGTGGTAAAATAAGATTCTGAACAAATGTTAAGCAGGATGTCATTACCATAGTTATGACATCACTAAAGGAGCAAGCAGGAGCTGGTGAAAGTACTGATGTCATGTTGTTTGAACATGGATGCCATTACCAAAGTAATGACATATGAATAACTGAACTGCTGTCATGGAGGATGACATCAAGGTCGAGTGCATTAACATCAAGCAAGAGCCAGCAGAGGTTGAAGAAAGGACAGCTGACATGGATGTCATTACCAAAGTAATGACATAGCTATCTCATAGCTGTCTAGCATAACAGGCACTGCAAAAGCAAGCAAGAGCTAGCAAAGGCTGAAGAAAGGATAACTGTCACGGATGTCATCACCAAAGTAATGACATAGCTGTCTGGCACAACAGGCACTGCTATGGGTTAACAGTAGCCTAGTTCCTCACAGGCAGTGTGAGATGTGCAGCCACAACAGGTTAAGTTATGATGAAGTTCCTCACAGTCAGTGTGAGGTGTGCAGCCACAATAATATGTGTTGTGGTGAGTGAAGTGTGTTGTCATGACAACAAAAGGAGCTGCCAGTGTATATCTCTTGACAGAACTGGTTTGGATTGATGAGATCATGTTGAAAATACCTCATCAGTAAATATGTCAAGGAGATGGATTAGGAACAAGAACAAATAGTATTGGTATTCATAAAAGGATCTTGGAGACCTTTTAGGAAACTTGAATATACTTGTTTCTAATATTATTCTGCAGAAGATTGGAGAAACCATGACTGTCATGATGAAGATTCTGCAAAAGTGTTCAGCAGAGCAAGCTGGTAAGCTAAGAGTGAGCAAAAGATGAATGTCATACTGAATGCCATGACATGGATCGTATGACATCAGACGGGATGAGTTTGTTTTTCTGTTATGATACCTGACTTATATCAGGCTAAATATCAGGAAACATGTTATGACTTCTGAGTTATCTCAGGAGAGATTCAAGGCAATGCTGACCATGTCATGACCTAATTGGACAGCACCTTGAATTGTGGAAATTAGTTTTGATTTATTAAAACTAATATTTGTTACTTCTGCATAGCCCAAGCCCAGTCTGCACGCCTATAAAAGGAGGAGCAGAAGCAGGAGAAAAGCAAGCACTCACATCAAGAAAAATCAGAGTGTAAAATAGAGGTCTAGGGTTGAGAGTCCCTTGTGCGTAAGTCACCCTTTGCATTGTATGATGCATTGTGGTAGACATAATTGTAAGTGAAAAGGGTTGTTCTTCACGTGTAAAGTCTGATTATGAATACTTATAATCCAAGCAATTGTATGGTGGATGATTGTTTTGGTTAGGTAGATTCTAGGCTGTGTCTCACTCGAAGCTGTGAAGCAAGAGTGTGTGAGTTCCTTGATCGAAGCTGTGAAGCAAGACCAAGGTGTGTATGAAGTGTCTCTTCATACTGTTTTTGTAATTGTTTGATATTACTGTTGTGTGATAGTAGGGGAGTGAGTGGGTATACTCAAGTACTAGAGTGTCTCTAGGTTGAAGTATCATTGGGTAGAGATTAAGTAAGAAGTGCAAATTGGAGGTTTGACTTTGAATTGATTCTACTAATAGTGAATTTCCTCCCTGGCTTGGTAACCCCCAGATGTAGGTGTTGTTGATACCGAACTGGGTGAACAATTACTGTGTTATTTATCTTTCTGCATTTACAATTCTATACTTTAAATGGTTAGATAAATAGTATAACAAACTGCAGATGTCACAACAGAAGTCGTGACATTGGTCATGACATTGGGACAATTTAAAGAAATTTAAATTGGCCATGGTCTGTCCTCATCCTTGTTGAGCAGAGATCAATGTTCTTGGAACACATGTGATTTTCATACCATAATTTCATTATGTATGCAAAGTTTTATCAAAAACATCAGGCGTCTTTTTGCAAACAAAACAGTAAAAAGAAAAAATAAGAATAGAAAGCTCTTTATGGAAAATACTTCATTGATTGAAAATGGCCTATAAATAGGCAAATTACATCGGATGCAACTCCTGAAAAGAGAAAGTTGCGCAAAAAGTACAGATGAAAAAGATATACAAATGTCGGCATTGTGGAAACAGACGACCACCATGTGTCAATTCGACTATGACTCGTATGACTTTGATGCTTCACCAATGCCTCGCCTTCTGAAGAGACTGACTTGTTAACCCTCGGGTCCTCCAAGAATCCAACTGTGCTCACAGGTCAGACGCAGAACATAGTCGTTTGCTTTTCAATCCCTAACTTTTGCCTGAATTGCCCTTGCAGGTTTTCAATTCACCGGGATACCCATTTTTGCCAAAGTCGCCTTTTCAGGTTTTCAACTTTGCGGGTTTATTCTTTTTCTTTTATCCCTAACTTTTGCCTGAACCTGTTCTTTTTTATGGTTCGCCGGGATGCCCCATTTTTTCCTGGACTTTTTTTTTGTCCAGTGGGTCTCATTTAAGCAAAGTATTTTTTGACTACATCTGCATTCACAGGGGACGTAAAATCTTCACCGTCCATAGTTGACAATAGTAAGGCTCCTCCGGAGAAGACTTTCCTTACCACGTATGGACCTTCATAGTTGGGAGTCCATTTTCCCCTGTGATCGGTTTGTGGAGGGAGGATCCTCTTCAGCACTAAGTCACCTGCTTGAAAATGTCGAGGGCTCATTTTCTGATCGAAGGCCTTCTTCATTTTACCCTGATATAATCAAACATGGGCGATAGCTGCCAATCTTTTCTCGTCAATCAGACTAAGTTGATTCAACCTAGCCTTCACCCATTCTGCCTCATCAAGCTTCACATCAACCAACACCCTCAGGGAAGGAATCTCAACTTCTAATGGTAGGGTAGCTTCCATACCATATACCAACGAGAAAGGAGTCGCCCCAGTTGACGTACGCATTGAAGTACGATAACCATGTAAAGTAAAAGGAAACATCTCGTGCCAATCCTTGTACGTTACCACCATCTTCTATACAATCTTCTTGATATTCTTATTGGTTGCCTCAACAACACCATTCATCTTTGGGAGGTACGGAGAAGAGTTGTGGTGTTCGATCTTGAAACTCTGGCACATTTCCTTCATCATCTTATTGTTCAGGTTCAAACCATTATCAGTAATGATTTGTTCTGGCACTCCATAACAATAAATGATGTCCTTCTTGATAAAGCGAGCCACTACCTGTCTGGTTATGTTGGCAAAAGAAGCTGCTTCTACCCACTTGGTGAAATAATTGATTTCCACCAAGATAAAGCAATGTCCATTGGAAGCGGTCGGCTCAATCTTGCCAATCATATGAATGCCCCACATAGTAAAGGGCCAAGGAGATGCCAAGACATTCAGAGGACTCGGCGGCACATGCACTTTATCAGCATAAATCTGGCATTTATGACACTTCCTGGCGTACTTGAAACAATCAGATTTCATAGTCATCCAGTAGTAACCTGCTCTCAATATTTTCCTGGACATTGCATGTCCGCCAGCATGTGTTCTGAAGGAACCTTCGTGGACTTCTTCCATTAGCAATCTTGCTTCATTTTCGTCCATACACCGTAACAATACCAAGTCGAAGTTTCTTCCGTAAAGCACATCATCCTTGTTCAAATAGAAGTTTCCTGCCAACCTTCTCAGAGTCTTCTTATCCCGACTTGATGCCCCAGGCGAATACTCTTGATTCTTGAGAAAATTTATGATATCAAAATACCAAGGCTTCCCATCTGATGCTTCCACCACTGTGAATATAAATGCCGGCCTATCGAGGCACATGATAGTGATCATCAGAGCTTTATTCGAATAATTCACTTTATACATCAATGATAAGGTTGCCAAAGCATCTGCCGTCTGGTTCTCGGCCCTCTGCATATGATGAAACTCCACTCTGTCAAAGAAAGGCAGGAATCTTCTGGCATAATTCATGTAAGGAACCAAATTGGGCTGACGAGTTTCCCACTCTCCTTTAATCTGGTTGACGAATAAAGCTGAATCACCATATACATCAAGGTTCTTGATTCTCAAATTAATGGCTTTTTCTATGCCCATGATGCACGCTTCATATTCAGCTTTATTTTTGGTGCATGCAAACGTTAATCGGGCGGTAAACGGTATGTGGAACCGTGAGGAGTTGTAATGATTGCCCCAATTTCGTTGCCATACGAGTTAACAGCACTGTCGAAAACCATCTTCCACTGAGAGCCTATTTTGGGACCTTTGTCTGGTAGTGGCTCGTCACAATCTTTCGTCTTCAAAAACATTATGTCCTCGTCAGGAAACTTAAATTTCATTGGTTGATAATCTTTAATTGGCTGCTCTGCAAGATATTCTGAAAAAACACTCCCCTTGATGGCTTTTTGGGAAACATATTGAATATCGTATTCTGTTAGAACCATCTGCCATCTAGCAATTCTTATGGAAAGCGCCTGCTTTTCAAACACGTACTTGATTGGATCCATCTTTGAAATCAACATGGTTGTGTGATTTAACATATACTGCCTTAGGCGCTTGGCTGCCCATGCAAGTGCACAACATGTCTTTTCTAGCATTGAGTATCTGGACTCACATTCTATGAACTTACTCAAATAATAGATAGCATGCTCTTTTCTACCCGTCTCATCGTGTTGACCGAGTACACAACCTATTGAGTTCTCAAGAACCGTCAAGTACACAATCAAAGGTCTCCCTGCCACTGGGGGCATCAGTATCGGAGGCTCCTACAAATATTCTTTTATTCTTTCAAATGCCTTTTGACAATTTTCATTCCAAACAACCGCTTGGTATTTCTTTAACAATTTGAATATTGGTTCATAGGTGGCTGTAAGGTGAGATATGAACCTTGCAATGTAGTTCAATCTCCCCAGAAAACCACGAACCTCTTTTTCTGTTTTTGGCTCAGGCATTTCTTATATTGCTTTTATCTTCGCAGGATCTACCTCGATTCCTTTTTCACTGACAATAAACCCCAATAGCTTCCCTGACCTCACTCCAAAAGTGCACTTATTTGGATTCAACCTCAATCTGAATTTCCTCAACCTTTCAAACAACTTCGAAAGATTAACCAGATGCTCTTCCTCTGTCTGTGACTTTGCGATCATGTCATCAATATAAACCTCGATTTCATGATGAATTATATCATGAAAGAGAGTCACCATCGCCCGCTGATAAGTTGCCCCTGCATTTTTCAATCCAAAAGGCATAACTTTATAGCAAAAAGTCCCCCATGGCGTGATAACGGTAGTTTTCTCCATGTCTTCTGGGGCCATTTTGATTTGGTTGTACCCAGAGAAGCCATCCATGAAGGAAAACACATAATGTTGGGCAGTATTATCAACTAACACATCAATGTGAGGGAGCGGGAAATCATCTTTCAGGCTCGCTCTGTTCAGATATCTGTAGTCGACGCACATCCTGACCTTTCCATCCTTTTTAGGCACATGAACAATGTTGGCGACCCACGGAGGATAGTTTGTAACAGCAAGAAAACCGGCATCCAATTGCTTCTGGACCTCTTCCTTAATCTTAACTGCCACGTCAGGCCTGGTTCTTCTCAGCTTTTGTTTTACAGGTGGACATTCTTCTCGAAGAGGTAGACGGTGTACCACTATGTCCGTATCTAACCCTGACATATCTTTATACGACCAAGAAAAGACGTCTCTGTACTCACGGAGCATTTCAACCAGTCTTCTTTTGACACCATCTTCCAACGCGGCCGCAATTCTGACCTCTTTTATGTCCTCTTCGGTGCCCAGATTAACAACTTCAATTTGCTCTTGATGAGGCAGAATGACTTTCTCTTCTTGTCTCAACAGTCTGGCAAGCTCTTCAGGCAGGTCATCTTCTTCATCAATCTCTTCTTCAGCTTGAAAAATGGGACTGTCAAAATCATACCGAGTCATAGCCGAATCTGAATCGGCGGCATCTGAGATGTGAAACCTGCATGATTGATGTTTTATGCTTAAAATGATATGTAAACAAGCACAAACACATTTCTATTTTATTGTCAAAAATAAAAGAAGAAAAATAGGGATCAAAACATTTGAATACAAACAAACGCCTTTCATTAATGATAAAAAAAGAGTTCAAACATAAACAAACAAGGCCCTACAAAGGAAAGCCATTACGTCCTGGGCGGAACGTAGCACCACACATAATCAAAATAAAGAAATTACTCTTCAAAGGTAACTTGGATGACTTCTTCCACCGTCCAATTGCATAAGCTATGACCAGGGACACACGGCTGAATCCAAGCGTCCATATCGCAGTCGCTATCTCCTTCGTCGTCTCCCACAACATTGATTCTGTCAAAAATGACCCCACCGCTAGTGAACTGCACCGGTCCTCTGTACCTCGGAGTGCTCTGAGAAGATGATGGGCAGTATCCTAAACCAAATTTGTCCTGCTTGTTGGTAATGCTGAGGACTTGACCCCACCTCTGTGAATAACCAAACTCCACGACAGCACAAGGTTCTTTGAAAGAAGACATGGAAATTTCAGGACCTCTGTCTATAACAGGAGGCTTTTCCTTAATCTGCATCGCTTCAAATGCCTGACACAGTGTTTTATGGATCTCCCCATCCACCTCTACATATTTGAAGGACGACAGGTGACTAACCATGATGTCCTTTTCACCATACACTGTTACAATCTTCCCTTCGACCATATACTTCAACTTCTTGTGCAACGTCGAAGTGACTACCCCAGCATAATGTATCCATGGTCGACCAAGTAAGCAACTGTAGGATGGCTGTATATCCATGATGTAGAAAACGGTGTCAAAGATCTCCGGACCCACCTGAATTGGTAAAGTAACTTCACCAAACACTGGTCTTCTAGTCCCATCAAATGCTCTCACCACCAGATCGCTGGGAGTACAAATCACACCTTGGATGTCCAGCTTCATCAAAGCTTTCTTGGGCAACACATTAAGTGAAGACCCTGTATCAACCAATACATGCGACAGAACAACCCCCCTGCACTCAATGGAGATGTGTAGGGCATGATTATGATTTCTCCCTGATGGAGCCAGATCCAAATCTATGAAGCCCAAATCGTTGCCAGCGTTAACATAGGCTACTACCCCCTTAAGCTGATTGACAGAAATCTCCTGCGGTACATAAGCAATATTCAAAATTCTCAACAAGGCATTCCTATGTGCCTCAGAGCACAACAACAAAGACAAAATCGAGATCTTGGAGGGAGTTTGCTGTAAGTGATCTACAATTTTGTAGTCACTCTTGTGGATAAGTCGCATGAATTCCTCGACATTTTTGACCAAAGAGTCCTGCTCTCCTTGTTGTTGACTCTGCTCTCCTACAAATTTTCCTTTTCCTTTATCAGTTCTTTCCACATTAGCCTCTGGTGGAGAGAACACTCTACCACTTCTGGTCAAACCTCCGGCTCCAACAACGTTATCAACAAATGATCCTCCAGATGACATCCCTACCAATTCTTGCTTGTAGCCATTACAGAATACCTCTGTTCCATAATTTCATGGGATGACCTTAGTACTATCATAAGGCATTGGTTTAGGTGTAGTGATGATTACTAGTGCTGGCCTCGGAGGCACTGGAATATCGATTGTTATGTATGGGATTGAAATCGTCACGATTTCATCCAGCTCACTGTCAATTTCTTTCATATTTCCCTCTTCTTCTGTTCTATCAAACTGCAAAATACCCTCATTCATCAAACCCTGAATATGGTTTCTCAAATCAACACAACCTTCTGGGTGCATGGCACATCCTTCACAACCCTCCAAACAACCAGGAAAAACACCCCCTTTCAACAACCTGCTCTTCACAAAACTTAACGGAGTTTTCAACTCTGCCATATTAGTTATCAAGTTTAACTTCTCTCCCTCAATAATGGCATTAGCTCTGGCTACCCCATGATTCGGCATTGGGTTTTGATTTACATTCGGGGTTACATTCGGGGTTTCATTGGTAAAATTAATTCCTTATGCTTAAAAGCTTTGCAATTGTCAATGTTGTGATCCGGAGCGCCAGAATGAAAATTGCACCTTGCATTCATGTTATAGCCCGATGGAGGTGCGCCTGTAAGCGATGCTAAAGTCCTTTTCTGGATAAGCTGTAATTGTAGAAGATGTTGTAGTAGTTGAGAGTAAGGCATGGGACGCATATCAAATTGCATATTAACCACCCTTCCTCGGTCTTGAAATCGGCGCGGTGCAATAGCTGGTTACTGAGGTACTGCTGGAATAGTTATACTAGCAATCTGTGGCTGCTGCTGAGGTACTACTGGAATAGTTATGCTAGCAATTTGTGGCTGCTGCTGAGGTTAGTATTATTGTTGACGTTGTGCTCTGTTTCTGTTTCTGTAAGTTGTTACTGCATTTGTATCTCCTTCTCTTTTCTTTGAATTTCCAAACGTCTTCCTTGCTCCTGAGGTAGACCCTTCTCCGCCTTGTATCTTCCCCAACTTTATTCTGTTTTCTACCCTCTCACCTGTTATGATCAAATCAGAAAAACTCCCATACATATTTCCAATCAACTTCTCATAATATATTCCAGGCAAGGTTACCACGAACATATCAATAAGCTCTCGCTCCACCATCGGTGGTTGAACTCTTTCTGCTAGTTCCCGCCACCTTTGAGCATACTCTTTAAACCCTTCATTACTCTGCTGAGACAGATTCTACAACTGAACTCTATTTGGCGCCAGGTCACTGTTATATTGATAGTGATGGACAAAAGCTTCCCCCAAATCCCTCCAACTTCTGATATGCGTCGTCTCTAGACCCATGTACCACTCTAGAGAAGGACCTGATAAACTATCTTGGAAAAAGTGCATCAACAACTTCTCATTGTCTGAATAGGAAGACATCTTCCAATAATAGGACCTGAGATATACTCTGGGACAAGTTGTCCCTTTGTACTTATCGAAGTCTGGAACTTTGAATTTTGGGGGGGATCTTAACCCCTGGTATCAACTCTAGATTGGACATGTTGAGCCCCAAAGAGTTATGGTTCTCGAGATTCTTCATCTTTTCCTTGATCATCTTAAACCTTTTATCCGCGTCTATCTGAAGGACTGCACCCAAGTCTCCCATTGAGAAAACATCATCTTTCTCATCTTCTTCCCATTGAGGACCTGCAGCCCCATGTGCAACGCCCACTGCACCTGTCACATGAGCTCCTGGTTGGTGACCTCCGCCTGGAGGAATAACAACAGTGGGAATCGCATTAGCCTAAGGAGTGTTACCATCAGCTGGGGGAGGAATGGCAGTAGTTCTTCCATGTAAAACACCACAACCATCCACCCTAGCAATTAGTGGCTGAACTAGAGTTCTGAGCTATTCTTGCCCATTGGCAACTCCTTGCATCATATCCATAAACTGAGTCATCCGATTCCTGAATTCTTGCAATTCTTGTTGTATCTGATCCATAACTCTTTGCTGATTCCCTCTGGTGGAGTATCTGTGAAATGTCTGGTCTGCTATCCTAAAAACTAACGGAAGAAAACCACACAGAGATAAGATTAACGGCCCCAAGAACACCTACTATGCAAAAATGATTATGATGATGCAAAATGCAAGCGTGAAAGTATGATTCAGGGAAATTCTCCCCTTGATTCTAGTTCCACAAACAAAGAGTAGAGCAACAGATGGGATCACAAGTTCTTCTCATAAATAAAATGAGGATAGAAGTCAGTGTACATAATATAACACCAAGGAATACAATAGAAAATGATCATAAGACCCCATCCAACAAGCCTGGTGATGGTCTTAATACAAGATAATAACAAGAGAGGAGAAAAACTAAAGAGAAAACTACATCAGATAACTCTCCCTTCAGCCACGATAATGAGTCTGAAACTCCTCTAACAACTCCTTTATATCCGGATGGTCAGGCCTCACAACCAATGCCTGAATGAGCAACTCCCTCCTGCTGATAACATCCTTCAAATCTTGAGCATAATCCTTCCAAGCATATTCTTCGAAAGAATCTTCGAGTCTTGGTTTCTTCAGTTCTGCTCTTATCTTACATTCCTCCGGTATTGACAAGGTTTCTCGTAACTTGCGATCACTTTCACAATGCCGAGACGATTCCAATGAAGCCTTTTCATCTTTAATCCTGAGCTCTGTCTTCAGTCTGTCAGTCTGCTTATGGAGCTCATTCTCTCTTCCTTTGCTGGCGGTTAAAGTAGTGTTCCACTAATCACTGAATTTAGATATCTCTAGACACGCCCTTTCCAGCTCTTTTTTCTTATCTTTCAGGACATTGTTAGTGCTCTTCAAATCTTGACCAAGTCATTCTCGCACACGAATCTCTTCAGTCAATTATTTTCCCATCTTGTTCAAGGTTTCTATCTTCATCTTGGGCAAGTAGGTTGCTTCATTCTTTTTGCTCTTCAATTGACTAATCTCCTTCTTCAACTCTCTGTTCTCTTTGCGTAACTATTCTTTCTAAAACCACAACTTATTATACCTTTGGATATCAACTGTTGTAGGTTTTTTGATGACCAACGTATACAAGGGTTCTCTGACCGGGAACGGCAACAACATCCTCTCCACCCTTTCCTGAATCCATTCCACATAGGGTCCATAGGCTCTACAGTCACTCTTACCCAAAGAAAACTTTCCTTTGCGGTGGATTCTTCCCCAAGCCTTTTTTAATCTGGCTAAAGTATCACAATCAGTCGCTCCTGTGAAATACAGAGATTCCTGTATTTCCTCCTCTTTCGGGGGTTCTCTCAGAGCGTAACTAAATTGTCTGACAGCAAGAGCAGGATTGTAGTTGATACCACCCTTCCTTCATATCAGAGGAACATTAGAAAAGTTTCCACAGTTATAGATAATCTCCTTACCGAGCAGATCTCAATTAAACCAGACAATATTCTCCGATGTCAAACCCATGAGTCTCTCTGACCAATCAGATGTATCAGACGTATCAACAAAAGCTCCTGCTCGAGGAAGATGTTCCATAAACCATCTGTATAGAAGCGACGCACAACAAGAAACATTCTTTCCTCTTCTATTCTCATTCTTGTAATGTACTGAATGGTATACATCTCCTAAAAGAGTAGGTACGAGATTCTTGGAAGCGAAAATATGAAAAGCATCCATATCAACGAAGTCTGGTATATTAGGAAACAAAACAATGCCATATATGCATAAGGCCAGAATAGCGTTGAAAACCACCCAACAACCCTCTGTAGAAAAATGTTGAGCCTTGCCCACCAAGAATGACAATGGAAAACCAGGAACTCCATTTCTCCAGACTACTTTACCCTCTAACTCAGATTTGTTCAGATGAAGAGCATTGGCCAACTTGGTCAAGTTAGGTTCTTCTTTAGAGTGACAGAAAGTCATCTTCTCTAAGACCGGAACTCCCATCAACAAAGCAAACTCTTCCAAAGTAGGCACTAAGACATAACCAGGGAAAGTGAAGCAATGCAACCGAGGGTCGTAGAACTGCAGCAGGGTGTGAATAACTCCTAATTCATATCTTGAGATTTTACGGACAAAACTCAAAATCTTCCCATAATCCTTCTTGAAGTCCTCCATAACACCATGATCAACCACATAAATGAGACCAAATAAAGGTCCTAACTCCGACATCGGGAACTTGTAGGTGATAGTCTTTTTCAAACCAGGCTCCATATTGACGGTGGATCAGATTACTAGAATCAAAGGGAAAATGAACATTTGAAATCATAAATACATGTAAATGTTAATATGTAGATGAAAATGCAGATGCAAACAAGGGATCAAGACTGTTTTGCTGCTGACTGAGTTGAACCAGAACTACACTCCAATAAGAAAATACCAGAACATCAGAACACCAAAATATAGAAACCCACAATATCAAAGGTCAAAGGTCTGTAGTAACGAGAAAATCAGAAAACCGGGTTGGTTGAAGGTCAAGTTTCCTGCAAAACCCTTCCCACTCGCAGGTAGAACCTAATCTCTGATAAGGTACGACATCCTATGTAGGTCGTCAATGTCACAAACTCTCAAGAAATGATGACACATTCACCATTTTTGGTTTGACATCATGGTCAAACGAGGAGGCCTCACTCAACTGACTTCCTAATGATCAGTCTCCAGAGTCGTTAGTTTTCAGATCCGACATCCTTTCAACTATTCGAGATATACTGGACAGGATGTCTTCAAAGAAAACCTCGTCTGAAGGCAGATTTCATGATGACTATTGCATGCCAAACATGCAAGCCCTCACTACTTTCCACACTAATTCTATATATGTACTCAAGCCTGGGTATTGGGCTTATCTCTCAATGGAACAACCCCACCAAACAGCATAACAATAGTATGATAATAATAAAGTATGGAAAATAAAATGCAAATGCAACAATGTACAAATACAACACATATACACACAAATATACACACCCATAAACACAAAACAAACAAGCGTTAGGAATGACTCGCATAGGGGAACAGAGTCCCCAGCAGAGTCGCTAGCTGTCGCAACTGTGAAAAAAGAGACCCGGCAAATAGATAGAAGAGTCGCCACTGAATGTTATTTATCCCAAAGAGAGGGAAAGGAAACGATCGAAGAAAACCTAAAAGAACGGGAAAGACAAGGTCATCGCAACCAAATCTAGGGTTTGGGAGTCGGTTAAGCAAGGGGAAGGTATGAGCACCCCTCACGTTCGTTGTACTCAACGGGATCCATGCTTGTTGTCTAATCTATGGGTGAAAGCTATCTAAAAACTACTGCTAAACGAGGGTGAACGGAAAGAATAGACTTGTTAGGACATCGCCGCCGTATGCCTACGTATTCCCTCGTGCAATGGGAAAGTCAGAGTCAACGTAGTTCGGAAAACTACGGGTGATGGGGGGAAGGGTGCTTGCCAAGACATCACCGTATTGTGCCTATGTATCCTCATCTGGTATGAGAAATCAGAGCAAACGTAGTTCAGGTAAACTAGACCACTAATTGGTACAAGAGTTTTATGAGCAATGTTAAATCTCTGCTCTAGCAGTTAGGGACGATGCCTGTTTACGGTAGAACATAAACGTAACATACTCTTTCTGAAAATTAGGTCTTAAACAATCCCGAAGGATGAAAAAGTTTGAATTTGGTTTGTATTTTTTAGAAGAAGTGAATTGAGTTAGTTTGAAACTCATGTTGCACTAAAGATTATGACATGAGAGTGAATGCGTCGCATATTGCCTAAAGGGCATACGTTAAACATTTTAGATAATGTGAAGAGAGACCTTCCAACTTATCATTCCTCATGTACTTAAAGCTCGTATCGTACAACACTCGTTATCCTTTATTAGGTGTCTTGAAGAGTTTTGAGATGAGAAGAGAAGACACAAGGACTCTAAAGGGGACTAAGAAACCCTAATGTTATCATGCAAAGTGGTCCTAAAGTTGGGATAAAAGGGAACTACCTAATATTATCATACAAAGGATTGAAAGCCTAATGTCTCTCCTACTCTCATCTTAAACAGAAGGACTAGGAATCCTAAGGGATCATGTGAACAAGCACAAGTAAACGCAATGCATAATCAATCACAAATGAATATAAAGGAATGACTTAAGCAAGTCAATGCAAGATGAAAAGAGAAATGCAAAAACGAACAACATATGCAATCATGAAGCACACACAAAGACAAAACACAATTCAACAAAAGGGAAGACTTAAACAAGTCAAGAAAGATGAGAGGAAATGAGAGAAGCAAGCTCCTACAATCAAATACCATCAATCATCACAAGAAGAAAGGTGCTAAACAAAGAAGCACAATCAAAGAAGTGAGGGGAGAGGTAGAGTGGGGCAGCAACCACATCATGAACATCTCAATCCCACACTCACTTATGATCAAGTAAAGAAAATCACTCAAACAATTCAAAAGAAGCTCAAATGTTCATAACATCCTCAAAGTGAAACAAATATCACCAAGGCATCAAGAACAAGCACATAACCATCAAGGTCAGAAGTGAACTCAAGTGATAAACCTCAAATTCAAAATCAAGATCTCAAGCAAACACAAGAATGATCACATTCAAGTTGAAAGACCAAAGTCCATACAACAATTTCACACTTCAAACTTAAGTAGAAAGACATGATCAAATGAAACTTGTGGCACAAGGTACACATTCAAATGACCTATAATCTATCAAGGCAGCACCTCAAGCATGTCAACAAAATATAACAAGGTTTAAAAGAAATAACAAGAAAGTACAATAAAAAGAAATAACAAGAAAAGAGGGGTGTGAAGTAAACTGGATTTGAACTGAAATCCCTTGGACGCATCTAGGCTTCCCAAAATAGGGGTGGGATTATCAAAACTGCAATGTCCAAAGCCAACAGAAACCAACTTCTAAATGAAACGACGCGTTTCACTTATCCACATCAGATTCAACATAACACGCAAGCAAGTCAACATGCCATGTCATGAAACAACTCAGCATCCACGCAGACGTCGGAGCCCTAGCTCCGGTCGTCTTCTCCAGTGAGCCCCACTGGAGCTGGCTGAAAAATGTGATAAAAATCCAAACCCAAGACATCATCTCAAAGGTTTTTTAACGTAGAATTCAAATATGGTGCTATTTTTTGAAAAAGGTTCTTGGAACAAGGTAAAATCAGGCCACGAAATTTTGATGCACAAATTGAAAACAACATAAACAGCCACGATAATGATTCAAACAATGCCTACATGAAGTAGGGTTTCATATGCACCAATCATGGACCTAAATGCAAACCTAAAATGAGAGGTTCAAGTCATGGAAGTTTACCTAACAGAGCTGCTCCGTTGGCTCTTCAAATGCTTAGCAAGCTTCAACCTTAAGCCTTTAATCTTCTCCTTATACCTCAACGATGATGAAATGAGCAAGAAATTGGATGGAAAGTCAGTGAGAGTTCAAATTCGAAGGAGAGAAAGTTTTGTGTATTTTTGATGGAAACTTTCCTCTCATGCTCTAAGGTATTTAGGGTTTGTCTCCAACTTATATATGAGGGCTTAATGAGTCCCATGCAGGCCCATGATGATTGGTTTGTTTGATTTTCAATCTTTTCCAAAAACACCCAAGTATGGTGTACACGGGGTTGACATGGAGTGTAGTCCTCTATTTGGTCAACAAAGAGTACTAAAGGGGTGAGAAAAAGAATGTTGGTGATTTAGGTGATTGGAAATGTCTTGGTCATGTGCTTTGAACCATTACCTCATATGGTGTGATATGTGAAAAATGGCTTGAAAAGTGAACTCATGTTGGCTCAATTTTGGTAAAGGATCTCATGCACATGATATGAGGATGATGTAGTACGAAAAGATAAAAAACAAGAGCATTTGATGACTTGGAATGAAAGAAACTCATACTATGTCCAAAAATCAAGTTTTTCAAGCTCAACATGGCTCAATGGTCTCATAAATCAACAAATGACATGTAAATTGAGTTTAAGATGATGTTAAGGTCCTTTAACACAACTTCCATGTTTGTTGAAAATGTGTCACTACTCAAAAAATGCATCATGCAACGACGGGGAGGCGAAAAGAAAGGACAGAAGAGTCGCCACCGAACTTTATTTATCCCATGAGGGGAAAGGAAAATATCGAGAAAACCTTAGGAAAAGAACGGATAATATTGGTCTTGCAACCAAGAACGGGTTCGGAAGCCGGTTATGCGAGGGGAAGGTATTAACACCCCTCGCATCCATCGTACTCGATGGGAACCTTTTGTTTGTCGATGTGTGAATTCATTTGCTTAAATATTATGCTATAAAAGAGTGTTCCAATGGGTAAAGGGAAGGGTTTAGAAACGGGGAAAGAGAGGTAACAGAGGGGAAAAGAGAGAAAGAACATACTCGGTAGGACTTCGCGGTCCTAGGTCTACGTATTCTCAATAGGAATGAGAAAGTCAGAGTCGACGTAGTTCGGGGCTACAGATATATGGGGGGAAAGTATGCTCGGCAAGGATTGTGGCCCTTGTGCCTACGTATCTTTACTTAAAGAAGTAAAGAATCAGAGCAGCCGTAGTTCGGCCTACGGTGCGCGGGGAAGTTCGGGTAGACGATGCTATCGTACGCATTCTAGCAGTTTAGGTGTTTTGCTGCTCGCTCGTTGGAGACTTAGGCGTTACCTGTTTGCGGTAGAACAGACGTAGCATGCCTTTCTGGGAAAGGGGTGAAAAATACAAAAGGGTGCTCGCTAGGATATCGCAATCCTATACCTACGTATTCTCAATATGCATGAGAAATCAGAGCAACGTAGTTCGTGCCTACGGTGCGGAGAACCGGTGTGTTTGGGGATGATGTTATCGTGCGCGTTCTAGCAGTTTAGGTGTTTTGTGGCTCGCTCGTTCGGAGACTTATGCGTACCTGTTTGCGGTAGAACGGACGTAACATATCCTGTTGAAAGACTAGTTTTTGCCATGCGAGGAAATGTGTCAAGTTTGATTGGTTGAGATTGTTTTTGGGGCGAGATAGGTCCTCGGATAGTAACCCCTACGGGTAGTACCCAATTCTTTATCTCAAAGTTTTTGTTATGAAAAGGTGTGGCGAACGAGGCGTCTTCGTATTTAAAGACGAGTATCGAGACCACCCCCACTACAGTGAGCATCCCAACACTCGGAGAGGAAGAAGACTACACTTAATCCTCTCTCTTTAATTCAGTGCGAAGAGAACTTCGTTCTCTGATTAAGGATGTTTTTGGTTATGAATGGTAAGTGCTTTGCAACAGAGAACCCTACAGTAAACGTCAGCACTCGGGATAGGAGAAGGCCTACGCCTAACCATTCCACGACCATTCAAGTTTTTATGAAAAGAATTGAAAATGCACTCGGTACGGGACCGAGGTTTTAGGTGAGAAAGGTTGCGAAAGGGAGTTGTGAAAGGGAGAGGTGGTGGATAGAGGCGCATCTGCGTATTGAAAGAAGAGTATTGAGACCACCCTCACTACAGTGGGCATCCCAACATTCGAAGAGGAAGAGGTCTACACCCAATCCTCTCTCTTTAGTTCAATACAAATAGAAATTAGTTTTAAAGATGGTTTGAAAATGGACTCGGTACGAAACCGAGGTTTTAGGAGAGAAGGGATTGAAAACGTCTTCATATTGAAAGACGAGCGTCGAAACCACCCTCACTACAGTGGGCATCCCAACACTCGAAGAAGAAGAGGTCTACACCCAATCCTCTCTTTTTAATTCAATACAAAGAAATTATTTTAAGAAGATGAGATCTGAAAATGGATGGAAAGCGTCTTCGTATTGAAAGACGAGTGTCGAAACCACCCTCACTACAGTGGGCATCCCAACACTCGAAGAAGAAGAGGTCTACACCCAATCCTCTCTTTTTAATTCAATACAAAGAATTTGTTTTAAAAATATTTTCAAAGATACACTCGGTATGGGACCGAGGTTTTAGGAGGAAAAGCGTTGAAAAGAAATGGTCTCAGATCCAATGTCATTTATCAATAGTTTGACTTAATAACGGTTTACGGAGGTCTCGTCATCGACCAAAAAGCGGGAAAAAGAATGAAAGTGAGATTAATTGAACTAATATATTCAAAGCTAACAAATTAAGAGTTAGAAAAGAAAATATTAAAAGATTTTAAAACAAATTATAAAAACCTAGACAATCAAAAATATTAAAAACTCTAGAACTTATTTAGAAAAAATAAAATTATAAACTCTCAAAATTTATTTAGAGAACATATTATAAACTCTAAAAATTTATTTAGAAAAAAAAAAAAAAAAAAATATATATATATATATATATATATATATATATATATATATATATATATATATATATATATATATATATATATATATATATATATATATATATATATATATATATATATATATATATATATATATATATATATATATATATATATATATATATATATATATATATATATATATATATATATATATATATATATATATATATATATATATATATGAAAATAAGAAAAATAGAAATAAAATAATAAAAAAAACATGGGAACCATCGTGGGCTTAATAGCCCACTCCTCCCTTAAGAGAAAAAACGGTGTAAGGGAAAAAGACATGGTGAAATGTGAAATTTTAGTGGGCCTAACGCCAACCTCATCACCAACCAACAACAACAATGATCAATTGGGCTCACGAAACCCCAAAGTCGTCCATTGCTACCGGTAACAACAGCAAACGAGATACAACATCACCACCAGATCCTTATCCCACACAAAAACTCCAAGAAAGAAAGGAAAGGCAACGATGCAAACTAGATCCTTGCGTACAATGATAATTGGGTTGCGGTTTCATCTTCAACCTTTATCCCTCACGATCCATTCATTTCGCCTCTCACTATCTTCTTCTACATCTCATGTTCTATTTCTGAATTTCAAATCTTGGTGGAAGATTCATGGGTGAAGATTGTAATTACTATTATAGATTGAGGATAACGGATTGAAGGAGATAACCGGTGAAGTTTTTTCGAAAGAAAGTTGAATGGTGGTGAGTGATTGAGTTATGTAGTGGTGTGATTGTTTTATGTGTTGTGAAGTTTATGAAAGTGATGATGAAGTGGTTTGGAGCTGAGGTCTGAGTGTTGTTGGCAATTGGAAGGCGCATACCAACTGTTTGTGAAAAGGCTGGTTTCAGATAAGGCAAAGAATGAAGGCGTATGGTGTTCGGTTCCTACCAATGGAAGTTGGGTTTGAAGATCAAGTTGGAAGAAAGTTCGAAGGTGGTTATTTTTGAAGTTGTTTGTTGAAGATGATGGATATGGAAGGTAGTTGCGGTTTCTGTTGATTTTTGTTTTGGAAGTGGAAGAAAGTGAAATGGAAGGAAGTGTTGATGTTGTTCTGTTTTGAGTTTGAGAGAGGCTTTTGAAGAGAGTTAGGAGAAAAATATGTTGATGGAGTGGGAACATTGAAATGGTTTTGATGGTGATGATGGTTGATTTGGATTTTGTGAGAATAGTGGTTTTGGTGTGAAGTTTAATCTGGGTTCTGAAAATATGAACAGGTTTTGCAGAGAGAATAGTTTGAGGATGAGTGTGGTTCTGCTACAGGTTTCTTCACGCGAGGTTTGTCGGTGGGATTTCACGGTTTTCTGGGCTGAGATTTGGAGGTTGGGAATGAAGTTCTGTTGGTAGCTTGATGATGAAGTAGAAGGAACACAAGGTGGAGAGTGAAGTTTGAGGTATAGAATGTTAGTTATTGCGGTTTACAGTTGATGAAGTTTTTTTTGGTGTTTACGGTTGATGAAGGTTAAGTGAATAGAAGCTGAAGAGTGTGAGGTTTTGGAGTTCGAGATGAGGTTTTGAAGTTTGTTATTGAAGGTGTTTCACAGAAGATGATGATGTTTGAGTATTTGTTTCAGTTGATGAAGGTGGAAGAAGATGTTTGAAGTTGGAGTTGAAGAAGTTGAATGGTGGTTTGAAGCATGTAGAGATGTTGGTTATCCTGGTGTATCATGACAAGTCTTGGTTTTTTTTTATGGTCAAAGTGTTGGAGCGTTTCATTGTTTTTTTCTTTTGAGGTGTTTCAGTAGTGTATTGGTTTTGAAGGAGAAAAAGGATTGTGTTGCCCTCTGCTATCGTACATTTTCTGCCCTTTTCTTTTGTTTGTGTTGGCTGCTTGTTTTGCAGGTCATGGCTTGTAGCAGGTATTGTCTGGTGTGGAGTGAACTTGTAGCAGGGTAGTGGTGTGGGGTCTTGGTGTACAGGCTGTTTTGCAGCTGAATTTTTGAATGGGTTTTCTTCCTTCTGGTTTTGTTTGTACAAGTAGGTAGTATGCTGTCCTTTTTTATCTGGTGTTTGTACTCCTTGAGATCATGGCCAACTTTCACAATTTGTGCTCCCATTGCAGCTGTTGTTGAATTACCAATTCGTTCCTGAGGTTGCGTAAGACAAGGTCTGGTGGTGCAGTATTTTGTACGGTTTGTCTCTTTGCAAGTTTGTGGGCTGGCTGTAGGTCGGTTGGTTTTGGTGCGGTACAAGTTGCAAGTTTTTTTTCTTTGCTTTTTTTTATGGAGTATTGCCATGGCTTGGGGGTTGTACCAAAGTTCAAGGGTGTGTGAAGTTTTATTTTGTGGAGCTGCAGGTACAATACGTGTTTCTTCCAGCTTGTCCCGTTGCCAAATTCCTTCGTGCTTCTCGTGGTCCTGGCTGAAGTTTTATAGTGCAAAAGGTGGGGCCTGCATCGAAGATTGTTGGGTGATGGTGTAAAGACCAAATGTGGTGCGTGTGAAAGGTGTGAGGCATGACAAATTGTGCTACACATTGGTGGGGTCAATCTTTTGGCATGGGCAAACACGCGACCTCTTAATGAATTTCATGTGGGCAATACAACTTATGATGAGGATGCTTATTTTCGATTCGCTGTTCTGTAAGTTTTGACTTCTTTTTCTTTGTCTTTTGCAGGCGAGAGGATGAGATATGTGGGCTTTTTGGCAAGTTGCAGTGTAATCTCTTTTGGAATTTTTTTTTGAAAGGTTTGCAAAGTTATGATTTACGTGGAGCCGTGTTGTTCGCAAAACTTCATAGCCTATTAATGTTGCGCAAGGCGTGTGTACTGTTGGCTGAAGTTCTCTTTTCTGCATACTGGTTGTGTACAAATGGGGTCACTTATGGCCCATGGCAACTTGCCTCATTTTTTCCTTTTTTCTTCTTTTGTAAATTGGACTTAGCATTGGGCTTGTATTTGGTATTTGCACCTCTTGTTTCTCTTCAACAATGCCTTGCAGCTTTTATGGATTTAGAAATTTGGCACATCCCATTTTTATTTGAATTGTGCTTAACCACGAGGAAAAGAAAAATTGAGTTTGATTTATGACTTGAAATTCCAAAATTTGGCCCATAGGTCTCATAAACCCGATCCCACCATTCTTTAATTCTTTTTTTAAAAAAGAATAGAACTTGACTTAACACTGGGCAATAAACTTGAACATGGATCAATCTTTTAATTTTTTTCCCTTTGAACCATAATGCTAAACTCTTCACTATAAACAATTATGAACAAGAACATTTTATTGAAAATTAAAGCCTTATAACTTGTGATATGAACTTCACTGCCCAAAAAACCTAATTAAAAATGAAATGATCACTGATGATCCTCACTCACGAAGCACTTGTCTTGTTCTAGTCTAAGAACCTGATCCATCCATAACATACTTGAATTGGTATATAATACTAATTAAATCCTTGGCCATGTATCATCTGGTTCCTGCGCTCCGACCTTAACCAAATTCCTGCTTGACCAAGACTAGGTTACATCCACCGAATTCAATTGACGCTACCCACATACTTGGCCTGATACCTTTGCCTAAAACTTGATTCAAACTTGCAGGACCTTGAGCCAGAACAAAATATTTTGGATAGTGGTGGGTGGATGGATACACATATGAAGGTTATACGCAGGTAGGACAAATTTGGGGTATGCTTATGCAATGTGATATGCTAATGCAATGAAATGAAACATAAACCAAATGGAGAAAAGGTATGGCAAATTTTGGGGTACAACAAAATGGATTTGAGGTCATGAAGTGGATGAAATTGGTCATTGAAATGAAAGACCTAAGACTAGATTTCTAATAATACCCTTAACTTGTGAAGACCATAACTAGAGCTTCACAAATGAGAATGATGAGTTCTAGCATTTTTTGGAAAGCTAAGATAATGAGTAATAACTCTCATGTTTGATAAAAAATGAATAAGAGCTTGGTTCCATGTGAAAAATGCCTTGGAAGTGAGCTAACTTTGAGTGCCTCTAAAATCTCTTCATCTGATGACACCAACTTGTTAACACCATAACTTGAGAAGTATAAATCCAATGGATGAGTTCTTGTACTCAAAATAAAGCTTTAATGATGACAAAAAAGTCTCATGTTTGATAAAAAATGAGGCAAGACTTGTATCATAGTGAAATTTGTCCTTGAAGTTAAAGACTAAAAGAGGGGATTTTACACTTGAACTCATCTAAAACCCTAATTTAGTAACCTCTTGAACTTTTGAATCTTCTTATATTATCTTCAACATGTCATTTGAGATGGTCTAGGATGACTTCCCATGGCTTCCAAGATCAAGACCCAAGCCTTGAGCCCTCTTAAGTCAACAATTGACCTTTTGTTGACCAGATGAAACCCTAACACTTATCCATTTACTTAGGTTCTTGCACATGTGCCCCTACACATCCTCAATATAGGAGATGAAACCCAAACCCAAACTCTCTCCTCTCAAGAAGCTTTGAGACCTATCCTGATGACACTAAGGACTTGTTGACTTGAACACATGCCCTTTCCTGAGCCTTGAACATGAAACTTCTCTCTTGATTGAGGACAACAATCTTGATCCCCTGTCTAGAACCAATGCTATGAAAATGCTAAATGCTAAATGATATGAAACATAAGCCAAGATAAAAGAAAAGGTTGAGCAAATTTTAGGGTGCAACAATACCTAGCAGTAGAAGTTCATAGAAGCATCACTGGGTTCCCACGAGCCGATCTTTGCCTGTTCCTGGAGGCAGAAGAACACACGAGAAAAAAGAAACACACCGAGTTAGAAGAGCAGCAACACTACAAAACAAAGCAATATTCTTCATGCTACACACAAGGTCGATATCAACGATGAAGGATGCGTAAGGGTTAAAGAAGAAGAACCTTCGAGTTACGAAGAGACATCGTGAACCTCCGTCCATGCATTGTTCTCGATGTTGAACTCTTTCATTCTCCTCCACGAGCTGCACCCAGTACCTCATTGTCGCGAACTCACTTCAGACATATCTTCCGGATCTCCGCGTGCCATTGTTATGAACCCACCGAATCTGAAGTTGTACAAGGTAACCTTTTTCTTTGTCATGAGAATTGATTATGTGGTGTTGAATCTGAGGGGTTCAATTTTGATTTTAGGGATTTAAGAGAGAAAATAGTGAGGGAAGGAGAATGCATGTTGAAAGAGGGATAGGGAATTGAGAAAGAGAGAGACCTGATTGAAGTTAAGTGAGGGGAGGAATCTTGAGGGTTTCCCTTCATTTTCTTTCTCAGAAGTAGACTCGGGTGGGCCTCTTGGCTTGGCCCACATATCTTTTTATCTCTACCCTTCGTTCCTTTTTTGCACCCCAAGGTGTTTGCTCTTTGGACAATAAATATAGGCTTGTTTCGTTTTCACAACCCCTAGTTTTATTTTGATGCCTCTTCGCTTTGTTATTAGGATATAATGCATTTAGTTTAATTAAAGCTAGTTTTAAGCATATTTAGTTAATTAATCTTTTTTAATTAGTTTTTTATTAGATTTTATTAATCTTGATGATCCTTGGTAAAGTCAGGATTACTTTGTCTTGATTAATCACTGATTTTCTCCGTGCTTTTTTTTCCACCTGTGATTTGATTACACGACTCGATCTTTTTTCTGTGCATACAATGCTATTCACCCATCGTCTTATTTTGTGATGGTTGAGGTTCTGTTTTATACTATATGATGCTTATCTTGTTAAATGCATTTTTGGTTTTCAAATATTTATGTTTACCGGTTTACGTCCAAGGGAAGAACTTGTGTGTGACTTTATAAGTCATATGCATTGCATTATTCATTTGCATTATGTCCCCTACTTGGTCCCTGATTTCCTTTCAGGTCGATCAACTTAAGTTATCCTCCTCGTATCTTAAGATAGATTCCCGTAGGATTTTCCAACTTAGACAACTTATCAATTTAATCCCCTGTTCTCCCACAAGAGAACTAGACGTGATTCATCTATGTAGTCGAGATAATTCTCCTACCCCATAACATAATCAAGAAAGAGGTAACATCTTTTTCGCTTGATAGAGGTATGTGGCATACTCGTCGATTATATATCTGAGTTGGAGCCCTTCTTTCAATGTGACGTAAAGACCGTCTTCTACATGTTTGTGGTGGTTAAGTCGAGTATTCTCCCTAAGATGACGACTCGTCTCTTCTCCTAGAATCAATCAACAAACCATGTATCTAACCATGTATCTAAGAACCCCACCCATGTAGAACGTGATTCTAAACTGAGATGAGTTAATGATGTTGATGATCACGTGAGGTTTTCTCAATACTCGTTCTCTTCAAAGTGTTTAACTTCACCTGCAAAAGCTAGCTCACACCAATCTTATAATTCCTTCCTCTTCCTCACTTGACCTTGATTTTCCTCTTAGGTTTTGATTATGAAGTTTTTGCTACATAGAGACAAAAGAGAATTATAAGTTCTACTAATTTGGTAGAATAAAACACATGGATGGAATGCACCATAATACTCATGCCATTTAACCAAATTACTAATGCATTCCTTTACCTTTCTAATTTTGGATTAAGGCTCCCACTAATTCTCCTAATTGCTTCATTAGATGTCAATTTGCCAATTAACAAGTGTTAAGGCCCCTTAATAAAATTAGGATATTACAGGTTCTACCACCTATCTCTTAGTCATTCACGCCAACTAGTATGCACTTATCCACCAACAAATTTTGAGACCTCAATAGGGATATCAATAACGTGAGCATATCTATATCCAACCACTCTATAAATAAAGGTTTTACCTTCTAAAAATAACTACACAATCAATTAACTCTTCTAATACATTCTAGTATACTATCTAACTTAGGACGAGATTCTAATACTATGACCACTAAAGCAAAGCTCAAATCACATGTTTTATAGTATTTAGATCGAACTCTAACCTCGACAAGGTTAGCTTCATGGTTCGACAGTAGTAAAAGATGTGCATGTCGTAATTGAAGTCTGTTCTTGCATGAAGATATGTGTTAGCTTGTTGTTCAAATTAGCATTTGAATTGAACCAGCCTGTTGGGCCAAATTTTTAGTATGAAAAACTAGTTTAATCAAATAAAAAAATTAATATAATTTGATTTGATCAATTTCAATTTTTTATGGAACTCGATAAAACTACACCAATGAAAAAATAGGATAAGAACATGAAATCCTCTATAAACAATTACAGGATCAATTTGTCGAGCCGACAAAGGCAATAATGAATGACAACTCTCACTCAAAAAATTTAACATCGATGTCTTCTTAAAATTGGATTTTAGAACATGATCTCTAATTTAATTGTGAGAGATCTCTTTCTATCTCATCATAATGCTTTTAATTACATATTTGATTATTGAACTATGTTAAATGTCTAATATAGTTCAATATAATTGAGTAGATAGTTAAAAAAAAGAGTTTAATAGATATGGATTGATATTATCAAATAATTTTACATTGCAATTCAATAAGAATTTATTGTTCAACCATATTATACCATTAATTTAAAAATTACAGTATGATATGACAAAATATAATAGTATTTAATTGATAATATAAAATTATTTTACATTGTCAATATATATTTCATTTTCTCTTAAAAAAATATTTAATTTTAAAATTAAAAAAAATTGTTTTGGATGATCTAGATTTGTTGTACTTTTAAATCTAACTTCTTATTAAATAAAATATATAATAATTTAGTTTGTTACTTGGATGATGAACTCTAAATGATGTAAAACCAATAACTAAATAAGTAGAAACCATATATATTCGAATTCATTAAATTTGAATTCAAACATGAGAAAAACAAAACCAAGTGTTGTCGGTTTTGTCAATACATCTTAGCACGCTGCAAGCGATATTGTCAAAGTATAATTGATGACATGGTGAAAAATGAGACAAAAACGCGTGAGTGATTACATTACAATGAGAGACTACGAAGATGATGCTCTTGGTGCATGCTTAAGGCTAATGACTATGACTACGGTGACAACTACTGCTTATCAAATTCTCTTAATATAGTCAAATCTAATGGATTGTGTGTTTGCTCAATGGCTTGCATTTTATTTAATAAAATATTTCTCATTATGACTTTTCACCTCCTCTTCTTCTTCGAATCTCTTTTTTAACCTTTTGGCTTCTGTTTCTAGCCATCTTCTTATTTTTGTTTCATCTATAATTATATTGACTTTTAATCAATTCAACAAAAGTAAGGGATATATTTGGGTTCATGTCTATTACTAGTTAGTATATGAATGTGTCTAAGTTGTTGATTTATTACTATTTGTTATTTGACTATTTACGTTGTTTTTTATAAATTATATAAATTGTTGGTTTGTTATTATTTGTAAGTTAGCACCTGTTCAATAAAAAACTATTATAGCTGTTAATTTCTTATAATAAGAAATTATGAATAAATAAATAAATAAATAAAAGGAAACAATAAATTTATGCAATTATATTTATTGACTATTGTTGATTTATATTCTCTTTATCGTATGAATAAGTGTAACTTTGGAAATGTAATTAACATGTCTATTTCATTTTATGTATATGTTTTAAAAACATTTTTTTGTAGATGTGCTAGTTAATCTTTTACTTTTAATATTTATTATAATATATTTAATGATATTAGTTATGAGTTTATTTAAAAAATAAATATTAAATATATTTAGTAAGTTATAAAATAATTTATATTTATTGACACTATTTTTAGATCAAATGAGTACTTATATCTAAGAACAGAGGGGCAAATGGTAATACTTGAAAACAAACAATTTATGTCACATTGAAAATAAAAACAACGAACATTCTTTTGAGAATATGACAATTATTATATGACAAATGAAGTAATATATATATATATATATATATATATATATATATATATATATATATATATATATATATATATATATATATATATATATATATATATATATATATATATATATATATATATATATATATATATATATATATATATATATATATATATATATATATATATATATATACATTAGAGAGTTTCTTGACACTATTTTTTACACCACATACCTACACAGTATATACTATTCACTGTATTTATACGGTGAACAGTACTTTTTTATTAAAATAATATATTATTTTAAAATATTAATTTTTTTTTATAAAAAAAAAATTGTTTTTAAAATTTATTTTATAAGACAAATATAAGGTTGTATGATTAACCAAATTCACAATTGTATTAATCACAAAATCTACATCATTAATCAATTATTTTACATATAATTTATTAACCACTTTCAATACTTCATTAACCAATAAAATAATACTATTAACCATGTTCTGAGACTAAATTATAAATGTATACATAATATTAACAAAAATCTGAATGATATATATATATATATATATATATATATATATATATATATATATATATATATATATATATATATATATATATATATATATATATATATATATATATATATATATATATATATATATATATATATATATATATATATATATATATATATATATATATATATATATATATATATATATATATATATATATAAACCAAACTTTGAACGGTATTAATGAAGTTTTAATATTTCATTAACCAAACTAATTTTAAAGGAAAATACATTACAAAGTCAAAATAATACGAAAACATTGTTCACGTATTTGTGAACAATGAATTGGATGTAGTGTCATTTTTTAGTGTAAGAATAACATTTTTCATATATATATATATATATATATATATATATATATATATATATATATATATATATATATATATATATATATATATATATATATATATATATATATATATATATATATATATATATATATATATATATATATATATATATATATATATATATATATATATATATATATATATATATATATATATATATATATATATATATATATATATATATATATATATTGTTGCGGTCAAAATCAGATATCAACCTATTAATTAACTTGAATCGCAAATCTTTAACTATTCACCACCGAGCTTTGATTTATCCAAAGGAAAGGGTAAAGATCGGAAAAAAAACCTAAGTGTGCTACGTAACAATGAAGCTAAGAGATCGGGGGTTTGGGGTTTTGTTATACTAAGGGAAGATATTAACACCCTAAGTATCTGTAGTATTCTACATGAGCCTCTTGTTGGTAGTTTGTGTTTTTGTTAATGTTTGTCTGCTAATGGTTATGTGCTAGGGTAAAGATCTATGGTATATGCACTAAGTATGTTCACCAAGACGTCGCGTCTCATGCCTATGTATCCTAACAAGGATGGAATCAGAGCAATCGTAGTTCTCCTAACTAGGGATAGAACTTTTGACTATGGCCAAAGTTCCAAGGGGAATAAGCATCCATAACAATGATACTTATGTAGAGTTAACAAACTCTCTAAGCCTAAGTTGAACGACTAAACTAGGAGTTTGACTTTAACAAAATTCAAAAGGGGAAATGTGAGTACCCATAATAATGGTACACAAATAGAGTTAACAAACTCTAGACCTAAGCTCTAAATTGTAGGATTCCTAACAAGGTGTGCTAAAGATCTTGACTTGACAAAGTCAGAGGGATGAGGTTTTTACTTAAGGTTAAGTTGAAATTCCTAATGACTCTAACAAGGTCAAAGGGAGATGGGAACAAAATGAGCTATCCATGACATTGAGTCAATAGAGAGACTTTCTTTTGGACTTAGGGACACAAGGAAACTCTTTGTAGGATAAGAGCTCACAAGCTACATCACTTATGGAAATCAAAGCTTAAGCATACATATACATTCATTCAAACATGATGAAGATATAATATCATGGTAACAACCAAGAAAGATAAGGGCAAACATGTGATAACATCAAGCAAAACAAATAACAAGGTTACAACCAAGTATTCATCCATAGAAGTTTAGAATCAAACCAAATAGTTACAACCAAAGGTAAACATAGATGTTAAAACATCTATGAAGTTTATGAAGTAAGGTTCTTACAAGACCAAACATCATAAATTGAAATTTGAAGTATAAACAATCATGCATAAGTCAAAACATTACTTATCATGGAAAAGTTCACAGCTTAAGATTAACATGCATAAATCATAACAATATTTAAGCATCGATACAAAATAAGTGGAATCATGCATAAGTCAAGACATTACTTATCATGAGAAAGTTCAAAGATCAACATGCATAAATCATAAAAATATTTAAGCATGAATACAAGTCAAGAGAATCATGTATACGTCAAAATATTACTTATAACAAAGTTCAAAGTTCAAGATTAACATGCATAAATCATAACAATATTTAAGCATGAATACAAGCAAGGAATCATGTATAAGTCAAAACATTCACTATGTCAAAAAGACCTTTAGCAGCGCTTAAAAGCGCTGCCTAAAGTGGCGCTGCTGTAGGTAAAGGCGACGCTTTTTTTGAGTAAAAAGTGCTGCTATAGGCCCCCTTTTAGCAGCGCGTTTCTAGAAAAGCGCTCCCCCCCCTTTAGCAGCGCTTTTAGAAGCGCTCTCTAAAGTATATTTTCTTAAGATCTTTAGCAGTGCTTTTTCATTAAAAGCGCTCCCCCCCCACCTCTCTTTTAGCAGAGCTTTTAAAAGCGCTCTCTAAAGTATATTTGCTGAAGTCGTATAGCAGCACTTTTCTTAAGAAAAACGCTCTCTTTTCCCCCCTTTTAGCAGCGCTTTTGAAAGTGCTCTCTTTTCCCCCTTATAGCAGCGCTTTTATAAATGCTCTCTTCCCCCCCCCCCCCCTTTTAGCAGCGCTTTTTCAAGAAAAGCGCTGCCTTTTCTTCACGCCATTGAATTTTTTTCTTTTAAAAATCACTTTTTCTTAACGTTTTTTTTGTAAAAGCACTGTCTATTGTGCATACTTTTATGAAGTATTTTTTTTTTTGAATGCTGTTGCACAATTCTTTATAATTTATCATATAAACCTGCTTATAACAATTATATTCAACACAAGCCTTTATTTCAACACTTAGGCCTTATATATATCATAACAATTCAACACATAAACCTGCTTATACTCATTGTAATTCAACACAAGCCTTTATTTCAACACATAAGCCTTATATATATATATATATATATATATATATATATATATATATATATATATATATATATATATATATATATATATATATATATATATATATATATATATATATATATATATATATATATATATATATATATATATATATATATATATATATATATATATTAATTCAACAGAAGCAATCCATAATTCTAAAATATATTCCAAAACCGATAACTTCACAAATATATTCACTATATATATAATTATAAAATCCATATTCCCGGATCCTCACAACAACTAGCTTCTAGAAGTATATCAACAAATTGCAAAACTATATACAACTTCCATAACTATAATTATCCAGTAGTATGTACATAACATCACAACAATACAAATCTCTAAAAATTATAAACTCGGATCAAAAGACAGAAAGACAATATATATACCTTATACAATTCTCATCTCAAGAATGTATTGATACAATTCCTCCTTAATTTCTTCCAATTTATCTTTCGAGTAAGTACCACACTTGAATTCATCAAAGTACTACATAATATAACATACTATGCATGATTTAGTTAAAACTAATTACTTAGATGAAATATCGGTTAAATACTAAAATAAATCATATAACTTTTAAATTCATACCATGTTTGGAATATCTATTTGACCCAAATGAATAATTTTCTTCATAAACCTCAATACAAAATAATTGCAATCAATCCCATTACGTTGACGAGAACACTGCACATGAAAAAAAAAACAAATATATATATCAGGATACATAATTTAACTAGTTTTATCAAGTAGAATCACTATAACAATCAAAATTGTGAAAATATACCTGCACTCTGATCCATCTAATGTTGTTAGCCTTACTCTTTAGTACTCTTGTCTTTGTGATCAGAATATTTGTATAGCTCTAACATAATATAAACGAATATTTAGAACAATCTCACATGATAAATAAAGATAATTATTCAGAACAATATATCACATCACTTACGTATCAACCATATTCTTCATATCAGGATATTTTGTTTGATCACCATCCAATGAATCCAGATAATACACTATTTCTTTTATCGCATTAATTGCAACTAACAACCAGTGTCCACTATAAAATAAGACAAAAGTTTAGGCAGAAATGTTATATAGAATGTCAAAAAACGAATAATTATAATAAATGAAATTAGAATAAAATCTAACCCATGGTCAATATTATATGGCAAAAAATATAACTTCTTTATATCTGTGGCCATAAATGCTTGGACTAAGTAATCTCTAACTACATCTGGAGTGTGATCAATTAACCGTGAGTTGATACAGCTAGAAGATAAGAATACAAATCTCTCTGTCAATTGATGCAGGACCAACAACTTGTCATACAAGAACCTTAAATAAAAACATAATAAACATTAGAATATATTCATTGAAATAAGCAAATAAAATTTTTAATTATTTAATTATAATTGATCGGAGTACCTGATATATGAATTTATAACACTGATACCTAATTCAGAATGTTGGAAAATCTAATCCAAATCCTCTTTAACAATTATTTCGGCATAATCAAAACCGAAAATACCTTCATCCGTAGGTATTTGACGAATGCCACCCTCCACCACATCTATTGTTCCTACATATGTTTCAAGGTACAACCTAAATCGAGGAACAAATGTTTTTTTGGCTCATCCTTTTTTTTTGTTGGACACCTTGTTACATTCAGGCATCTTACCCTTGCTGACTTGTTGCAACTCTTGAGCATGAATCTAAAAATCATATAAGTTAGGTACTTAATGTATAAGATCATAAAGCTATTGAAATCGAAGGATATAATTGACATTTTTTATGTATATATATCAATTAATGTAGGAGTACCTATTTTTTTGATGCAACTGACTCGGTTTCCTGCACAATCCCCTTATCTTTTGATTTGGATTTTGTAGGAGTCTAAGATCATCATGTAAATAAATGGTATGTAAATGTAAGAATAACTTACATGTATGGGTCGTAAAACATTTGAATACTAAAAGGTTCATAATGGTGTTCAACATACCTCATCATCTATGAAAATGAGATTTGACGATCATGCAACATACAATCCTATTGCGTCTCCCACCAATGTTGCATCCAAAACAGCGTCTGGTATAGGCAATAACGCACCCCCTCTAAAGCAATATCAATATATACTTTCAAAAATCCAGCAGGGAGCGGTTTATGGTGAAGTAAGTCTCCCAAAGTGTTATGCACTTTTCCCTTGCCAACCTCTCAAACATTTTGGGAAAATCGTGAAGATCTTCTTCAAATGCTTCTGCAATCTCTTCAACTCGATCATAGTCGTATGTATCTGTGCCATTGCCGTTTGAAGCATAAGTCATATTATTCCCCGGTTCAACATTCTCGTTACTTATCTCACCATGTAATGTCGAACATGTATAACTTCGATCAATTCTATGCCTCTTTAAATGCGATTCCAACTGAACTACGTCAATTCAATGCCCATAACAACAACCTAAGCAAGTACATGTGATCCTACTGGGGTGGCATGTTCAATAGCAAACTTAACGAATTTTGATACCCCATTCTCGTACTCTTTTGACAATCGATTGGAATACATCCATTTTTTATCCATACTAATTAAGTAGGCTAAACTAAACTAAGTAAGTTAAACAACAACAGTGATTACCTGTAGCAACTATAGAGAAGTCAACAACTTCTAGAACTACACAGTAAGATTCTTGGAAACGATCACAATCTTATCTTCACAAGTAACCCCTATAACAAATTAACATACAAAATTAATTCATGTTTTCATCAACAACATCAACATCAACATTAAAAACATCAATATTAATAACATCAACAACAACATTCTCGTTACTTTTTATTATTGGTCATTTTTTATGTTTACATGGGGATATATATATAGTTTTTGATTATATTGTTCTCAACACAAATTAAAACTTAAAAAAACTCAAATATTCTCGTTATTTTATCTAACCATTTTAAAAAAACTTAAATTAAAAAAAAAACGTAAGTTGACATTTTACAATATTAAAATATGATAAAAATGAATTAAGACTAAGATAGATCTAATTTTTTAGAGAAATGAAAGATTTTGACATCAACACAAAAGACACAACTCAAATATTTTCCAATTAAATATAATAAAATACATTATACGAATTGAAACAAAATACACTCAAAAACTCAATAACATTATTATAAATAAAGTCTATAAATAAAATAAACAATATATAAAAAAAAGTTAAAGTAAAATTATTATAAATAAAACATGTAAATATAAATAGAGTTAAAGTAAAACTATTTGAAATAAAACATGTAAATACAAATTAATAATCTATAAAAAAAAAAGTTGAAATAAAACTATTATTAATAAAACCTGGCAACAATATATATAAAACAAAATGTTGAAATAAAAAAGAAAGAGTTATATTGTAGATCGGAGTTTACCAAAATGCAGGTTGCGTGATCAAAAAATGGAAATTGGGTGGCCATGGTTTGTGTGGTTTGGTGTATTGTTGAGAACAAAACCTTGAATACAGCAGCAGCAGAATAACAAAAATGCAGCAAAAATACAACAGCAGAATAACCCTAATTTTCTCCAATGAAATTTCTTTGAATGAAAGTTCTAAAAAAACATACAGTAGAATAACAAAAATATATCCAAAAAAAATAACATTTGTTACCTTGATAATTGGTTGACAGAGGAATACACGGTCATATGGAGGGATACAACGGTCAGACGGAGCACGACGAAGGGAGGCGCGGTCGGACAAACGAACGGAGGGAGTATGACGGAGGCAGTATGGCGGTCAGAGAGACGGACAGAAGAGGGAGTTGGGTTTTGTTTTGAGAGAGGGAAATAATACGTACATGCGCAAGAGAGAGAAAGAAAGAAGTATTGTGTCTGAAATGAAAATATAGTTTTATTTTTAAAAAAGTAAATACCTATAGCAGCGCTTTTGTAAGCCTCCCTATAGCAGCGCTTTCTCCTTAAAAGCGCTTTTGTAACCCCAACCTTTAGCAGCACTTTCTAAAGTCTACCTATAGCAGCGCTTTATGAAAGCGCTTTCGTATCCCCCCTATAACAACGCTTTATAAGAGCGCTTTCGTATCCCCCATATAGCAGCGCTTTTGTATCCCCCCTATAGCAACACTTTTAGAAAGCGTTTTTGTAACCCCTATTATTTAGCAGCGCTTTTAGAAAGTGCTTTCGTAACCCCCATCATTTAGCAGCGCTTTCTATTGTATTGTAAAATAACAACATTTAGCAGCGCTTTTAAGAAAGGGCTTTCTAAAGCCAGTGCTTTTTTCCCATTTTTTTAAAATCTTTAGCAGCGCTTTTATAGAAAGCATTGTCTTTGCTGTGCTATCAAAAATCATTTTGGCGTAGTGATTACTTATAACAAAGTTTAAAGTTCAAGATTAACATGCATAAATCATAACAATATTTAAGTATGTATTCAAGCAAAGGTGACAACCAAACATCCTTGAATAAGGGTGTGACATGTATAACAACAACATGTAACTTATGGTGAATCATGTTAAACAAGTGGGTAAGAACCAAACATGTAAGAGAAATTCAATCATGGATTTGTAAGAAACAATGAGAAGCATCTCAAAGTGGATTCATACCAACATGTTTCAAAGTAAAAAAAACAAATGTTTAAGAACATTTAGGGCAAGGTATGAGAACATGAAGCGTATGTTCATTCAAAACATTTGATTTCAAGAGAGAACCTCATGTTAAGGGCAAGGTAACAACCAAGGTTTAAATGACATTTAAACATGCATTCACATATGATCATGAACTTAAGGAAATAACCAATCATGTAACAATAAGGGCATACAAGTTCATACATCAAGTAAAGTTCATACAAGCAACATTGGGTGCATACAAGCAAGGATAATCAAAGGAATCAATCAAAAGATCAAAAAGAGATATAAGAAACCCTAAAAAGGTCACAAACTTTGAACATACACAAGTACCAAATAAATAACTCTTTTTGGATTTTTCTTAATATAGACAAAAAATAAACATTTTTATGAGCATTTAGCAAAAAGAGTGGTATCAAAATGATAAAAATAAAAGGAGTTATGATTAAATCAATTTGTAAAAGAAAACATAAAAAATAGACACTAAAAATATGGAAATGCACTCAAAGGGGTTTGAATCCACGCCCTCAAGGCTATTGGCTCAAAACTTTAGCCAGCTGAACCATACACGCATTGTGAAACAAAGGTGGAAATAGACCAATATATGTAAAACAAGCCTTAAAAAAGAGAAAAATAGCCAAAGGGTTGATAAGCAGAATCAAACCCAGGCACACAAGGCAAGCAAGGACACAACAAGGCAAGGTTATACCACTAGGGTGGCTCTTTCGTCCAAATAGTATACGCTTCTAATTGTTTTTATTTTGAGGATCACCTAAAATAGCCACATCAGCGTCACATCATGCCAGATCACCTCCAAGTCATCTCCTCCTTTTTCTTCTTCGCTTCTCTCTCTCTCTCTCTCTCTCTCTCTCTCTCTCTCTCTCTCTCTCTCTCTCTCTCTCTCTATCTATCTATCTATCTATCTATCTATCTATCTATCTATCTCTCTCTCTCTCGTGCCCTAGCTTCATCTTCCATGGCCAGATTTTCAACCTCCCATAACCCCTTTTATCTCTCAACCATTTTTAGTGATATAAAGATCAAAGTTGTGGCATTTTTCATAAGGATCAAGAATATAACAATATCTTGTCCTAAAAACAACTGAGTGATTCACAAATTACTCAACAACAATGTAATACATCAACAATATGACATGTCAAAACATTACATGTGCAACTCATACAATACAAACAATGGTTGAAACAACTAGCACATGATAATATCTACATGTTTGCTTCACAAATAAATCACTAATGATGCATGAATCAAAAGGTTCAAAGAGAAAGAAGCTTAACTCCTGGAGACAGTCCAAGGCTTGTTAAAACTCTCTTATAGAAAGGAAATGACAACCTCCATGGCTTTGTTAATCCTTAGAGAGATGACTTGAATGCTCAAATGGATTGGAAGCAACTTCAAGAGAAAAACCTGTGGCTTCTTATAATTTGGAGTTTGAAGATGGTGATTAGGGTTTGAGGTATTTCAGAACTTGTTTGATGGTTGGAACAAGGTCTATGGAGTGTTTAGAGAAGGTTTGTGGTGTTTTTTTTGTTTGGCACGAGTAGAATGTGTATTTGAAGTATTTTTGCAATTTTGGAGGTATTTTGCAAAAGCACTTGATTCTGAGAATGCAAGGTAGTTTGAGGATGGTTTTGAAGGTGAGAAAATACTTAGAAGGGGGGTTGAATAAGTATGACAGAAAATATTCAAAGATAAAAACTCAAGTATTTTTATCCTGGTTCGTTGAACTCAACTACTCCAGTCCACCCTTTTCAAGAGTGATTTGCCTTTCTCAACAAGGACTTAATCCACTATTCAAATCAACTGATTACAAATAGCAACACCTAAGAACAACTGTTCTTAGTCTTCTCAAGAGCTACTGATCTAACCTAGATCCTCTTAAGGAAAACTTCCTTTACAAATTAATGTAATACAATGTAAGAGTAATAAATGCTTCTATGAAAGCTATAAACACAACTGTGTTATTTCTCTAAGTTTAGAACAATGTATGAACTATGAAGAATATGAGAGCTTGAGAGTTTCTTCGCTTGAGAGTAAGTTTTTCAGTATTCGTCACTTGAAGAATGAGCTATCATTTCCTTTATATAGCCACTTGAATATTGGAGAGAATATTTTACCGTTGGAGAAGATATTTCCAATATCAAATAGTACTGTCCTTTGTACTATTGCAGCAGAGAGACGGCGCACAAAATGTGGGTGTAGCAATTGTCTGCTGAGCTGTGAATTTACCATATCTGGAATGTATCAGAGGAATAATCTTCTTGCAGAGATTTATGTCTATCCCAATTAAGGAAAGATTTGCTGGCATATTCCAACGGATATATTAAAATAATCTTCTTCAAATAATTCTTCAGATAGTTCATATCAACAATCAATATCAGAGTCTTCAGTCTTCAGAGTCTTCTGGAAACTTCAGAGCCTAAGATGTTCTTCAGATGTTGCTGAATCAGAGTCTGGTGCAGCTGTGTGCTTGAAGCGTAACATGCTCTTAGATCAGAGTCTTCACTCAGATCAGAGTCTTCTCTCATTCAGAGTCTCTTCACTCAGAGTCTTCTTTCATTCAGATTCTTGATAATATATGCAGCGTGTTGTATCTTCAGAATCTTGATGACTAAGCTCTTATACTTCAGATTCTTCTAATCTTCAGATGCTCTAATCTTCAGATTCTTCTAATCTTCAGATGCTCTTGAGCCATTCAGAATTTATTGTTCACATCAACTTTGCTCTTTAAGATTAAAATCTTTTGTGCCTGTAGAAAACAGTTTAGAACAAATTTAGAGAGTATAATTCTTGTATACAAATTATCATTAATGTTATCATCAAAACATAGAGATATTACTAAGACACAATCTGTGCTCTTACAATCTCCCCCTTTTTGATGATGACAAAACATGAGAAATTTGTTCAATAAAAATATGAATTAAAATTACTCCCCCTGAGATTAACAATCTCCCCCTGAAATGAATACTCTAATGGAATTAGATACTTCCCTTTCTGGTTGAGTACATTTCAGATTCAGAGCCTGATTACATTTCAGATTCAGAGCCTGATTGAAGCCTGGTTGACATATGTTTGACTTCTAGAGTCAAAGCTTGATGCCATATTAAAGCTTGATGCCAGATTAACAACTTCAGAACACCTGGTTGTTTATCTTGCCATTTCCTGTCTTGAGTTATCTTTTAGATCATAGTACTCAAGGTTAGATATCAGAGTCTGGTCTACTCAGATTTAGCTATTTTTGATCAGGTTCTGACTTAGATATCAGAGTCTGGTTGTCAGATTTTTTAATAATATCTGGGACACTTAAAATCAAAGAATGTTAGTAACATGTCTGACTTAGTTCAGATAATTGCTTATAGATTTGAACAATCAGATTCTATTTTGTTTCTCCCCCTTTTTGTCATAATCAAAAAGAATTTTAAAAGACAGTAAAGATGCAGAAGAAACACATATCCAGATAAGCAAAAAGATCATTGTCATTAAGTCAAGAGAACATCCAGATTCAGATAAAAGCAAACAAAACATATCAGAAGAAAATCAAAACAAGGCAAAACAAGAAAAACTTGTGCAAAACATCAAGTAGGTTTAGCAGATGAGGCTTGTTGAGAAGCAATGAGTTGCAGCAGTGCAGTAATCCTTTCTGAATTCTCATCTTGCTTAGCCATCCAAGTTTTCATTTCTTCATTTGTTTTCTTTTGATCAACCATAAAATCCTTAAGTTCTTTGACATCCTTCTGAAGATCTGTAGATTCTGAAATAGTAGATTCTGGAACAGTAGATTCTGGAACAGTCTGAGTAACATCAGGTGCAGGAATTTCTGGAGGTGGAGGAGCTTCTAGAAGAAGAATAGGAGGAGTGTTTCTCTTAATCCGTTTTTGATAAGCAGCAAACCTTACTTTTGACAATCTAAGACATTGAGTCCTGATTTTCAAAGCCTCCCTATTCAGTCTGTAAAGATATTTCTTCCAAACAGCGTTAGCAGCCTCTTTGTCCATAGTAGTCATGCAAACATCCATAATGTCAGCAAAGTCTGAGACATTTTCCTTATCAAAATCTCTTAACAGAGTATAAACACTTGATCCCAATTCTGCTTCATCAGGGATTCTGGGTTTTCTTGGTTGGGTTAGTTGTGTTTGTGGTGTTTGTTCAGATGTTTGAGGTTGTGAAGATGGATGTTCAGATGTTTGTGGTTCAGAATGTTGAGGATTGATTTGTGGTTCAGATGTTGGTTGGTTAGAATGTTGTGGTTGAGGTATAGAGGGAATTGGTTGGGTTTCTGTTGGTTGTGGGGTGTTTTGGATTTCAAGAGGTTGTGGAGTGAGAGTTTGAGTTGGGGAATTTTGTGGAGAAGGTGGATGTTCAGAAGTTGGAGATTTAAACAGCTGTTTCCAAACACTCTCAGAACGAGGTTGTTTGAGATCATTCAAGCATTCATTAATGTAACCAGATGATTCATCATCAGATGATGTATCAGAGTGGTTAGATTTTTCAGAAGTTGAAGATAAAATGACAGACTGGTTTAAAGGTGTGACATCTAATATCTTATCAGGATCAATGAGATATTCAGGTTGGTCAGAGTGTTCAGGGTGAACATCCTCTGGAATGGTAGATTCTGGGATAGTGTTTTGTGGTTGTGGTGTTGTTTGTTGAGTTTGTTGTGGAATTTCTGTTTGTATGTTTGTTGGTTGCTTGGATTGTGGTGTATGAGGGGGGACAGAAGATGGTTTAGAGATAGAAGTTTTAGAAGGTCTGGATCTTCTAAATCTAAGTGGGGAGTCAGAGGGTGTGGGGGTATCAGAATGATGAACAGGATTAGAATCAGTGTTAAATACCTGTTTCAGAGTATCTCTAATTTCTTCAAAAGTTGCTGCAGGAGGATTTGGTTGAACCTTCTTCAGCTTCTTTCTTTTCTTCTTCTTTTCAGCATCTGAATGCTTTCTTTTCTTCTGATGACCTTCACTATCAGCTTTTCTCTTACGTCTTCTTTCCCTTGTCAAATCAGGAAGAACTTGGCCTTCCTTCTGCACAAGATTGGCAGGAATCTCAACATCATCTCTTAGGCAGCTAGCAACATACTCAGCAATAAATTCTCTAGGTTCATCTGAGGTGAATAAAGGAAAATCCTTAACAGGAATCCTTCTTCCCCTAACTTCTTCAAAGTTAGTTTTCCTTGGTTTCTCAGATAAATCATCAACCAGTTTCATCCTTCTCAGAGTTAAACCGTTTATTTCAGAGCCAATGATATAAGTCAGATCTTCTGTCAACCCAGCCTCTTGCAGATGCGCCACAAGTTGGTTTTCTATCAGAATATCTGAAATCAGCCTTCCCATAGGGATCCATGTTCTGACTTTTCCAGATTTATCTCTGGCTGTTTCCCTTGTTTCCTTGACGTGAGACACCAGATGATTAAACAACAAATATGGAAGATCAATCTGAATGTTTTGGTGTAAACAATACATGAAGTAAAGTTGTTCAGCATTAACATAATCAGAAGAGTTTGAACTGGGTCTGTGAAAGATGGTGCTCATGAAAATCTTAGCCCATATCTTGTAAGTGGGTTTCAAGAACTTAACTTTCTTACAAGGTTCACCAGTAGTACAGATTTCTTGACATACATCTTTCAGGTCTTCACGCGCAGAAGACAGAGAGGTTACTCCATCAGTTGCCTTAAAACCTATGAGTTTCCTTATCAGGTTTTCAGTGATAACTATCTTTTTTCCCAGCACAACTGAGTGAATGAACTTTGGAGTAGCATATGCATGGATCCAGAACTCCTTCACTAACTTTGGATACGCAGGACCCATAAGCCTGTCAAAGTAACCGTCCCAGCCTTGTGCTTTGATTGAAGAAATCAGATCAAACCCATTTTCAGCAAGATCTTCTAAGTCCACGAAACTTTCACACAGTACTTCTAGTGAATCAACAGCAGTTAGAAGAGTGCGTACTGGTTCTATGACAGTGGTAGCATTCTTGGTAGTAACAGCTTTTGAAGTAGATGCCATTGTTGACGATGATGAAGAAGATGAAGGTTTCTGAGTTCTTTTAGGGTTTGCAAAGAGAGAGAACAACAAACAAAAGCGCATATGTGTTTGAGAATGTGAAAAGTGTGAATGTGTTATGAGAGTGGTTTAAATAGACAAATAAAGCAAGCATGGGAAACACAACAGACACACATAGGACACATACGCACGTTTGCATTAAATGAAAAGTAATCATTTTTAATTATGATATGACATTTGGGGAAAATCAAGACAGATTGAGATTTTCAAAGCAATACCTTAAACGTCATAATCAGTAGGTGTACTCCATCTTTTCAGATTCTGAGTGACACGTGTTTGCTTGCATGTGATTCTATAACTCTTAAGAAATGAAACGTTTTCAACTTTCAGATCCTCTGAGATGGTCAGTTCAGAGTTTCACACAAAAAAAATTCACATATAAATTAAACAAGCAAGACAGATGAAATACTTCAGAGTGTTAAACACTTAGCATCTGAGAAGTTGACTCTGAGAAATATTACTCTGGACAAAAATCCATACAAATATTTTTCAGAATAAACTTAAACCTATCTTCAGCAAGGGGTTTTGTGAAAATATCTGCCCATTGATGATCTGTATCAACAAAGGCTAAATTTATTACACCCTTCTGAACATAGTCTCTGATGAAATGATGTTTAATCTCTATATGTTTGGCCTTAGAGTGTAAAATTGGATTTTTGGATAAACATATAGCAGAAGTATTATCACAGAAGATAGAAAGATTACTCTCATAGATTTGATAATCTTCTAGTTGACTCTTCATCCAGAGCATCTGAGTGGAACATCCAGCAGCAGCAATGTATTCTGCCTCTGTGGTTGATAGTGCAATTGTTGGTTGCTTCTTGCTGTACCATGAGATCAGATGACTTCCAAGAAACTGACAACTTCCAGAAGTACTTTTGCGCTCAACTCTATCTCCAGCATAGTCAGCATCACAGAATCCAACTAGTGAATATTCGTCAGATCTTCTGTAACACAAACCAACATTAGCAGTACCTTTCAGATACCTTAGAATCCTCTTAACAGCAGTTAAGTGTGATTCTCTAGGATCTGATTGGAATCTAGCACATAAACAAACACTAAACAGAATGTCTGGTCTATAAGCAGTCAAATAAAGAAGAGATCCTATCATACCTCTGTAGAGTTTCTGATCTACCTTCTTACTTACCTCTTCCTTACCTAGAGTGCTTGTAGGATGCATTGGAGTCTTTGCCATTTTGCTATCCAGCATGTTAAACTTCTTCAGAAGCTCTTTAACATACTTGGTCTGATGTATGTAGGTGCACTCTGGAGTCTGATTTACTTGGATTCCCAGAAAGAATCTCAGTTCTCCCATCATGCTCATCTCAAATTCTGCCTGCATACATTTAGCAAACTCCTTTCCAAGCATAATATTTGTTGATCCAAAAATAATATCATCTACATAAATTTGACAAATCAACAAATCTTTCTTAATGGTTTTACAAAATAGTGTGGTATCCACTTTTCCTCTGATGAAATTTTTCTTCAGAAGAAAATTACTCAACCTCTCATACCAAGCTCTGGGAGCTTGTTTTAGTCCATAAAGAGATTTTTTCAGTTTGTAAACATGATCTGGAAAATTTTCATTTTCAAAACCAGGAGGTTGGTGGACATACACTTCCTCTTCTATAATTCCATTAAGAAAAGCACTTTTAACATCCATCTGATAAAGAGTGATGTTATGTTGTGCAGCAAATGAAATAAGCAAGCGTATAGACTCTAACCTTGCAACAGGAGCATATGTTTCTGTGTAGTCTATGCCTTCTTGTTGACTGTAGCCTTGAGCAACCAGTCTTGCTTTGTTCCTTTCAACTTCTCCTTTCTCATTAAGTTTATTTCTGAAAACCCATTTTGTTCCAATGACATTGAAACCTTTAGGTCTTGGAACCAGATCCCAGACTTCATTCCTTGTGAATTGATTCAGCTCCTCTTGCATAGCTAAAATCCATTCATTATCTTCCAGAGCCTCATCAACCGATGTTGGTTCTATAATTGACACTAAGCCACAGAAGGAAGATTCAGAAGTTCTGAGAAATGCTCTTGTCCTTATTGGATCATCTTTCTTTCCAATTATCACATCCTCTGGATGAGAAGCTTTCATTCTGGAAGAAGATCCTCTGACTGTTGGTCTTTCAGAAATATGCAGATTGTCAAGTTGGGAAGTTAGAGGCGTAGCATCTGGGTTTGCTTCAGAGTCTTTGTCTTCCGTCTTGTCTGCCTCTGAGCCTTCAGAGTCTGTGAGAATAACTTCTCTATCTGCAGAACTTTCAACTTGCTATTGTACCAGAGCCAATGATCTTGCCCTTCTGGTTCCCTCCAAATTTCACGTCCCCTCCAGATCTAAGTTCCAGGCTTTGGAACATAGACCTTTCGCCCGTCATATGTCGTGAGCATCCAGAGTCCAGGTACCATGATTGGTGTCTGGATTTTGCTGCTAAGAACATCTGCAACAGGTATAATTTTACTTTTAGGTACCCAGATCTTCTTGGGTCCTTTGGGGTTAGATGTTCTGTGGTTTTGCCTAAACTTCTGTTTTTCAACATAGTGTTTATTCTGGCTAGCCCTTGGCTTAAACACATAAGTACTCTTTTCAGAGCTTGTATGTTTAATATCATTCAGATGACCAAACTTAAAATGAGAATACAGAGGAGTCTTCTTGATGAAGAGTTTATCAACAGATTTTGGATTGCTTCCAGAGGAAGATTCACATCCAATGCCTCTTCTGTTGTTCCCACTAACACCATAGATCATAGAAGCCATTTTGCTTCTGTCTATGCTTTTAGTGAGGAATCTTTTGAAACTGGAGTCATATTTTTCTAAAATATTTTCACTTGACTCTGTTTCAGTATCAGATTCTTGTTGAGTTGTTTCTAAATCATTTTTGAGTTTTAAATTTATTTCTTTCTGCTCAACAAGTTCTGTTCTCAGAAGATCAATCTCAGATTCAAGATTGCTTTTCAGCTTCTTGTATTTGAGTTTAATCTTGCTGTAGCTTTCCAACATGTCAGATAAACTTTCAACAAGTTCAGCTCTGGAGAGTTCAGAAAATACCTCTTCAGAGTCAGAGTCTGATTCTGACTCAGATTCAGATGATGACGTTCCTTCATCTTGATCATTTGTGTTGGCCATCAGCGCAACATTTGCACATTCTTCCTCAGATTCAGAAGATGATTCAGATTCATCTGAGTCATCCCATGTAGCCATCAGAACCTTTTTCTTTTTATCAAACTTCCTTTTGGGTTTTTCCTTTTGAAGTTTGGGACATTCACTCTTGTAGTGTCCAGGTTCTTTACATTCAAAGCAAGTGACCTCTTTCTTGCCAGATCTTCTGTGTCCAGAAGATTCTCTCTTTTGATCAGATCTTCTGAAGTTGTTGAACTTCTTCCCTTTGTGCTTCCAGAGTTTGTTGATCCTTCTGGACAGCATGGATAGTTCATCTTCTTCTTCAGAAGAAGATTCCTCAGAGCTTTCTTCATTTACCTGCAAAGCTTTAACAGATTTGTTAGATTTAAAAGCTAAGGATTTACCTTTATCTTTCTTCTGGGGTTCATCTTCCTCCAGATCAATCTCATGACTTCTCAAAGAACTGATGAGTTCTTCTAATGAGATTTTGTTCAGATCCTTGGCCAGCTTCAATGCAGTCACCATAGGTCTCCATCTGGTAGGAAGACTTCTGATGATCTTCTTGACATGATCAGATGTTGAGTAGCCCTTGTCCAGAACTTTCAACCCAGCTGTTAGAATCTGAAATCTGGAAAACATAGTCTCAATGTTCTCAGATTCTTCCATCTTGAACGCTTCATACTTCTGTATCAGCGCCAGAGCCTTTGTTTCTCTCACCTGAGTGTTTCCCTCATGAGTCATTTTGAGAGACTCAAACATATCATGAGCAGTGTCTCTGTTGGTAATCTTCTCATACTCTGTATGAGAGATTGCATTAAGAAGTATGGTTCTGGCTTTGTGATGATTCTTGAATTCTTTCTTCTGCTCCTCAGTCATTGATTTTCTATCAATCTTTTTGCCATCCTTAGTAGGATGTTCATATCCATCAATGACTAAATCCCAGAGATCAGCATCATACCCCAAGAAAAAACTTTCAAGTCTATCTTTCCAATAATCAAATTTTTCTCCATCAAACATTGGAGGTTTGGTGCTGATTCTGTCTCCTTCATATTTGTTGCTTGATGTAGGAATATCACCCATATTAGCAACCAAATAAATAACAGAGTATTCTTCTCACTGGATCTTTATCTGTCACGGTTAAGTGAATGCACACTCAGAACCGGAGCTCTGATGCCAACTGAAGGTGAGAAAATACTTAGAAGGGGGGTTGAATAAGTATGACAGAAAATATTCAAAGATAAAAACTCAAGTATTTTTATCCTGGTTCGTTGAACTCAACTACTCCAGTCCACCCTTTTCAAGAGTGATTTGCCTTTCTCAACAAGGACTTAATCCACTATTCAAATCAACTGATTACAAATAGCAACACCTAAGAACAACTGTTCTTAGTCTTCTCAAGAGCTACTGATCTAACCTAGATCCTCTTAAGGAAAACTTCCTTTACAAATTAATGTAATACAATGTAAGAGTAATAAATGCTTCTATGAAAGCTATAAACACAACTGTGTTATTTCTCTAAGTTTAGAACAATGTATGAACTATGAAGAATATGAGAGCTTGAGAGTTTCTTCGCTTGAGAGTAAGTTTTTCAGTATTCGTCACTTGAAGAATGAGCTATCATTTCCTTTATATAGCCACTTGAATATTGGAGAGAATATTTTACCGTTGGAGAAGATATTTCCAATATCAAATAGTACTGTCCTTTGTACTATTGCAGCAGAGAGACGGCGCACAAAATGTGGGTGTAGCAATTGTCTGCTGAGCTGTGAATTTACCATATCTGGAATGTATCAGAGGAATAATCTTCTTGCAGAGATTTATGTCTATCCCAATTAAGGAAAGATTTGCTGGCATATTCCAACGGATATATTAAAATAATCTTCTTCAAATAATTCTTCAGATAGTTCAGATCAACAATCAATATCAGAGTCTTCAGTCTTCAGAGTCTTCTGGAAACTTCAGAGCCTAAGATGTTCTTCAGATGTTGCTGAATCAGAGTCTGGTGCAGCTGTGTGCTTGAAGCGTAACATGCTCTTAGATCAGAGTCTTCACTCAGATCAGAGTCTTCTCTCATTCAGAGTCTCTTCACTCAGAGTCTTCTTTCATTCAGATTCTTGATAATATATGCAGCGTGTTGTATCTTCAGAATCTTGATGACTAAGCTCTTATACTTCAGATTCTTCTAATCTTCAGATGCTCTAATCTTCAGATTCTTCTAATCTTCAGATGCTCTTGAGCCATTCAGAATTTATTGTTCACATCAACTTTGCTCTTTAAGATTAAAATCTTTTGTGCCTGTAGAAAACAGTTTAGAACAAATTTAGAGAGTATAATTCTTGTATACAAATTATCATTAATGTTATCATCAAAACATAGAGATATTACTAAGACACAATCTGTGCTCTTACAGGTTTGTAGTGTTTTTTCTCTCCTTTTTTCTTTGAGGATTGATGTACTATTTATAGGAGAAGTGGAGAGTTTTTAGTCTGGTCAAAATCCGAGTTTTGCAAACTTGTCCACTTAGAAACCAACTTGCTTGTGATGATGGTTTCTCTTGGTTAAAGGGATCAAGTACAAGAGTTGCTGGGTAGAGAGCATGCTTATGAGAATAGAGTGTACTTTGGAGCATAGAAGGAGATTATGGGAATGGCTCAAAGCAGATTTCAAGGAAAAACCGTACTTTACCAAAGTGGAAGTGTGCACTTTATGCCATAAATGGAATACCTTTTTGGTTCATGCCTTAAAACTTTGTGTAATCACTTGAAATTTCGTGTAACACTTTGATAAAAAAATATCTTGCCACTAAAAAACTTAAAACACCAAGGTTTGCAACAAAATATTGATTATGCATCATGTAATGCCAAGTTAGAACCTTGAATTTCAAGTTTTTGGACCTCAACTTTTTCTATTCGAAACTCCTAGCTCAAAAATGCTATGAATGAGTTCTTGTACCTTTTGAAAAGCCCTAAATATTCTATACAACTTTCATGTTTTAATAATATCTTGAATAAAAAAGGATCATGGTGAAAAATAGCCTTGAAGTTGACTGAAAAATGAAGGAACAAAGCTTGCCTTGAAAAATTCCAAGTGTTTTGAAATTCTTCCAAACTTTGAAGCTTCATAACTCAAAATCTAAGAATCTTTTGCTCATAGGTAACTAATACACTTTTTTTAGTACATGATGAGATATTTAAATTGATCTTTGGAACTCAAAAAATGGATGTGTGGATTGGAAGTTATGGCCTTTCAAAGCTGGTACCAAAATTAGGGTTTTTCCACACTTAGAAAACTTTCAAGTTTATCCAAGTTTCCTTCTTTTGCAAGAAACCTCTCAAATATTGATTTCTTCATGATAAAACTTATTTATTGAACATATCTTGATGAAATTTGGCTTGGATGTTCCAATTTGAACCAAAAAACCTAAAAGTCAAAGAGTTGACTTTGTGAGATAAACTTTGAATCAGATGAATTCAATTGTGTGATCTTCAATGAATTTGCATCGTGAGACTTATAAAGAATCCTAGATAGTCTTCAAGGATGTATATGAATATTTTGAATCATGTCCCAAGGCTTGGGATCATGCTTGGATCAAAAGTCAAAGGCACAATTGACTTTTCCTGATAAAACCCTATTTTGGGGCCAGATGAAATTGAGCTTTAATTGACTTGTAGTGAGATCAATTAGCACTTGATTCTTGTTGAATATAAGCTTCTTGAATGTATGGGAACTTGATTTGATGATGATCATTCCAAAACATTGACTGATCAAGCAATAGTCCTCTTGATTCAACGTGTGCAAAACCCTAATTCAGATGAACTTCAACAACAACAAGCTTGAAATAAAGTTAGGTTAGGAAACAATGCTTGATGCTCTAAAATGATAATGGGATCTAGGGGTCAACATTTGGGGTATGAAAGTTGCCCCTATTTATATAGCTTTACCAGATGGTATGAGAGATGACAATCTCCATAAAATCATGGTGAAAGGTATTTAACTATAGAAAACCAAAAACTTTTCCCTTAGATGTAATGATATGCTAAGGACGACAAATACCATGCAAGTGCTGACATGCTATGAACTCTTCAATAATGCTTTATGATGAGAAATGCACGAATGCAGACGACCACAAGAAACAGGGATAAAGCTGACACAACGAGTTACCACTTATTGGGAAAGAAAAACACGAGGGGAGTCTAGAGTGATTAGGCACGTGGTTCAAACTTGACTAGTATGATGCTCTAGAGAAAAGAACTTCCCAAAAGGGGCCAATATTACTCCACTGGGGGAAAAACTGAAGAAGACAAAACTCCACTGGGGAAATCCAAAAAGAAACAAAATCTCCACTAAGGAAATGGCTAAAACTAAAAGCTGACCTCTAATAAGAGGAAACAACAGGGTGAACTAGACTCCACAGGGGACTAAACCAAACGGAGAATTTCCTTACATCGAAGAGTTCAAACAAGATCTTCAGGAAACGACCAGAGAATCAAACAAACCAAACAGACCGATTGTGGATGTTGGTGACAACCAAATATCTTAAAATGCTGGGGACGTTGGTAACTACCAATCATCCTAAGATTTACTAGGGATGCTAGTAACAACCAACCATCCTAAGATTAGGTTTAAATGAACATTACCAATAACCATTGGACTTTAATTGATGCTAGTGATGACTAGACTAATCGGACTGGTGATAACCAGATTGATGATACTAATAACAATTGGGTTTAGGCAAAGATTTCTAGTGACAATTAGACTGGTAACGACCAGATTAACAATACCAATAACAGTTGGATTTTAAGTAATGCCAATAACTATTGGACTTTGGGGTAGATATGGTGACAACCAAATCAGCAATACCGATAACAGTTAGATTTTAAGCACTACCAGTAACTATTGGACTTTGGGTAGATATGGTGACAGCCAAATCAGCAGTACCAATAACAATTGGATTTTAAACAATGCCAATCAAAACATTACTGGACTTTCAAGTAGATATGGTAACAACCAAATCGTCAGTACCAATAACAATTGGATTTTAAACAATGCTAGTCAAAACATTATTGGACTTTCGAGCATATATGATAACAACCAAATCGGCAGTACCAATAACAATTAGATTTTAAACAATGCCAGTCAAAACATTACTGGACTTTCAAGCAGATATGGTAACAACCAAATCGGCAATACTAATAACAATTGGATTTTAAACAATGCCTGTCAAAACATTACTGGACTTTCAAATAGATGGCAATGACTAGACTTCATGGGGAAAAGGTTGGTGACCACCAAATAGAAAAAATGATTTGAGGAACTAGTAAAAACTAGCCTCATAAGGTATTAATGGTAAATACCAGACAACAAGCATCAACGATAACTGGATTCTCTGCTGGAAATTGCTAGTTACAACTAGACTTCATAGGGGAATCTGGTGACGACTAGACAAGCAAAACAGTAAGGAGCTGGTAACAACTAGACTTCAGGGAAAATTAGTAATAACAAAAAGGTAATAAATGGTAGTAACAACTGATTTAGAAAAGTTTCGTGACAACCAAAAGTCTCAAAAAGAGAGCCAGGCGACTCTGAGGGAGATAAGGGTGGACAATAGCCACAACAGGCACCAAAAGACTGCCAGTTACAACTGGACGTAGAAACGAAAACAACAGTCAAGAAAATGCAACCCAAAAGATATGCCAAATGCACATGCTGCGATATGATGCAAATGCTCAAAGATGCGCCAGAACCGACTCTAACAAGTGACACAAAAACAATAGACTCAAAGGGGAAATAGATAACAATCTACTTCGCTGGGGAAAATGAAGTGTCACATTGAATCCAGGGAACCAAGGTGTTTTTGACAACACACAAAGGTTAAACCCATTCACTTCGTTGGGAACAACGTGGGCTCAGGCAAGCCAGCTAAACGTACAAACCACTTCAGAGAGTCGAAGTATTCACTCTGAGGATGGGTCTTCAAAACTTCCACCAGGCGAGGAGTACCTGAGAAATTATTCTTTTAGTGGGGCTATATACTGTTGAGGTGGAAATATCAAGATTTCAGCCTCTTTTATACTTTCTGGGAAGCAAATTAATATCCACTGAAATCCTTCATAAACCACAGTAACTACTTGTTCTGTTTTAGTTTTCTTTTAAAAATCATTTTTGATTCAAAACATGCTTTCAAAAATCATTATTAACAAATAAGTGATGTTTTGTATAACAAATAAAGGTAAAGAACGCAGTAGATCGCAAATATTTGAATGGTTCAAACTGATTTTATTTCATAAATGGTAGCTTGCTAATGGCAAAGCTCCATGGAATATTTACAATTTGAAAATGGAAAAAGGAAAAGGCTACATCAAATCCAATGACTATCTTGTCCTTCCATCTAAGAATTCCCCAAATCCTTGCCTTTGACAAGAGTGGTGGGAATGGATTTTCTTAGTAATTTTTACAATGGTAACAACCTCTGATGCAGTGAAATGCTTTTGTCCCTAAATTTTGTTTGAATCGCCCTTTCGGGTTTTCGACTCACTAGGACACTCATTTTTTCCTAAGCCGCCTTTGAGGGTTTTTGACTTAGCAAGCTTTATATTTTTGTTTCATCCCTAATTTTTGCTTGAATTTCCTTCATAGCTTATGGTGCACCGGGATACCCATTCTTGCCTAAGTCGCCCTTTTAGGTTTTCAACTTATCGGGTTTTTAAGCGTAATATTTTCTGATTGCATCAGAGTTCATAGGGTGAGCGAGTTGTTCTCCATCCATCGTTGTGAGTATGAGCAAGCCTCTGGAGAAAGCTATCTTCACAACAAAGGGACCATCATAGTTGGGCATCCACTTTCCACGTGAGTCTTTATGAGTTGGAAGCATCTTATTGAGTACAAGTTCTCCTTCTCGGAATTCTCAAATACGGACCTTCTTGTCAAAGGCTCTTTTGATCCTTTTCTGATATAGCAGGCCATAGCACATGGCAGTCATTCGTTTTTCGTCAATAAGGTTCAGCTGATCGAACCTTTCTCTGACCCATTCAGCTTCCTCCAATTTAACTTCCATTTGGACTCTCAAAGAAGGTATCTCTACTTCAATGGGAAGGTGTCCATTCTATATACCAAGGAAAAGGGGGTTGCCCATGTTGAAGTGCGAACAAATGTTTTGTATCCGTGCAAGGCAAATAGTAACATCTCATGCCAATCTTTGTAGCTCACAACTATTTTTTGCACGATCTTCTTAATGTTCTTGTTCACGGCTTCAACAACTCTATTCATCTTTGGGCGATAAGGAGAAGAGTTGTGATGCTCGATCTTGAAGCTATCACACAATTATTTCATAGTCTTTTTGTTCAAATTAGTTCCATTATCTGTGATGATATGACTAGGAATTCCATATTGGTAGATAATCTCCTTCTTGATCGGGAAACCACTTGCTTGGTCACGTTGGCGTAAGATGCAGCTTCAACCCACTTTGTGAAGTAGTCGATAGCAACGAGGATGAAATAATGTCCATTGAAAGCCTTCGGCTCAATTGCCCCAATCATGTCAATGCCCCACATAGAGAAAGGCCACAGAGGTGACAAAACATTCAACATCGTTGGAGGCAAGTGCACCTTATCTGCATAAATTTGGCATTTATGACATTTCCTGGCATATTGGATGCAATTGGTTTCCATAGTTAACCAATAGTATCCAACTCTTAGAATATTTCTGGACATGGCATATTCGTTGCCATGGGTGCCAAATGTTCCTTCGTGAATGTCTTGCATTAACAAGTTCGCTTCTCGTCTATTGACACACCTAAGCAAGACCATGTCGTGATTTATTTTGTATAGCATATCATTGCTAAGAAAGAACTTGGAAGCTAGCCTTCTTAAAGTTTTCTTGTCGAGCAAAGTGGCATCAACTAGATATTCTTGATTGTGCAGGTACTATTTAATATCATAAAACCATGGTTTCCCATCGGATTCCTTTTCTACCATCTGGCAGTAAGCAGACTCGGCCTTCCTCACAATTCAAATGAGCATTGCTTCATTAACAAAATGGACCTGCCACATAGTAGCCATCATAGCCAAAGCATTATCAATGTGATTCTCGGATCTTGACACATGCTTGAAGGTTATCTCGTCGAAATACTCAATCATCTCCACAATATTAGTTTCTCATCTTTGGTCTCCCATTCACCTTTGACATGGTAAATAACTAAATCCGAGTCACCACTCACTTCTAGAATTTTGATGCGGAGATCAATTGTTGCTTCTAGTCCCAAAATGCAAGCTTCATACTCGGCTATATTGTTAGTACATTTGAAGCATAATCTGGTTGTGAAAGGAGTATACCCACCAGTTGGGTTTGTAATGCCCCACTTATGATTTCCCATTTTTGTTGAGTCTTTTATTTTATTTGGATCATTATTATTTTTATTGTGGAATTGGTATGTTAATATGTTATGTTTGCATATTAGGCTATTTTATCTTTTTGAGAGTTATCAGAGAAATTAAGTTGGAGGATATTTTAGAAATTTCTTAATTAATGATAAGTTAGATATTTTGTGGGAAGATGAATTATTAGATGTTTTGTGAGGAAAGAAATAGAAAGAATTTGGATAGAAAGATATATAAGAGAAAGTGGAGAGAAAAGAAAAGAGAAAAAAAGAAGAAAGAGGAAGGAGAGAAAAGAGGAGAAAAAGAGGAAAAGCTTGTAGATCTTCAAAGCAACTTCTAGGAATCGATTTAATCGGGTAAGGGTGTGAAATCTTATTATCTTTTCAACGTGTATGATTATGTATGTGTTGTTTGGATTGTTTTTCTACATTTTCTATTTTAGGTCGAAATGAGTTAAATCGTTAGAAACTGATGTTTTCACGGTTAGAATTTGGAATAAATTTTGTAGTTTAGTCGAGGAATGTTAGGCCGAGACTATTGAAACTTGTTTGTTTGAAATCGGGTGATTTTGTGACCTTTTGACATTTTTGGAGAAGAGAGGGTTTGAGTAGCGCAGGATTCACTGAGCGAGTCGCTGGCGAGTGAGCTAGCGAAGCGTTCGCTAGGCGAGCACCTAGTGAGCCAGTAGCGAACACTCCCAGACTTGGACAGAGCCAAAAAGACCCTCATTCGCTATAGCGAGGGAAGTAGCAAAGTGCTCACTAGGCGAGGCACCACCGAGTAGGTAGCGAACACTTCCAGTAGCATAAGGACATCCTTCGCTAGCATGTTCGCTGGGTGAGTCAGTAGCGAATGTTCGCTATGTCTTTGCTAAGTGAACAGTGTAGCGAGCATGACAGAACAATATTTTATTTTTGTTTCCATTTCAATATCGATTCTTCGATGTGTAGCTTGTGTGCTGTTATATGATATGCAGTGGGAAGCCGTATGGCGTGAACCCTAGATTGTGGAATAGATTGTGAAATGTGGCCTTTTGGAAAATGAATGCATTGTTTAAATTGAATGTGAATGCATGATAATTGTGATAGAACTCATTACCATTTGGCGTAATTGAATGTGAATGTATATGGATTGTATGTGATAGAATGAGATGAATGCATGAATATATATTGTGAATATGTATGCATTTCAAGAATGTCTGGAGTCATTTTGCATGTGAAGCATAATGAAGTACATTCTTATGTTGTGGATTCTAATGAGAATCTGTTGTAACATTGTGTGCCTATGTGAGGTGTGAGCGATGATTACAAACGATTGTGTGCCCATGTGGGGTGTGAGCAATCCATAAATATTGTGTGCCCATGTGGGGTGTGAGCAATCCATAAACATTGTGTACCCATGTGAGGTGTGATCAATGGGTGAACATCGTGTGCCCATGTGGGGTGTGAGCGATGGTTCCAATAAGTTCTTGAGTGAACTTGTGATGCTTGAGTCGGTACCGCATTGCATTTGCATAGAGTCGTGAGTCGGTCTCTATGATTTGCATTTATCATCTTTATAATGATGCATTGGTGAATGAACATAAATTATGTATGGTTATGTGGAATGATGGAATTGTGAAAGTATGCATGATGAATATGCTTGGTTATATATATATATATATATATATATATATATATATATATATATATATATATATATATATATATATATATATATATATATATATATATATATATATATATATATATATATATATATATATATATATATATATATATATATATATATATATATATATATACATTGTGATGTATATGAGTGAGTTGTGATGCATTGTGGTGAGAAAGTAGAGTATATGTATTTATATGCTGAGATATATAATTATATGCATTGTTATTATGATAATATTTTTCACCCTTCTGCTATTTTACGGTGCTCTATGAGGCATTGCAGAGTAGGTTGGCTGGAGGTCTTTTTGTGAAGCGTGTCTTCATCTTTTGGTCGGTCGGCTCTGATATGTAGTACCGGGTAGCTAGGATTGTGTATGATTCTTTTTGTGATACATTTGTATATGTATCTGGATGTTGAATGTTTATGAAAACATGTAGTATGCTGTTGAATCATACTGGATGTACATATATGTTTATATGTTTGATGTTATTCAATGTTTAGATTTTTCGCCTTTATTCTAAATATTGAGATGTGGGTGTAAGGACTAAGTTCCTCTGTTGCAAGTTACCCCACTGTTGCATATCTTTTGTTGAGCAGGTGTTGTATGTTTTAATTTCACGTATAATATGACATACCTCTTTTATACCATGTTTGTAATTATACTCTGATGAAATTTTTAATATGTGCCTAAATGATTATGTGATTATTTGGGGGTATAGAAAGGGGGTGTTACATTAAGTGGTATCAAAGCCAATGTTGAGTCAGTTGTGTCTGTCTTGTTGTTGTGTTGGTTGAACGGTTGTTTAACCTAGTTGTTATTTTTGAGAATGGTCAGAATATGGCTGGTCGTAATGACAATGCGATGGCTGCTACTTTGGAAGCAATGGCTAGGGCAGTGCAAGGTGCACTGAACGTGAATGCTAATGACGAGTTCAGGAAGAATCAACCACCGGTCTTCAAAGGAAGATTTGATCCCGATGGTGCTCAAATTTGGTTGAAAGAGATTGAAAGGATCTTCAGAGTTATGGATTTTGCGGAAGGGAATAAGGTGATACTTGGGTCTCACATGCTGAAGGAAGAAGCCGACGATTGGTGGGTCGGTATGCGTCAAGTTCTTGAGGTGGATGATGAAGAGATAACTTGGGATTTATTTCGTATTGAGTTCTTGAGGAAGTATTACCCTGAAAGTGTGAAAGGGAAGAAGGAAATGGAGTTCCTTGAACTGAAACAAGGTAGTATGTCCGTGGTGGACTATACTGCTAAGTTTGTGGAGTTGGTTCAATTCCATCCTCACTATGCTGCAGTTACTGCTGAGTTCTCAAAGTATATTAAATATGAGAATGGTTTGCGTCCCGAGATTAAGCAAGCTATGGGATATCAAAGGATAAGAAGGTTTACGGATTTGACGGAATGTTATAGAATCTTCGAGGAAGATAGCAAGGCTCGTTCTACACATTACAAAAGTTTGAATGAGAGGAAAGGGAAGCAACAAGCTAGAAGTGGACCTTATGTGACACCCGTGGATAAGGGCAAGTATAAGGGAAACTTTGATAAGAGATCTGGAGGAGGAGGTTCCGGTTCCATTAAGTGTTACAAGTGTGGTGAAATGGGACATAAATCATTTAAGTGTGGAAAGAACATGGTGAAATGTTCTAACTGTGGAGGCCTTGGGCATGCTACTACAGATTGTAGGAGGAATGTAGTGAAGTGCTATAATTATGGATAAGTGGGTCACATTAGTACTAAGTGTACTAAGCCGAAACAAGCTCAGGCGGACGGAAAAGTGTTTACATTAGTTAGGTCAGACACTACTAGTGCAAATCATTTGATTAAAGGTACATGCTTTATTAATAGTACGACTTTAGTTGCTATTATTAATACTGGAGCGACTCATTCGTTTATTTCTCATGAGTGCGCTAAGCGTTTAAACTTGTTCGTGACTTCTTGGGGTGGTGAGATGGTTATTGAGACTCCTGCTTCGGGGTCGGTAACTACATCTTTTGTGTGTGTAAGTTGTCCTTTGACCATGTATGGTAAAGACTTCATTATGTGTGTAAGCAGCCTCATCATGATATACCAACTAATCAATATAGTCGTCCTCAAAATCCTCCTCAACTGCGTTGATTTGGATACCTCCACAGATGAACACCTTGTTGATGGTCTTCAGTCGTCTTTTGGAAAACTCTTGAGTCTTATTATGAGTTGGTTTGTAACCCAACCCTTGGCAATTCATATTTGCTCTTGCTTCCACTTTAATGACCTCCCCCCCATCCTATAGGAGTGTCATTCTTCAATGCAGATTTTATGCTTTGAACAGATGCAAAGGATATACTACTCTCAACCACAGCTTCTTCGATCAACATGACATTAGCTATTTCTAAGGTCTGGAAAGAGGTTTCCAAAGTGTCCTCGTCAGCTTCAATGTACTAGAATGATGATAAATTGCTCACCATTAGATCCTCTTCTTCATGGACAACCACCAATTTGTCATCCACTACAAATTTCATCTTTTGGTGAAGAGTAGAGGTCACTGCACCAACAGTATGGATCCATGGTCTTCCCAACAAACAGCTGTATGCTGGATTGATATCCATCACCTGGAAGGTAATGTCAAATACATGAGGTCCAACCATAATAGGTAAATCGACTTCGCCTATTACCGTTCTTCTGGAACTGTCGAAAGCCTTGACAATCAAAGAGGTGGGTCTCATGTCAGCCTCTTTATATGCCAATTTAGCCAACATCCTCTTGGGTAACACATTCAGAGAGGAACCGGTGTCCACCATGACCCTTGCTAGAGTGTCCTCTTGGCACTTTACTGATACGTGCAAAGCACGATTGTGCTTACAACCCTTGGCAAGTAATTCATCGCTGCAGAAACTCAGAGTGTTACATGCAGTAATATTAGCAATCACCGAATCAAATTGACCAATTGTTATGTCCTTAGTTACATGGGCATGTGCCAATAGTTTTTGTAATGCAGACCTGTGGGCAGGAGAACTCAAAAGGAGAGACATGATCGAAAATTTTGAAGGAGTCTGATGTAGCTGATCTATGATTTTGTAGTAACTTCTTTTGGTGATCCTTAAAAACTCTTCGGTTTCTTCATTTGGTACTTCTTTGATTTTTGCAGTTTCCTTAGGAATGGTTTCTTTGAGAGGGACCACAGTCACCTTAGGTTGGTAGATTTGACCGCTTCGGGTCATTTTGCTTGTATCGACAATGTTGGAGACATCTTCGTGTTTACTTTTCGTCCCTTCATTTAGCACCTCCTTCCCATATCTCTGATTTCTCCATGTGTAATCATAATTCCAAGGTACCGCCTTGGTACTCTTGAAAAAGAACGGTCTGTATTTTTGAGTGTTGATCGGCTTTGGTTGACTAGCCGTTGGTTTGGAAGATTTTTCAACTTTGAACTCTGGTTTGAGCGCTGAATTTGTTGAGCTGACATTTGGATGATTGAATATGGGCACTTTTTCAGTCCTCTCTGGCATGTTGAAGATAAGTTCAATCACTGATACCTCCTCTTTCTTCTTTTGGCAGCAAATTTGCAAAAGACCCTCATCCATCAATCTCTGGATGTCTTCTTAGACTAGAATGCAACACTTGGAATTCTCAGCACATTCTTCACATTCTGAGTGGGTACTCTCAATCATACCGGCTTCGACTAATCTTCTGTAGAGAGCCTGGAGCGGAGTCTTGATTGTTGTAACATCAGAAATTACTGTTTCACGCACCTCTTCTATTGCATTGACGCTCCCATGGTTAGACAATGGGTTGTTTTTGACATTGGGTTGGCGATCTCTAAAGGACAAAATCTTTTTCTCCATTAATTCTCGAACAACATGCTTCAAAGCAAAACATCCTTCTAGATCATGTCCAACTCCTCCTTCATGAAACGCACATCGGGCATTAGGATTATAGAATGGTGGGAGAGAATCTGGTGGAGGTCACATCTTTCTAGTGGTAATCAGACCTTGTTGTACCATGTATGGGTACAATTTGGTGTAGCTCATTGGAATCGGTGGGATAGGAGGTTTTCCCCCTGGTCTTCTGTTTTGTACATTTTGTTTAGGGATTGGAGCCCTAGGTTATTGTTGTTGATAGACGGAGGCGGTGGACGCCTGATGATAGCCTTGCTGATATGCGGGTGGTGGTTGATCTGGATGAAAAACCAGAGTTTAATTGTGAAAGGTAGGCGTTATGGCCGCCACATAGGGTTGTTGAGTGTACTGCACAGGGTATGATGGTTGTTGTCGAAATTGTTGCTGATGCTGCGGTTTTTTGATCTGACTTCTTGTTTCTGCAGAAATGGCATTGGTCTCGCCTTCCTTCTTCTTATGAACATTTCTGAAGGACTTTTTAGTGATGCCTCCACATGAACTACCAACGGTACTTGTCATCTTTCCATTTTCCAATCCCAACTCCACTTTTACTCCTACAGCTACAATGTCAGAGAAGTTAACGCTCACACTGGTAACCATTCTCTCGTAGAATTTCGGCCTTACTGTGTCCACGAACCAATCAGCTAGCTCTTTTTTAGTCAGAGGTGGATCCATTTGAGAGGCAATTTCCCTCCAACGTTGGGCATACTCTTTGAAGGATTCAGAACTTTTCTGGGCCATGTTTAACAATTGTCTCCGGTCCGGTGCCAAATCCATGTTGTATTTGTAATGCTTGATGAAAGCATCAGACAAGTCCTAAAAATTATGAATTCTTGATTGGTCCAAACTCAAGTACCACTTAGCTGAAGCTCCCTTAAGACTGTCTTGAAAATAGTGGATCAACAACTTATCATTTTCCACATAGGCCGCCATCTTCCTATAGTACATGATCAAGTGGGTTCTAGGACAAATAGCCCCCTCATATTTGTCAAAAACCGGGAATTTGAATTTTGGAGGAATCACTAATCCAGAAACCAAGCACATGTCTCTTGCATTAGTCTGAAATATGCTATTACCTTCCATAGCCCTGATTTTTCTCGCCATAGTTCGAAATCTTCTACTATCTTCTCTTGGCGTTCATCTCCTTCTCCCGACTAGTCAGGGATATCAAAAACCTGATGTTGGTTGTTGAAGTATGGATGTGCCTGTGTTTTCACAGCAGTTGGAGTGTAAGTAGGGATAATATGAGGAAAATCGCCATTCAGAGGAACAGTCTGCTGAGTAGTCTTCATAGTGACTGGTGGTGGTACAAAGTTAAATGGTGGTCCAAAGGGTGGATCACTGGTGTCAACAGTTGCAACTGGTGTTAAGTTTCTATCTTTGCACGAATCACTTGCAACATCTCCATCATTTGGCCCATACTGCCTCGTATGTCATCCAACTCATTGTTGACTCTATCAAACTCTTGATCTTGCTTGTCCATTTTCCTTCGGACTTGAGCTCTGGTGTTGTAAGGATGTGGAGGACTCAGTGTGACATACTGGAGGCAAACAACACAAAATAAGCCACAAAACAGAAGATGCGCATGCAATGCTTATGGAATGCTAATGTTAATGCAAAGCTAACATTCAAAGGAAATCCAAAATTTTGTTTACAAACATCTATAATGTAGGAAAGAGCAAAGCAAAGTAACTTTTCATTAACAAATGAAAGTTTTACAGGAAAAGGAAATACACATCCAAAGCCCAAGTGTGGACATAAATTACAATAGAAAAATGAAACTGAGAGGCCTAGTCTATCTGACAAAAAGAGCCTTCCCCTTCTGTCGCTACTGCGAAAATCGACGCCGGCTGAACAGAAGAGTCGCCACCGCGCGTTATTTATCCCAAAGAGGGGAAAGGAAACGCTCGAGGTAAACCTACCGCAAAATGGGGAAAGGAATGGTCATCGCAACCAAAACCTGGATTCGGGAGTCGGTTACGCAAGGGGAAGGTATTAGCACCCCTCACGTCCGTCGTACTCGACGGGATCCACGCTTGTTTTCTTGTACGGATTATTATTCTATCTATTCTACAGGTCTGGGGTTAAAAGAAAATAAAATGACTCGGCAAAGTATCGCACTTTATGCCTACATATTCCCGTCTGGAACGAGAAATCAGAGTCAACGTAGTTCGCCTACCTACGGGAAAGGAGGGGAAGGTTGCTCGCTAGGATATCACATCCTATGCCTACGTACTTCCATACAGCATGAAAGATCAGAGCAAACTTAGTTCGGGCCACGTACGACACAAGTCTGTCTTGATTGTTTTTATCCTTCTGAAAAAGGTTTTCTCCTGATTATGGGTCCAAGCGGACAAAAATGACGTTTTTGATTGGTTTACAGTATTTTACGCAAGAACTGTTTTTTATGGTGTTTGAAATGTTTATTGTGTTTTTCTGATTGTTTTAAGAAAGAAGAGAAACAGCAACTCTAAAACCTATGGTTGAAAAAAGGGAATCAAAATCTAACCTAATGTTGTCATGCATGGATAAGAACCTAATGTCTGTCATATTTCTCTCTTGCGCAGAGAGAAACAGAGATCCTAAGGGGATAAACGGAAAAACAACAGCATATATACAGTAAAGCAGTAAAATGCATGAATGCAGCAGTACAAGCTAGGCAAGGGAGTCCTGCTCTTCCTCGAACCTTGAAAACAACAGGCAAAAGCGAACAAAATTCACTTTCAACCTAACAGATTAATTGGCAAACAATACAGTCCCGGAAACTCAAACAATACATCAAAAGCTTCTAAACAGCAAAAAATAAACCGTAAACAGCAACTCTACACAGCAAGCTCCATCAACATCTTCAAGCAAAGTCTTCATCCACAAGCTTCCATCAAGCATCTACCTTCCAGGAGGAAAACTCTAACAGTAATCATCTTCAACAGCTTCAAGCAGCAGCAGTCACATGCACAGCTTCAACAACACAATCTTCAAACAATGACTTCCATCTTTAATCTTTCATGGCTTTTCTTCAAATAAATCTCTCCAGGATGAGGAACAATTAATAGGATGAATTGGGATGTTAAACAGTTAGTTGACCACCAAAGGTGGAAAACAGATTGTTAATAAAATGTAGAATGTTTCTCTCAAGAGTTCTATCTCTTAGATACTGTCACCAAGCCTTCCAAAGGAAGGGGGTGAGTATCCTAGAGAGACTCTGAATCATAGAGAGGGATGGAGGCAAACAAAGTCATCCATGTTTAAGAATCAAATTTCTACTCTAAGCTCTACCTAGCTCCTAGTTCCTGTGATCTTCAACAACTACAAGCAAGCTACAATTTTCATCAACTCTTGAACTTGTTCTTCAATCCTTGACTTTGTCTTTGTGTTCAATGCTTCACCATCCATGGTCTTCAAGCCAAGCCCAAACCCCAAGCAAGCCCAACAAGCCCAAATAACAAGCAATAACCCCAAAACGGGCACACCATACAATCAAACAATTACAAAAACATACTAAATATTAATATAACAGGGGAAATTCTAATACTTATTCTAAGGGATCTACTACACTTACCTATAATACCCCTATAGTCCCATCTTCTAATTCAACCTAAAAAGCCCAAAAAGAAATTGTTTTGTTGCACCTATGTTATGTTCAAAACCCTAATTATTCTAAGTTTTTTATTACACCATATCTATTTCAACATTTTTTTACTACCATTTTTATTCTAAAGTTTTATCACATTATCCTAAGGGAAACCCTAAAGTATATTAATATCTAAATTATCAAGATCGAAGATCAAACCCTATATCAATTTCTAAGGGGTCTAAACAATTCCTAACATGCAAGGGGTCAAGTTTAACCATCAATTGGGAAGGTCCTAATCAACAACCCTAAAACAGAACCAAATTACCTCTAGAAAATATACAAAAATTCCTAAGGGAACATGCGAGTGTTAGATACAATCTACCAAAAGATCTAAGCAAGAATCATCACCAATTGAGAGAACAAAATTCTACAAAACAGCGGTATCAAATATGCAAAGCAAACATCATGCAAAATACTCATCAGAATGTAAAATGCAAAAGAAATGAGAAAACAATCCACAAAAATCTAAGCAATATTATACAATATCCTGAAGATGTTAGAAACCTATGGTAAAAAAATTAAAACCAAAATCTAAAGTTAAGGTCACTTTCTAAAGGAAAACCTATAAAGTGTCCAGGGAACATTCAGATGGCGATGGCTCTAAAAAGAGGATTCAAAACTAAACTTAGATTCGTCTAGAATTTCCAATAAAATTTATGGGGAACCCTATGCATATCATCTAAAACATATCCAAAAATCAGCTCAAAATCATGAAGTATTAAAGAGAACAAAATTAAACAAAACAGATGAACAGTTATGTACACCAATGGATATTAGCACGAAAGAAAAATCATAACTAAATCAAAAAAAATCTAAAAAATGCAAACTCAGCGCCTAAAATTTCTTAAGATAATCAAGATCTGTAGAAAAAAATTTTATAATTTCTTGAACAATTTTACTATTTTTTACGTAATAAAAGCAAACAGGCCTCAAAACAGAAAAATAAAAAGAAAAAGGGAATGAAGAAAATCTCCAAATTAACAATCCTAAAATCATCCATAGGTGTTCATGATCCTAACCGCATGAGAATTTCTAATTATCTCATCCTAAATCCATGGGAAAGTGAAGGTTTACATACCTTGATCAGAGCTTCGAAACGGAGTATCTTCGGCTCTTTTCGTACTTCCGAAAGCTTCAAATTCGTTCAACAATATGCAAGGAAAGTGCTACAATCTTCGATTCGAACCGAAATCACCTTGAATGAAGAATCACCACTTGATTTTCTCTCTTGAAAATTGATATGCTCTCTTCCAATCCAACTCCAATCAATCACCAACCTTGCTTCAAATGAGTTTCTAAACATTTATAGAGATGATTGGAATATTCTAGAAATGAAGCCCAAGCCCAAAATAATAAAATCCATTTCCCTTGGAACTTTCTAGATTATTCATGTATCTTCCCTTGGAAATTTCTAGATTGTTCATGTATCTTCCCTTGGAAGTTTCCAACCAAAATAGCCTTCCAAATGCCTTGTTAAGTGGTTTGGATTAGTGACTTACATTTCAAGTAACCACTTTTACAAAGCAAGTCATGAAATTATTGCTCAATTCAAAAATGTGCCAATGCCATTGTCTTTAAAATGCATTTTACAATCAAATTGGTATGTCATATGGCTTGTTTGTGACCTCTAACCCAAAATTTGATTTTTTTTCACCACTTTATTTGACTTATTCCCCTTTTTTAGGCCATTTTTATCACTTTTTGATACAAGCCTTTTTAACATCTCATGACCTCTTTACTAGCCTTAAAACATCATTCTAAGCAAGTTTTATTTTGAAGATTTTTCCATTTGAAGCTTGGAAGTAGGAGATATGGCCTTATGCTTGAAATGACTTATAACCTCCAAATGCCCAAAATGCCCTTGGCTTGTCAAGATCATAAGTAGATCTCCACAAATCAGATTGAGGCATACCATACCTTTATAGAAAGCTAAGATTATGAGAAATAACTTTCATGTTGGCCAAAAATCCATTTGAAAACTCCTTATGGTGCAAAAGTTGCTGGGAAGTCAAGTAACTTTCACAGACAAATTTCAGATGCCTCTGATGACCTGTAACTTGCAAGAACCATAACTTGAGTTCTACAAATCTCCTTGATGCCTTCCACCACTCAAATTAAAGGTCTTGAGATACTCTACAAGTTCCATGTTGGCCAAAGATCCATTAGAGACTTGTATCTTGAATTATTCTGCTTGGAAGTTTGCCCTAAATCAGGGGATTTTACACTGAAACCCTAATTTAGAAACTTCTCTTCTTCTTGATTTCTTTTGATTTCTCTTTGGCACAACACCAAATACATATCCACATATCAAATGATGGATCCCCCATTCTTCAAACAGGCCTTGATGTCCCTTCAATTAAGTATTTGACCTAGGGTTGACCCAGATGAAACCCTAATTGACTGTCTTCAACTGTAGTTCTTGTAATCACATCAATGACTTGTCTCACTCTAAAAATGACCCTCTAGGTATTCCATGATGTCTATATACATTCCATTCCCTCAATTCATAGCCCACAATCTCTTTGATAGTCTTCAAACCCCCTCAAGCTAGGAGAAAAAACCCACTGATTGGTCCACTAACTTCTCAAGCTTCAATTCCTTTCTGATGACTTGCATAGGCTTAAATTTTGAATAAGAACCTCTTGATAGGCTCATAGAGATAATAATGGCACTCGGTCCCTTGTTGGATGGCTTGCCCATGCTATGCAGATGAATGAATTATGTACATGACCTAATATGACCTAATATGACCTAATATGCAAATGCTAAAGCTATGAAACATAAAATCAGGTGAAATAAGTTGGTCAAATTTTGGGGTGCAACAGCTGCCCCTATTCAAATGATTTGGACCCGACTGGGTGAAACGCCCGGAGCCTTCAGACAATCGAGGTACGAAACGGTTGAATACCAATAAACCCTGAAATTTGCCAATTGCAAAACAACTAAACCACTACTTGGGGAATTTTTTTTTTATTGATCCGACTTCATCATTATTCTGTCAATACTGGAACAATCCTTAGTGGCTTCACCGGAAGAAGACTTTTGTAAGAATGCAGCTCTATCTTGTCATGGGACACATACTATGCTCCCTACAAGGAAATCATCCGCCTATCCGAAACGGGAACACACCTCTTGCTTATGTCACACAAACTCTTCATCTGCCTATCCGAAACGGGAACACACCTTTGTGTATAACTACAAAGAAATCGTCATATGCCTATCTGACACGGGAACACACCTTTGTCCACTTTACTGAAAATCCTAATCTGCCCATTACATAGAAAAACCTTCATCTGCCCATCACACAGGAACGTCTTCGTCTGCCCATCACACAGGAACGTCTTTGTCTGCCCATCACACAGGAACTCTGAATTCTGCCCATCACACAGGAATTCAGACTTCTGCCCATCACACAGGAATGTCTTCATCTGCCCATCACACAGGAACTTTGACTTCTGCCCATCACACAGGAATGTCTTCGTCTGCCCATCACACAGGAACTTTGACTTCTGCCCATCACACAGGAATGTTGACTTCTGCCCATCACACAGGAATGTCTTCTTCTCGGACATAGCTTCTTTGCCTATTCTTTGCAGTAACTAACTCCGCTGGGGGATATTCCGAGAATAACTGTCAAACACTCGCGTCAATAACAAGTGACCACCTCTGAATTTTGATTTCGTGAAAACCTCGTGCCAATGCACAACAATCTTGAAAAAACATCCAGCTGGCCGGGTACAACAATGCCTCAATTGGCAACTCTGTGGGGAACAATAAACTGAACTACATCACACGTCTCCGGGCGAGACCTTGATTGTCTAGTACCATCTGATCTTTAGAACTCCATACTCCTATTGAGAAAATACCTGAAAGCAAAGAGTCAATCAACCTGATCTATGCTTCAAAATGTGTATGTTTGATAATGGCGTAATGCTCCATACAATATGGAAATGCTACGCGTTTTATTTGGTGGATGCAAATATGACACTATATGTCGATGCAAATGCAGGTTCAAGCTGCTGGGGATAAGCTCTGACGAGCTTGCTTCACCAATCCTTGCTGTTGAGGACAAATAACACCATGTTGGGGAGTGAACGGGTATCACGAAGTATTCTGGCAAAATAAATGCCAGGACATACAACCAACTCTGCTGGGGAGAGATCTGAACTTTAATTTCCATTGGGAGGAAAGGAAATTCTTGCTGAATAGAGAGAACTCCGCTGGGGAGTGAACGGGTATCACGAAGTATTCTGGAAAAATAAATGCCAGGACATACAACCAACTCTGCTGGGGAGAGATCTGAACTTTAATTTCCACTGGGAGGAAAGAAAATTCTTGCTGAATAGAGAGAACTCCGCTGGGGGGAAGAAACGACTCTCTTGGAGACAAAACTGGCTCCGCTGGGGGGAGAATAAAGGATCCTACCGGGAAGGAAACCTCTGCTGGAGAGAGTAGACGACCCTACTGGGGATAATTGATCTTCCTTGAGGAATGTACACTGTCTGAGCACAGCCTGCCAACCTGGAATCACTACTCTGAGGCTAAACAACTTTGCTCGGGATAGAGAGTCCTTGTGGAGGAAATCATACTGTCTGAATACAAATCACAATCTTGAGATTATCAACTCTTGTTGGAAATAACTGACCCTGCGGGGGAAAAAGAAAAACCATCTTTCTGAACCAATTTTGACTTGGTCATCCATCTTGAGAACCTTCTCAACTGGGGATTGCATCTACACATGCTCAATTTTGTGGGGATTACCACCTTGCCGGAGACATCTCTATTAAGATACTCTTCTGGGGAATTAATCTTGTCCTTCAATAAAGGGGAGCGTCATTTCCACTTCCGGGAACACGACCTGCGTGGGGATTTACATCAACTGTAATCACATCTTTCATCCAATGCCCTGGCTAGGCCATAGTAATTCTCTTTCGATTGCTTCAAACAGGCAAGGACCCTGCAAAACAGCACAAACGCGACAAAACAAGTCCATACAACCGAATCTATTCGGGTTAGCATTCGTGACATTATTTCAGTCAATTCAAAGTTTTAGCAATTATTGGCAAGGGCCAACACCGTTATGTACATGCTAGTTTTGTCAAAACAATCGGCGTTTTTTCACATACAAAACAATAAAGAACAAATATCGAGTACTGAATAACATGTTTTATTGATAGGGCCTCTAAATAGGCGGAGTTTTGTACACTGGATGTAACTCCTGAAAAGAGGTAGCTACGCACAAACAAGTACACCAGTATGCACAGGAAGCATAAATACTAACACAAATATGTACACATGTCGGCAACGGGATGCAGACAAACACCATGAGCTGATCCTCCTATGACTCGCCTGACTCTGGCGCTTTCCCGGTATTCAACTTTCCAAAGAGGTTGTATCTGATAAACGAATCCTCAAGTATTCTCCGGCACCAATGTGCAATGCAGTATCAAATTCGGACCGCAGTCATTTGCTTTTCAAATCCCTAACTTTTGCGTGAACTGCCCTTTACGGGTTTTCAATTCACCGGGATACCCTTTTTTGCCGAAGCCGCCCAGTGTAGGTTTTCGACTTCGCGGGTGTACATTTTTTCAATTTTATCCCTAACTTTTTCCCGAACCTTTTATTCTGTTTTTGGTTCGCCAGGATGCCCCATTTTTGCCTGGACTCTCCTTTTTTGTCCAGCGGGTCAATTTCAAGCAAAGTATTTTTTAACTGCGTCCGAATTCACAGGCGATGTAAAGTCCTCACCGTCCATGGTGGACAACAACAAAGCTCCTCCTGAAAAGACTTTTCTGACAACGTATGGCCCTTCGTAGTTGGGGGTCCACTTGCCCCTGTGATCTGCCTGTGGCGGGAGAATCCTCTTTAGCACAAGGTCGCCCGTCTGAAAGCTCCGAGGATGTACCTTTTTATCATACGCTTTCTTCATTCGGCTCCGGTACAACCGACCATATGCTAGAGAAGCTAACCTCTTCTCATCCATTAAACTCAGCTGGTTCAACCTGTCTTTCACCCATTCTGCCTCGTCTAGTTGGACATCTCGTAATACCCTTAGGGAAGGAATCTCAACTTCCAATGGTAACACTGCTTCCATTCCATATACCAATGAGAACGGGGTTGCCCCGGTTGATGTGCGTACCGTCGTACGATAACCGTGCAAAGCAAAAGGTAGCATCTCATGCCAGTCCTTATAGGTCACCACCATCTTCTGAACAATCTTCTTTATGTTCTTATTGGCCGCCTCAACAGCGCCATTCATCTTGGGTCGATAAGGGGAGGAGTTGTGATGCTCGATCTTAAAACTCTGACACAGCTCCTTCATCACTCTGTTATTTAAGTTCGAACCGTTATCGGTAATTATCCGCTCGGGGATTCCATATCTGCAAATGATATCTCGCTTGATAAACCTGGCTACCACCTGCTTGGTCACATTTGCATAGGATGCCGCTTCCACCCATTTGGTAAAATAATCGATTGCTACCAAAATGAAACGGTGTCCGTTAGATGCCGTCGGCTCGATCTTTCCAATCATGTCGATTCCCCACATTGAGAATGGCCACAGTGACGACATCACGTTCAGAGGACTCGGAGGCACATGGATCTTACCTGCATAGATCTGGCACTTATGACACTTCTTCACAAACTTGAAACAATCGGTTTCCATAGTTAGCCAATAATAACCTGCCCGCAGCAGCTTCCTCGTCATGGCATGCCCACCGGCATGCGTACCAAATGTACCCTCGTGTATTTCCTCCATGAGCAACTTCGCCTCTTTCTCGTCTACACAACGTAGTAGCACCAAGTCATGATTTCTCTTGTATAGGACACCGTCCGGATTCAGATAGAAATTACCCGCCAATCTCCTGAGAGTCTTCTGATCGTGACTGGATGCCCCAGCCAGATATTCTTTGTTTTTCAGGAAATTATGGATGTCAAAATACCAGGGTTTATCATCAGAGGCTTCGTCAATGGCAAATACGAAGGCGGGTCTGTCAAGCCGAGAGATAACAGTTCTGGGAGCCTCATTCCAGAAGTTGACTTTATACATGGAAGGCAATGTGGCAAGAGCGTCAGTCATCTGATTCTCTGCTCGCGGTACATGATGCAACTCAACCTTGTCAAAGAAGGGCAGCAATCTCCTCGCGTAATTCATGTACGGTATCAAATTGGGCTGACGTGTCTCCCATTCTCCTTTTATTTGATTCACCACCAGAGCTGAGTCTCCATATACATACAGATTTTTGATTCGCAAATCAATGACTTCTTCAAGCCCCATGATACAAGCTTCATATTCGGCTTCATTATTGGTAACTGGAAAGGTCAATCGAGCAGTGAATGGTATGTGCGACCCATGTGGAGTAGTGATGATTGCCCCTATTCCGCTACCATAGGAGTTTACAGCTCCGTCAAAGATCAACTTCCATTTGGAACCCAATTCTGGTCCTTCGTCCGGCAACGGTTCTTCACAATCTTTCATCTTTAGGTACATGATATCCTCGTCAGGAAAATCAAACCTCATCGATTGGTAGTCCTCAATAGGCTGCTCTGCCAAATACTCAGATAATACACTCCCCTTTATAGCCTTCTGTGAGACATACTGGATGTCGTATTCGGTCAAAACCATCTGCCAACGGGCAATTCTCCCCGATAATGCCTGCTTTTCAAATACGTATTTGATAGGATCCATCTTCAAGATGAGCATGGTTGTATGGTTCAGCATGTATTGCCTCAAACGCTTGGCGGCCCAGGCTAGCGCGCAACAAGTTTTTTCGAGCATTGAGTATCGAGATTCACATTCAGTAAACTTCTTACTCAGGTAGTATATCGCATGCTCTTTTCTTCCTGTCTCGTCGTATTGACCGAGAACACAACCCATACTTCCCTAAAGAACCGTCAAATACATAATCAAGGGTCTCCCTGCCACTGGAGGTATCAAAATAGGAGGCTCCTGCAAATACTGTTTTATTTTATCGAACGCCTTTTGACAATTTTCATTCCATGTTACAGCCTGGTCTTTTTTCAACAGCTTGAATAACGGCTCACACGTAGCTGTCAGGTGAGATATGAACCTGGCAATGTAGTTCAGTCTCCCTAAAAATCCTCGTACTTCTTTTTCTGTTTTAGGCGCTGGCATCTCTTGTATTGCTTTGATCTTTGCAGGATCCACCTCTATTCCTTTTTCACTCACGATAAACCCCAGCAGTTTACCCGATCTCACCCCGAAGGTGCATTTATTAGGGTTCAGTCTCAACCTGAACTTCCTAAGCCTCTTGAATATCTTCAGCAGATTTACCAAATGTTCTTCCTCCGTCTGGGATTTGGCAATCATATCATCTACATATACTTCAATCTCTTTAAGCATCATGTCATGAAAGAGAGTAGTCATCGCTATTTGATATGTTGCCCCAGCATTTTTCAGTCCGAAGGGCATCATTTTGTAACAAAATGTTCCCCACGGTGTTATGAAAGTGGTCTTCTCCATGTCTTCGGGTGCCATCTTGATCTGATTATATCCCGAGAATCCATCCATAAAAGAAAAGACAGAGAACTGAGCAGTATTGTCAACCAACACATCGATGTGAGGAAGTGGAAAATCGTCTTTTGGGCTCAATTTATTCAAATCACGGTAATCTACGCACATTCTCACTTTACCGTCTTTCTTTGGCACTGGTACAATGTTTGCGACCCAAGTGGGATATTTCGTAACAGCCAGGAACCCTGCGTCCCACTGCTTTTGGACCTCCTCCTTAATTTTCACTGCCATATCAGGCCTAGTTCTGCGAAGCTTCTGCTTAACCGGTGGGCATTCTTCTTTTAGTGGCAAACGGTGCACAACCATATCCGTGTCCAATCCGGGCATGTCTTCGTACGACCAAGCGAATACATCACTGTACTCTCTGAGCATCTCAACCAATCTTCGCTTGACGTCGCTCTGCAGCGCGACTCCTATACGGATGTTCCTTTCAACCCTTTCCGACCCCAGGTTAATAATTTCAATGACCTCCTCATGAGGCAGAATGATTCGTTCCTCTTGTTTTAACAACCAGGTCAATTCTTCTGGAACTTCGCCATCTTCGACAACCTCCTCTTCGGCCTGAAATACCGGGTGCTCAAAGTCGAAATGAGTCATAGGCGGTTCGATGGTGTCATCTGAAAACGTTATCCTGCAAAAGAAATGGTTAAATGCTTCAAAATGTGCATAAAGCGAGTAACCACATTGCCATTTTATTGTAAAACAAAAACAAGAAAGACAGAGAGCACAATATTTGCATGCAACAAAAAACGCCTTTTTATTTAATGATCTAAACATCACAATGTACATAAAAGAGTAACCCTAAGCAAAGTCACGATGCCCCGGGAAGGACACCGAATTATTCAACAATTGAAAAACAAAGAAATTACTGTTTTGTAGTCACGGGAACAAATTCCTGAATTGACCAGTTGCATAGCCCTTGCCCCAGCACGCTTGGCTGGATCCAAGCATCCATGTCACAGTCACTATCCCCCTCCTCTGAATCGGAGACAGCATTGATGGCTTCAAAACAAACCCCACTGGACGTGATCGTCACTGGTCCTTTGAATTTTGGTGCCCCTGCAATGGACGCTGATGATGACGGCTGATAACCCAGTCCGAACCTATCCAGCTTCACAGGTATGTCTAGTACACGGCCCCAACCCTTCGTCTCTCCTGCTTGCACTAAAGCCTGCGCTTCTTTGTACGAGGATATGGCCACTTCCGGCGCTTTACTGACGACTAGAGCTTTATCCTTGATTTTCAAACTTTCAAACCCCTGGCAGGGCGTCTCATGAATTTCACCATCAACCTCGATGTATTTGAATGAGGACAAGTGACTCACCAAGATATCCTCCTCTCCACAGACGGTAACGACACTGTCACCCACCATATACTTCAATTTCTGGTGCAAAGTAGAGGTAACTGCCCCAGCACCATGTATCCACGGGCGTCCTAATAAGCAACTGTACGCGGGGTGAATGTCCATAATGTAAAACTCCATTTCAAACACCTCTGGTCCCACTTGCAAGGGTAACGTTATCGATCCAAACACCGATCTTCGGGTGCCGTCAAATGCCCGAACCACCAAATCACTCGGTGTACAGATGATTCCCCGGATGTCTAGCTTCATCATGGCCTTTTTGGGAAGTACATTCAAAGAAGATCCTGTATCTACCAATACGTGGGACATAACTGTGCCCCGACATTCAACAGAAACATGCAGCGCCATGTTGTGTTCTCTCCCCCTTGGGGTCAAATCAAAATCAGTGAATCCCAAATTGTGACCGGCGTTCACATGGGCCAGTACCCCTTCCAACTGGTTGCCAGACACATCCTGAGGTACGAATGAAGTATCCAAAATCTTCAACAATGCATTCCGATGTGCTTCGGAGAATAACAACAATGATAGTATGGATATCTTCGATGGTGTTTGTTGCAAGTGCTCGACAATCTTGTAGTCGCTTTTTCTAATTAGGCGCATAAACTCCTCTACGTCCTTCAGTGACGTTTCCTTCTCATTCCTCTGTACAGGTATACCCTCGTTCACTTTTTCTTTTCCTCGAGCCAAACGCTGAGCTTCTACCTCTGGTGACCCAAAGATCCTTCCACTTCGAGTCATCCCACCAGTTCCAACAACGTTGTCAACAACTTCAGCTGGTTGCTTATTCAATTCTATCTTCTCGCCATTGCAGTAGGCTTCCAACCCGTAGGTCCAGGGTACGGCTTTAGTATTTTCATACGGGACAGGCCCCGCTTTTGTGATGGTGATCGTTGGCCGCCTGGCTGGCGCCGTTATAGTAATCGTCTTTCGTGGGATAGTCACCATCGCTACATCATTAGCCTCATCCATCATAACCTCCGGAGGTTTCTCAACGGCTGTGCTGTCAAACTGTAATCTACCCTCGTCCATCAAAGCCTGAATACCTCTTTTCAACTCAATGCAGCCCCCATCTTGAGCCCAGCAATCCAGACAATACTCATCACAGCCCGGATGAACACCTCCTCTCAACAATCTGCTTTTAACCTCGCACAGTGGAGTCTTGAGCTCATCGACACTCAATACCAAATTCAGCTCTTCCTCTGTCAACACAACATTTGCCCCATGGTTAGGCATAGGTGAATTCAAGATATTTGGGCCAGCTTGCCCGAAGTTGATGGCTTTGCTATCTAGCAGATCTTGTACCACATGCTTGAAGGCATGACACGTCTCTATGTCGTGGCCAGGAGCTCCGGAGTGAAACTCGCATTTCTTATTCGTATCAAAGCCAAATGGAGGGGTACCCGTCATTGGCGCCATGGTCCTCTTTTCTACTAAATTCAAACCCAGCAATGTTTGAAGCAATTCCGCACATGTATAAGGAGGTACATCAAAAACCCTCTTTGGCCTCGTGTTAGGAAATCTCCTTTGACCCTGGTTAGGTCTCTGCTCCTGCTGTTGTTGCTGTGGTTGTTGTTGCGGCGGTATCTGCTGTAACGGTACTGATTGCTGAGGGAATGGAATTGTGACACTTGCCACTTGTTGCGGATGATTGTACTGATTACGTCCTCTACCTCGGCCTCGGCCTCGGCCTCCGAATACTGCACTCGTGTCACCCTGACGGCGACCACCATAACCTTTTCTGTTATTTCCCGATGAAGTGGATTCCTCAACGCGAAATATGCCCACTTTAATATTACTTTCGATTTTCTCACCCATCAAGACTAGGTCCGAGAAACTACCCAAGGAAGTATGGAACAGCTTATCATAAAACACACCAGTAAATGTCCCTACAAACATATCATTCATCTCTTTGTCATCTAGCGGAGGATGAACTCGTGCGGCCATATCGCGCCATCTCTGTGCGTATTCCTTGAAGCTTTCATCTTTCTTTTGGGACAAACCCTGTAACTGGATCCGATTCGGGGCCAAGTCACTATTGTATTTATAATGCGCCACAAATGCGTCGGCCAACTGTTTCCAAGTCTTTATCTGGGTAGGCTCTAACCCCATGTACCATTCAAGAGAAGGACCAGACAAACTGTCCTGAAAGAAATGCATCAGCATTCTTTCGTCATTCGAATAAGCCGACATTCTTCTATAGTACGACCGCACATGAACCTTGGGGCAAGTATCTCCCTTGTACTTGTCAAAAGTTGGAGCCTTAAATTTCAAATGTACCCTCAGACCGGGTACCAGTCCCATCGTGGTCATGTCCAAACCAGAAGCACTTTGATTCACAACACCTTTCATCTGCTCCTCGAGCATCTTAATTCGCTGCGTGTTGTCTACAGGACCGACAAAACCTCTACCAGAGAATGCATCTTCCTGCTGATCTTCGTTCCAGTTGACATTTTCATTGCCAAAGCCATCATACCCTTGATTGCGGCCAAATACATTCTGATTCATCATTGGTCCTTGACCTCTAATTCCGTATCCCTGATTGATACCAGCCGGTCCATACCCATTATTAACGAATCCAGTGCTGTTACCATTATTAGCCATTCCTCCATAACCTTGGTTAACCATACCAGCACCGTCGTATCTAAAGCCAAACCTGCCATCCTGACCACCATAGCCAAAGCCTTGCTCATTGTATCCGAAACCCGCGTTTCCGAAACCATTATCTCCGTTATTATTGACGCCCCCCAGATTGGCATCCTTGAGTCCAACATTATTAACAACAACTTCATTTCCAACTCCATTGTTACCATTTCCGGTGCCAGCCCCGTTGTTCGCATTCGCGCCCGACACATTTACCATAGGAGGGTTCACTACAGGCTGAGGAGTATGCACACTGCCTCCATGAATAGTCTCAACTTGTACAGAGTGGTGGTCCTCGTTACCACCTCCATTTGCCTTTGCCAATAGCGGCAACACCAGAGTCTGCAGGTTTTCCTGCCCCTTCATAACTGTTTCCATAGTCTGCATGAACTGCGTGAGCCTCTCCCGCATCTCCTGCATCTCTTGCTGTACTTGATCCATAATCTTCTTACAGTTTGTGCGAGTGGGATACCGATGAGGACGTTGACTTGCAATTCTGTAAACCTGTCGAGATGCAGGAGATGAGATACAGTTTCAATAATTAGCTGATAAATGCAATATGTATGCACATGCAATGCAATATGTGTCTATGCGTTAGGGCGTATTATTTCCCCAACTCTAGTGCCATGTGCTCTGTATGGTGTCGTGCCGTGACAGTGCGGTGATAATTGGCTGATAATCATTCACAGAAGACGAAACAACTTGTATATAGTTGATCGGGCAAAGTTATACATCAATGTGAGGTAGTACAATAGAAGGCATGACCCCAACCAACAGGCCTGGTGATGGTCAGCTCAAAACAACAATATACAAATCAAGTCAAGTAGGTTCGTAGCCCTTGTACTCCTTCAATAGCCTTTTGGTCTTTGGATGGTCCGGCTGAGCAAGCAATCCTTCAATCAGTGCGTCACCCCGCCTGATCACACGCTTCAAATCCTCGATAGATTCTTCCCATTCACCGTCCCCAAAGCAATCATCAACCTTTCTCTTCTGGGAACGAGCTTCTTTCTTGCGTTTGGCTACCTCATTCAATGCGTCCTGAAGAGCCCATCTAGCCATAACTTTCTCTTCGTACTTGAGCTTGCTAGTCTTCAGCTGGTGTTCCAAGTCAGAAATCTGCTGCTTTAGTTTGTCCTCCCTTTCCTTGTTATTGGTCAGCGTGGCATTCCACGTTTTGCTGAAGGAAGAGATTTCTCGATAAGCTACGTCTAGTTTCGTTTTCTTTGATTCAAGCATATCATGTGAACTCTTGAAATCCTTTCCCAGACGCTCCTGTTTCTGTTTTTCTTCAACCATCTTAGCATTCAACGAAGCTACTGTTTCAGTCTGTTGTTGGAGAGAGTATGCAGCTTCATTCTTCTCTCTTCTAAGCTGAGCCAGTTCTTTCTCTAATTCTTCATTAGCCAACAGCAAGGCTTCCTTCTCTTTTACAACTTGCTCATATACTTCCATGGTAACGGTGGTTGGTTCCTCTACTGGAATAGGAACATGGACTGGTACAACTGGAAACGACATTAGCAACTGTTTTTCCCTTTCTTGTACCCAGGCTTTGTACGGTGCGTAAGCTTGACTGTCGTTCTTGCCCAATAGTGGTTTCCCTCTCCTGTTGATGCGTATCTAAGCGTGCTGAAGTTGGGCTAATAATTCTCCGTTCACATCACCAGTGAAGTACAGAGATTCCTGTACTTCTTCCTCCCTAGGTGGATCCTTCAATGCATATCTAGATTGGCGAACAAACAGAGATGGATTATAATTGATGCATCCCTTCCTTCCTATCAAAGGCACGTTTGGATATCCAGAGCAACTGAAAATCACCTCAGACTCTAGCAAATCCCTGTCAAACCAATCAATGTTTTCAGAAGAGAGTCTCATCAGGCGCTTTGGCCAGTCAGCTGTATCTGCAACCTCCACCAAAGGTTTTTTCTTAGGAAGGTGGCTCTCAAACCACATGCTCAGCAATGGCACACAAAAGTGAACACTCTTCCCTCTCCTCTTTTCATTCTTGTAATGCAACGAATGGTAGAAATCCCCGAGCTATGTGGGTACAGGGTTGCCAGCGGCAAACAAATGAAAGGCGTCAAAGTCCACAAAATCTGGGATGTTGGGAATCAATACTATCCCATAGATGCACAGAGCCAACACAGCATTAAAGACTATCCAGCATCCACTCTTGGCGTATTCCTGGGCTTTACCAATCAGGAACTGGAGGGAGAAGCCTGGAACCCCGCGCGAAGAAGTCACCAATAGCTCAGAAGCGTCCAAGTGTAAAGCCTTTGCTAACTCTTCCAACCTAGGCTTAGCGTAAAAGTGAATGAAAGGAACCTTATTCTGCACGGGCAGCTCAACAAACTCTGCGTACTCTTCCAAGGTGGGCCCCAAAATAAAGTCCTTGAAAGTGAAGCATCTAAAGGCAGGGTCATAAAATTGCATCAATGTATACAGCCCATCCAACTCAACCTCAGTTGGTATACGAACCAACCTCAACAGTCTTCCGTAACTCATCCTGAAGCTTCTCTGGACATCCTCTTCAGCAAGGGAAATCAAACCAATCAGGGGAATAACATCAGGGGTTGGTAATTTGTATGCAACTGTCCTTCTCAAGCTAGCCATGATCAATAATCAGAAATCCGGACGCTAGAATCAGGGAAAATGCAAATGCACCTGCAGCACAGACACACGTTAATGAAATGCACATGATAATGGTTATGCAACAATGCAATGCAAATAGATGCAACAAGGGAACCAGGTGCCATGGCTAAGAAGCCCAAACCACATCATAAGTCTCAAACAGCCCATCCAGAAATCCTCAACTCTGGTCTTAGACAGACCCAATACGAAGCTCCAATCCCGGTCTCTGATAGACCCCTCAACTGTCCATAAATATCCTGAATCTCAAATCAAGAAACAAACCGGTATCTGGAGGTCTAGTTACCTGCATAGTCCCAAAACCCTCTCACGGGTAGGTGTCCTAATAACTGACAATGGTATGGCATCCTATGCGGTCGTCGGCGTCACAGACTTTCAGGGTTGATGATACGATTCCCAGAAGGAGTGGCATCATCAAATCCTGAAGAGGCCTCACTTAGCCAACTTCCAATTGATCGGTTTCCAGAGTCGACAATTCAACTAACCAGCAACCCACGCCACCCAAAGGGTGGGACAGGAGGTCAACCAGAGGAACCTCGTCTGAGTGAGAATTTTGCGGGACACCAAGACCTGCAAAGCAAGTGGGCGCGCGCTACTTTCCACTCTAATTCTAAGTACACTCAAGCCCAGGTCCGGCTTATCTCTCAATAATAGAACACCCGTCACAACCCCCAATAACAACAATAATCAATAATATAGTGCTGAAGGTAAATGACATAAATGTAAATCCATACAAATTCCTCGACGGGAAAACAAACGTTAGGATTGACTCGCTTAAGGGACGTTGGATCCCAAATGCATAAGGAACTATCGCAGTCCTTAGCAGCCAGGGGACGTTGGATCCCCAGCAGAGTCGCCAGCTGTCGCTACTGCGAAAATCGGCGCCGGCTGAACAGAAGAGTCGCCACCGCGCGTTATTTATCCCTAAGAGGGGAAAGGAAACGCTCGAGGTAAACCTACCGCAAAACAGGGAAAGGAATGGTCATCGCAACCAAAACCTGGATTCGGGAGTCGGTTACGCAAGGGGAAGGTATTAGCACCCCTCACGTCCGTCGTACTCGACGGGATCCACGCTTGTTTTCTTGTACGGATTATTATTCTATCTATTCTACAGGTCTGGGGTTAAAAGAAAATAAAATGACTCGGCAAAGTATCGCACTTTATGCCTACGTATTCCCGTCTGGAACGAGAAATCAGAGTCAACGTAGTTTGCCTACCTACGGGAAAGGAGGGGAAGGTTGCTCGCTAGGATATCGCATCCTATGCCTACGTACTTCCATACAACATGAAAGATCAGAGCAAACGTAGTTCGGGCCACGTACGACACAAGTCTGTCTTGATTGTTTTTATCCTTCTGAAAAAGGTTTTCTCCTGATTATGGGTCCAAGCGGACAAAAATGATGTTTTTGATTGGTTTACAGTCTTTTACGCAAGAACTGTTTTTTATGGTGTTTGAAATGTTTATTGTGTTTTCCTGATTGTTTTGAGAAAGAAGAGAAACAACAACTCTAAAACCTATGGTTGAAAAAAGGGAATCAAAATCTAACCTAATGTTGTCATGCATGGATAAGAACCTAATGTCTGTCATATTTCTCTCTTGCGTAGAGAGAAATAGAGATCCTAAGGGGATAAACGGAAAAACAACAGCATATATACAGTAAAGCAGTAAAATGCATGAATGCAGCAGTACAAGCTAGGCAAGGGAGTCCTGCTATTCCTCGAACCTTGAAAACAACAAGCAAAAGCGAACAAAATTCACTTTCAACCTAACAGATTAATTGGCAAACAATACAGTCCCGGAAACTCAAACAATACATCAAAAGCTTCTAAACAGCAAAAAATAAACCGTAAACAGCAACTCTACACAGCAAGCTCCATCAACATCTTAAAGCAAAGTCTTCATCCACAAGCTTCCATCAAGCATCTATCTTCCAGGAGGAAAACTCTAACAGTAATCATCTTCAACAGCTTCAAGCAGCAGGGCTTCAAACAGCAGCAGTCACATGCACAGCTTCAACAGCACAATCTACAAACAATGACTTCCATCTTTAATCTTTCATGGCTTTTCTTCAAATCAATCTCTCCAGGATGAGGAACAATTAATAGGATGAATTGGGATGTTAAACAGTTAGTTGACCACCAAAGGTGGCAAACAGACTGTTAACAAAATGTAGAATGTTTCTCTCTAGAGTTCTATCTCTTAAATACTGTCACCAAGCCTTCCAAAGGAAGGGGGTGAGTATCCTAGAGATACTCTGAATCATAGAGAGGGATGGAGGCAAACAAAGCCATCCATGTTTAAGAATCAAATTTCTACTCTAAGCTCTACCTAGTGTAAGAGCACAGATTGTGTCTTAGTTATATCTCTATGTTTTGATGATAACACTTATAAATTTTGTATTCAAGAATTATATACTCTAAAAGTGTTCTAGATTGTTTGCTACAGGCACTAAAGAAAATTATCTTAAGAAAGCAAAATTGGATCTGAACATTGTTTTTATGAAAGGCTTCATAAGTTCAAGAGCATCTTAAGTGAAGATCTGAACACTGCTCCCAGAAGAATATGACTACTGTCTCTTGAAGATTCTGAAGAAGGAGCCTCTAACGCATAGAAGACTCTGCTCTGAGACATTTACACGCTCAAGCACACAAGCTGCACATACTCTGTTTCAGCTCAATCTGAAGAACATTCAAGACTCTGAAGATCCAGATGATCCTTGGTCTGGAGACTCTGAAGATTCAGATTCTAATGTTGAAAGCTGAACTTACTTTGAATAAGATTTAAATATGTACGTTGGTTTTTCTCAACAGCTCTTTCCTATTTTGTGCTAGACACAAGGACACAGACAAAAAGGTTTTATCTGTGCATTCCATTCTGAGGAAAGTTTTATCTGTGCATTCCATTCACAGGAACCTTTTTATCTGTGCATTCCATTCACAGGAACCATGGATGGTAACACTTATACCTAGCTCCTAGTTCCTGTGATCTTCAACAGCTACAAGCAAGCTACAATTTTCATCAACTCTTGAACTTGTTCTTCAATCCTTGACTTTGTCTTTGTCTTCAATGCTTCACCATCCATGGTATTCAAGCCAAGCCCAAACCCCAAGCAAGCCCAACAAGCCCAAATAACAAGCAATAACCCCAAAATGGGCACACCATACAATCAAACAATTACAAAAATATACTAAATATTAATATAATAGGGGAAATTCTAATACTTATTCTAAGGGATCTACTACACTTACCTATAATACCCCTATAGTCCCATCTTCTAATTCAACCTAAAAAGCCCAAAAAGAAATTGTTTTGTTGCACCTATGTTATGTTCAAAACCCTAATTATTCTAAGTTTTTTATTACACCATATCTATTTCAACATTTTTTTACTACCATTTTTATTCTAAAGTTTTATCACATTATCCTAAGGGAAACCCTAAAGTATATTAATATCTATATTATCAAGATCGAAGATCAAAACCTATATCAATTTCTAAGGGGTCTAAACAATTCCTAACATGCAAGGGGTCAAGTTTAACCATCAATTGGGAAGGTCCTAATCAACAACCCTAAAACAGAACAAAATTACCTCTAGAAAATATACAAAAATTCCTAAGGGAACATGCGAGTGTTAGCTACAATCTACCAAAAGATCTAAGCAAAATTCATCACCAATTGAGAGAACAAAATTCTACAAAACAGCGGTATCAAATATGCAAAGCAAACATCATGCAAAATACTCATCAGAATGTAAAATGCAAAATAAATAAGAAAACAATCCACAAAAATCTAAGAAAAATTATACAATATCCTGAAGATGTAAGCAACCTATGGTAAAAAAATTAAAACCAAAATCTAAAGTTAAGGTCACTTTCTAAAGGAAAACCTATAAAGTGTCCAGGGAACATTCAGATGGCGATGGCTCTAAAAAGCGGATTCAAAACTAAACTTAGAATCGTCTAGAAATTCCAATAAAATTTCTGGGGAACCCAATGCATATCATCTAAAACATATCCAAAAATCAGATCAAAATCATGAAGCATTAAAGAGAACAAAATTAAACAAAACAGATGAACAGTTATGTACACCAATGGATATTAGCACGAAAGAAAAATCATAACTAAATCAAAAAAAATCTAAAAAATGCAAACTCAGCGCCTAAAATTTCTTAATATAATCAAGATCTGTAGAAAAACATTTCATAATTTTTTGAACATTTTTACTATTTTTGACGTAATAAAAGCAAACAGGCCTCAAAACAGAAAAATAAAAAGAAAAAGGGAATGAAGAAAATCTCCAAATTAACAATCCTAAAATCATCCATAGGTGTTCATGATCCTAACCGCATGAGAATTTCTAATTATCTCATCCTAAATCCATGGGAAAGTGAAGGTTTACATACCTTGATCGGAGTTTCGAAATGGAGTATCTTCGGCTCTTTTCGTACTTCCGAAAGCTTCAAATTCGTTCAACAATATGCAAGGAAAGTGCTACAATCTTCAATTCGAACCGAAATCACCTTGAATGAAGAATCACCACTTGATTTGCTCTCTTGAAAATTGATATGCTCTCTTTCAATCCAACTCCAATCAATCACCAACCTTGCTTCAAATGAGTTTCTAAACATTTATAGAGATGATTGGAATATTCTAGAAATGAAGCCCAAGCCCAAAATAATAAAATCCATTTCCCTTGGAACTTTCTAGATTATTCATGTATCTTCCCTTGGAAATTTCTAGATTGTTCATGTATCTTCCCTTGGAAGTTTCCAACCAAAATAGCCTTCCAAATGCCTTGTTAAGTGGTTTGGATTAGTGACTTACATTTCAAGTAACCACTTTTACAAAGCAAGTCATGAAATTATTGCTCAATTCAAAAATGTGCCAATGCCATTGTATTTAAAATGCATTTTACAATCAAATTGGTATGTCATATGGCTTGTTTGTGACCTCTAACCCAAAATTTGATTTTTTTTCCACCACTTTATTTGACTTATTCCCCTTTTTTAGGCCATTTTTATCACTTTTTGATACAAGCCTTTTTAACATCTCATGACCTCTCTAATAGCCTTAAAACATCATTCTAAGCAAGTTTGATGTTGAAGATTTTTCCATTTGAAGCTTGGAAGCAGGAGATATGGCCTTATGCTTGAAATGACTTATAACCTCCAAATGCCCAAAATGCCATTGGCTTGTCAAGATCATAAGTAGAGCTCCACAAATCAGATTGAGGCATACCATACCTTTATATAAAGCTAAGATTATGAGGAATAACTTTCATGTTGGCCAAAAATCCATTTGAAAATTCCTTATGGTGCAAAAGTTACTGGGAAGTCAAGTAACTTTCACAGACAAATTTCAGATGCCTCTGATGACCTGTAACTTGCAAGAACCATAACTTGAGTTCTACAAATCTCCTTGATGCCTTCCACCACTCAAATTAAAGGTCTTAAGATACTATATAAGTTCTATGTTGGCCAAAGATCCATTAGAGACTTGTATCTTGAATTATTCTGCTTGGAAGTTTGCCCTAAATTAGGGGATTTTACACTGAAACCCTAATTTAGAAACTTCTCTTCTTCTTGATTTATTTTGATTTCTCCTTGGAAAAACACCACATCCATATCCACATATCAAATGATGGATCCCCCATTCTTCAAACAGTCCTTGATGTCCCTTCAATCAAGTATTTGACCTAGGGTTGACCCAGATGAAACCCTAATTGACTGTCTTCAACTGTAGTTCTTGTAATCACATCAATGACTTGTCTCACTCTAAAAATGACCCTCTAGGTCTTCCATGGTGTCTATATACATTCCATTCCCTCAATTCATAGCCCACAATCTCTTTGATAGTCTTCAAACCCCCTCAAGATAGGAGAAAAACCCACTGATTGGTCCACTAACTTCTCAAGCTTCAATTCCTTTCTGATGACTTTCATAGGCTTAAATTTTGAATAAGAACCTCTTGATAGGCTCATAGAGATAAGAATGGCACTCGGTCCCTTGTTGGATGGCTTGCCCATGCTATGTTATGCAGATGAATGAATTATGTACATGACCTAATATGCAAATGCTAAAGCTATGAAACATAAAATCAGGTGAAATAAGTTGGTCAAATTTTGGGGTACAACAGCTGCCCTTATTCAAACGATTTGGACCCGACTGGGTGAAACGCCCGGAGCCTTCAGAAAATCGAGGTACGAAACGGTTGAATACCAATAAACCCGGAAATTTGCCAACTGCAAAACAACTACACCACTACTTGGGGAAAATTTTTTTTTTACTGATCCGACTTCATCACTATTCTGTCAATACTGGAACAATCCTTAGTGGCTTCACCGGAAGAAGACTTTTGTAAGAATGCAGCTCTATCTTGTCATGGGACACATACTATGCTCCCTATGAGGAAATCATCCGCCTATCCGAAACGGGAACACACCTCTTGCTTATGTCACACAAACTCTTCATCCGCCTATACGAAACGGGAACACACCTTTGTGTATAACTGCAAAGAAATCGTCATCCGCCTATCTGACACGGGAACACACCTTTGTCCACTTTACTGAAAATCCTAATCTGCCCATTACACAGAAAAACCTTCATCTGCCCATCACACAGGAACGTCTTCGTCTGCCCATCACACAGGAACGTCTTTGTCTGCCCATCACACAGGAACTCTGAATTCTGCCCATCACACAGGAATTCTGACTTCTGCCCATCACACAGGAATGTCTTCATCTGCCCATCACACAGGAACTTTGACTTCTGCCCATCACACAGGAATGTCTTCGTTTGCCCATCACACAGGAACTTTGACTTCTGCCCATCACACATGAATGTTGACTTCTGCCCATCACACATGAATGTCTTCTTCTCGGACATAGCTTCTTTGCCTATTCTTTGCAGTAACTAACTCCGCTGGGGGATATTCCGAGAATAACTGTCAAACACTCGCGTCAATAACAAGTGACCACCTCTGAATTTTGATTTCGTGAAAACCTCGTGCCAATGCACAACAATCTTGAAAAACATCCCGCTGGCCGGGTACAACAATGCCTCAATTGGCAACTCTGTGGGGAACAATAAACTGAACTACATCACACGTCTCCGGGCGAGACCTTGATTGTCTAGTACCATCTGATCTTTAGAACTCCATACTCCTATTGAGAAAATACCTGAAAGCAAAGAGTCAATCAACCTGATCTATGCTTCAAAATGTGTATGTTTGATAATGGCGTAATGCTCCATACAATATGGAAATGCTACGCGTTTTATTTGGTGGATGCAAATATGACACTATATGTCGATGCAAATGCAGGTTCAAGCTGCTGGGGATAAGCTCTGACGAGCTTGCTTCACCAATCTTTGCTGTTGAGGACAAATAACACCATGCTGGGGAGTGAACGGGTATCACGAAGTATTCTGGAAAAATAAATGCCAGGACATACAACCAACTCTGCTGGGGAGAGATCTGAACTTTAATTTCCACTGGGAGGAAAGAAAATTCTTGCTGAATAGAGAGAACTCCGCTGGGGAGTGAACGGGTATCACGAAGTATTCTGGCAAAATAAATGCCAGGACATACAACCAACTCTGCTGGGGAGAGATCTGAACTTTAATTTCCACTGGGAGGAAAGAAAATTCTTGCTGAATAGAGAGAACTCCGCTGGGAGGAAGAAACGACTCTCTTGGAGACAAAACTGGCTCCGCTGGGGGGAGAATAAAGGATCCTACCGGGAAGGAAACCTCTGCTGGAGAGAGTAGACGACCCTACTGGGGATAATGGATCTTCCTTGAGGAATGTACACTGTCTGAGCACAGCCTGCCAACCTGGAATCACTACTCTGAGGCTAAACAACTCTGCTCGGGATAGAGAGTCCTTGTGGAGGAAATCATACTGTCTGAATACAAATCACAATCTTGAGATTATCAACTCTTGTTGGAAATAACTGACCCTGTGGGGGAAAAAGAAAAACCATCTTTCTGAACCAATTTTGACTTGGTCATCCATCTTGAGAACCTTCTCAACTGGGGATTGCATCTACACATGCTCAATTCTGTGGGGATTACCACCTTGCCGGAGACATCTCTATTAACATACTCTTCTGGGGACTTAATCTTGTCCTTCAATAAAGGGGAGCGCCATTTCCACTTCCGGGAACACGACCTGCGTGGGGATTTACATCAACTGTAATCACATCTTTCATCCAATGCCCTGGCTAGGCCATAGTAATTCTCTTTCGATTGCTTCAAACAGGCAAGGACCCTGCAAAACAGCACAAACGCGACAAAACAAGTCCATACAACCGAATCTATTCGGGTTAGCATTCGTGACATCATTTCAGTCAATTCAAAGTTTTAGCAATTATTGGCAAGGGCCAACACCGTTATGTACATGCTAGTTTTGTCAAAACAATCGGCGTTTTTTCACATACAAAACAATAAAGAACAAATATCGAGTACTGAATAACATGTTTTATTGATAGGGCCTCTAAATAGGCGGAGTTTTGTACACTGGATGTAACTCCTGAAAAGAGGTAGCTACGCACAAACAAGTACACCAGTATGCACAGGAAGCATAAATACTAACACAAATATGTACACATGTCGGCAACGGGATGCAAACAAACACCATGAGCTGATCCTCCTATGACTCGCCTGACTCTGGCGCTTTCCCGGTATTCAACTTTCCGAAGAGGTTGTATCTGATAAACGAATCCTCAAGTATTCTCCGGCACCAATGTGCAATGCAGTATCAAATTCGGACCGCAGTCATTTGCTTTTCAAATCCCTAACTTTTGCGTGAACCGCCCTTTACGGGTTTTCAATTCACCGGGATACCCTTTTTTGCCGAAGCCGCCCAGTGTAGGTTTTCAACTTCGCGGGTGTACATTTTTTCAATTTTATCCCTAACTTTTGCCCGAACCTTTTATTCTGTTTTTGGTTCGCCAGGATGCCCCATTTTTGCCTGGACTCTCCTTTTTTGTCCAGCGGGTCAATTTCAAGCAAAGTATTTTTTAACTGCGTCCGAATTCACAGGCGATGTAAAGTCCTCACCGTCCATGGTGGACAACAACAAATCTCCTCCTGAAAAGACTTTTCTGACAACGTATGGCCCTTCGTAGTTGGGGGTCCACTTGCCCCTGTGATCTGCCTGTGGCGGGAGAATCCTCTTTAGCACAAGGTCGCCCGTCTGAAAGCTCCGAGGATGTACCTTTTTATCATACGCTTTCTTCATTCGGCTCCGGTACAACCGACCATATGCTAGAGAAGCTAACCTCTTCTCATCCATTAAACTCAGCTGGTTCAACCTGTCTTTCACCCATTCTGCCTCGTCTAGTTGGACATCTCGTAATACCCTCAGGGAAGGAATCTCAACTTCCAATGGTAACACTGCTTCCATTCCATATACCAATGAGAACGGGGTTGCCCCGGTTGATGTGCGTACCGTCGTATGATAACCGTGCAAAGCAAAAGGTAGCATCTCATGCCAGTCCTTATAGGTCACCACCATCTTCTGAACAATCTTCTTTATGTTCTTATTGGCCGCCTCAACAGCGCCATTCATCTTGGGTCGATAAGGGGAGGAGTTGTGATGCTCGATCTTAAAACTCTGACACAGCTCCTTCATCACTCTGTTATTTAAGTTCGAACCGTTGTCGGTAATTATCCGCTTGGGGATTCCATATCTGCAAATGATATCTCGCTTGATAAACCTGGCTACCACCTGCTTGGTCACATTTGCATAGGATGCCGCTTCCACCCATTTGGTAAAATAATCGATTGCTACCAAAATGAAACGGTGTCCGTTAGATGCCGTCGGCTCGATCTTTCCAATCATGTCAATTCCCCACATTGAGAATGGCCACGGTGACGACATCATGTTCAGAGGACTCGGAGGCACATGGATCTTACCTGCATAGATCTAGCACTTATGACACTTCTTCGCAAACTTGAAACAATCGGTTTCCATAGTTAGCCAATAATAACCTGCCCGCAGCAGCTTCCTCGTCATGGCATGCCCACCGACATGCGTACCAAATGTACCCTCGTGTATTTCCTCCATGAGCAACTTCGCCTCTTTCTCGTCTACACAACGTAGTAGCACCAAGTCATGATTTCTCTTGTATAGGACACCGTCCGGATTTAGATAGAAATTACCCACCAATCTCCTGAGAGTCTTCTGATCGTGACTGGATGCCCCAGCCGGATATTCTTTGTTTTTCAGGAAATTATGGATGTCAAAATACCAGGGTTTATCATCAGAGGCTTCGTCAATGGCAAATACGAAGGCGGGTCTGTCAAGCCGAGAGATAACAATTCTGGGAGCCTCATTCCAGAAGTTGACTTTATACATGGAAGACAATGTGGCCAGAGCGTCAGCCATCTGATTCTCTGCTCGCGGTACATGATGCAACTCAACCTTGTCAAAGAAGGGCAGCAATCTCCTCGCGTAATTCATGTACGGTATCAAATTGGGCTGACGTGTCTCCCATTCTCCTTTTATTTGATTCACCACCAGAGCTGAGTCTCCATATACATCCAGATTTTTGATTCGCAAATCAATGGCTTCTTCAAGCCCCATGATACAAGCTTCGTATTCGGCTTCATTATTGGTAACTGGAAAGGTCAATCGAGCAGTGAATGGTATGTGCGACCCATGTGGAGTAGTGATGATTGCCCCTATTCCGCTACCATAGGAGTTTACAGCTCCGTCAAAGATCAACTTCCATTTGGAACCCAATTCTGGTCCTTCGTCCGGCAACGGTTCTTCATAATCTTTCATCTTTAGGTACATGATATCCTCATCAGGAAAATCAAACCTCATCGATTGGTAGTCCTCAATAGGCTGCTCTGCCAAATACTCAGATAATACACTCCCCTTTATAGCCTTCTGTGAGACATACTGGATGTCGTATTCGGTCAAAACCATCTGCCAACGGGCAATTCTCCCTGATAATGCCTGCTTTTCAAATACGTATTTGATAGGATCCATCTTCGAGATGAGCATGGTTGTATGGTTCAGCATGTATTGCCTCAAACGCTTGGCGGCCCAGGCTAGCGCGCAACAAGTTTTTTCGAGCATTGAGTATCGAGATTCACATTCAGTAAACTTCTTACTCAGGTAGTATATCGCATGCTCTTTTCTTCCTGTCTCGTCGTGTTGACCGAGAACACAACCCATACTTCCCTCAAGAACCGTCAAATACATAATCAAGGGTCTCCCTGCCACTGGAGGTATCAAAATAGGAGGCTCCTGCAAATACTGTTTTATTTTATCAAACGCCTTTTGACAATTTTCATTCCATGTTACAGCCTGGTCTTTTTTCAACAGCTTGAATAACGGCTCACACGTAGCTGTCAGGTGAGATATGAACCTGGCAATGTAGTTCAGTCTCCCTAAAAATCCTCGTACTTCTTTTTCTGTTTTAGGCGCTGGCATCTCTTGTATTGCTTTGATCTTTGCAGGATCCACCTCTATTCCTTTTTCGCTCACGATAAACCCCAGCAGTTTACCTGATCTCACCCCGAAGGTGCATTTATTAGGGTTCAGTCTCAACCTGAACTTCCTAAGCCTCTTGAATAGCTTCAGCAGATTTACCAAATGTTCTTCCTCCGTCTGGGATTTGGCAATCATATCATCTACATATACTTCAATCTCTTTATGCATCATGTCATGAAAGAGAGTAGTCATCGCTCTTTGATATGTTGCCCCAGCATTTTTCAGTCCGAAGGGCATCAGTTTGTAACAAAATGTTCCCCACGGTGTTATGAAAGTGGTCTTCTCCATGTCTTCGGGTGCCATCTTGATCTGATTATATCCCGAGAATCCATCCATAAAAGAAAAGACAGAGAACTGAGCAGTATTGTCAACCAACACATCGATGTGAGGAAATGGAAAATCGTCTTTTGGGCTCGCTTTGTTCAAATCACGGTAATCTACGCACATTCTCACTTTACCGTCTTTCTTTGGCACTGGTACAATGTTTGCGACCCAAGTGGGATATTTCGTAACAGCCAGGAACCCTGCGTCCCACTGCTTTTGGACCTCCTCCTTAATTTTCACTGCCATATCAGGCCTAGTTCTGCGAAGCTTCTGCTTAACCGACGGGCATTCTTCTTTTAGTGGCAAACGGTGCACAACCATATCCGTGTCCAATCCAGGCATGTCTTCGTACGACCAAGCGAATACATCACTGTACTCTCTGAGCATCTCAACCAATCTTCGCTTGACGTCGCTCTGCAGCACGGCTCCTATACGGATGTTCCTTTCAACCCCTTCCGACCCCAGGTTAATAATTTCAATGACCTCCTCATGAGGCAGAATGATTCGTTCCTCTTGTTTTAACAACCAGGTCAATTCTTCTGGAACTTCGCCATCTTCGACAACCTCCTCTTCGGCCTGAAATACCGGGTGCTCAAAGTCGAAATGAGTCATAGGCGGTTCGATGGTGTCATCTGAAAACGTTATCCTGCAAAAGAAATGGTTAAATGCTTCAAAATGTGCATAAAGCGAGTAACCACATTGCCATTTTATTGTAAAACAAAAACAGGAAAGACAGAGAGCACAATATTTGCATGCAACCGAAAACGCCTTTTTATTTAATGATCTAAACATCACAATGTACATAAAAGAGTAACCCTAAGCAAAGTCACGATGCCCCGGGCAGGACACCGGATTATTCAACAATTGAAAAACAAAGAAATTACTGTTTTGTAGTCACGGGAACAAATTCCTGAATTGACCAGTTGCATAGCCCTTGCCCCGGCACGCTTGGCTGGATCCAAGCATCCATGTCACAGTCACTATCCCCCTCCTCTGAATCGGAGACAACATTGATGGCTTCAAAACAAACCCCACTGGACGTGATCGTCACTGATCCTTTGAATTTTGGTGCCCCTGCAATGGGCGCTGATGATGACGGCTGATAACCCAGTCTGAACCTATCCAGCTTCACAGGTATGTCTAGTACAAGACCCCAACCCTTCGTCTCTCCTGCTTGCACTAAAGCCTGCACTTCTTTGTACGAGGATACAACCACTTCTGGCGCTTTACTGACAACTGGAGCTTTATCCTTGATTTTCAAACTTTCAAAGCCCTGGCAGGGCGTCTCATGAATTTCACCATCAACCTCGATGTATTTGAATGAGGACAAGTGACTCACCAAGATATCCTCCTCTCCACAGACGGTAACGACACTGTCACCCACCATATACTTCAATTTCTGGTGCAAAGTAGAGGTAACTGCCCCAGCACCATGTATCCACGGGCGTCCTAATAAGCAACTGTACGCGGGGTGAATGTCCATAATGTAAAACTCCGTTTCAAACACCTCTGGTCCCACTTGCAAGGGTAACGTTATCGATCCAAACACCGATCTTCGGGTGCCGTCAAATGCCCGAACCACCAAATCACTCGGTGTACAGATGATTCCCTGGATGTCTAGCTTCATCATGGCATTTTTGGGAAGTACGTTCAAAGAAGATCCTGTATCTACCAATACGTGGGACATAACCGTGCCCCGACATTCAACAGAAACATGCAGCGCCATGTTGTGTTCTCTCCCCCTTGGGGTCAAATCAAAATCAGTGAATCCCAAACTGTGACCGGCGTTCACATAGGCCAGTACCCCTTCCAACTGGTTTCCAGACACATCCTGAGGTACGAATGAAGTATCCAAAATCTTCAACAATGCATTCCGATGTGCTTCGGAGCATAACAACAATGATAGTATGGATATCTTTGATGGTGTTTGTTGCAAGTGCTCGACAATCTTGTAGTCGCTTTTTCTAATTAGGCGCATAAACTCCTCTACGTCCTTCAGTGACGTTTCCTTCTCATTCCTCTGTACAGGTATACCCTCGTTCACTTTTTCTTTTCCTCGAGCCAAACGCTGAGCTTCTACCTCTGGTGACCCAAAGATCCTTCCACTTCGAGTCATCCCACCAGTTCCAACAACGTTGTCAACAACTTCAGCTGGTTGCTTATTCAATTCTATCTTCTTGCCATTGCAGTAGGCTTCCAACCCGTAGGTCCAGGGTACGACTTTAGTATTTTCATACGGGACAGGCCCCGCTTTTGTGATGGTGATCGTTGGCCGCCTGGCTGGCGCCGTTATAGTAATCGTCTTTCGTGGGATAGTCACCATCGCTACATCATTAGCCTCATCCATCATAACCTCCAGAGGTTTCTCAATGGCTGTGCTGTCAAACTGTAATCTACCCTCGTCCATCAAAGCCTGAATACCTCTTTTCAACTCAATGCAGCCCCCATCTTGAGCCCAGCAATCCAGACAATACTCATCACAGCCCGGATGAACACCTCCTCTCAACAATATGCTTTTAACCTCGCACAGTGGAGTCTTGAGCTCATCGACACTCAATACCAAATTCAGCTCTTCCTCTGTCAACACAGCATTTGCCCCATGGTTGGGCATAGGTGTATTCAAGATATTTGGGCCAGCTTGCCCGAAGTTGATGGCTTTGCTATCTAGCAGATCTTGTACCACATGCTTGAAGGCATGACACGTCTCTATGTCGTGGCCAGGAGCTCTGGAGTGAAACTCGCATTTCTTATTCGTATCAAAGCCAAATAGAGGGGTACCTGTCATTGGCGCCATGGTCCTCTTTTCTACTAAATTCAAACCCAGCAATGTTTGAAGCAATTCCGCACATGTATAAGGAGGTACATCAAAAACCCTCTTCGGCCTCGTGTTAGGAAATCTCCTTTGACCCTGGTTAGGTCTCTGCTGCTGCTGTTGTTGCTGTGGTTGTTGTTGCGGCGGTATCTGCTGTAACGGTACTGATTGCTGAGGGAATGGAATTGTGACACTTGCCACCTGTTGCGGATGATTGTACTGATTACGTCCTCTACCTCGGCCTCGGCCTCGGCCTCCGAATACTGCACTCGTGTCACCCTGACGGCGACCACCATAACCTTTTCTGTTATTTCCCGATGAAGTGGATTCCTCAGCGCGGAATATGCCCACTTTAATATTACTTTCGATTTTCTCACCCATCAAGACTAGGTCCGAGAAACTACCCAAGGAAGTATGGAACAGCTTATCATAAAACACACCAGTAAATGTCCCTACAAACATATCATTCATCTCTTTGTCATCTAGCGGAGGATGAACTCGTGCGGCCATATCGCGCCATATCTGCGCGTATTCCTTGAAGCTTTCATCTTTCTTTTGGGACAAACCCTGTAACTGGATCCGATTCGGGGCCAAGTCACTATTGTATTTATAATGCGCCACAAATGCGTCGGCCAATTGTTTCCAAGTCTTTATCTGGGTAGGCTCTAACCCCATGTACCATTCAAGAGAAGGACCAGACAAACTGTCCTGAAAGAAATGCATCAACATTCTTTCGTCATTCGAATAAGCCGACATTCTTCAATAGTACGACCGCACATGAACCTTGGGGCAAGTATCTCCCTTGTACTTGTCAAAAGTTGGAGCCTTAAATTTCAAAGGTACCCTCAGACCGGGTACCAGTCCCATCGTGGTCATGTCCAAACCAGAAGCACTTTGATTCACAACACCTTTCATCTGCTCCTCGAGCATCTTAATTCGCTGCGTGTTGTCTACAGGACCGTCAAAACCTCTACCAGAGAATGCATCTTCCTGCTGATCTTCGTTCCAGTTGATATTTTCATTGCCAAAGCCATCATACCCTTGATTGCGGCCAAATACATTATGATTCATCATTGGTCCTTGACCTCTAATTCCGTATCCCTGATTGATACCAGCCGGTCCATACCCATTATTAACGAATCCAGTGCCGTTACCATTATTAGCCATTCCTCCATAACCTTGGTTAACCATACCAGCACCGTCGTATCTAAAGCCAAACCTGCCATCCTGACCACCATAGCCAAAGCCTTGCTCATTGTATCCGAAACCCGCGTTTCTGAAACCATTATCTCCGTTATTATTGACGCCCCCCAGATTGGCATCCTTGAGTCCAACATTATTAACAACAACTTCATTTCTAACTCCATTGTTACCATTTCCGGTGCCAGCCCCGTTGTTCGCATTCGCGCCCGACACATTTACCACAGGAGGGTTCACTACAGGCTGAGGAGTATGCACACTGCCTCCATGAATAGTCTCAACTTGTACAGAGTGGTGGTCCTCATTACCACCTCCATTTGCCTTTGCCAATAGCGGCAACACCAGAGTCTGCAGGTTTTCCTGCCCCTTCATAACCGTTTCCATAGTCTGCATGAACTGCGTGAGCCTCTCCCGCATCTCCTGCATCTCTTGCTGTACTTGATCCATAATCTTCTTACAGTTTGTGCGAGTGGGATACCGATGAGGACGTTGACTTGCAATTCTGTAAACCTGTCGAGATGCAGGAGATGAGATACAGTTTCAATAATTAGCTGATAAATGCAATATGTAATGCACATGCAATGCAATATGTGTCTGTGCGTTAGGGCGTATTATTTCCCCAACTCTAGTGCCATGTGCTCTGTGTCGTGTCGTGCCGTGACAGTGCGGTGATAATTGGCTGATAATCATTCACAGAAGACGGAACAACTTGTATATAGCTGATCGGGCAAAGTTATACATCAATGTGAGGTAGTACAATAGAAGGCATGACCCCAACCAACAGGCCTGGTGATGGTCAGCTCAAAACAACAATATACAAATCAAGTCAAGTAGGTTCGTAGCCCCTGTACTCCTTCAATAGCCTTTTGGTCTTTGGATGGTCCGGCTGAGCAAGCAATCCTTCAATCAGTGCGTCACCCCGCCTGATCACACGCTTCAAATCCTCGATAGATTCTTCCCATTCACCGTCCCCAAAGCAATCATCAACCTTTCTCTTCTGGGAACGAGCTTCTTTCTTGCGTTTGGCTACCTCATTCAATGCGTCCTGAAGAGCCCATCTAGCCATAACTTCCTCTTCGTACTTGAGCTTGCTAGTCTTCAGCTGGTGTTCCAAGTCAAAAATCTACTGCTTTAGTTTGTCCTCCCTTTCCTTGTTATTGGTCAGCGTGGCATTCCACGTTTTGCTGAAGGAAGAGATTTCTCGATAAGCTACGTCTAGTGCCGTTTTCTTTGATTCAAGCATATCATGTGAACTCTTGAAATCCTTTCCCAGACGCTCCCGTTTCTGTTTCTCTTCAACCAGCTTAGCATTCAACGAAGCTACTGTTTCAGTCTGTTGTTGGAGAGAGTATGCAGCTTCATTCTTCTCTCTTCTGAGTTGAGCCAGTTCTTTCTCTAATTCTTCATTAGCCAACAACAAGGCTTCCTTCTCTTTTACAACTTGCTCATATACTTCCATGGTAACGGTGGTTGGTTCCTCTACTGGAACAGGAACATGGACTGGTACAGCTGGAAACGGCATTAGCAACTGTTTTTCTCTTTCTTGTACCCAGGCTTTGTACGGTGCATAAGCTTGACTGTCGTTCTTGCCCAATAGTGGTTTCCCTCTCCTGTTGATGCGTATCTAAGCGTGCTGAAGTTGGGCTAATAATTATCCGTTCACATCACCAGTGAAGTACAGAGATTCCTGTACTTCTTCCTCCCTAGGTGGATCCTTCAATGCATATCCAGATTGGCGAACAAACAGAGATGGATTATAATTGATGCATCCCTTCCTTCCTATCAAAGGCACGTTTGGATATCCAGAGCAACTGAAAATCACCTTAGACCCTAGCAAATCCCTGTCAAACCAATCAATGTTTTCAGAAGAGAGTCTCATCAGGCGCTTCGGCCAGTCAGCTGTATCTGCAACCTCCACCAAAGGTTTTTTCTTAGGAAGGTGGCTCTCAAACCACATGCTCAGCAATGGCACACAAAAGTGAACACTCTTCCCTCTCCTCTTTTCATTCTTGTCATGCAACGAATGGTAGAAATCCCCGAGCAATGTGGGTACAGGGTTGCCAGCGGCAAACAAATGAAAGGCGTCAAAGTCCACAAAATCTGGGATGTTGGGAATCAATACTATCCCATAGATGCACAGAGCCAACACAGCATTAAAGACTATCCAGCATCCACTCTTGGCGTATTCCTAGGCTTTACCAATCAGGAACTAGAGGGAGAAGCCTGGAACCCCGCGCGAAGAAGTCACCAATAGCTCAGAAGCGTCCAAGTGTAAAGCCTTTGCTAACTCTTCCAACCTAGGCTTAGCGTCAAAGTGAATGAAAGGAACCTTATTCTGCACGGGCAGCTCAACAAACTCTGCGTACTCTTCCAAGGTGGGCCCCAAAATAAAGTCCTTGAAAGTGAAGCATCTAAAGGCAGGGTCATAAAATTGCATCAATGTATACAACCCATCCAGCTCAACCTCAGTTGGTATACGAACCAACCTCAACAGTCTTCCGTAACTCATCCTGAAGCTTCTCTGGACATCCTCCTCAACAAGGGAAATCAAACCAATCAGGGGAATAACATCAGGGGTTGGTAATTTGTATGCAACTGTCCTTCTCAAGCTAGCCATGATCAATAATCAGAAATCCGGACGCTAGAATCAGGGAAAATGCAAATGCACCTGCAGCACAGACACACGTTAATGAAATGCACATGATAATGGTTATGCAACAATGCAATGCAAATAGATGCAACAAGGGAACCAGGTGCCATGGCTAAGAAGCCCAAACCACATCATAAGTCTCAAACAGCCCATCCAGAAATCCTCAACTCTGGTCTTAGACAGACCCAATACAAAGCTCCAATCCCGGTCTCTGATAGACCCCTCAACTGTCCATAAATATCCTGAATCTCAAATCAAGAAACAAACCGGTATCTGGAGGTCTAGTTACCTGCATAGTCCCAAAACCCTCTCACAGGTAGGTGTCCTAATAACTGACAATGGTATGGCATCCTATGCGGTCGTCGGCGTCACAGACTTTCAGGGTTGATGATACGATTCCCAGAAGGAGTGGCATCATCAAATCCTGAAGAGGCCTCACTTAGCCAACTTCCAATTGATTTGTTCCCAGAGTCGACAATTCAACTAACCAGCAACCCACGCCACCCAAAGGGTGGGACAGGAGGCCAACCAGAGGAACCTCGTCTGAGTGTGAATTTTGCGGGACACCAAGACCTGCAAAGCAAGTGGGCGCGCGCTACTTTCCACTCTAATTCTAAGTACACTCAAGCCCAGGTCCGGCTTATCTCTCAATAATAGAACACCCGTCACAACCCCCAATAACAACAATAATCAATAATATAGTGCTGAAGGTAAATGACATAAATGTAAATCCATACAATTTCCTCGACGGGAAAACAAACGTTAGGATTGACTCGCTTAAGGGACGTTGGATCCCAAATGCATAAGGAACTATCGCAGTCCTTAGCAGCCAGGGGATGTTGGATCCCCAGCAGAGTCGCCAGCTGTCGCTACTGCGAAAATCGGCGCCGGCTGAACAGAAGAGTCGCCACCGCGCGTTATTTATCCCAAAGAGGGGAAAGGAAACGCTCAAGGTAAACCTACCGCAAAACGGGGAAAGGAATGGTCATCGCAACCAAAACCTGGATTCGGGAGTCGGTTACGCAAGGGGAAGGTATTAGCACCCCTCACGTCCGTCGTACTCGACGGGATCCACGCTTGTTTTCTTGTACGGATTATTATTCTATCTATTCTACAGGTCTGGGGTTAAAAGAAAATAAAATGACTCGGAAAAGTATCACACTTTATGCCTACGTATTCCCGTTTGGAACGAGAAATCAGAGTCAACGTAGTTCGCCTACCTACGGGAAAGGAGGGGAAGGTTGCTCGCTAGGATATCGCATCCTATGCCTACGTACTTCCATACAGCATGAAAGATCAGAGCAAACGTAGTTCGGGCCACGTACGACACAAGTCTGTCTTGATTGTTTTTATCCTTCTGAAAAAGGTTTTCTCCTGATTATGGGTCCAAGCGGACAAAAATGACGTTTTTGATTGGTTTACAGTCTTTTACGCAAGAACTGTTTTTTATGGTGTTTGAAATGTTTATTGTGTTTTCCTGATTGTTTTGAGAAAGAAGAGAAACAACAACTCTAAAACCTATGGTTGAAAAAAGGGAATCAAAATCTAACCTAATGTTGTCATGCATGGATAAGAACCTAATGTCTGTCATATTTCTCTCTTGCGTAGAGAGAAATAGAGATCCTAAGGGGATAAACGGAAAAACAACAGCATATATACAGTAAAGCAGTAAAATGCATGAATGCAGCAGTACAAGCTAGGCAAGGGAGTCCTGCTATTCCTCGAACCTTGAAAACAACAAGCAAAAGCGAACAAAATTCACTTTCAACCTAACAGATTAATTGGCAAACAATACAGTCCCGGAAACTCAAACAATACATCAAAAGCTTCTAAACAGCAAAAAATAAACCGTAAACAGCAACTCTACACAGCAAGCTCCATCAATATCTTCAAGCAAAGTCTTCATCCACAAGCTTCCATCAAGCATCTATCTTCCAGGAGGAAAACTCTAACAGTAATCATCTTCAACAGCTTCAAGCAGCAGGGCTTCAAACAGCAACAGTCACATGCACAGCTTCAACAACACAATCTTCAAACAATTACTTCCATCTTTAATCTTTCATGGCTTTTCTTCAAATCAATCTCTCCAGGATGAGAAACAATTAATAGGATGAATTGGGATGTTAAACAGTTAGTTGACCACCAAAGGTGGCAAACAGACTGTTAACAAAATGTAGAATGTTTCTCTCAAGAGTTCTATCTCTTAGATACTGTTACCAAGCCTTCCAAAGGAAGGGATGAGTATCCTAGAGAGACTCTGAATCATAGAGAGGGATGGAGGCAAACAAAGCCATCCATGTTTAAGAATCAAATTTCTACTCTAAGCTCTACCTAGCTCCTAGTTCCTGTGATCTTCAACAGCTACAAGCAAGCTACAATTTTCATCAACTCTTGAACTTGTTCTTTAATCCTTGACTTTGTCTTTGTCTTCAATGCTTCACCATCCATGGTCTTCAAGCCAAGCCCAAACCCCAAGCAAGCCCAACAAGCCCAAATAATAAGCAATAACCCCAAAACGGGCACACCATACAATCAAACAATTACAAAAATATACTAAATATTAATATAATAGGGGAAATCATAATACTTATTCTAAGGGATCTACTACACTTACCTATAATACCCCTATAGTCCCATCTTCTAATTCAACCTAAAAAGCCCAAAAAGAAATTATTTTGTTGCACCTATGTTATGTTCAAAACCCTAATTATTCTAAGTTTTTTATTACACCATATCTATTTCAACATTTTTTTACTACCATTTTTATTCTAAAGTTTTATCACATTATCCTAAAGGAAATCCTAAAGTATATTAATATCTATATTATCAAGATCGAAGATCAAACCCTATATCAATTTCTAAGGGGTCTAAACAATTCCTAACATGCAAGGGGTCAAGTTTAACCATCAATTGGGAAGGTCCTAATCAACAACCCTAAAACAGAACCAAATTACCTCTAGAAAATCTACAAAAATTCCTAAGGGAACATGCGAGTGTTAGCTACAATCTACCAAAAGATCTAAGCAAAATTCATCACCAATTGAGAGAACAAAATTCTACAAAACAGCGGTATCAAATATGCAAAGCAAACATCATGCAAAATACTCATCAGAATGTAAAATGCAAAAGAAATGGGAAAACAATCCACAAAAATCTAAAACATATTATAAAATATCCTGAAGATGTTAGAAACCTATGGTAAAAAAATTAAAACCAAACTCTAAAGTTAAGGTCACTTTCTAAAGGAAAACCTATAAAGTGTCCAGGGAACATTCAGATGGCGATGGCTCTAAAAAGCGGATTCAAAGCTAAACTTAGAATCGTCTAGAAATTCCAATAAAATTTCTAGGGAACCCTATGCATATCATCTAAAACATATCCAATAATCAGCTCAAAACCATGAAGCATTAAAGAGAACAAAATTAAACAAAACAGATGAACAGTTATGTACACCAATGGATATTAGCACGAAAGAAAAATCATAACTAAATCAAAAAAAAATCTAAAAAATGCAAACTCAGCGCCTAAAATTTCTTAAGATAATCAAGATCTGTAGAAAAACATTTCATAATTTCTTGAATATTTTTACTATTTTTGACGTAATAAAAGCAAACAGGCCTCAAAACAGAAAAATAAAAAGAAAAAGGGAATGAAGAAAATCTCCAAATTAACAATCCTAAAATCATCCATGAGTGTTCATGATCCTAACCGCATGAGAATTTCTAAGTATCTCATCCTAAATCCATGGGAAAGTGAAGGTTTACATACCTTGATCGGAGCTTCGAAACGGAGTATCTTCGGCTCTTTTCGTACTTCCGAAAGCTTCAAATTCGTTCAACAATATGCAAGGAAAGTGCTACAATCTTCGAATCGAACCGAAATCACCTTGAATGAAGAATCACCACTTGATTTGCTCTCTTGAAAATTGATATGCTCTCTTCCAATCCAACTCCAATCAATCACCAACCTTGCTTCAAATGAGTTTCTAAACATTTATAGAGATGATTGGAATATTCTAGAAATGAAGCCCAAGCCCAAAATAATAAAATCTATTTCCCTTGGAACTTTCTAGATTATTCATGTATCTTCCCTTGAAAATTTCTAGATTGTTCATGTATCTTCCCTTGGAAGTTTCCAACCAAAATAGCCTTCCAAATGTCTTGTTAAGTGGTTTGGATTAGTGACTTACATTTCAAGTAACCACTTTTACAAAGCAAGTCATGAAATTATTGCTCAATTCAAAAATGTGCCAATGCCATTGTCTTTAAAATGCATTTTACAATCAAATTGGTATGTCATATGGCTTGTTTGTGACCTCTAACCCAAAATTTGATTTTTTTTCCACCACTTTATTGGACTTATTCCCCTTTTTTAGGCCATTTTTATCACTTTTTGATACAAGCCTTTTTAACATCTCATGACCTCTATACTAGCCTTAAAACATCATTCTAAGCAAGTTTTATGTTGAAGATTTTTCCATTTGAAGCTTGGAAGTAGGAGATATGGCCTTATGCTTGAAATGACTTATAACCTCCAAATGCCCAAAATGCCCTTGGCTTGTCAAGATCATAAGTAGAGCTACACAAATCAGATTGAGGCATACCATACCTTTCTAGAAAGCTAAGATTATGAGGAACAACTTTCATGTTGGCCACAAATCCATTTGAAAACTCCTTATGGGGCAAAAGTTGCTGGGAAGTCAAGTAACTTTCACAGACAAATTTCAGATGCCTCTGATGACCTGTAACTTGCAAGAACCATAACTTGAGTTCTACAAATCTCCTTGATGCCTTCCACCACTCAAATTAAAGGTATTTAGATACTCTACAAGTTCCATGTTGGCCAAATATCCATTAGAGACTTTTATCTTGAATTATTCTGCTTGGAAGTTTGCCCTAAATCAGGGGATTTTACACTGAAACCCTAATTTAGAAACTTCTCTTCTTCTTGATTTCTTTTGATTTCTCCTTGGCACAACACCACATCCATATCCACATATCAAATGATGGATCCCCCATTCTTCAAACAGGCCTTGATGTCCCTTCAATCAAGTATTTGACCTAGGGTTGACCTAGGGTTGACCCAGATGAAACCCTAATTGACTGTCTTCAACTGTAGTTCTTGTAATCACATCAATGACTTGTCTCACTCTAAAAATGACCCTATAGGTATTCCATGATGTATATATACATTCCATGCCCTCAATTCATAGCCCACAATCTCTTTGACAGTCTTCAAACCCCCTCAAGATAGGAGAAAAACCCACTGATTGGTCCACTAACTTCTCAAGCTTCAATTCCTTTCTGATGACTTGCATAGGCTTAAATTTTGAATAAGAACCTCTTGATAGACTCATAGAGATAAGAATGGCACTCGGTCCCTTGTTGGATGGCTTGCCCATGCTATGCTATGCAGATGAATGAATTATGTACATGACCTAATATGACCTAATATGCAAATGCTAAAGCTATGAAACATAAAATCAGGTGAAATAAGTTGGTCAAATTTTGGGGTGCAACACCTTCTTGGAGCTTCATCTTTCTTACGAATTCTTCTTTCTGGTTCTGGCGGAGCAACTTCCAAAGTTCTTCGTTTTCCCTCCCATGTCTTCTTCTCCTTTTCAGCTTTGACTAAAGAATCCTTCAATTCCTTCATAGAGAAGGTTTCTTTCGGAGTCGTTGGAGTGGGCTTAAAGCGAGTGTAGAACATCTTTAACGCTATCTCTTTAGACCAAATAAGATACACCTCTAAGACGGTACAGTTTGGATGCCCTAAAGCAGTCATCCCTTGGGCATTGAGGTGACACCAAGTGTACACAATCCGTGCTTTGAGATCTAGGTTTCTCCCTTCTTCAAGAAAACATCTTCTCAAAAGGACTGGATCAGGCTCTTCCTCTGCAGGATATCCTAGCTGACGACAAGCTAGGATGGCGTTGTAACTAATGCATCCTTTTGTGCCAAGAAGAGGCACATTAGGAAAGTCTCCATAGCTGTGAATCATGGTAACTCCTCCACGCATGAGATCGTACCAACAGATGTCATAGTGTTTGAGTGATAAAATCTTTTCCATCCATGCCAGAATGTCTTTTAGATTCCACAAAGAGGAGGTCTTGGCAAGTGCGAAGTAAACCACTTGTGAAGGAGAGCGGTACAACAAGCAATCTGGCCTTCTCTATGGGAGTTCTTTAGATGAATGGAGAAGTATGCATCAGCTAGTAAGATGGGAATAGGGTTTCTGATTAAAAATAAGTTGATGGCATTCAAGTCTATGAACTCATCAGCACTTGGGAACAGAAGGAGTCCATAAATTAATAAGACCAAGATAGCCTCAAAGATTTCTATGTCTTGCTTATCAGCGTGAGCCTCTGCTCTTCTATCAAAGGTATTGCTTGCAAACTAGAGAATCCATCTTTGACATCCAGATGATTCTGAAGGTCAGATGGTTCTAGGTGTAAGGCTTCAGCCAAGACTCTCCTAGTCGGTCTTCTTTCTCTCCCAGCGAATGGTTGAGGAATGACACATAATCCCATTAAATAAGAATACTCTTCTAGTGTTAGTAGCAGCTGATAGCTTGGAAACGTGAAGCAATGGTAGATGGGGTCGTAGAACTGAACGAGCGCCATTAACATCTCCTTATCTACTTGGAGCTTCAATAGAGGCAGAAGGTTTCCAAACTTGTTGCTAAACGACAAAGGATCTTCCACCAGGCCTCCTAGTATTCTCAGATTTCCAACTTCGGGCTTTTGAATGTGCATCTTGGAGTTGTTTTCTTTCTTGAGTCCATTATAATGCTTGCAAAAAATATTGGGCTCCTCGAATGTTAACAACACAATGAGATGCAATGCAATTAGTTTTAAGAAACTCAGAAGATTGATTTGCAAAAGGAACGCTTTTTTGGCACAAAACCCTTAACTTATTATTATTGGAAAAAGTTACAACTTTAAAGTACAATACAAGAGACTAAAAATAAAAGAGGAAACAACTGGACCCTAGGGTCTCCACAGAGTCTAGCTGGAAAGGTCCTATTTGCGTGTCCTCTTCTGTCTTTTCAACTCTGCATTCCCTAATACTAGCTTGTCGAAGATTCCCTTCCAAGCACCGGATGTAGGTGGGATGTCAGAGTACTCATGGGTACTAAGCACGGGCTGAGCACTAGAGAAAAATAAATTCTCTTATGCCACATATCTGTTGACAACCCTCCTTTCAAGCAACTCAATCAAATAATCCTTCTCCTTCAGCTGTCCTTTCATCCCCATCTGCTCGGAATGAATGACGTGGTACTTGCCTTCCCAAGTATCTCGCTCAAGCTTCAATCTAGCCAACATTTCTTGGTATTCTTCCATATGCTCAACAGGAATGATAGAGGGAGAAGCGACAATAATCTGTAAAGGTTTTTCTGAGGGATAAAGCATCTTGAGATCACGGGCTCTAGAATGGACCCATTGTGTGCAAGGCTCAAATGATACACAATTCTTCTTCCCTAGATCAGTCTTGGTCTTATTGTGAATGGTCTTCTAAGCATCTACAAAGCTATCCTTAAATCTCATATCAACTTCTGTGTTGAGGTAGAAGAAACCTATCAATAAGATGTTACTAAGCTTTTCCTTAATGGGAAACCCAAACTGACATCTTACACGGATAGGGTTGTAATTGATTCCCCCTCGTATACTAAGAAGAGGTACGTTGGGAAATGAACCACAACTATCGATGATCACTCCTTTGTCATAAGCAGGATCATACCAATGTACATCAGTTTGAGTCAGAGCCAAGAGTCTTTGAGACCACCTTAGTCCATTTGGATTTTATTTGAAAAGATATGTTCTCGACAAATTTGCGACAAACCGTCTATACAACAGAGGAGCACAACATAGGATAGTCCCATCTCCCTTTAGAGTCCTATAGTGAATATAACGGTAGGTGTCTCCAAGTAGAGTAGGTACAGGATTACCAATGATGAAGATCTGGATAACGTTGATGTACATGAAACCTTCTTCTTTGGGGAAGAGAACTAAACCATAAATGAGCAATGCAAGGATTTATTCAAAAGCATCTAGGCTATTTTCTTTGGCAAAGAGAGCAGTTTTTCCTATTAGAATTCAGTAGGTAGACCTCTGAGTTCATACTTGGAGGCGAAATTAGCTCTGACTTCGAAAGCTTCTAGGTGGATGGCATTTGCAATGTCCTTGGTGAAGGGAATTTCTCTAAACCATTGAACGACTTCTTATCCAATACTGGTAGACCAATGTGATATGAGTACTCTTCTAATACTGGGATGAGTTGATAATCGGGAAAGGTGAAATAGTGATATAAGGGGTCATAGAATTGCACAAGAGTGTTGAGAACTCCTTCTTGCATCTTGATCTTGACAAGTCCCAATAATCTCCCATATGTCTTCCTGAAGTCTTCAAGGTAAGACACCAAGGCCCCCAATTTCCTAAACTCAGTTAAATCTGGTTTCTTGAAGTTGTACTTTCTAGTGTTTCTTTTTCCAAAATCCATGACCTAAGGTTTTTGCAACAAAGAAAACAAATGAGCTTCTCAAAACCAACTGCATGAATACTTATGATGGGATGATGAGATGATGCACAAGCAACACATACACAAGTATTCACATAGTCATATGCATATGCATACAAACAAGGATCCTAGGTTTGGGTCATAAGCATGGAGCCATGGTATACCCTTCCTAAAAGACATGAACTATGGGTTGTTTGTACCTGCACAACGAGTTCTACAAAGTTCCCAGAGTCATCGATAAATCTATAGGATATTATCAACCTACATGACTACTCATATGAGTCAAAAATATTCTCAAGATAAACTCATCTGAGTGTAGTATCGCGTATCAACCATTCGGGACTACTCCCTCATAACCATTGCACTATGTCCTAAAAAGGTCAAGTGGGGTAAGTGGGTGATTAAAAGGTCCTCAGTTTCACGAACTCCCAGATTGGAAAAAGTAATGAATGTACGACTACTCATACGCCATCAGTAATCTCAAAGGGGCCTCAACTGAGCATGGTTACATCATATGTCAAACATGTTAGGACTACTCCCAACCGTCAATTGTTGATCATACCATAATCCTATCATAGGTATACACTCAAGTCCGAGCTAGGACTTATCTCACCTCTCAAGGTAGCAACCCAATGCACATATGTAATACAACAAGTATAATATACATATATTTATTAATATACATGTATAAAGCAAGCAGACATGCACAAAACACAACTGCAAACAAGGTGGGCTTAACCCTCTAAAAATGTCCCAAGTGAAGTCGTCATTTCTGTTGCGGTGAGAATTGGATATCATGCTATTAATTAACTTGAATCCCAAATATTTAAATATTTGCCATGAGATTTGATTTATCCAAAGGAAAAGGTAAAGATCGAAGAAAAACCTAAGTGCGCTACGTAACAACAAAGCTAAGAGATCAGGGGTTGGTTATACTAAGGGAAGGTATTAGCACCCTAAGTATCTGTAGTATTCTACAAGAGATTCTTATTGGTAGTTTATGTTTTTGGTAATGTTTGTCTGCTAATGGTTATGTGCTAAGGTAAAGAGCTATGGGTATATGCACTAAGTATGCTCGCCAAGACATCGCATCTCGTACCTACGTATCCTAAAAATGATGGAATCAGAGCAACCGTAGTTCTCCTAACTAGGGTGAGAACTCTTGACTATGGTAAAAGTTCCAAGGGGAACAAGCATCCATAACAATGATACTTATGTAGAGTTAACAAACTCTCTAAGTCTAAGTTGAAAGACTAACTGAGGGTTTGACTTTAACAAAAGTCAAAAGGGTAAATATGAGTATCCATAACAATGGTACACACATAGAGTTAACAAACTATATACCTAAGCTCTAAGTTGTAGGATTTCTAACAAGGTGTGCTAAAGATCTTGACTTGACAAAGTCAGAGGGATGAGGTTCTTACTTAAGGTTAAGTTGAAAGTCCTAATAACTCTAACAAGGTCAAAGGGAGATAGGAACAAAATGAGCTATCTATGACATTGAGTCAATAGAGAGACTTTCCTTTGGACTTAGGGGCACAAGGAAACTCTTTGTAGGATGAGAGCTAACAAGCTACATCACTTGAGGAAATCAAAGCTTAATCATACATATACATTCATTTAAACATGACGAAGATATAATATCATGGTAACAACCAAGAAAGATAAGGTCAAGCATGTGATAACATCAAGCAAAACAAATAACAAGGTTAATACCAAGTATTCATCCATAGAATTTTAGAATCAAAACGAATGGTTACAACCAAAGATAAACATAGATGTTACAACATCTAAGAAGTTTATGAAGTAAGGCTCTTACAAGACCAAACATCATAAATGGAAATTTGACGTATAAACAATCATGCACAAGTCAAAACATTACTTATCATGGAAAAGTTCACAAATTATGATTAAAATGCATAAATCATAACAGTATTTAAGCATGGATACAAAATAAGTGGAATCATGCATAAGCCAAGACATTACTTATCATGACAAAGTTCAAACATCAACATGCATAAATCATAACAATATTTAAGCATGGATGCAAGTCAAGAGAATCATGTATAATTCAAAACATTACTTATAACAAATTTCAAAGTTCAAGATTAACATGCATAAATCATAATAATATTTAAGCATGTATACAAGTAAGGGATCATGTATAAGTCAAAACATTACTTATAACAATGTTTAGAGTTCAAGATTAACATGCATAAATCATAAAAATATTTAAGCATGTATTCAAACAAAGGTGATAACTAAACATCCTTGAATAAGTGTGACATGTATAACAACAACATGTGAATTATGGTGAATCATGTTAAACAAGTGGGTAAGAACCAAACATGTAAGAGAAATTCAATCATGGATTTGTAAGCAACAATGAGAAGCATCTCAAAATGGATACATACCAATATGTTTCAAAGTAAAAACATCAAATGCTTAGGAACATTTAGGGCAAGGTATGAGAACATGAAGCATATTTTCATTCAAAACATTTGATTTCAAGAGAGAACCTCATGTTAAGGGCAAGGTAACAACCAAGGTTTAAATGACATTTAAACATGCATTCACATATGATCATGAACTTAAGGCAATAACCAATCATGTAACAATAAGGGCATACAAGTTCATACATTATGTAAACTTCATACAAGAAAGGTTGGGTGCATACAAGCAAAGATAATCAAAGGAATCAATCAAAAGATCAAAAAGAGACCTAAGAAACCCTAAATAGGTCACAAACTTTAAACATACACAAGTACCAAATAAATAATTCTTTTTGGATTTTTCTTGATGTAGACAAAAAATAGACATTCTTATGAGCATTTAGCAAAAAGAGTGGTATCAAAATGATAAAAATCAAAGGAGTTATGATTAAATTTATTTTGTAAAAGAAAACATAAAAAATAGGCATGAAAAATATGGAAATACACTCAAAGGGGTTTGAACCCACGCCATCAAGGCTATTGGCTCAAAATTTTAGCCAGCTGAACCAGCTGCGCATTGTGAAACAAAGGTGGAAACAAATCAGTATATGTAAAACAAGCCTTAAAAAAGAGAATAGTTGCAAAAGGGTTGATCATCAGGATCAAACCCAGGAACACAAGGTAAGCAAGGACACGACAAGGCAAGGTTCTACCACTGGGGTGGCTGTTACATCCAAACAATACATGCTTCTAATTTTTTTTATTTTGAGGATCACCCAAAATGGCCACCTCATCCCAGATCACCTCCAAGTCAGCTTCTTCTCCTTCTTCTTTGCTTCTCTCTCTCGTGCGCCCTAGCTTCATCTTCCATGGCCAGATTTTCAACCTCCCATAACTCCTTCATCTCTCAACCATTTTTAGTGATATAAAGATCAAATTTGTGGCATTTTTCATAAGGATCAATAATATAACAATATCTTGTCCTAAAAACAACTGAGTAATTCATAAATTACTCAACAAAAGTGCAACACATCAAGAATATCACATGTCAAAACATTACATGTGCAACTCATACAATACAAATAGTGGTTGAAACAACTAGCACATAATAATATCTACATGTTTTCTTCACAAATAAATCACTAACGATACATGAATCAAAAGGTTCAAAAAGAAAGAAGCTTACCTCTTGGAGACAGTCCAAGGCTTCTTCAAATGCTCTTACAGAAAGGAAGTGATAACCTCCTTGGCTTTGTTAATCCTTAGAGAGATGACTTTAATGCTCAAATCGATTGGAAGCAGCTTCAAGAGCAAAACTTGTGGCTTCTCATGATTTGGAGTTTGAAGATGGTGATTAGGGTTTGGGGTATTTTAGAACTTGTTTGATGGTTGAAACAAGGTCTATGGAGTGTTTAGAGAAGGTTAGTGGTGTTTGTTTTTGTTTGGCATGAGTGAAATGTGTATCTGAAGTGTTTTTGCAAGCTTGGAGGTATTTTACAAAAACACTTGATTATGAGAATGCAAGGTAGTTTGAGGCTGGTTTGTAGTGTTTTTTCTCTCCTTTTTCCTCTGAGGATTGATGTACTACTAGTTAGAACAAAGATTGGTTCTTAATATATCTCAATGTTTTGATGATAACATTAATGAAATTTTGTATAGAGAAAATATATACTCTAATTTTGTTCAAGTGTTTTTGTTTCAGATATCAAATAAATATTCATCTGAAGACAAAAAGAATTCCTCTGAACATTATATAACACAAAGCTCTGAGCGTAGAAAGCGCAGCACAGAAGACTCTGAGCAAAGCTATAGAAGACTCTAAAGCGCTACCTACAGAAGACTCTGAGCGCAGAGTATAAATATTCAGTATATTCAGAAGACTCTATGAGAACTCAACGCTGCAACCTACAGAGGCTCTGAGAATCAAGTCAACTCTGATTATTCATTCACGCTAAGCACTTTGCTGCATAACTCTGGATAGAGTGACTCTGATAAAGAAGAACATGGAACATCATCAAGGGATCTGATGCAAGATCATTTTTCATATCTGTTCATTTGAAAAGATATTGTTCAACAAAGATTCGTTGCTAAACCCAGTGTCTACCAACGACACTATTCCTCATTCGTGTATGGCACAGGAATTTAGACTAAATGGATATGTCTGAACATTCCTCTTCTGTGAAGGAAAAGTCAAAGAAGACAAAAGGCAACAGTTGCACGTTCTTTGAGAAATGGATGTGAAGTCTATTTAAGAAAGTCTTCAACATCATTTCAAGACGACAGAATACAAAACAATCAAAGAACATATTCAAACAACTTTCTTCAACAAACATACTTGTTTTATTTGTTCTTCATTTTGTGTAAAAAATCACAGTTGTGATAATAGCTTTTTAGAAGCACTTAAACACATTGTATTTCATCCTTGTAAAAGTTCCTTGAGAGACCAAGTTGTGGTCAGGATTCTTGAGAAGACTAAGACAGTTTGTCTTAGTGATATCACTGTAATCAGGTTTTGATTTAGTGGATTAAGTCCTTGTTTGAGAAAGCCAAAATCACCTTGGCCGGGTGGACTGGAGTAGTTTGAGTTCAAACGAACCAGGATAAAATAACTTGTCATTCTCTATTATCATAGTTGTTTTTGAAACCCTTATTCAACCCCCCTCTAAGTGTTTTTCCTACCTTCAGTTGGTATCAGAGCTCCGGCTCTGAAGTGCTATCACTTAACAGTGACAGAGAAAGATCCAGTTGGGAAAACTCTTGATTTATTATCCTTGATATATTATGGCTGAACAGTCAAACAACAAATATGATGATAAAGATAGAATCAACACCAAGCCTCCCATGTTTGATGGAGAGAAATTTGATTATTGGAAGGATAGAATATAAAGTTTCTTTCTAGGCTATGATGCTGATCTATGGGATTTGGTCATTGATGGATACATTCACCCCACTGATGGTGAGGGCAAAAATATTGACAGAAAGTCAATGACTGACCAACAGAAGAGAGATTTCAGAAATCATCACAAAGCTAGAACTATTCTGTTAAATGCTATATCTCATACTGAGTATGAGAAAATCACAAATAGAGAAACAACGTTTGACATGTTTGAGTCATTAAAGATGACACATGAAGGAAACTCTCAGGTGAAGGAGACAAAGGCTCTTGCGCTTATTCAGAAGTATGAAGCCTTCAACATGGAGGAAGAAGAATCTGTGGAAACCATGTTTTCAAGATTCCAGATTCTGACAGCTGGTTTGAAGGTCCTTGAAAAAGCATACTCCACTTCTGATCATGTGAAGAAGATCATCAGAAGTCTACCAAAGAAGTGGAGACCCATGGTCACAATGCTGAAGCTATCAAAGGATCTTAACAAGATCACTGTAGAGGAACTCATCAGTTCCTTAAGAAGTCATGAGATAGAGCTGGAAGAAGATGAGCCTCAGAAGAAAGGTAAGTCTATTGCTTTGAAATCAAATAAAAAATTTGACAATAAAGCTTTTCAGGTACTTGAGGAAAGCTTTGAAGAATCTTACTCAGATGAAGATGAACTATCTTTGCTTTCCAGAAGGATAAATCAACTCTGGAAGCATAAGCAAAAGAAGTTCAGAAACTTCAAAAGACCAGAACAATGTGGGGAATCTTATGGACACAAAAGATCTGACAAGAAAGAAGTTATGTGATTTGAGTGCAAGGAGCCAGGACACTACAAAAATGAATGTCCCAAACTTCAGAAGGAGAAACCCAGAAAGAAGTTTGAGAAACAGAAGAAAGTCCTGATGGCCACGTGGGATGACTCAGATGCTTCTGAAGCCTCATCAGAGTTAGAGGACGCATGTACAAATATGGCACTAATGGCTGACGTGGAGGAACACGAGGAAACATCTGAATCTGGATCAGAATCAAATTCAGAAGAGGTATTTTCTGATCTTACCAGAGCTGAGCTAATTGAAAGCTTATCTGAGATGCTTGAAAACTATAGTAAGATTAGACTCAGATACAAGAAGTATCAGAGCTATCTTGCATCTGAGACTGATCAGACGAAATTAGAAATTGCTGAGCTAAAAGAAAATAATTTTCAAATAAAAATTAATTTAGAAAAAGCTCAACAAAAGTCTGATTCAAATACTATGTCTTGCTCCAAAATTATTTTAGAAGAGTACGACTATAGTTTTTAGAGGTTCCTGTCCAGAGGCCTAGACAGAAGCAAAATGGCTTCCATGATCTATGGTGTTAGCAGGAATAACAGAAAAGGAGTTGGATATGAATCACCCTCTAGGAAGGATTTAAATCCAAAACCTGTTGATAAGCTGATCATCAATTATACTCCTCTGTACACTCAATTTAAATATGGTCACCTAAATGACATAAAGCACATACGTACAGATCAGATCACAAAAATCTTTATTAAACCAAAACCTCGTCAGAACACAAAAGTTTTTAAGGGACAGAAGTTTAGGCAGAACTTCAGACCAACTAACCCAAGAGGACTCAAAAAGATATGGGTACCTAAGGATAAAATAATTTTTGTTGCAGATGTCCTTAGCAACAAAGTTAAGACACCAGTCATGGTACCTGGACTCTGGCTGCTCACGACATATGATGGGAAGAAGGTCTATGTTTCAAAGCCTAGAACTTAGATCTTGAGGGGACTTGAAGTTTGGAGGAAACCAAAAGGGAAAAATTATTGGCTCTGGAACAATTGGTAATGGTAACCTCCCTTCTATCTCTAATGTTCTGCTTGTTGAAGGATTAACACATAACTTATTGTCCATAAGTCAATTAAGTGACAATGGTTATGATATAATCTTTAATCAAAAATGTTGTAAAGCTGTTAATCAGAAAGATGGTTCAATCCTCTTTAATGGGAAAAGGAAGAACAACATTTATAAGATAAATCTTTCAGAACTGAAAAATCAAAATGTTAAATGCCTTATGTCTGTTAATGATGAGCAATGGGTCTGGCATATAAGGTTGGGTCATATTAGCATGAGACATATATCTCAGATTAACAAGCTCAATCTGGTCAGAGGACTTCCTAAGTTGAAGTTCAACTTAGATGCTCTTTGTGAAGCATGTCAAAAAGGAAAATTTTCAAAATCTTCTTTCAAATCTAAAAATGTTGTTTCTACCTCTAGACCATTAGAGCTACTTCATATTGATCTGTTTGGACCAGTGAAAACTGCATCCATCAGAGGCAAGAAGTATGGATTAGTCATAGTTGATGACTACAACAGATGAACATGGGTAAAATTCCTAAAACACAAGGATGAGTCACACTCTGTATTCTTTGACTTCTGCAATCAAATTCAAAATGAAAAGAATTTTAATATTGTCAAAGTCAGAAGTGATCATGGTGGTGAATTTGAAAATAAATATTTTGAAAAATATTTTAAAGAAAATGGCATTGCACATGATTTCTCTTGTCCTAGAACTCCTCAACAGAATGGATTTGCAGAACGAAAGAATAGAACATTGCAAGAAATGACCAGAACCATGATCAATGAGACTAATATGGCTAAACACTTTTGGGCAGAAGCAATAAATACAACGTGTTATATTCAGAACAGAGTGTCTATAAGACCTCTTATGGAAAAGACTCCTTATGAATTGTGGAGGAATAGAAAGCCCAACATTTCTTATTTCCATCCTTTTGGATGTGTTTGTTTTATTCTGAATACTAAGGATAATCTGAACAAGTTTGACTCTAAAGCACATAAGTGTTTTATGATTGGATATTCAGAATACTCTAAAGGCTACAGAGTATACAATACTGAGACACAGATTATGGAAGAATCAATTCATGTCAGATTTGATGATAAGCTTGGCAATCAAAAACCAAAGCAGTCTAAAATTTCTGCAGATAGAGAAGTTCTTTTCACAGACTCTAAAGAATCAGAGACAGAAAAAGTTCAAGCAAAAGAATAAGAAGCAACGCTAGATGCTACTCCATTGGCTGCTCATCTGCAAAGCTTAACTATTTCTGAAGAACCAACTGTTAAAGGATCCTCCAGAATCAAATCTTATTATCCAGAGGAAATGATTATTGGAAAGAAGGATGTTCCCATCAGAACAAGATCCTTTCTCAAATCATCTGGGACATCATTATTTAGTTTGGTGTCAATTATTGAACCTACCTCTATGGATGAAGCTCTGTAAGACAATGATTGGATACTTGCTATGCAAGAGGAGCTAAATCAATTCACAAGGAATGATGTTTGGGATCTGGTTCCAAGACCAAAAGGATTTAATATTATTGGAACAAAATAGGTTTACATAAACAAGCTAAATGAGCAAGGAGAAGTCATCAAAAACAAGGCTAGACTGGTTGCTCAAGGCTACAGTCAGCAAGAAGGTATTGATTACACAGAGAAACTTGCTCATGTGGCAAGGTTAGAATCTATACGTTTGCTTATTTCTTTTGCTGCACAGAATAACATCACTCTTTATCAGATGGATGTTAAAAGTGCTTTCTTAAATGGCTTAATAGAAGAAGAAGTTTATGTTCATCAACCTCTTGGATTTGAAAATGAAAAATTTCCAGAACATGTTTTTAAATTAAAGAAATCACTCTATGGCCTAAAACAAGCTCCTAGAGCTTGGTATGAGAGGCTGAGTAATTTTCTTCTGGAAAATAATTTAATCAGAGGAAAGGTTGATACTACTCTTTTCTGTAAATCAATTAAGAAAGACATTTTAATCTGTCAAATTTATTTAGATGATATTATTTTTGGAATAACAAATATTACACTTGGAAAGGAGTTTGTTGAGTCTATGCAGGCAGAATTTGAAATGAGCATGATGGGAGAATTAAGATTCTTTCTGGGAATTCAAGTCAATCAAACTCTAGAAGGCACCTACATACATCAGACAAAGTATGTGAAGGAGCTTCTAAAGAAGTTCAACATGACAGAGAGTAAGTCAGCTAAGACTCCGATGCATCCAACTAGCACTCTAGGAAAATAAGAGGTAAGTAAAAAGGTAGATCAGAAGCTCTACAGAGGTATGATTGGTTCTCTTGTATTTGACTGCTTCTAGCCTGATATTCTTTTTAGTGTTTGTCTTTGTGCTAGATTTCAATCAGATCCTAGAGAATCTCACTTAACAGCTGTTAAGAGAATTCTTAGGTATCTGAAAGGTACTACTAACATGGGCTTGTGTTACAGAAGATCTGATGAATTTAAATTAGTTGGCTTCTGTGATGCTAATTGTTGCGGTGGAAATAGGATCACAAACTATTAATTAGTTTGAATCACAATTCAATTCACAACCGCTCTTTGATTTATCCGAAGGAAAAGGTCAAAAGAGGGAAAACCTATTTTGCATCGTAAACACAATGCGGGGAAAGATCTAGGGTTCGGGGGTTGGTTAAATTTAGGGAAGGTATTATCACCCTAAACTTCTGTAGTACTCTACAGGAACCTTTTGTTCAAATGTTTACTATTTTGCTTTATTCATTTGCTTAAGGTATATGTACAAGGATTAAAAGTGAGAAAGGAGACCTAAGGGGTTAATTCTAAGTTTACTCGGCAAGACATCGCATCTTGTGCCTACGTATCCTTACGGGAGTGGAATCAGAGTAATCGTAGTTCCCCTCAAAAGGGAGGTTAGAGACTTCTTGACTGTGGTCAAGGTCTCAAGGGGAATAAACGCATCTTAAGGACACGCTTACGTGGAGTGTAGAAACTCCAATATCTACGTTATAAATTGTTAAGTTGTAATTAGGGTTAAATTAGGGATTCCACGGCGGGAAACCCTAAAATGAGCGCGGCGGCTCTTTGACCTAATGCTTAGGGTAAAATTGTAATTTTGCCTGCGGCGAGGCATCTGTGAAAATTAGGGTTTGTAAGGGTTTGAAGTTGAGGACTATTGGCGCGGCGGCCAAAAGCTAGACCTAACCTTCGGATGTGTGGTGTGACTGGAATATTGATAAATGCGTGAGGTGATTGAATCATGCAAACGGAAAATAAAGACAGCAGTTAAAGCCATACAAACAGAATTTAAAAGGCAGAAATTTAAAGCGCGATTATTGGTTCGCGAGATTACAACTGAGAAGCAGATACAAACATAAACGAAACTTGAATCGAGAAATAAAATAAATAACGGTAACATGACAAGCTGCAAAACCAATGAACAATGTTAGTAGACAAGGTTGGACAATGATTGGACGAGTTAGGAGGAAAAGTGCAATATTGGAGGTTTTTGTTGTTTTGAAAAAAAAAGATGTTAAATGAATTTATATATAAAAAAGGAGTAATGTTAATTAGAAAAATATTTTAACTTTAATCTTAAAAAAAATTTTTAACTTAGATATTTTTTAAAAAAAGATTTTTAGGTTATTTATTATAGGAAAAGAGGTTTTTTGATTTTATATAAAAAAAAGGTTTTAGAGTTTTTATTTATTTTTTTAAAAACAGTTTTTTTTTTTATATTTACAAAAGAAAGGGTTTTCTAAAAAACCATTTTTAATTATAAAACAATGAAAAAACAAAATAAATCAAATAATTAAAAAACAAAATAAAAAACATAAAAGGGGTTGGGCCGGTCATCACCCCGGACCCAACCCGGTTGAGGCAACTGAAATCAAAGGGGGCCTTCAGGGTTTCATAACCCTAAACGTCTTGCCGCGGCGCCGCTTGCGTTCTTCTACTTCTCCCTCGCATCTTTCTTCTTTCTCTCGCTGTGATCTTCTTATTTCCTGAAACAAAGCATGAAAAATAAGAACATGTGAGTTAATGCATGGTGGTTTACATTTGTCTTTGGCCGATGATGCTTGAGGCTGAGGCTACGGAGTTGATTGCCCGTCGTTCTTCGCGAACGATGAAGGTGATCTCTCTGGGTACTGTTGATCGCGCTTGGTGGTTCTTGGAGCGATGATGACGATTGCTTCGTCTGAGCTCGCACCGTTTAGGGTTTTTGCATGTGGATTCTTCGCCGCTTATGGTACTCTCCGTCTAGGGTTCCAACTCCTCTCACGGCTACCCCCTTTCATCAGGTTGTACCTTCCTTTTTATAACTAACTTCTGGGCCTTGGATTTGCGTTACTTCTGAGATTCGATTTTATGTTGATATTATTTGATTTTGTTGTGATTTTCTCAGATACTGATTGGATTACGATTGGATGCTGATTGAACTCTGTTTCTCTTTTAGGGTTTAATCGATCCTAGCTGATATGATTATTCTGATTCGGTTCAAAGATTTCTATCTTCAGAACTTTGTGATTGAATGTAATCTGAACTGATTTGTTTGATTGATTCAGGTTAAGTGCAAATGGGGATTCGATTTGATTTGATCATTTGGTTTTTTCAGATTGAGTTCCAATAGGGGTTTTCTGATACGATTGGGATTTCGTTTCTCCTCTTGGAATCCTGATTGAGCTGATAGGATTTCCCGACTCGATTCAATTTTATTAGTCTGAACTGATTTGCTTTGATCTGTTTTGGGATTAGTTATCGAGTCAAAATCTCTCTATTGATTGATGTTTGATTTTAATTCCCAGGATTCCTTAATGGATTCGTATCTCTGTTTGATGCTTTGAACTCGAACTGACTCATTTTTTGATTGGTTCGCTTTGATGCAGCTCAGATTCTTTTCCTCTTCTTCTTTCAGAGAGGACTTGATATTGAAGCTTTGGTCGAGCCGAAATTGTCGGGAAAGGGATATGGCAATGATGACATTCTGAGCCTTCGAGGGACGCTTCTTCGACAATGTCGCGGTTGCTTCTGATGATCTGATAGCCTGAGCCGCGACGACTGACTGTTATGGTTTTGCACTTGTTCATGTTAGCTTATGCTCGTTCGTTCTGGTACAATTCATGCCGTGAACTTCAGTTCTTCTGTGCAATCTTGGCAGGTTGATTCAATGGGCTATGATGTTAAGCTGAGCCCAGTGCTTCCAATTGTAATGTCCGTGACAGTCTTTATTGGTATGGACTGAGTCCCTTGTATTCGAGCTGGTTCTGATAATCTTTCTGAACTTACATCTTGCCTCCGTTTCTCATTCTTGTTGAGGCGCTTTAGGCATCAGAACTTGGATGTGCAGTCTATTTATTCACTTCTGATTTTCATGATGTGAATTCACTTGTTTGGTTCAGAGCTGTTGTGAACTGACCTGCTCTCTTGTTTTGTTTTGGTATGCTGTTGCGCTTCTTTGGATCCTGCTGAATATATGACAGATTTGTAGGATGCTTTCTTATGGCCATTTGCGCATGAACTTGCATTTTGATGCTTTGTTTGATGGTTTGTGATTTCTGTCTTGTGCAGCTTGATGCCATAGTTTGGCTTCTCTTGTTCTGTTCAGGATTGCTGCTGCTTGATGCTTATGGCAACTTATGAATCATTTTGAGTTTTGAATGCTGAACCTGATATTGATGTGTTTGTGGCTTTTCAGGTGTTGGAAATTTCGGAACCAAAATGACTCAGACCATGCCGGCATCCGGGTCTGAGTCCAAACTAGCCCATGTTTTCCTTATTCTCGTATCAGTTTGGAAAACCAATTGCGGCAAAACGAATCAGTCCCGCTTCTTTTATTACTTCTATCTCTCGGATGTCCCGTAACGATAAGAACAGGTGTTATCTGATCTGACGCCCACGTCGCGGATCGGTAACGGGGGTAGGACGCAGCTTCGGTTGTGCCACTCCCGGCACTCGATGATGACACTGTTCTGAGAGTGTCAAAAACCTGTAACATTTTCTATATTGCTTGTTTTGCTTTGATGTGCAGGTTAGTCGAGATTTGCGGCGAAGCTTAAAGACAGCATGAAGACACTTAGATGTTCTTAGGATTTAGGATAGATACTTTAATGTAATTCCTTAGAACTTTAATGTAATTCCTTGTAACTTGTAACAAAAAAAATATTATGAATAAATAACATTTTTTATCCAAATCATTTCTTCTTTGTAATTCACTTTGCAAACTTGTAATAATGATAATAAAATATTATGAATAAAATTCACATATTCTATTAAAATCATTTCCCCATTGCTTCTCCATGCTTTAATTTGCAAACACCTCAACATCCGATTAAATCTCACTAGTCAAATATCCTGGAATTAATTCGATCCAACCATTGCATGAATAAGTTCCATTAATCAGTCGAAGTTTTCACCGTTTTCTCTCTGGAAGAAAGAAGAATGATTTCTTGTTAAACCCTGCTCCACAGATCAGACTTTGATATCAAACCCACGTAAATAAACGCCTCAAAAAACATCATTACGCCCAACATTACGAACTATGCTTCAAAAATGACCAAAACGCCCCTGGGGTATTTCCTGCAAAACAAACACCTTCAGGTCTTGTTAGTGGTTAGCAAATGCGCAGATGATATGATATGCAAAATGACCGACTAAATATGAGGGTAAAATTTGGGGTATTACAGTTGCCCCTATTTAAATAGCTACACCGGACGATTTGAGTGACAGAGACTCGAGGAATCGTGGTGGAGAGATTTAAATATAGATAACCGAAAATTTTGCCCTTATATGCGACGATATGCGATGCTATGGACAAAACTGGAACGACTTAATGCAGATGATGCCATGAATATGATATGCTGCGTATGCTGGAATAATGAATGCGAAAATGCTGACGAACATGACGACACTGGGACAGACGCCACGAGAAGAAACACACTGGGGAAAATGACGCGCTGAGACACAGTACAACACTGGGGAATTCTAAAAATGATAGTCAACTGGTGCGAATGACCAATTGTCACTTTTAGAAAAGGAACGAGATCCTCCAATGGAGATGGTACCTATGAGACGGCCTCCACTGGGGAATCTAAAAATAAAACTGGATCACGTACGATTGTAAGGTCGATTACAGAATGCTGGAGCATTGAGCAAAGAATAACATCCAAGCTTCTGTAAACTACCCCTCGCGACAGGATCGAACGGACTTTTCGGAAATCCGTATCAAATATACAGGGTAAAGACCGACTGTATGCCAAAATAAATGGATTTTAATAGGAAATGCCCTAATAAGCTTCTCGAGGGAGAACTGTCACTTATCGTTGGAAGGGACTTATGTGCAAAAAATGGATAAGCACTCAAATAAAGAGGCTGCTGCTTATCTGATAAATAAATCTTCTCGCATTTAAGGTCGGCGCCTGGAATACGATTCTGATTCTTCTCTTACTGAAGGATAAATAAACTTCTTCATGCTTCAAGATTATGTTCTCCTGAACATGAAAAGGGTAAACTGAACTTCCTCATACTCCAGAATCGTGCTCTCCTGAATATGAAACTGGATGACTGAATATACTCATATTTCAGAATCGTGCTCTCCTGAATATGAAACTGGATGACTGAATTTACTCATATTTCAGAATCGTGCTCTCCTGAATATGAAACTGGATGACTGAATTTACTCATATTTCAGAATCGTGCTCTCCTGAATATGAAACTGGATGACTGAATTTACTCATATTTCAGAATCGTGCTCTCCTGAATATGAAACTGGATGACTGAATTTACTCATATTTCAGAATCGTGCTCTCCTGAATATGAAACGGGCTAATTGAACTTCCTCATAACTCAGAATCGTGCTCTCCTGAATATGATTCGGCTCAAACCTCCCCGTATTTCAGGATCGTGCTCTCCTGAATATTATTCGGCTCTTTCATACTTCAGAATCGTGCTCTCCTGAATATGAAAAGGGCTAACTGAACTTCCTCATACTTCAGAATCGTGCTCTCCTGAATACAATTTGGTTCAAAAACCTTCTATACTTCCAGACGACAGGTAAATGGAAGCCCAACTGCTCCATGGAGATGGCCATTTGCTGCGAGTCATAACGAAGATAGGATCGGCTTCTTAGGTGAGAAATGTTGTACATTGATGTTGTAAGAGGTAGGATTGTAAAGTGTTGTAGTGTTGTAATGATAGATTTTCCAGGCGTGAACTGGCATGTATCTGTAAAGGATTGTGTTGTTTTTCTTGAAATATAGTGCAAAATAAATGCACGTCCGGGTACAGTGATAAACTTCTCAAGCGATATAGTCGCGTATCTGTCATGGTATGGTGAAAACCTTTAGATGGTGCAAAATAAATGCACATCCGGTTGGGGATTGACGACCGACAAGACTGAGATTCAATCTAGGATCGAGCTAGAAAGAAGACTGGAAATCAAGACTCCATCGAGGGAATGAACCCGAAGGGTAGATATCTTATCCTGGCGAGGAAAGATAGCTGAAGTAACCGTCATCCACGAGGATCGAGCTCTGTGGGGAAACTGGAAACACGTATGTATTTTATGCTTAGGGCTGACAATCTATTTGGAGAGAATGGACAAACCCCAGTTACTCGGCGGTAACGACCAATGATAGAGACGCAATGAACCTGCGCATGCTAACGCGTATGTTAATGAATACGTGAATATGAATGTATGTTAATGTCTATGCAGTTAATCATGCAGGATGTTATGAAATGAGTATGTAACGAGTATGTAATGAGTATGTAATGAATATGAGTATATGAAGTAGGCATGTGATGCTTATGCCCCTGCGTGTGCTGACGAAACAGACTAGAGACGGGACAAGAGATGAAATAAACATCTCGACGGAGATACCCTGCATTCTCTGCAACCAATACGTCAATCATGGGTGAGAAGGATCAATGGTAGAACCAAATCTGGTTTTAAAATTCTGAATTCTCTGGGGAGAAGGTAATCTGCTTGGGTACACAGTATCACGTCTTCACATGGGGAGAAGAAAACCTGAGGGACACTTTTGAGTTACCCAAGAAAAAGTTGTCAGCTTATAGTCTCTCTGGGGACTATCACTGGGCAATGGTTTGAAAGTGTTTCTGCAATAATGATATTTCCGGAGAATGAAGAGATCCTGTCGGAATTTCCACTAGTCAAAGTAATTTATTACATTTCAAATTCTGTTGTTTTTGAAAAACAATTTTGAAAAATCTCCAATGCACCTTTCATTTTCAAATTTTAAGAATAAACGCATTTTGCATAACAATAGAAAATAAAGAGCAATGCACCAAGGAATGTAAGTAACGAGATGGTATCTTTTATTAAAGGGTGGTTGCTTGCTGAAGGCATAGCTCCACAGATGATTATGTTTTGAAATTGGCAACATGGGAAAAGGTTACATTGAATCCAACGACACCTACTGACACTAATAACTAAGACTAATCCAGAATCTTGCTTTGGGCAAGGATGAAGGAACTGAAACATGGCTCTCATGCGGAAAGTGTGTTCGAGATGATCAGTGTCCTCTGATGCAATGAAGTGCCTTTGTCCCTAACTTTTGCCTGGACCGCCCTCTCGGGTTTTCAATCCACCGGGACGCTCTTTTTTGCCTAAGCCGCCCTTTCGGGTTTTCAACTTAGCGAGCTTTTTATTATTACTTCTTTTTTTAACCCTTACTTTTGCCTAAGTCGCCTTTTGCAGGTTTTCGACTTAGCGGGTCTTTAGGCATAATATTTTCGGACTGCATCAGAATTCACGGGGTGTGCTGGTTCTTCACCATCCATTGTCGTAAGTATCAGAGACCCTCCGGAGAAAACGGTCTTTACAACAAACGGGCCTTCATAATTGGGCATCCACTTTCCACGCATATCTTTGTGTACTGGCAAGATCTTTTTGAGTACGAGCTCTCCTTGACGGAACTCACGGATACGGATCTTCTTATCAAACGCTCTCTTCATCCGTTTCTGATATAATTGCCCATGGCACATGGCTGTCAAGCGCTTCTCGTCAATGAGATTCAACTGATCCAATCTGTCCTGAACCCACTCAGCTTCCTCAAGTTCAGCTTCCATTAACACTCTTAAAGAAGGTATCTCTACTTCGATGGGGAGCACGGCGTCCATTCCATATACCAGTGAGAAAGGTGTTGCCCCCGTCGAAGTTCTCACCGAGGTTCTGTATCCATGTAAAGCAAACGGTAACATCTCATGCCAATCTTTGTACGTCACAACCATCTTTTGCAGGATCTTCTTGATATTCTTATTTGCGGCTTCGACGGCTCCATTCATCTTAGGACGGTATGGAGATGAATTGTGGTGAGTGATCTTGAAACTATCACACAGCTCTTTCATAGTCTTATTATTCAGATTGGTGCCATTGTCAGTTATTATCCGGCTTGGGACTCCATAACGGCAGATGATCTCTTTCCTGATGAATCGGGCAACCACTTGCTTGGTCACGTTGGTGTAGGAGGCAGCCTCTACCCATTTGGTGAAATAATCAATAGCAACAAGGATAAAACGATGACCATTAGAAGCTTTTGGCTCGATCGCCCCAATCATGTCAATGCCCCACATAGAGAACGGCCATGGTGAAGACAAAACATTCAACGGTGATGGAGGTACATGCATTTTATCCGCATAAATTTGGCACTTATGGCATTTTCTAGCGTATTGGATGCAGTCGGCTTCCATGGTTAACCAGTAATACCCAGCCCTTAACATCTTTTTGGACATAGCATAACCATTGGCATGGGTTCCGAAGGTCCCCTCATGAATTTCCTGTAATAACATGTCCGCTTCCCGCTTATCAACACATCTGAGCAGGACCATGTCGTGATTTCTCTTGTATAACACGCCATTACTGATAAAGAATTTGGACGCCAGTCTTCTCAATGTCTTTTTGTCCAGACCAGTAGCACCATCGGGATATTCCTGCTTGACGAGATAGTTCTTGATATCATGAAACCAAGGCTTTTCATCCACCTCAACTTCTTCGACCGTCTGACAATAAGCGGGCTCAACCTTGCGCTCAATATGGATAAGAGGTGCTTCATTAACGAATTTAACTTTCCACATAGATGCTAACATGGCTAATGCATCAGCTACGTGATTCTCGGATCTAGGAACATGCTCGAATTCTATCTCGTCGAAATGCTTGATCAGCTCAATAATGTAGTCCTTATAAGGGATCAGCTTCTCATTCTTCGTTTCCCATTTGCCTTGTACTTGGTAAATAACCAAAGCTGAGTCACCACTTACTTTAAGAAGTTTGATTCGGAGGTGAATCGCCGCTTCGAGGCCGAGGATACATGCTTCATATTCTGCGACGTTGTTAGTGCACTCAAAGTCCAATCTTGCTGTAAATGGAGTGAATCCGCCTTTTGGGTTCATCAAAACGGCGCCTATATCATGCCCATTAAAATTCGAGGAGCCATCAAACATCATCTTCCACCAAAGACCTGGTTCTGGACCTTCGCTCGGATCTGGCTCTTCACAATCTCTTTTAATCAACAAAATATCCTCATCAGGAAAATCGAGCTTAAGAGGTTCATAATCTTCAACTGGCTGGTCTGCGAGGCAATCAGATAAGATACTACCCTTAATCGCCTTCTGGGGTACATATTGGATGTCATATTCGGATAACAACATGTGCCAACGGGCTAGCCTCCCGGTTTGAGCAGGTTTTTCGAAAATATACTTGATCGGATCCATTTTAGAAATCAACAATGTGGTATGACAGACCATATATTGCCGAAGGCGCCTAGCGGCCCATGCCAATGCACAACAAGTTTTCTCCAATGGTGAGTATCTGTTTTCGCAATCGGTAAACTTCTTGGTCAGGTAATAAATTGCATGTTCCTTTTTCCCAGTCTCATCATGTTGTCCAAGCACACAACCCATAGACTTCTCGAGAACAGTAAGGTACATAAACAAAGGTCTTCCAGGTACGGGAGGAATCAGAATAGGGGGATCTTGCAAATAACCCTTAATCTTCTCAAACGCTTTCTGACAATCAGGGTTCCACTCAACTGTCTGCCCCTTGCAAAGTAACTTGAATATCGGCTCACAAGTAGCGGTCATATTAAAGATAAACATGGAAATATAATTCAGACGTCCCAGAAAACCTCTAACTTGCGTTTCTGTTCGCGGAGCTGGCATATCCCGAATGGCTCGGACTTTGTCAGGATTCACCTCAATCCCTCGCTGGCTAACAATGAAACCAAGCAATTTTCCGGATCTGACACCGAAGGTACATTTTACAGGATTCAATTTCAACTGATATTTCCTGAGTCGTTCAAACAGCTTCACCAAATGGTCTAAATGCTCCTCTTCACTCTGAGATTTGGCTATCATATCGTCCACATACACCTCAATCTCTTTGTGCATCATATCATGAAAAAGAGTGGTCATAGCGCGTTGGTAAGTTGCCCCTGCGTTCTTTAAACCGAAAGGCATGACTTTGTAGCAGAAGGTTCCCCAAGGAGTAATGAAAGTAGTCTTCTCTCGATCATCGGGATCCATCTTGATCTGATTATAGCCAGAGAAACCATCCATAAATGAAAACAACGCAAAACTGGCTGTATTGTCTACCAGTGTATCAATATGTGGCAGGGGGAAGTCGTCTTTCGGACTTGCTTTGTTCAGATCCCTGTAGTCCACACACATCCTAACTTTACCGTCCTTCTTAGGCACTGGCACAATGTTGGCAACCCAGTCTGGATATTTTGCGACTGCCAAGAAACCTGCATCCAACTGCTTTTTAACCTCATCTCGAATCTTCAAAGCCATGTCGGGTCTCGTTCTTCGAAGCTTTTGTTTGATAGGCGGACAATCTGGCTTAAGCGGCAACTTGTGAACAACAATATCCGTGTCTAGGCCCGGCATATCTTGATACGACCACGCAAACACATCAACATACTTTTTTAACAACTCAATCAACCTCGGCCTAACCTCTGTCCCAAGCATTGCACCAATCTTGACCTCTTTCTTGCTCTCATCTGTACCGAGATTAATTAAGTCCACCTGCTCTTTATACGGTTGAAGCTCTGTGTACTCGTACTCAATCAATCTTGTCAGTTCAGCGGGTACTTCAAAATCTTCTTCACCCTCGTCCTCAGCTTGATTGATGGGTGCATCCCAGTCAGGAGTGTCAGTAAAGTCATTGGATCCAACAAGGTTTACGATGTCTCTGCATGATGGAAAGCTTACTTAATTAAAATGCTCAAAGATATGCAAGGTAAGAAATGGAATGCTGTTTTTTTATTTTTTTTTTGGAAGAAAGGTTGCCAATTTCATTTTTAAAGGTGAAAACGAAAAACGCAAATGAACCAAAGTGGAATTGAACAAAATGCTTTTATTAATATCCTTTTAGAAATGAAAGGTGGCCCAATAAAAGCGACCCTATAGCCTTGGGCAGAGCTACGGATTTTTATTTGAAATGTAAATGAAACTTTTTTTTTTTTAAAAAAAAAAAATTACTTTGACAAAGGAAAAATAACAGGGATCTCTACGGCCTCCCAGTTGTTCAAAACTGCATCACCCTTAAACACCAGGTTGCTCAGCTCTTCATTTTCTTCACAGTCGCTGATGGCATTGATTTGGAAACCTCCGCTGACAAATACCTCTTGGATAACCTTCGGACGCCCTTCGACAGTTGTGGTAGCTCCATTCTGAGTTGGTTTGTAACCCAACCCAGAGCGATCAGTCTTGGTCTTGACATCAATTACCTCTCCCCAACCTTCAGGAATGCCCCCGTCAATTGTTGATTTGGTACTCTTCAGAGATGCAAAAGATGGATTGCCCTGACCCACTGTCTCTTCGACTTCTAGCAGAACAACATTGGCGATCTCAAGTGCTTGAAAGGAGATTTCTAAAGCATTCTCATCGGCCTCGATGTAACGGAAAGAAGACAGGTTACTGACCATCAGATCTTCCTCACCGTGTATAATAACCAACTTTCCATCGATCACGAACTTCATCTTCTGATGTAAAGTTGAGGTTACCGCCCCAGCGGCATGAATCCACGGCCTTCCGAGTAAACAACTGTAGTTGGGATTAATGTCCATGACTTGAAACGTGATATTAAAAATTTGCGGACCAATCAGGATAGGAAGCTCAACCTCCCCCATTACCGACCGGCGAGAGCCATCGAAAGCCTTGACAACCAAAGGAGTAGGTTTCAACACAGTCTCTTTACAAGCCAACTTATCGAGAACCCTCTTGGGTAGCACATTCAGAGAAGACCCGGTGTCTACTAGCACTCTCGCTAAATTGTCTTCCTGACATTTCACCGATATATGTAAAGCACGATTATGGTTCAGACCCTCTTTCGGTAACTCTTCATTGCTGAAACTGAGGGTGTTACAGGCGGTCAAATTGGCAATCACACTATCAAACCGACTGGTGCTGATATCTTGATCCACATGTGCTTGAGTCAAAACCTTCTGCAAGGCCATCCTATGAGCGGGTGAACTCATCAACAGAGATAAAATCGAAATCTTGGAAGGAGTCTGATGAAGTTGGTCGATAACTTTATAGTCACTTTTCTTGATGATCCTTAAAAATTCAGCATCTTCATCATTCGTAACGGCTCCCTTACCTTTGTCTTTGGCAGGCACTGGGATACTAGCTGTTTCCTTAGGTGGGACCTCACTGGAATGGAGAGTATACACACGGCCACTGCGGGTCATCCTGCTTACCTCTGCGATATTGGTCACAGTATCCTTACCCTCTTCCTTTGGAATAATCTTCCCAGACTCCTTGTCAATCATCGTCACGTCGTATTTCCAAGGCACAGCTTTAGGATCACTGAAAGGAAACGGACTCGGTCTTCGAATAACTATAGGCTTAGGCTGATTCACCTCAGGGATAGACGACTTTGGTATATCGAACACGGGATTGGCAGAACCTGCCCCTGATAGATTAAACACTGGTACCTTACCCTTTGATTCAGGCTGATGGAAGACAGGCTCAACCACAGCGACTACATCCTTCTTGGCTTGGCTTGTCACTTGTAAAACACCCTCATTAATCAGCCTCTGAACATCATTCTGAACTAACACACAACCCTTGATACTGGCTTCACAACTTGCGCATGCAACGTGGGAAGTATCTACCAAACCGGCTTCAAACAGTTTCGAATGGAACATCTTAAGAGGAGTCTTAATCTGTTCAACATCAAGGGCATAACCTTCCTCTGAATCAGCACTAATGGCATTGACACTCTCATGGTTAGGAAAAGGGTTCTTCTTAACATTTGGTTGAGGATCTTCGAATGACAAAATCTTCTTTTCCAATAAATCCCTGACAATATTTTTGAGAGCATAACAATTTTCCAGATCGTGACCAGGCGCACCCTCATGAAATAAATAATGAGCAGCGGCGTTGTAATTGGCGGGTAGAGGATTAGGAGGCGGACCCAAAGCCCGAGTAGTGATTAGACCTTGCTTGACCAAAGAGGGGTACAACTCGGTGAAAGTCATCTGAATTGGCGGACAAGGCTTATACGTTCTTCTATTCGGAACATTCCGGCGAGGAGCCGGACTCTCTGGCTATTGAGGAGCAGGAGCGTTGGGCGCCTGTAGGTAGTTGATAGGAGGCGGATAAACAGGAGGTTGTTGCATAGGTTGATACATAGGAACCTGTTGATTGAAAGAAGGAGTAATAGCTGCCACATAGGGTTGTTGAGCATATTGGACTGGGTACCCTTGAGGTTGATCATAACCTTGCGGATGTCGATAAAAGCGTTCTCTTGGTCTACCAGAGGATATGGCATTAGTCTCACCCTCTTTCTTTTTCTGGGAGCTATACGGAGGTTTCTTCGGCTGATCCTTAGAAGCACCATGATTATTTGTCATTTTACCACTTTTCATACCCAATTCAATCTTGACACCCACAGCAACGATGTCGGAGAAATTTGAAGTCACACTACCCACCATTCTCTCGTAAAATTCTGGACGGACCGTGTCGACAAACCAATCAGCTAACTCTTTTTCGGACAAATGAGGTTCTACTTGTGAAGCAGTCTCTCTCCACCTTTGGGCATATTCTTTGAATGACTCGGAATTCTTTTGTGACATACTCAGCAACTGTCTTCTGTCAGGAGCCAGGTCCATATTGTACTTGTAATGTTTGATGAAAGCGTCAGATAAATCTTGAAAACTCTTAATGCGAGACTGGTCTAAAGTTAAATACCACTTGGAGGAAGCACCCTTCAAGCTATCTTGGAAGCAATGAATCATCAGTTTATCATTCTCAACATGGGCAGCCATTTTGCGATAATACATGATCAAGTGACTCTTAGGACAGGTGGCACCTTCATACCGATCGAAATTCGGAGTTTTGAACTTCGGGGGAATAACCAAACCCGAGACCAAACAAACATCCCTTGCAGCGGTCCCAAAAATTTGATCACCCTCTACCTTTTTCAATCTCTGGACGATGGTGTTTACTTCCTCACGAAGCTTATCATGTTTCTCATAACCCTCAACATTCTCGTCAAGATTATCAAAAGCTGTCTCATTGAAGTACGGTTGCGCACGAGTGTGTACAACAGGTGGTGCAAAGATAGGAGCCCCCCTAGAAACTTCAGAAAACAAGGGCACGGCTTGCTGAACAGGTTGATTAATCGAAACAGTGGCTTGAGGAGGCACAAAACCCGGAGCAAGACCATAAGGTGGGTCCCTTGCTACGGTCACACTTGGCGGATGGTCCACAGTAACGCCGGTAATCTCAGAAACAACAGTGGGCTGGGTATCCATCTTAGCATTCATGACATGTAACAATTCCATCATACGCCCCATACCCCCTCGAAGGTCTTCAAGTTCATTGCTAAGGCGATCAATCTCTTTTGCCTGATCCTCCATTCTTTTCCGAGTTTGAGCTCTGGTGTTGTATTGGTGCCGAGAACTCAGGGTGACGAAACTGGAAGGTGAGAGAACCGAGTGTGAGAAATCGGGAGACCCATGCAATGCAAAAAAGTAAATGATGCTAAAATGTGGATGAAGATTTCATGGAATTCAAACTTTTACGGATGTCGTGGGGTACCAAGGAAATCTTTTTCTTGTTTTTTCACTTTATTTTTTATTTATGGTATCCCGCGATATCCATGAATGATATTTGAACTCCATGAAATACAATGCAATGAGATGCTTTATGGATGCAATGCATGAAAACACACAAAGTCCTAGGTTAAAGGAACGTGAGCGGAATCAAGGTCTACCCATCCCAAAAGGAGTGTACTATAGGTTAGTTGTACCTGCCGAACAAGGTTCTACAAAGTGCCCAAAGTCATCAGCCCATCTTTCGGATATTATCAACCTTCCGACTGACTCAGGGGTGAATAATATTCTCAAGAGAACCTCTTTTGAGTGTAGTATCGCGTAGCAACCGTTGTAGGACTACTCCCACATAGTTCCCGCACTACGTCCTAAATAAGGCCAAGGTGGTGTTAAGGTACTACGGTTCCCAATATCACAGACTCCAATCGACCATGGAAAAAGTTTTTGCGATTACTCGTTCAACCGAACCATTTTCGAAAGGGTCTCAACTGAGCGGTGATTCTCGAATCAGCTTGGTCGGGATTCACTCCCTATAAGCCTCATCGAATATATCCCCATCCTATAATAATGTCACTAGTCCGGGCGTAGGACTTTATCTCACAACACAAGGAACAGTCCCAAAATCAAAGTACAATAGATACATGCAAATGAATAGTAAAACAAATAGTAATAAATATGAACAAGTTAGGGATAACCCTCAAAAGTTTAGAAATTCCCCAGTGAAGTCGCCATTTTCTGTTGCGGTGGAAATAGGATCACAAACTATTAATTAGTTTGAATCACAATTCAATTCACAACCGCTCTTTGATTTATCCGAAGGAAAAGGTCAAAAGAGGGAAAACCTATTTTGCATCGTAAACACAATGCGGGGAAAGATCTAGGGTTCGGGGGTTGGTTAAATTTAGGGAAGGTATTAGCACCCTAAACTTCTGTAGTACTCTACAGGAACCTTTTGTTCAAATGTTTACTATTTTGCTTTATTCATTTGCTTAAGGTATATGTACAAGGATTAAAAGTGAGAAAGGAGACCTAAGGGGTTAATTCTAAGTTTACTCGGCAAGACATCGCATCTTGTGCCTACGTATCCTTACGGGAGTGGAATCAGAGTAATCGTAGTTCCCCTCAAAAGGGAGGTTAGAGACTTCTTGACTGTGGTCAAGGTCTCAAGGGGAATAAACGCATCTTAAGGACATGCTTACGTGGAGTGTAGAAACTCCAATATCTACGTTATAAATTGTTAAGTTGTAATTAGGGTTAAATTAGGGATTCCACGGCGGGAAACCCTAAAATGAGCGCGGCGGCTCTTTGACCTAATGCTAAGGGTAAAATTGTAATTTTGCCTGCGGCGAGGCATCTGTGAAAATTAGGGTTTGTAAGGGTTTGAAGTTGAGGACTATTGGCGCGGCGGCCAAAAGCTAGACCTAACCTTCGGATGTGTGGTGTGACTGGAATATTGATAAATGCGTGAGGTGATTGAATCATGCAAACGGAAAATAAAGACAGCAGTTAAAGCCATACAAACAGAATTTAAAAGGCAGAAATTTAAAGCGCGATTATTGGTTCGCGAGATTACAACTGAGAAGCAGATACAAACATAAACGAAACTTGAATCGAGAAATAAAATAAATAACGGTAACATGACAAGCTGCAAAACCAATGAACAATGTTAGTAGACAAGGTTGGACAATGATTGGACGAGTTAGGAGGAAAAGTGCAATATTGGAGGTTTTTGTTGTTTTGAAAAAAAAAGATGTTAAATGAATTTATATATAAAAAAGGAGTAATGTTAATTAGAAAAATATTTTAACTTTAATCTTAAAAAAAATTTTTAACTTAGATATTTTTTAAAAAAAGATTTTTAGGTTATTTATTATAGGAAAAGAGGTTTTTTGATTTTATATAAAAAAAGGTTTTAGAGTTTTTATTTATTTTTTTAAAAACAGTTTTTTTTTTTTATATTTACAAAAGAAAGGGTTTTCTAAAAAACCATTTTTAATTATAAAACAATGAAAAAACAAAATAAATCAAATAATTAAAAAACAAAATAAAAAACATAAAAGGGGTTGGGCCGGTCATCACCCCGGACCCAACCCGGTTGAGGCAACTGAAATCAAAGGGGGCCTTCAGGGTTTCATAACCCTAAACGTCTTGCCGCGGCGCCGCTTGCGTTCTTCTACTTCTCCCTCGCATCTTTCTTCTTTCTCTCGCTGTGATCTTCTTATTTCCTGAAACAAAGCATGAAAAATAAGAACATGTGAGTTAATGCATGGTGGTTTACATTTGTCTTTGGCCGATGATGCTTGAGGCTGAGGCTACGGAGTTGATTGCCCGTCGTTCTTCGCGAACGATGAAGGTGATCTCTCTGGGTACTGTTGATCGCGCTTGGTGGTTCTTGGAGCGATGATGACGATTGCTTCGTCTGAGCTCGCACCGTTTAGGGTTTTTGCATGTGGATTCTTCGCCGCTTCTGGTACTCTCCGTCTAGGGTTCCAACTCCTCTCACGGCTACCCCCTTTCATCAGGTTGTACCTTCCTTTTTATAACTAACTTCTGGGCCTTGGATTTGCGTTACTTCTGAGATTCGATTTTATGTTGATATTATTTGATTTTGTTGTGATTTTCTCAGATACTGATTGGATTACGATTGGATGCTGATTGAACTCTGTTTCTCTTTTTAGGGTTTAATCGATCCTAGCTGATATGATTATTCTGATTCGGTTCAAAGATTTCTATCTTCAGAACTTTGTGATTGAATGTAATCTGAACTGATTTGTTTGATTGATTCAGGTTAAGTGCAAATGGGGATTCGATTTGATTTGATCATTTGGTTTTTTCAGATTGAGTTCCAATAGGGGTTTTCTGATACGATTGGGATTTCGTTTCTCCTCTTGGAATCCTGATTGAGCTGATAGGATTTCCCGACTCGATTCAATTTTATTAGTCTGAACTGATTTGCTTTGATCTGTTTTGGGATTAGTTATCGAGTCAAAATCTCTCTATTGATTGATGTTTGATTTTAATTCCCAGGATTCCTTAATGGATTCGTATCTCTGTTTGATGCTTTGAACTCGAACTGACTCATTTTTTGATTGGTTCGCTTTGATGCAGCTCAGATTCTTTTCCTCTTCTTCTTTCAGAGAGGACTTGATATTGAAGCTTTGGTCGAGCCGAAATTGTCGGGAAAGGGATATGGCAATGATGACATTCTGAGCCTTCGAGGGACGCTTCTTCGACAATGTCGCGGTTGCTTCTGATGATCTGATAGCCTGAGCCGCGACGACTGACTGTTATGGTTTTGCACTTGTTCATGTTAGCTTATGCTCGTTCGTTCTGGTACAATTCATGCCGTGAACTTCAGTTCTTCTGTGCAATCTTGGCAGGTTGATTCAATGGGCTATGATGTTAAGCTGAGCCCAGTGCTTCCAATTGTAATGTCCGTGACAGTCTTTATTGGTATGGACTGAGTCCCTTGTATTCGAGCTGGTTCTGATAATCTTTCTGAACTTACATCTTGCCTCCGTTTCTCATTCTTGTTGAGGCGCTTTAGGCATCAGAACTTGGATGTGCAGTCTATTTATTCACTTCTGATTTTCATGATGTGAATTCACTTGTTTGGTTCAGAGCTGTTGTGAACTGACCTGCTCTCTTGTTTTGTTTTGGTATGCTGTTGCGCTTCTTTGGATCCTGCTGAATATATGACAGATTTGTAGGATGCTTTCTTATGGCCATTTGCGCATGAACTTGCATTTTGATGCTTTGTTTGATGGTTTGTGATTTCTGTCTTGTGCAGCTTGATGCCATAGTTTGGCTTCTCTTGTTCTGTTCAGGATTGTTGCTGCTTGATGCTTATGGCAACTTATGAATCATTTTGAGTTTTGAATGCTGAACCTGATATTGATGTGTTTGTGGCTTTTCAGGTGTTGGAAATTTCGGAACCAAAATGACTCAGACCATGCCGGCATCCGGGTCTGAGTCCAAACTAGCCCATGTTTGCCTTATTCTCGTATCAGTTTGGAAAACCAATTGCGGCAAAACGAATCAGTCCCGCTTCTTTTATTACTTCTGTCTCTCGGATGTCCCGTAACGATAAGAACAGGTGTTATCTGATCTGACGCCCACGTCGCGGATCGGTAACGGGGGTAGGACGCAGCTTCGGTTGTGCCACTCCCGGCACTCGATGATGACACTGTTCTGAGAGTGTCAAAAACCTCTAACATTTTCTATATTGCTTGTTTTGCTTTGATGTGCAGGTTAGTCGAGATTTGCGGCGAAGCTTAAAGACAGCATGAAGACACTTAGATGTTCTTAGGATTTAGGATAGATACTTTAATGTAATTCCTTAGAACTTTAATGTAATTCCTTGTAACTTGTAACAAAAAAAATATTATGAATAAATAACATTTTTTATCCAAATCATTTCTTCTTTGTAATTCACTTCGCAAACTTGTAATAATGATAATAAAATATTATGAATAAAATTCACATATTCTATTAAAATCATTTCCCCATTGCTTCTCCATGCTTTAATTTGCAAACACCTCAACATCCGATTAAATCTCACTAGTCAAATATCCTGGAATTAATTCGATCCAACCATTGCATGAATAAGTTCCATTAATCAGTCGAAGTTTTCACCGTTTTCTCTCTGGAAGAAAGAAGAATGATTTCTTGTTAAACCCTGCTCCACAGATCAGACTTTGATATCAAACCCACGTAAATAAACGCCTAAAAAAACATCATTACGCCCAACATTACGAACTATGCTTCAAAAATGACCAAAACGCCCTTGGGGTATTTCCTGCAAAACAAACACCTTCAGGTCTTGTTAGTGGTTAGCAAATGCGCAGATGATATGATATGCGAAATGACCGACTAAATATGAGGGTAAAATTTGGGGTATTACACTAATTATGCTGGAGACAGAGTTGAACATAAAAGTACTTCTGGAAGCTGTCAATTTCTGGGAGGTAATTTGATCTCATGGTACATCAAGAAGCAACCCACCACAATAGCACTTTCAACTACATAAGCAGAATATATTGTTGCTGCTGGTTGTAGTACTCAAATGCTCTAGATGAAAAGTCAGCTGGAAGACTATCAGATATATGAGAGTAACATTTCTATCTTCTGTGATAATACTTCTGCTATTTTCCTCTCTAAAAATCCTATTTTACATTCTAAGGCAAAGCATATAGAAATTAAACATCATTTTATCAGAGACTATATTTAGAAGGGAATTTTAAGTTTAAATTTTGTTGATACAGACCATCAATGGGCTGGTATTTTTACAAAACCCCTTGCTGAAGATAGATTTAAATTTATTCTGAAGAATATTAGTATGGATTATTGTCCAGAATAAAATCATTATTCAGAAGCAAATTTATTCAGATGAAAAATGATTAATGTCTATACTCTAAAGTGTTGCATTTGTAATTTCTTTTGTTACCTTATTTATTTTGTGAAACTTTGAACTAACAAGCTTCAGAGGATCTGAACACTAGCTAACATTTCATTTCCTAAAGAGTTTCAGAGACACTTAAATATCAAACACGTGTCACATGAAATCTGAAAAGGTGGAGTGTACAAAGTGAGGCGCCGTTTGAGGTACTGTTTGAATTATTGCAATTCTCGTCCCCCCCCCCCCCCCCCCCCCCACTTTTGTCAAATCTCATTAAGTGCTTGAAATCATTATTTTTATTCTTTTTAATTAATGTGATTAATTTCTAAGTGTTGTTTGCATTTTTGTGCCCTAATTTTATCTCTATATATTCCACGATCTCACACTTTCACTCTCTCTCAAACACTATATGCATTTTGGCCTTCTCCGCTAAACCTAAAAGAAGATCAGTTCATCTCACAAGTTCTGCTATGGCAACTTCATCATCTTCGTCCCAAAAGTTAGCTTCAATAATGGCTGGGGTACCATAATCAGAAATGGGTACTGTTTCATACAAAGAACCAGAGAGAACTCTTCTTACACCTATTGAGAAATTAGAAGTTCTTTGCGAGTTCATGGTGGATTTTGAATGTATTGCAAAGAACGACTTTGATCTTCGTCCAACTGTATCTTCTTAAGGATGGGTGAAGTACTTTGATAGATTGATTGGTCCAGTTTTCCTCACTTGGTTAAGGAATTCTGGATACATGCAAAGGTTTACCCAAAGTTCATCTCATCATCTGTTTTGGGAAAAGATATCATAATCATTGAGGAGATGATTCGTAAACTGATAGGGTATGAAGAAGTAGATGGTGTTACTCATCTTCCTGTAGGACACGTAGACATGGATGAAGTCTACAGTGAAGTTTTCACATCTGGACTGCCTTCAAGCAAGATCAAGGATCTGAAGATGCACTACAAGATTTGGGAAAAGATCTTTCTGGGTTGTATTCACCATAGAAAAGCATCTAACTCTCCAGACTACATTAATGCAGAGCAGCTGTATTTTATGTACTGTTTGGGAAACAACATCAAGGTGGATTTGCCACATCTGTTATTTACTCATCTGTGGAACCATGTGAACATGTCCATAGAAGTTATTAAAACCAAACATCAGAAGATCAGGGGTTGGATCCTCATGGGAAGATTGATCTCTGACGTACTCACTGAGAATGGCTTGGTAGCTCATCTGACTGAGGCTGGTCTGATAGAAGAATTAGTTCTAATACTTGGGAAGCCTCTGGATGGCAAAAGCTTTCAAAGGATGAAGTTGGTGGAACAACTTTCTTCTGATCCAGTTAAGGTAAACTCAGCTTAAGTACGCAGAAGAAGAGTCCCAGTGGATGACTTTCCATTGTTTACTGCAGAGGAGCCTAAGGAAACTCTGTTTCATTACATTGCTTCTTGTCTGGCAGATGGCACTCCTATGCCACTTGATCTGATAAAAAGAGCATCTGAACCTGCTCCAGAACAGATTATAAAGAAGAGAAGGAATAAGAGAAAGGTTTCAGAAGAAGGTTCTACACGCACTAAGAGGAAAGCCTCTGAAGAAGACTCTTCTGTGAAGGCTAAACGTTTCAAGAAGTCAGGTAACCCTTCTACTGGTTTATCTCCAATTCTGGAAACAATAACAGAAATTCCAACATTTGAACCTCCTCCTCCCTATGACCCTATCCTACTCCCTCTCCTCAACACACCACTTCTGAACACATTTCATCTGAAAATGTTCATGACTCTGTTCCCTCTCCTCAACCACAACCACAAACATCTCAACACCTATCACAACCATCTAAACCTCAACCCTCTGAACCACAACCCTCTGAACCACAACCCTCTAAACCTAATCCTTCTGAACCTCACCCATATGACCCTGGACCTAAAATTCTTGATATCCAACCTCTTATGATCGTTCGCCCAATTCCATCTGGATCATCTGAATCATCCGAATCATCTGATTCATTTGATTCTTCTTCAAGTCTTTCAGATGCCACATCACCCACTCGTAACTCTCTTAACCATCCTCAGAAAATTCCCTCTCCTACTCCCATTTCATCTCACCCACAAGCTAAATCTTCATTTTCTGCTGAACCTTCTTTCTCATACACCCTTAGGAAATCGTTTGTAGAGGCCTATCTGAAACCAAAACCTAAATCTAGACCAGATGTTGGAATTATGTTATTCAGTTTTGAAACATAGATACAGTTATGATTCGCTAATGTTAGGGAGAAGTGCCTCCACAACATGAATCCTAATGTTTCTGAAGAACTTTGGGATGCATTCAGAAGAAGATTCAATTCAGTGACTCTGAATCTTAAGGAAGTGTGCTCTGAAGATGCACAAGAAAGATTTTCTGAAGCCTTGAAACTTACTCTGCTAAGTGTCAGAAGGACCCCCATTCTGTGTTTGGAAAACACCCCTGCTGAAGTTGTGTGTTCTTCTCCTGAAAAATCTGATTCACTTCAGTCTGATGAAGAAGTTACTCCAGAAGCTCTGGTTACTGAAGAAACTCTTGTCTCTAATCAGCCTTCTGTTATGAGTTTAGAAAATGCATCTGATTCAGTGGTCTTAGAGAATGCTCCTGCTTCTATGGTTATTCCAAATTCAACAGAATTGAAGAAAGAATCTAAAGACGTGAAAGAAAAGCTTGCTCAGCAAGAGGCTTCCACTAGTGAAATTAAGGCCTGGATGGTAAAGCAAGAACAAACTACAGAATAAATCAAGGACTGGATGGCTAAGCAAGAAGAATCAATATCTGAGATCAAGACTTGGATGAAAAAGCAAGAAAAGTCAACTTCTGAGATAATTGATCTTTTGAAGATGTTAGCATCTCGTTCCACTTAATTGTCTTGTTTGTGCACTTCTGTGATAATTGTTTATTTTTGGCTATTTTATGAGCTTATCAATATATATGTGATTGTTCCTTCTGTTTTATATCTTATATTTGTTTTCTTACTCTGAAATTTTTGTCTTAAATGATTTTTTTTTAAAATCACTTTTTGATATGACAAAAAGGGGGAGAAAATTGAAATTTTTATAGTTCACATAAACAGATACTAAATGGCAACTCATACATTTTAAAATATATCTAATCATATATTCAGTGTTTCATAGCTATAACTATTCATCTGAAAAATTTCATAGAAGTAACTCTGAACAATCTCTGAGAGTCCACAAGCTTGATCTGACTCTGAAAAGAATACAAGTGTTGAAGGGGAAGTATTTATTTTTTTCTAGCAGTATTCATTTCAGGGGGAGATATACATTTTTTCTTGTTTTGAACAAAATTTCGTATAATTTTTGTCATCATCAAAAAGGGGGAGATTGTTAGAACACAGCTTGGTTCTTAATATATCTCAATGTTTTGATGATAACATTAATGAAATTTTGTATAGAGAAAATATATACTCTAATTGTGTTCAAGTGTTTTTGTTTCAGATATAAAATAAATATTCATTTGAAGACAAAAAGAATTCCTCTGAACATTATATAACACAAATCTCTGAGCGTAGAAAATGAAGCACAGAAGACTCTAAGCAAAGCTACAGAAGACTCTGAAGCGCTACCTACAGAAGACTCTGAGCGTAGAGTATAAAGATTCAGTATATTCAGAAGACTCTGTGAGAACTCAACGCTACAACCTACAGAGGCTATGAGAATCAAGTCAACTCTGATTATTCATTCACGCTAAGCACTTTGCTGCATAACTCTGGATATAGTGACTCTGATAAAGAAGAACATGGAACATCATCAGAGGATCTGATGCAAGATCATTTTTCATATTTGTTCATTTGAAAAGATATTGTTCAAGAAATATTCGTTGCTAAACCCAGTGTCTACCAATGGCACTATTCCTCATTCGTGTATGGCACATGAATTTAGACAAAAAGGATATGTCTGAACATTCATCTTCTGTGAAGGAAAAGTCAAAGAAGACAAAAGGCAACAGATGCACGTTCTTTGAGAAATGGATGTGAAGTCCATTTAAGAAAGTCTTTAACATCTTTCAAGACGACAGAATACAAAACAATCAAAGAACATATTCAAACAACTTTCTTCAACAAACATACTTGTTTTATTTGTTCTTCATTTTGTGTAAAAAATCACAGTTGTGATAATAGCTTTTTAGAAGCACTTGAACACATTGTATTTCATCCTTGTAAAAGTTCCTTGAGAGACCAAGTTGTGGTCAGGATTCTTGAGAAGACTAAGACAGTTTGTCTTAGTGATATCACTGTAATCAGGTTTTGATTTTGTGGATTAAGTCCTTGTTTGAGAAAGCCAAAATCACCTTGGCCGGGTGGACTGGAGTAGTTTGAGTTCAAACAAACCAGGATAAAATAACTTGTCATTTTCTATTATGATAGTTGTTTTTGAAACCCTTATTCAAACCCTCCCCCTCTAAGTGTTTTTCCTACCTTCACTACTTATAGGAGAAGTCGAGAGTTTGTGGTCTGGTCAAAATCCATGTTTTGCAAACTTGTCCACTTAGATACCAACTTGCTTGTGATGATGGTTTCTCTTGGTTCAAAGGATAAAGTACAAGAGTTGCTGGGTAGAGAGCATGCTTCTGAAAATAGAGTGTACTTTGGAGTGCAGTAAGAGAGTAGGGGAATGGCTCAAGGTAGATTTCAAGGAAAAGCCATACTTTACCAAAGTGGAAGTGTGAACCTTATGCCAAAAATGGAATACCTTCTTGGTTCATGCCTTAAAACTGTGTAATCACTTGAAATTTCGTGTAACACTTTGATCAAAGAGCATCTTGCCACTGATCAACTTAAAACACCAAGGTTTACAGCAAAATATTGATTATGCATCATGTCATGCCAAGTTAGAACCTTGAATTTCAAGTATTTGGACCTCAACTTATTCCTTTCGAAACTCCTAGCTCACAAATGCTATTAAGGAGTTCTTGTACTTTTTGAAAATCCCTAAGCATTCTATACAACTTTCATGTTTTAAGAAACTCCTTAGCATGTGATTTTCATCGCATAATTATTTAATGTAATTCTCACCCCTTTTTTGTTGTTGTGTTTGTGCTCCTTGGGGAGTATAGATAATTAGGTACCTGAGTAGTGCTTGGAGCATGTGTTGCTATTGATCGAGTCTTAGAAGTTGCTCTCATACGTAACACTGGAAGGATGTGGATTTAGTTATTCTTTATATTATTTGTTATTTGTTACGTATCTTGATTTTGTCTAATGATGTGGAACCATAGATTTTGTGGATGTTTGATGTAATTGAGGCCTTAGTGCCGATCTAATTGAATATTCAACAGTTGAATTAATTTATTTTTATGATGAAATAAGATATGAAGTGACTTAATGCTTCATGAGATTTTATGTGGATGTGGCATCTTACGTGTGTAACTCTAATTTTTTACAACTAGTTTGTTGTTTTTATTTATTAAATGAATGGGGAGAGTACGGTGTTACAAAAGGTGGGTTACCAGCGGACACATGTCGAAGTTTTTGGAGCCTTCTTAAAGTCTCAACTGGATTTTTCGCCTTCATGGCCAGAATTTCGTCTGGATTAAGGGAGCTGTTGGAGTTGGTGTCTTGTAAGGATGGGTCGGAGATATTCCCAATAGAGGTTTGTAAATTTTGATTATCTTCCCTAGGCACCTCATCAGCAGCAGCTATCGAAAGCCCCTTATATGTGTCAGCTTCAATATCAAGACCGCCAGGAGCAGTTATTGAAGATTTTTTATTTGCATCAGTTTGAGTGGCAGAATCATTAGGAACAAGTGTCAAAAGCACCTTAGTGGCAGCACCTTGGGTATCAGGACCACCAGCAGCAGCCGTCGAAGTATCTTGATTTGCATCTGTTTGAGTCTCAGGATCTGGATTGTCTTCGATGGAGAAACCTTGAAAGTCGTCAAGTTTTTCGAGGCTGGGGCGGGGAGAAGTTTCTGTCAAATCTTTAGTAGGGGTCCCTGTAAAAGAGGCCCAAAGTTAATTCCAAGAAAAATTAGTAAAGTTAGACGGCAAAAGCGTTCTAATACCTCAGGCGTTGTTGGCTGAGGAGTCGGAGTTGGTGTCAGATCCTCATGCTCAGGAGGTTGAGAAGTCGAAGTAATAATGTTTGGACCCGAGGTTTTGTCACCCGAAGAGACGGTGTTCGAGGCCATTTTCTTGACAAGAGTGGGTTATTTTTTTCTTGGATGAAGTAGCAGCAGCAGGCACCAAGGACTTGACTGAAGGAAAGATTTGAGAGTTAGTGCTACTCTCAGAAGTTTTATCTTCAGCAACCATTATTTCTTCTAAGACCTAAGTAGTAAGAAGCATCAGAAGCCCGCAAAAATAAAAACTCATAAAACACCAAAACACGTGGCATACCTATGGTCTCGAAGTTGAGGATGCTTTCTTCTTCTTTGGGGGTTTGTTTGGATCTGGCCCAACAGTCGAAGCACACTTTCGTCCTTGGGGGACAAATATAAAAAGTGGTTAACTTACATGATTCTAAAAAAATGGGATTCGAAGAATGGAGTTTGAAATTCTAGTAACAGATAGTTGATGCTATAATGGATGTTATGACATCTACTACTGAACAGACTATAGAACTTAACAGTAAACAGAAAATGAAAGCAGTAAATAACACAGGGAATTGTTGACCCAGTTCGGTGCAAATCACACCAACTCTGGGGGCTACCAAGCCATGGAGGAAATCCACTATAAGCATAGTTAATTCAGAGCCAAACTACTAGTTTGCACTCTTCACTTAAGACTTACCCAATGCAACTTCAGCCTAACACTAGACCTGAGTTCCTACTCACTCCCCCTCAATCACAACAGTGATTTCAACCAATTCAGTTACAGATTTAAAAAGAAGACACACTTCAACCGAATCTTGATCTTGCTTCACAGCTTCAATCATAAGATGCAACACTCGTGCTTAAAAGCTTAAAGTGACACAATCAACATACAACTCAAAACACACTAGTCCAATGCAGTCATCTAGGTGATGATTGCTTGGATCACAAGAAAACCTAAGACACAAAAACCCACGTGAAGAATAAGTTACACCAACAGAATTCTTCACTCACAATCTCTAAGTTTGTCCCTAATCAGGATTTCCACTTCTTTATTTATATGCAGCGCATGGACCTTGGGCCTAAGTAGCAGAAGTTAGGTTTAACCATGTTAAACCCTTTTCCATAATTCAGGGTTGTTTCAATTAGGTCATAGGCATTTCATGTTATGCTTAGCACTGCCTAGCATTTCGCCTGAGATAACCACAAACCCTAAAATGTTTCCTGAAATCTAGCCTGAGCTAACTCATGCATTATACCATAAAAACAAACACGCGCCCTTGTTGGTCGCTACCTGATGTCATAACATCCAACATGACATCCAATACACTCTGTTCTCGCTAACCAAACTTACCTTACAGTACACTACACACGAATGTCATAACATCAGTCAAGACATCTACACACAATAATGTTTTACCATAAAATGCAGCCAATCAAGACATCTACAACAAATGTCATAACATCAGTCAAGACATCTACACACAATTATCAAAAAGGAATTATGAAACTTGAACACAGGAAGCTCTTGTGAAATTTGAGACAGGCTATGTGGCCGTTGGCATTTAGTTGTTGACCAACCCACACGTAATTTGTCAAGTGTGACACTAAATACTTTGGCAGTATTTGGCTCAAGCCAAATTGTCGAGCCACCAAATTGGGTTGTAATTCATAAAACCATGTCCCTTTGACCTAGCCTTAATCCTGAAGGATAACATTGTGGGAGTCAGGAATGGCCTCCACATAACATTTGATTGTGCCGTAGACTTTGGGGAAATTCCAGGAAAGGGATCTTAAAACCAAGTCGGACCAAAGCATCGATCCGCGGAGGGTGCAAGGTCCGAAACAAAATTTGTGGTGTCAATAAACATTTTAATATACTTCATGAAAATGAATTTGCTGGGAGTTTCTTGGTGAGTGGTCAAGGAAAGCCTCATACCTTTGATAGGTCAATCCTGTGTCAGATACATGATGTGTTCCGTCATAGGAGCACCCAGTTGATGCTCAAAAGTGGGATTTAGTTAGTGTTTCAATATCCAAATAGGGCCCGACAGATTTAACGCCTTGCGGGTGGAGTGAAGTAGTTTTAGCTTCAGAAAAGTAAGCCCTAGAGAATGATAAAGTGAAGCCAACAGAAGTTTCACCAAGGAAACCTATCGACCCTCATCTATTTGAATCTCCAAATTGATGTAACTCTTGTCTATTTGCAAATATCCAGGGCAGAACACGTAGCATGAGAGCCAAAGGGTTAAGAAGGAAACGTGTTCCTCATTAGAAACTTCTTCAGAATCTTTGAAATGGTGATCCTCGATATAGTACTTTAGGGCGGCACGGTTGAAAGAGAATGTGATCTCAACGGAAAGAGTAGGGTCGAAGGTTTCTCCCAGAGGAGAAAGGCTAGTAATGGCCACCACGTCGAAAAGAGTGGGCATCATCATGCCATAAGGGAGGTGGAAGGTGTTAGTCGAACCCTTCAAGAAATAAATCGACACAAGGAGCATGCAGGGGTTGACTTTGTAAACTTGTCTCGAAATCTATTCGGCGTCGAAGATGCCAGTCATTTTCCATTGCTCTTGGCGTTTCTTTTGGACCTTTCCGAGCCAATCCAATCCAAATATTCCTTGTTGCCAGGAGTAGGCATCGACCGGAAAACCCCAGCATTGGGATCCATGACTTTTAGGTAGATGGAGCTGTTCTTTTCGAAGGCATGGGGATGGCAAGAGTGAAACAAGGAAAATACTCATGTACTTTCTTCGGGTGTGTTTTGGCACCTGGGTATAGCCCATGGAAGTCCATGAGTTTGTCAGCCACCACGAAGGGGATCAACATCTGTTGTTGCCAGTTTTCCACCACCGCTTTATAAGTGGACGACAGTTGAAGAGCAATTGGTAGAATCTTCTGATCAATGAGAATGAAAGCTAAAGGGTTGTTGCCGATGGCGTGAGCGACGAAGGCCATAGCTACGTTAAAAGATGAGAAAAGAATCAAAGAGGATGAAAAGGTACTGAGAATGCAAAAAAATGAGAGCAAAAGGAAATGCTAAAGTTTCAGAAAAATGCAAGAAAATGAGAAGGAAAGAAATGAAAATGGTGGAAGAAGTATTTATAGACACCAAAGATCAACAGTCACGATGGATAAGTGACAGTCGACGGTTGTCTCACGATTGTTCCATTTCCACTATAGTGGGAAAATCAATTAGGGTAGTTGAAAAACCACGACCTAGGGAGTAGGCAGAATCATGACAAATGATGGAGTGTCCCTTGGAAATCGCGGGCAGAAAGTTACCATCATGAAGGGTGATGTCAGCAAACGTGACATAAAGGCGAAATTTGGTAGAAGTTAAAATGCTAGTTCTCAGTCGAAGAAAATCTCAGTCGAAGCTTGCCTTTTAGGGGGAAATTCGTTAGCTAGAAAATTTTGACCAAGGAAGGAAAGACAGGTTCAACGGGACATCTTGCAAACTAAGGTCGAAGAAGTCTCGAAAGAACACCCATCAAAAGAATAGTGAATCTGGCTCGACAGGTGATCATCCTAGTCGAAGTCGAAGACAAGTCAGAGGTTCCAAGAAAACAAGCAAGTGTGCAACGGATGAGAACGTGGGATGTTACACATATAGTGGGAAAACATGGGTAGGCATGTGGCAGGCTGAGGATGACTGATAGCAAAATAATCGTTATTTTTTAGATCTATTTAAGGAGATTTCAATTTCGGTTTTAGAGGTCGCATTTTGTAAAACTAAATAGAATACACTCAAAGTACCAACGTGAGAGAAATGAGTAAAACTTTGTAAATGTATGCATGCGTCCATTTTTACACTTAAGCAATTTATCTTAGAAGTCTTATCTTTTTTTTTGTTTGTTATTTTTATAATTTCACTTTACTTTTATTTCATTGAGTTAATTTAATCTTGCAAACGTATTATTTCATCTACCATTCTAAACCTAATTACTAAGTACTCAAACACGCGACCTGTACCTAACACATAGTCTAGGATTCTTGCAGCCGATCCTGCACGTACACTTTAATAAGAGGCTAGAGGTTGTTCACCGAAAATCCCGTGTGGACACTCACCGACTTATTTATCATATAAATTGTCTCTCACATGCATCAACATACATTCACATGCATCAGCATACATACAAAATGAAACAGTTATGACCCCTAGCGCAATTGTTCTCCCAAGCCAATGAGAGAACCTAAGCTAAACCTAATAACAATCTACGCTTCTCCAAGCAATATCACAAAGGTTTTCCTCCTTTGATGTTGTATTCTTCTCTTTCTTGATAACATTACACTACATCAAAGAATACTCTTTTTACATACGAGGGAGTAAAATGAGAAAATAAGTTACATCAAGAGATTAAAAGACGAGCACGACACGCAGATTGTATTTTAAAATCCCAAAACTAAAATAAAGGAAAACTAAGGTCATAACTAATCACCACAAGAGAACAATAATATACACATTATTATTATTATTAATTTAAATCCTATTATTTAAATAAATTAAATTAAATTTTGGAAAATGATCACACTAAGCAGTGTAGCCGGAGTTCCGTTGCCCGGTCAGCAGACAGGGGTTAAGGGGGAAGCGCCCCCTGCATGGTTGCTGGGGCAGCGCCCTGACGCAAAATTTTAATGAACAATTCACTTGAAATCGGTGTCTTTTTTTGCATTAACACTTGACATTTTCCATAAACATTAAAGCACAACTTTTATGCCATCACAACCCTAATCGCATACTGTCATACCCTAATTTTTATCCCTAAAATTCCATATCATTTGCATAAAATTCAACATCACATGTGTGTGTCGTTATGCATCACTAACCCATTGAAAACACAAAAATATGTGCTTTGGTTGTGTTTTGACCCTAACTAGGGTTTTGCTCTCAAGAAGCTCAAGGTTTGACCAGTCAAAGGATTGTAGAAATACCAATACCTCAAGCCCTAATCCATTTAACATTTCTCAAGGGTCTCTAATCATCAATAATCAAGTACAAAGTTGCATTGAATCAAGATCAACAAGGCTCAAGTCCTCAGATACACCCAAATTAGGGTTTTAACCTGATTCAGTCCCTTGTTGATTTTTGGAGCAAGGTATGATCCAATACCTCAAGACATGTTTCAAGGACCTCAAATTCATCACATTATTCCATTCTTATGTTTTGATTGATCCAAGAAACTTGATTCATAAGCAATGCAAGAATTCAAGTTCATCAGATGAAAAGTCAACTGTTCCTCAATATCAAAGTTTGACTTTTGAGAACTTTGGTCAAACATGGGGTCCTCAAGTCAAAGATCATGATAATATGTGATTTGGATCATGATTGGTAAAGATAAATCAAGAAAAGTGAGGTTACTTGCAAAAAGGGCAACAATGGAGAAATTGAAAATTTTCTAAGTTATGAAAGTTCATGATTTTTGTCCAAACTTGTCAAGGCCATAACTTCCTCCTCAAGAAACCATTTTATTTGCTCCAAGGACAAACTTGAAGAGCTTGCTCCATACTACAACTTTGTCTTGAGGATTATTTCCTAAAAAATGCATAGATTGAGAGATATGAAGCCATGAAGTTGGAGGTCCAATACTTTTTGAACTTGGACACTTAGAATTTTTCAGGCAGAATCTGCCTCGTAAAATTAGCCAACTTTGAGGCCATTTTTCACCATGATCCACATTGATTCAAGACAAACCTTGAGCATCAAACTTGAATTATTTTATCTCAACTTACCAAAATGTCTAAGAACATCCGTTTATCTTACTTGAGCAAGGAGATATGAATTTTACAATAGGCCATGGTTGAAGCTGAATTCTTAAAGGAATACTTGAGCCACACGATTTTGGGATCAATTTTGATGACTTTGCAAGCTTGATCTCTTCAAAAGATCAAAATCATAATCATAATACACCATGTGCTCTGCAAGATCATACCAGAATTTTCAAGATTCTATCCCTTTGCATGTGAAAAAAAAAATCACTCATAAGCCATGAACTTATGTTTTGTCCTCTAGCATTAAAGTGAAATAGTGAATTGATCAAAAATCACCACAATATGTACAGGATTGATCAAAGCACCAAGGTATGAGTTGTAATCAAGCTCAAAAGATCAGAATTTGAGCCATGTGAGGAATAGCCTATGTGTACCTTGGCATGCAAGTTATAGGTACATGACATCACCTATTGGGTAATAACATGTATTCTAATCCAAATATTTTCACAAATATCTGAAATGTTTTCCTATAAATAGGGCTCATTTCCTTCATTCAAATCACACCAAAACATAGCAAGAGACTTGTTTTCTAAGAAATCCTCCTCCTTCCAAAATTCAAAGTCTCAAGAAAGTGAAAACTTGGAACATTAACTCCAAGAAATCTCCAACCAAACTAGGCATCCAAACACTTCATATACATCATATAGAAGTGATCCAAACACTCATACACATTCTGTAACACCGGAATCATCAACTCCATATCCCACCTTGCACAAAGCTGCAGATTGATTTAGCCAGGGAGCTTCAGAAAGTTTCAAACCAATTCAAGCATTATAACACACTCCTTTAAGGTCAAGGAAGCTGTTAGCATCAAGAGATTGCTTATGTAACACCTCTATCAAGAAATTCAATTCTTCACTTGCAAGGTAAGTTTTCAAAATCTGAACTCTATAATTCTTGCATCATACATGATTATTTGAGTTACCAACATGTTTCTGGTAATATAAGGATCATTTCCCCTATATCAATTGCTATCTATCTCTATCATATTAGATTTCACATCAAAATTTGCATTTAGGGTTCATAAGAGTTTCAAATTGATTTCTTTTAATACACTGAACATAAATGAAATTTAATTATACCATTCAGTTCCTAGCAAAATTTCTAACAACTTTGATATTTACGTCATGTCATTTTCATGATTAAGTATTATCTCATTTAAAAAAAATACTTTAATGTTTAGTTGAAACCCTAGGGTTTTGTTAACCTAACCTTTTGAAAAACATCTTGATACATAACTAAGGCTTCCACTTGAGTTTGGTTTCCCTTTTAACTTTGATTCAACCATGATTGAATATCTTGTTCATATGTTCACCTTCATAAAACTTAGGTTTTTATTTATACTTTTTCTATGTTCATCTGATCCATGATCATCTTGAATATATGATTGCTTGAACTTCTTTGTGATTGCTTCAATTGATTAAATTTTTGCTCACATGTTCAAGTATTTCCTTCACAAACACTCCTCTTGATGAACATATCTACTTGTTTGATGCTTATTCACATGTTGAGATACCATGCTTGATCACAATCATGTTCATTTCATCCTTGATGACCAAATTTGTTTAAAAGCTTAATCAATTTTGTCTTGTTAACTTTCTCTTGATATTTATGTTTATGACACTGCACTCATACAACTGTTGTATTTCAATACTCATCCTTAAGTTTAGACTCAATTCAAATTTTAAGACCTTCTTCAAACTAAAACTCAGTTAAAACCCTAGGATCCCCTTTGAGGTTCTCAACTTCAATAAAACCTTAGGATTCCCCTTGAAGTTTTAAACTTCATTCAAAATCAAATCATAGCCCCTTGTGGCTTCAAACCTCAAAATTAAAGTCAAACCTAGCCAACCTTTGGCTTCAAACTCAAACTTTTCCCTCCGAGATGAGACATGAATAATCTCTATAGAAGAGATGTATCTTCTATTCCACACAACATAAATCAAACATTTCAAATTTTTTTCCATTTTAAGTGATGTAAGTGGCACACTTATTGATTCAAAATCCAAGCTGGGGTCCTTCTCATATTATGGTACAAAAAAATTCTTTCATTTAAGTGATGTAAGTGGCACACTTGTTGATCTAATATCCAAGTCAAATTCCTTCTCTTATTATGCAAAGACTCATTTAAAGGAAGATATGTGGCATTACTCTGGATTTTCTACATCCAAGTTTAAGTATTTTCCCTTATTATCTTCTTGCTCAAAGTATTTATGGTGAATTAGTGAGATATCTCCCTTAAGATGATAACTTGTCTCTTCTCTCAAACCCAACAAACCCAATTCCATCCATTAGTAGGTGGAAATATGAATGCTCTGATTTCTCAACTTTCTTTTTTAGAATACGTAGGCATAAGATTGTGAGATCTTAGCAAGCACAATAATAAGTAAAACCTTTAGGTTCCTACCCCTTTGTCTTAGTTTATTTCAACATACCCTACAAAAACAACTAAAACATTTCCCACTCTTATCACTCACTCAAAACAGTCAACAAATCCCAAATACACAACATATGACTTAATCAATAGTAACACAAATATACCTAAGACATTCCTATAGGATACTATAGATAATTAGGGTGCTAGTACCTTCCCTTAGTATAACCAAGCCCTAACTTTCAATCTCTTATTGCATTGTTTTACATTGCACACCCACGGGTTTATTTATATTTTTTCCTCTTCCCTCCTTTTTAGGATAAATTAAAACTTCACATGTCAGTGAGACCCTTCAAAATTTACGCGTTGACACATACCTCTTTGACAGTGCAACCCTTGTGCCTTCATGAACCCTAATGCAACAACTTCATACTGTCAAAATACCATGATCAATAATTCATTATGATTGATCAACATGCCATTGCTTTACCATATAAATGTCGAATTTTGAAGCAAATGAACATGGACCGCTTAAAGGAATAACAATCATTACGTGATTAAATGGACGAAGTAGAAATAATATATCTAATATACCATCTTTGCACCATAGTTACTTATATCACATATAAAATTTGATCAATCATATTTGTGTAACTTAAGGATGATCGATATATCGCTGCTTCACCATAATAATTTCGGATTCAGAAGCATAGTTAATATGGATCATCTAAATCGTACACAACCTGATACCAAAATTCAATTACTCGATTATAATTTAATTTATTCTGTATTTTAATCGAATTAAAACATACAGTCTAGAAAATAAACAAGTATCAGATGCATGGTTTCGTAAATGGCTTTGAAATCACTGAAGGGAAATCTTGATCCAAAATGCATTGTAAATTAAAATTTTCCCATTGGTGATCCTTACGAATGGTCATGATCAGAGATAGAAACAATTACCTCTTGTGATGATAAAACCTTTGATTCTGAATCGAAGGAGTGATCAGGAGCGTTGAACAATAAACAACACCTCTATTCAGTCCACATGAACATATTCCTTCAATATTAGTGCTAGCTGCTACAATTGAAGGTTTTAAGTGTGTGTGTGTGTGTGTGTGTGTGTGTGTGTGTGTGTGTGTGTGTGTGCGTGTGTAAGAAAGAGAGGAGGAAAGTACGGTTAGAGTTTTACAGACCAAATTTTAATCAAGAGTGAATGCTTCTGCACAAGGGTTTTATTTATAGAACCACTTATCTAGGCTGCAAGCTAAAAAGCCCACTTAAGTGCACGTGCACCATATCTTATGGTGTAACGTATATCACTTAAGTGCATAATAGCTTACCATATTATGTATTCTACTTAAGTGCACCGTACCTTACGGTGTTCTTGTCGCTACTCGAAAAATGCAACGACGGAGAGGCGAGAACAGAAAGACAGAAGAGTCGCCACCGAACTTTATTTATCCCATGAGGGGAAGGGAAAACATAAAGAAAACCCTAAGAAAGCAATGGATAAGATGGTCTCGTGACCAAGAACGGGTTCAAAAGCCGGTTATGCGAAGGGAAGGTATTAGCACCCCTCGCATCCATCATACTCGATGAGAACCATTTGTTTGTCTACATGTGAAAGTATTTTCTAAAAATATTATGCTATAAAGAGTGTTCCGAGGGATAAAGAGAAAGGTTAGAAATAGGGAAAGGAGAGATTAAGGGGAAGAAGAGAGAGAGAGAGAGATAGAGAGAGAGAGACTCGGTAGGACTTCGCGGTCCTAGGCCTACGTATTCTCAACAAATATAAGAAAGTCAGAGTCAACGTAGTTCGGAAAACTACATATAAGAGAGATAGGCGTGTGCTCGGCAAGGAATGGGGCCCTTGTGCCTACGTATCTTTACTTAAAAGAAGTAAAGAATCAGAGCAGCCGTAGTTCGGCCTACGGTTAATTGGGGGAGTTCTGGTAGACGATGCTAACATACGCATTCTAGCAGTTAGGTGTATTGCTGCTCGCTTGAGGAGTCTTAGGAGTTACCTATTTGCGGTAGAACGGACGTAGCATGTCCCCTTGGGGAAAAAGGTGGAAAAGAAAGAAGAGTGCTCGCTAGGATTATCGCAATCCTATGCCTACGTATTCTCAACAGGCATGAGAAATCAAGAGCAGTTATGGTTCGGCCTACGGTTTGCTGGTGTTTTTGATGGATGATGGCATCGTGCACATTCTAGTAGTTAGGTGTATTGCTGCTCATTTGTGGAGTCTTAGGCGTTACCTGTTTGCGGTAGAACGGACGTAAGATATCCTTTTTGAAAAGATAGTTTTCGCCTTTCGAGGCAAGATGTCACATTTGATTTGTGGAAATTGTTTTTAGGGGTCAAATAGGTCCTCGGATAGTAACCCCTTGCGGGTAGTACCCAATTCTTTATCTCAAAGTTTTATTGTGAAAAGGTGTGGAGAATACAGTTACGTCTTCATATTGAAAGACGAGTATCGAGACCACACACTCTAGAGTGAGTATTCTGACACTCGGAGAGGAATAAGTCTGCACTCAATCCTCTCTCTTTACTTCAATACAAAGAGAACTTTGTTCTCTTATTTAAAGGTGTTTTGATCTTGAATGATAAGTGCTTTGCGACAGTGAACCCTAAAGGTAATGTCAAGCACTCGGGATAGGAGATGGCCTACGCCTAACCACTCCACGACCATTCAAGTTTTATTGTGAAAAGAAAAAGAAAAATGCACTTGGTACGAGACCAAAGTTTTAAGAGAAAAGTTGCAAAAGAAGAAGATGGTGAATTGGTTTGAAAGCTGGTTGAGAAAATCCGCATGACGTTGGATCAAGGGTTTGACTTGTACTTGCATGCAAAACATGGTGGTATGGAAGTGAGTTTGAAAATGGCTCGATGACGAATCGAGAATTAGTTTGAAAACGGATATTCTAGTCCTTGGGGGTGCTCCTAGACGATAAGCCGAAATCAAAGAAATACAAAATACGAACATCGGAAACAGGAGAGGGGTACATGCAAATTACACGGGATTGCACGAAAATAAAAGATCTGATTGTCAGGTAACCCAAGAGAAAGCCGTGTGTGTGCAATATGTCCTAAGCTACACCTTTGAGCGAAATTCGGGCACAACTTCGTGCTTGGGTTCCTGAAAATGTCCAAAGGTCCGCCACTCGGACAAATAAACAACAGTCCACCAATTTAAGATTTTATGATTTTGATATTTATTAAGTGGTTTGAAAGAATGTGAATTAAGATGAAGAGGATATATACAAGATATGAACAATATACAGGATATATAACGATATATACAAGAATATAATGACTGAATTTAAAGCAGTTGATATTTGACAGAAAGTAAAGTTAGTGGTTAGTTTGTTAGTGGATTGAATCGGGACAAATGTGACGCTAAAGCATCGTAGCTCGACTTATGATGGAAGTCAAACTATAGGAGGTCACGTAAATTGATATCCGTGCTTAAGGACAAGATAGAGAAATGATATTGAGGATCATTATCCAATTTAATCGTGTCGCACAGACCAAAGAAAGGTGGGATCTCGTCTTAATTGTAAACATTATTTCGATTAATCGAAGGTAGCCTATCACAATCCCAAAGTAAAGAAAATGACCAAAATGGTCATTTTTCATAGATTTGAAATCGAGAAGGTTATTGACCTCGATAAAACAGCGTTTACAAATTGAAAGACATCATAGATCGAAAGAATTTAAATAAAATCGAAAATGAAGAAGAATTTGAGGAGGGAAAGAAGGTGGTCTCGGATCCATCATTATTTATTAATAGTTTGACTAGTAACGATTTTCGGAGGTCTCGTCATCGACCAAAACGAAATAATGAAAAAAGTGAATTTAATTGAGAAAAACATATTCAAAATTAAGAACTTAAGAATTAGAAAAGAAAAATATTGAAAAATTTTAAAACAAAAACATTTAAACCTAGATAATAAAAACTCTTTAAACCTATTTAGGAAATGTATTTACAATTCTAAAAAAAACTAATTTTTAAAATATATTAACAATCTAAAAACTAACTTAGAAAATAATTATATAAAAAAACTCTAAAAACTTATTTAGACAATATTTTACAATTCCTAAAAAACCTATTTAGAAAATAAAGTTAAAAAATTATAAAAATAAACTTAATAAAAAAAGGAGATTTGAAATGAGTAGGGGGTATGTACTGAAACTGGGATCACACGGGCCTAAGCCCATCACCCCAAAGGCCATTCCACAATTCTCATCAAACCCACAAGGCATGAGTTAAAAGGATCTCTATTTCAGCCATCAAAAGAAAACGTTAAAAATAAATTTCGTAAAAAAAACAAAACAAAACTCTCAACAACAACCTCAGAACACGTATGAGTCGTACTAAACTAAAAACAGTGAGACGACAAAGATTTAGCGGTAAAAAAATAGAACAGGAAGAAACAATGTTATGCAGTTTTTTGATTCCGTCCCTTTTCGAACTCGATTTCTCACTAAGCTTGTTCAAGTTCACCTCATTTGGGTTTGGTCTTGTTTTTCTCCTTCTCTTTTCCTAAGTTTTACTGATGGATTTATGGATCGTCGTTATTGGGGCTTAAGATTAATCACGGATGAAGATGATTGGGGGAGGTCTTATGAAGATCTCAGACTCGCTCCATTTTCGCAAGGATCTTGCTCCATGGAGAGAGTACCTCCAAAACCAGTGGTACATCGCGTGGGTTTCGGCATATGAACCGTCTTCTTCTCTTTTTTCTATTTATGGGTTTGAATCTGGGTTTTGGTGTGATGTTGTTGTATTGTTGATTGAAAAAAATTGGAAGAAGGGGTTGTGTTGTTGAATACGAAATGAGTTTTACATTGAAAAAAAGAGAAGTTTGGGTTGTGAGAAGGACTGGAGAAAATTTAAGTTGTGTCGAAAAATGGAAGAAGAAGGGGCTATTCGATTGAGGATTAAAGATTCAAGAGAAATTGGTTGTTGTGAGGCTATCAAAGGAAACAGATTCGCGGATGAAGAAGGAGAGTTATTGGGTTTTGCAGAAGGTTGTTGAGGAAGGTTTGTGTTTAATCGAAACTGCGACGAAAGGAAGGTTTTTTTTTCGGTTGTAGTTGAAGAAGATTGGAGGAAGAGATTGAAGGTATGAGTGAGGTTCTGAAAAGATGGAAGAAGGAGATTGGAAGAGGAGTTTCGGAGGCCGCTCAGAGAGAGAAAAGGGAGAGGATTTTGGGGGGTGGCGGCTAGCTCTCTTGGATTTTCGAGGGAGAGATGAAGCTCCAGCGGCGGCTAGGGTATTCCCAACGGGGGAGACAACGAACATTAACTTTATACTCTGAAAAAAATGTGTCTTTCTCTTTTTTTTTATTAATAAATAAATAATAAATCTATTCTATTTAACTAATTCTAAAACTAATATAATTCTTATTTAAAAACTAAATTTAAATCTAATTAAAAATCTATTCTAATTAATTAATCTAAGTTAAAATTCTAATCCTTAAATTCTATTTTAATTAATATTAATTCTATTTCTAATCTATTCTAAATTAAAATCCTAATTTAAAATCTAATCTAATTCTAATTAAAATTCTAAATTCTAATTTCTAATTAAAAAAACCTAATATAAATTCTAAACTAATTTTCTAAATTAAAATTCTAATCAAATTCCTATAAAAATTCTATTCTAATTTCTAATAAAAATAAAAATTCTAATTCTAATTCTATTTCTAAAATCTAATCTAAATTCTAATAAAAATTCTAACCCTATTTTTAATATTTTAAAAAGAAAAAAGTTAGGAAACTAAAAATGGAATTAATACTTACAAAAAATAATCTAAGGCCACGTGTCACACTCTCATTGGGAAAAATAACAGAGATTCGGAAAATCACCCAATTGTGGGTGGTCACGTGTCTAAATATCATGAAATTAAGCGGGCAATGCAAAATTAAAAATAGAATCGAAAATGCGAAAATATTTGGAAAAAAAGGAGGACAAATTTAGGGTGTGACAGATGCCCCTATATATTCGGCTTAAAATTAGGGAAATGAACTGCTACAACGTTCTATCTCCCGAGGTAGAAGTCAATTAGATATGAAGAAGACCCTGAATTTGTCCGCAGAAAGAGGAAATGTTCGGGAATTGAAATACTGGATAAAGGTACACTCATGTGTAAACTGTGAGTAACTGTCAAAAGGTCGCCATCACCAAAAGGATGAAGGGACGAAACACACGCCGGCTACTACCACCAAAAGGATGATAGAGCAATATGCACACAACCCTGACATCAAAAGGATGTAGGGGATCCATTACCAAAAGGATAATGGAGAACATTCGCACGTCATGACACCAAAAGGATGTCAGACCCATCACCAAAAGGATGATGGAGCGAAATAAGCACAACCCTGACACCAAAAGGATGTAGGGGATCCATAGTATTGCAAAAGAACAGGCTGGGAAAAATCCCTCAATAGCCCAATCAGGGGCAAGTCATCTCAAAGCATCAAAGCACAACTTCCACATATTAGAACTGGTTAATCAGGGACAGACCATTACCATGTTCAGACTGGGGAAAACTAGGTCATCCTGATCATCAAGCAGAATTGTTATCTTCTTTAACGCAAGTTCACAAAAATCATCAAGTGATCAGACTTGGGACATCAAGAACATCTTTGTCTGCTTCAATCATGGCATCTTCAACGAACTGCGTGTCGAGGAAATCAAACCCTCCCACCACCCATATTCCAATCCGCATTGGCAACTACCAAAGTCCACCCTTCACCTGCATGTTCAATAACCCGTCTGCAATCATACACATCATACGCATAACATTCGATATCATTAGCATCATCTTGTATCATATGCATAACTAAACCATATCATACTTCCCCAGCACATGCATATCAGCGCGTCAGCATTTTCATTTGCATTTCCATTCGTTATGGAATATCATCCCCAACATCAAGCACTCATATGCAAGTCAAGGTCCAGGATCAATCTCGAGATTTCCAAGACCTTATTCAGCCTAGTCAGGGGTATTTTCTTCAAGACTGTGGGCGTTCCCCACGAAGTTGTTTCAACCTTAGGGTTGATTAGTTTCAAAGACAAAATTTAGCCTAATCAGAGGCATGTTATTCAACACCGTGAGCATTCCTCACGAAGTTGGTCAACCTTTTATTGGTCAAATTTAAGATTTTCGGAGCAACATTCAGCCCAGCCAAGGGCATCTTCTTCAAATCCGTGAGCATTACTCATGAAGTTGTTCAACCTTTTGTTGAGCAAGTTCAAGAGTATCAAAGCAAAACTCAACCTAGTCAGGGGCATCTTCTTCAAGTTCATGGGTGTTCCTCATGAAGTTATTTCAACCTTTTGTTGATGAAACCATATCTCCAAGAAAGTCATTGTGCGTTCCTTATTGAATTGTATTCTCAACCATTTTTTGTTGAAGTTGGCGACCCCAACTTAGCCAGTGGCCTTTTTCCGAGTCATTGGGAGTTCCTCGTTGATTTGTTTCGATTCAACCTTCCTCGTGGGCGTCTCCCAGTGGGTTATCTCCTTTCAACCTTTTGTTGACAAGGATGGTGTCCCTCGGTGACTTCTTTGCTTCAACCATTTATTGATGTCTCAAATAAGCCTCACTCATCATATCTCTAATAAACTTGACATTTGTCAATTGCCTCACTATCATCCTTTTGGTGATAGCCAAACCTTGTCGGTTCAACCTAGCCTGCATCTTTTTGGTGTTGGTGGCCTTCAAATTTGGGAAGTTCCTATCATCCTTTTGATGGTAGTAACTTGTGTGTGTAAGTTTGCTCTATCATCCTTTTAGTGATGGGTCTGTCATCTTTTTGGTGCCAGATTGTGCGAGTGGTCCCCTACATCATTTTGGTGTCAGGGCCGTGTGTGTGTCACTCTATCATCCTTTTGGTGATGGGTCTGTCATCGTTTTAGTGCCAGATTGTGCGAGTGTTCTTCATTATCCTTTTGGTAGTGGACCCATGCATCCTTTTTATGTCAGGGCCATTTGTGGGTGTGTCGCTCCATCATCCTTTTGGTGATGGGTCTGTCATCCTTTTGGTGCTAGATTGTGCGAGTGTTCCCTACATCCTTTTGGTGTCAGGGTGTGTGTGTGTCGCTTTATCATCCTTTTGGTGATGGGTCTTTCATGTGAGGGCAAAGCCTCATATACAAGATATACATGTTTCGATGATGTCAAAACATTGCTTCATAGAAGAATAGATGTTGGGCATTATCACCATGTTGCATGAGCATACCTTATTTCTCATGATCCATTTGCTTGCATAAAATATCTCAAGTGTTGTATATAGACTTGCCAAAATATGCTTCATATGAGTTAAACTTCATTGGTCTATTATAGGTATCATCTAAGAGAATCAAAAGTATGAAATTAGGCATTTTCTAAAATTTTTAGGTCTTTGAGTCGACCAAAACTCTGCTCCGGTCGACTCATAATATGTGTCTTAATCCTGCATTTTCTTTGGGTTAGGTATGGTCGACCTACTGGTCGGCGCATACTATTGGCATTTCCATTTGTCCAAGAATTCAGGCTATGCGTTGATGCATGCCTTGTTCCGGTCGACGCATGGCTGTGTGTTTTGCATAATCAGTTTTCTCGGGTTACCTCAGGTCGACCCTGCACTCTGCATGGGTCGACGGCTCACTATTTTATGCATATTTCCTGATTTGTCTATTATTTTTTAAATATGATTTTATCAGTTATAACATTTTTTTGTCTGATATAAATATTCAGTTGCTCTTTTTACTTCACATAATCACTGTGATAGAGAAAAACAAAAAAGTGAAATAGGTGCCAATTCAGTTCTCATCATCTTCATCTTCTTCATAGCATACCACAACAATCACACATAATAATCTTTGTTGTGCATTATGCATTGTTAGAGGTGATAATGTTCGAAGGTGCTGATTGGGTAATCCGGTTCGGGTTGAGGAATTGACAGGTTTTCTTGAATAAAACCTCTAGGGTTTTGTCCTTCAAGATTCTCTGAATTTGGGGAAGGGGGGGGGGGGGGGTTGCACGATTCTTCTCAACACATATTTAGCCGAGTGAAGGTAATCAAAGAGCGGTGGGTTCCATCGATTTAGTAACGGTAAACAGAGGATTGTGAAGGAGAGTTTCGGGTTCGACGCGCGAGTGATTGAAATCATCCATGCTGGGGTTTGAAGACGGAAGGTTGTTCAAACATAGAGCTGTAATCAGGGTTAATTCACAAGCTGTCGAAGGACTTGATTTGACTCGAATCAAGGGGCAAAAGGAGATAGCATCTACAACAACAAGGGTGTTCGTTTGTTTGATTGCTATTTAATTCTTGTATATACAATTCTACAACAGGTTAAATTTATATTATAAGGTCTCAACCCTATTGTTAGAATTGAGGGAAGACGTACCCTAAAGCGAGGACGACGGGGGAACCGCCTCAACAAATCATTGTGTCTTTTGCATTACATTTTACATTGCTTAATATTTGTGGATTTTAGTGCAAACAATTATATCAGTTTAGGACTGATTTGAGTAGTGCTAAACTGATTTTGAATCTAGTACAATCCTTGATTGTACGAGGAAACTTGAGCTACTCACTCAAAGCAGAACTCACTTGTTATACTCTACATGTCAAGTGTTTGATAAATTGTCTGAACCAAAAGCCTTGTATGCTGCCCATTTATTGTTGAATATTTTAAGGCATTGGAACCAGTCATACCATATTGTGAGCTAAATCAAATTGATAGTGTGACTAGCGTAGTGATTCTCATTAATCGTTATCGGATTCCATAGGCTTGACGCATATCCGGTTTTCTAGTAACCGTTCGTCATAGACGGTATAGTTCCTCGGCCAGCTTCCGCAAATTAAACAATTTTTAAAAACTAATTTTATTTTGTAGCGCCGACTCTTTTTAAGCAAGGGATCTATTCAACCATCTTTCTAGTTTCGCGCCATCGTCTAAAAAGTGGTATTAGAAGCACCAGTTCACTTCTTGCTTTAAGTATAACTTAGTAGAAAATGGCTAACGAACCTAAAGGGGCTTATAATAGAGCACCTGGTTTTAATGGAGACAACTATAGTTACTGGAAAGACTATATGCATGTGCATATTAATTCCATTGACAGAAAGGTGTGGAATGTTATTCTTAACGGTCCAATTGAAATAACTATGACCGATGGGAATAACACGATTGTGCCTAAGCCTGAAGCACAGTGGAATGAGGATGACGAGAAGAAATATAATTACGATTGGAAAGCCAAAAATATTTTGATCTCCTCATTAAGAGTTGATGAATACTATAGGGTTTCTCATTGTTTAACGACAAAAGCTATGTGGGACTCATTGCAAGTTGCCCATGAGGGAACCAATGATGTTAAGCTAGCGAGAATCAATACGTTAATGCAAGAGTTCGATCTCTTTCACATGGAGCAAGGGGAAACCATTGCGGACATACAAAAGAGATTCAGTCATCTCATCAATAGATTATACTCACTAGGTAGGCCAGTTGCCAATGATGTTGCTACTAACAAAATTGTGAGGTGTCTTAATAGGGAATGGCAACCGAAGATAACCGCCATTAAAAAAGCTAACAATCTTACAATTTTGGATCTCTTAACATTGTTTGGAAAGCTACAAGAGCACGAACAAGTGCTTCTAAGCCCAGAGCAATATGAAAAGAAGGAAAAGAAGGAGAAAATAAAAAATAGTGAAAAGAAGTCCATTGCTTTCAAGACTTCTTCCTCAAAGTCCTAAACAAAAGAGAAAAGTGATTACACTTCGAGTGATGACGAAGATGACGACAAGAGTGAGGATATGAGGCTATTTGTAAAGCGATACAATCGCTATGTCAAAAAGAACGGTATCCAACACTCCGAGAAAAATCTTGTCAACTTCCGGAAACAATCAAGATAATCTAGAAATGACGGCAATAAATGAAACAAGACAAAATGGTCGTGTTATAATTGCGGAAAGACCAGACATTACAAACCGGATTGTCCCTTGAAGAAAAAGGACAAAGAGAAGGAATCAAGTAGGTCACACAAGAAGCAACCTAAGCCAAGGAGAGCGTATATCGCTTGGGAAAGCGATAGCGAATCATCCGAGGATGACAACTCTAGTGATGAAGACGAATCCGTCAATCTTTGTCTTTCTGCCCATCAAAAGAACAAAAAGAAAAAGGTACGACATGCTAAGTATGAAAATTCCTCTAAAATGTCTCATTTTGAATTGCAAACCGCTTTTAATACTTTGAATTGTGAAGCAAAAGAAGCCTCTAAAAGGCTTGCCTCAAATAACCAAATCTTTGCTCACCTAGAGCAAAAGATTTGTGATTCCGAAAATAAACTAGAGGCATTAAAAGCTTCCATAGTGGAAAGTACAAAAGTAGGTTGTGAGGATCTAAGAAAAAGAGTTGTTAACTTCGGGTGTGATACTTGTTACATTTGGCAAAATGAAGTTAAAAACCTAAATGCCAAACTTAACAAGGCTCTAGAGCCCAAAATTACTTTTTCCATTGATAAAGCTAATTTTAGAAAGAGTATGGTTAATCCATATCAAAAATACACATATGTTGTAAGAGATCATGATAGAAAAAGTAATTCAAAAGTTAACTTTTCTTGTTTGTATTTTTGCAAGAAAGGACACACCATTGCTAAATATCGTTTTAGGAGATTTTTGGTTCCTAAAGGTGTTTATCAATGGTTGCCTAAATGCGACCATGTTTTCACTCATAACTTAGGACCCAATAAGCAATTGGGTACCTATTCTTGCTAATTGTGTTCATAGGTACAAAGTATTGAGACTACCGAGAGAAGATGGGTTCTCGATAGTGGCTGCTTAAGACACATGACAGGAGACATATCTCTCTTCATTGACTTTGTTGCAAAGAAGAAGGGATTTCTAACCTATGGAGACAACAACCGTGGTGCAATACTTGGAAAATATAGTGTAGGTAATCCCTCTTCCACTATTATCTCCGATGTATTGCTTGTCGAGGGCCTTAAACATAATCTCATTAGCATTAGCCAATTATGCGACAATGGATACAAAGTATCATTTTAAAAATATTATTGTCTAATTGAGCATAATGATGAAATGAAAGATGTGTTTAAAGGTCTAAGAGTAAACAATGTCTATATGCTGGATTTGAATGAAGTATCCTTGACAAGTGATAAATGTCTCATGACAATGAGTGAGGACTCATGGTTATGGCATAGACGTTTAGCACATGTCAATTTTGACTTGCTAAACAAGGTAGTTTCAAAAGATCTAGTCATAGGCCTGCCTAAAATTAAGTTTACCAAGGATCGCCTTTTGTGATGCTTGCCAAATAGGAAAGTAGACGAGGATCTCTTTTAAATCTAAAAATATCGTTTCAACTACGAGACCTCTTGAGCTTCTCCATATGGATTTATTTGGGCCATCTAGAATTAAAAGTCTAGGTGGTAACTATTATGGGTTTGTAATAGTCGATGACATTTTGAGATTTTGTTGGACTATCTTCTTGGCTAGCAAGAGTGATACATTCACAGCCTTTAAAAAATTTGCTAAGCTCTCTCAAAACAAATTAAACACAAACATAATATCAATTATGAATGATCATGGAGGTGACTTTGAGAACTATTTGTTTGAGGAATATTGCGGTAAACACAGTATTGATCATAACTTTTCCGCTCCACGTACCCCTCAATAAAACGGCGTTGTGGAGCGCACAAATTGTATTTTGGAAGAGTTAGGGAGAACCATGATCAATGAAAGTGCATTACCAAAGTATTTTTGGGCTGCTGCCATAAGTACGGCGTGTTATGTATTTAATAGGGTGCTTATCCGCTCAATTCTAAACAAAACACCGTATGAACTTTTAAAAGGGCGCAAGCCAAATGTGTCTCACCTACATGTCTTTGGTTGTAAGTGTTTCGTGTTGAATAATGGAAAGGAAAGCTTAGGTAAATTTGATTCCAAGGCCGACGAAGGTATCTTCCTCGGATACTCTCAGTCAAGTAAAGCCTATAGAATTTACAATAAGAGATTACTTACTGTTGAAGAGTATGTACACGTAACATTTGATGAATCTTATCCAAGAGATGCCGGAAAAGGTAGTGTTGTTCATGGTGCAGGTGTACCTTCAGAAGACATACTCAAAAGTGCCGAGCCAGGAATTGATCAACCCGACCTAGCCAAAATTGAGGAGGAAAAAGATAACCGTCATGAAGAAACCGAGGTAGTTCATCCGTCTGAAAAAGATGATCTTCCTCCAACTTGGAAGTCTTCCAAAGACCATCCCATTGATAATATCCTCGGTGATATATCAAAGGGGGTGACGACTATGTCAAAGATAAGTAATTTTTGTTATCATTTCGCTTTTGTTTCTCAGGTAGAACCTAAAAACCCGAAAGAAGCCTTACTCGATGAACATTGGTTCTTATCTATGCAAGAGGAACTTAACCAGTTCAAGAGAAATGAGGTTTGAGACCTTGTCCCCCCTCCGCGAGGTCATCGAGTAATTGGCACCCGATGGGTGTTTAGGAATAAACTGGACGAAAACGGAGTAATAACTCGCAACAAGGTGCGTTTAGTCGCGCAAGGGTATAACCAAGAGGAAGGCATCGACTATGAGGAGACTTATGCGCCGGTTGCCCGACTCGAGGCTATACGCCTTTTACTTGCCTTCACATGTGCGAAAATTTTTAAGCTATTTCAAATGGATGTAAAAAGTGCTTTCCTTAACGACTATATAAATGAAGAAGTTTATGTTGCCCAACCTCCGGGTTTTGAGTCTCATGAACATCCTGATCACATATACAACTTAAAACGTGCCTTGTATGGACTCGAGCAAGCCCCTGGGGCTTGGTATGAGCGTCTAAGCAAGTTTTTACTTGATCAAGGGTATTCAAGTGGCAAGGTCGACAAAACCCTCTTCATTAAGCGTCAAGGAAAACACTTAATTTTGGTACAAATTTATGTTAATGATATTATATTTGGATCAACTAACATGAATCTCGTAAGAGAGTTTTCTAACCTAATGCAAGGAGAATTCGAGATGAGTATGATGGGAAAGCTCATATATTTTCTTGGATTACAAATCAAGCAGCTTGAGGAAGGTACTTTTATGAGCCAAACGAAATATTGTCTTGAGCTTCTCAAGCGGTTTGACATGGCCAACTCCAAAGCTATTGATACACCAATGCCAACATGTGTGAATCTATGTCGAGATGAAAGCGGTAAGGATGTAGAGGTGAAAAAGTATCGAGGTATGATCGGATCTCTCCTCTATCTTACTGCCTCTAGACCCGACATTATGTTTAGTATGTGCATGTGCGCTAGGTACCAATCTTCTCCTAAGGAATCTCATCTAAAAGCAGTTAAGCGCATACTTCGATACCTTTCGGGTACTCCAAAGTATGGGTTATGGTATTCCAAAGGAAATGATTGTTCCTTGGTTGGATTCTCCGATTCTGATTTTGCCGGGTGCAAATCAGATAGGAAAAGTACGAATGGGACATGTCACTTATTTTCAAACTCTTTGGTAAGTTGGCATAGTAAAAAGCAAGTTTCTGTTGCTTTGTCAACCGCCAAAACGGAATACGTCGCAGCGGGAAATTGTTGCGCTCAAGTCTTATGGCTTAAGCAACAATTGCTCGACTTTAATCTCAAACTCGAGCGTATTCTAATTTTATGTAACAACACTAGTGCCATCAATATTACCAAGAATCCTGTGTTGCATTCACGCACCAAACATATCGAAATTCAGCACCACTTCCTTAGGGATCATGTGGAGAAAGGTGATGTAGTTTTTGAGCACGTTGATACTAAAAATCAACTAGCTGATATCTTTACAAAACCTCTTGCTACTGAGCCTTTCTTTCATATCCGACGGGAACTAGACGTTCTCGACATTTCAGATCGTGTTTAGTTAATTTTCACGCACATTATACATGTCAATGTCTATATGTACTTTATTCATCTGATAACTAACAAATGAGGATGTTGAAAGTCATATGTGTGAAGAATCTTGCTATATTTGGAGTTGAGGTAATATCCTTCCTTAACTAACTCTCTCTCAATATTCATGTTCATAAAGTATATCAAAATTATGTGTTATATTTGTCATATATGTTGTAATGAATGTATGTTACTTCTTTGAATGCTTAAAATATGTTTTGGTTGTTTATCTATGTCTTTGTGTATGTCCATATGATCAAAAATGTCAAAATTTGCTAGTTTTACCTGCATGAGTCGACCTAAGCAAGGTTCGGTCGACTCACAAAAATGACTTCTATTTTTCATTTGAGTCGGGTATGCTCAGGCCGACCTACCGATCGATGCATACCTCTTCTATTTTGAAAGTGAATTTTTCAACACAGTATGCATCAACGCATAGACCATCCGGTCGATGCATCGTGCGATTTCCCTGAAAAAATTTTCTGAAAAACTGTTCATTTTCCCACTTAAATTGCTTTAATGATTTAAATTCATGTGCATTACGACATTTGCATAGAAACTTGATATCTACATGCCGACTATCCGTATCCGTATCATGAGAGAGACCATCATTTCAGGGGGAGGAGACCTTGAAGGCTACGCATTCTGCATATTGCATTTCATCATTTTGTTTTCATTGTTATGCTCCTTGCTTTGTATTAAGGATATCTAATGTGTCTATGTCATGAATCATCAACTTATCTGTCATTCTTGTGTGTATTTCCTAGCAAAACATACTATTTTTGTCTATGCTGATGATATTTATCTCTTTGTTCCTTGCTCATTAAGTGCGTTATGTGTGAATGTATGTTAATGCTTATCCTGTTGTACGTGTTTTAATATGAGCATCTATTATTTTTTTTAACATTTCTTGACAATAATTTCTTTCTTTTTGATGTTGTCAAATGGGGAGAAATGTCAAGCTGTTTAGTAGAACCATAAAGATCAAAAGTGAAGACGTCGCATTTATCGCAAATGAGTAAGTAGGAATGAAGGCATCAAGCAAGGGGGAGGATAATGCCGCATATCATACAAAAAGGTTCTACGTGTTTTGCCATCATCAAAAAGGGGGAGTATGTGAGGGCAAAGCCTCATATAACAGATATACGTGTTTCAATGATGTCAAAACGTTGCTTTATAAAAGAATAGATGTTGAGCGTTATCACCATGTTGCATGAGCATACCTTATTTCTCATGATCCATTTGCTTGCATAAAATATCTCAAGTGTTGTATATAGACTTGCCAAAATATGCGGCATATGAGTTAAACTTCATTGGTCTATCATAGGTATCATCTAAGAGAATCAAAAGTATGAAATTAGGCATTTTCTGAAATTTTCAGGTCTTTGAGTCGACCAAAACTCTGCTCCGGTCGACTCATGATATGTGTCTTAATCCTGCATTTTCTTTGGGTTAGGTATGGTCGACCTACTGGTCGACGCATACTATTGACATTTCCATTTGTCCAAGAATTTAGGCTATACGTCGATGCATGCCTTGTTCTGGTCGATGCATGGCTGTGTGTTTTGCACAATCAGTTTCCTCGGGTTAGCTCAGGTAGACCCTGCACTCTGCATGGTTCGACCGCTCATTGTTTTATGCATATTTGCTTATTTTTCTATTATTTTTGAAATATGGTTATATCAGTTATAACAGTTTTTTGTCTGATATAAATATTCAGTTGCTCTTTTCACTTCACATAATCAGTATGATAGAGAAAAACAAGAAAAGTGAAATAGGTGTCAATTCAGTTTCATCATCTTCATCTTCTTCATAGCATACCACAACAATCACACATAATAATCTTTGTTGTGCATTATGCATTGTTAGAGGTGCTAACGTTCGAAGCCGCTGATTGGGTAATCCGGTTCGGGTTGAGGAATTGACAGGTTTTTCTTGAATAAAACCTCTACGATTTTGTCCTCCAAGATTCTATGAATTTGTGGGTTTTTGCACGATTCTTCTTAACACATATTCAGCTGAGTGAAGGTAATCGAGGAGCGGTGGGTTCCGTCAATTTAGTAACGGTAAACAGAGGATTGTGAAGGAGAGTTTCGGGTTTGACACGCGAGTGATGGAAATCAGTCGGGTTGGGGTTTGAAGACGGAAGGTTGTTCAAACATAGAGCTGTAATCGGAGGTTTATTCACAAGCTGTCGAAGGACTTGATTCGAATCGAATCAAGAGTGTTATTTCTTGATTGGCAGGTATTTTAGTAAAACTAGAAGTAATCACAAGATGTCCTACAGGATGTCATGACATCTTTCTGTCAGGAACAGCAGGTTGCTTTGTGCTCTGTAACAGGTCTTTTCTCATGATGTCAAACAAGATGTCTTGACACTCATGATCTAAACATTCTGTATGAATGTGTGTGTGACCATATCTCTTTGTGTAAGCTAGTTGCACTAATATGGTACAGATTCTGCGTGGCTTTCTAGAGGCGTTTCTGATACATTTATTATGGATCAGATTGGATTTGATTTGAAGATATTTTCAGAAGATTGTTTGAAGATTGGGAGATTGATTTGATTAGATCTTATTGATCAAATCAAATCTGGATGATTGCTGCTATTTATGAAGATTGAAATCTTCTCTTCCTACTATTACTTTTGCCACAACCCAAGCCCATTTTGCGTTGCTATTTAAGGAGGTGAAACCCTAGATTGAAGATCAGAGAAGCAAGGATTAAAAGTGTGTGCATTTGTTTAAAGTTTAAGACTTCATAAGTGTTAGTTTTGTATGCCATTCACTCATTGTTTAATGTGTGAATTGGACTAGGTTGTTATTTTTAAATTGTTAATTGTTCACTCAAAGCTTTTAAGCAAGAGTGTATGGTACTTGATTGTTAGTTGTGACTTTGAAGAGTGTCTTCTAAAGTCTTTTCTTTGTATTGAAAGTTATCACTGTTGTGATTGAGAGGGAGTGAGAGGTGTCTCTTGTCTAATGGGTTCTAGGCAGAATTTGCACGGGTAGAGATTAAGTGAGGAGTTGTAAACTGGGAGTTTAGCTCTGAATTAATTCTACTGTTAGTGGATTTCCTCCCTGGCTTAGTAGCCCCCAGATGTAGGTGTGTTTTCATCGAACTAGGTTAACAATTGTTGTGTCTCTTTACAACTGTTTATGTTTATCTTTGTTCTTATTATACAGATATTTGTGTCGTGAACATCTCCTTCGACATCTAATATCTGATACCAGAATTACAATTGGTATCAGAGCAGGCATCCTGCTCTGGTTCTGGATGAGATCTAGGGACGATATTTGCTGGTACCATGGATAAAGAAGGAGGATTTGTGAACAGACCACCTGTTCTGGACGAGAACAATTATGACTACTGGAAACCTAGAATCGTTGCCTTCTTAAAATCTATGGACAGTAAGGCATGGAAAGCTGTTATCAAGGGATGGGAACATCCTATAATTGTTGATAAAGATGGAAAGGCTACAACTGAATTAAAACCTGAGGAAGAATGCACAAAGGAAGAAGACGATCTAGCTCTGGGAAACTCCAAGGCCTTGAATGCCTTGTTCAATGGAATTGATAAGAACATATTCAGGTTGGTGAACAACTGTGAAATTGCTAAGGAAGCTTGGAAGATTCTAAAGACTACTCATGAAGGCACATCCAAGGTAAAAATGTCTAGACTTTAACTCCTTACAACTATGTTTGAAAGCCTAAGAATGAAAGATGATGAAAGCATACATGACTTTCATATGAATATTCTTGAGATTTCCAATGCTTCAAGTGCTCTTGGTGAAAAGATGTCTGAAGAAAAGCTGGTAAGAAAAATTCTCAGATCTCTCCCCAAGAGATTTGACATGAAAGTAACTGCCATAGAGGAAGCTCAAGACATCTGTAAGATGAGAGTTGATGAACTCATTAGCTCTCTACTAACCTTTGAAGTAGGAATAGGTGACAAAGCTGACAAGAAAAAAAGCATAGCCTTTGTGTCAAATACTGAGGAAAGAGATGATGAATCTGATGAGGATACAAAGGAAAGTCTATCAAAGGCAATGGTTATACTTGGAAGACAATTCAACAAGGTAATAAAAAGACTGGATATAAAGACATGACCAAATGTCAAAAACACCTTACTTGACATCAAGAAGGAAAAGAAAGGTCTAGCTGTTTCATGGACTGATGAAGACTCTGACAGTGAGATTGAAGAAGAATTTGCCAAACATGTAACTGCATTGACTGGAAGATACTACTCTGATGAAGACTCCAGTGAAGATGAATTGACTTTTGAAGAACTAGCAGCTTTCTACAAAGAACTGTGCCTCAGAAGTGAAGAAGTCTTCCAGCAGAATGAAAAACAGAAGGAACACATCCTCAAGTTAAAGACTGAAAAGGAGGAACACTTGACAATTATCAATGGTTTGAATGGTGAGATTGCTAAACAGACTGAAACTATTGCCAAATTAACAGATGATGTTGGTCAACTGACTTAAAGTCTGTTAAAATGATGAATAGTGGAACCAAAACCTTGGAAGAGATTCTTCAATCTGGCAAAAGAACTGGAGATAAGACAGGATTAGGATTCCATGAAGACAATAACTCTGCCTATTTTCACAAATCTTCTGGGAAGATGATGTTCCAGCAGATGTCTCAACATCACTGCAGAAATCAGACCAGTCAACCTAGAAAATTCCAAAGATGGAGATGTCATCATTGTGGTCGCTTTGGTCACATAAAGTCCTTTTGTTTCAAACTTCATAGATATCCAAACTCTACTAATCAGACTAGACCTAACCATAACACCCTCCTCTCCAAAAAGTAATGGGTTCCCAAGACTCTTGTTAATAAACAATGGATACCCAAGACTCCTATTACTTGCTTCATAGCTCATATGCCCCCAAAAACTTCTACTAGGGAAAAATGGTACTTTGACAGTGGATGTTCAAAACATATGACAGGGATCATAAACATGCTGATGGACATCAAACCTTACTCAACCAACTCTGTGACTTTTGGAGGTGGAGCCAAAGGAAAAATCAAGGGAGTTGGCAAACTAAACTGTTCTGGAACACCAAACCTTGGTAATGTGCTGTTAGTAAAAGGGTTAACTACCAACCTGATTAGCATAAGTCAACTGTGTGATCAAGGTCTAAATGTCAACTTTACTCAACTTGAGGTTTTGGTTACTAACAAAAGGGAAGAGCTGATAATGAAGGGAGTCAGATACCAGGACAACTGTTACAAATGGGCTTCTCAGGACTCTAAATGCACTCTCACCAAAGGAATAAAGAATATCACATCTATTCAAGCTGTCAAAGGTATTCCCCATCAAAATATTGAAGAAAGAAAAACCTGTGATAGAATGTCACAGCAGAAGACTCAACATCTCACTACTTCTAAAGCTCTGGTACCTCCTCGCATAAACTCAATGAGACCTGTGCAGGTTGAAAATTTTGGTGGAAAGAAATATGCTTATACTGTTGGTAATGCTCTGCAAGAAGAGCTGAGAGAATTCATGAAAACTATGGAGTACATCAATAGGACTGCTGGGAGAAGGTACTATAAACTTGTTTGGATGAAGCAGATACTCACAAAGTATAATGTCACACAAGATGTCATGACATTATACTATGGTAAGAAGCCTACTCAACATGACAGAGCTAAGTATAGTGATACTAGACATCATTTTATTGAAAGGAAAATCCCTACTCTTGAGCATGTCACGACAGAAAATCAACAGGGAAATGTTCACTTTAAAGCATTAAGTACAAATTAGGCTGAGTCTTTGAAAAGAAAATTGGGGATTTGAACTTATGAGGATTTATAGCAATTACTGCTAAGAGGGATTTCTGTTTTTAAAAGATGGTTCCTTCTTAAAATAGAGATGTTCCAACATCCCTCTTTATACATAACATGCCCTTATCCACTCAAGCACGTTATCCCACTCAAATATTTCCCTCAAATTGCCCATTCAACTCCCACGCCTCCACTACTCTTCAGATTATCTCTCTCTCTCTCTCTCTCTGCGTACTCACCACCCTGCGACCTACCTCCAAACTCCTCAAACTTTCTCCTCTCTCAGAAACATCAGAATGTCTCCCAAACATGATGATGCCTCCACTAAGACCTCCCACACTGATGCTCATCCCATGAGCATCTCTTTTGATGATGTCCTTGATGTTGCTCCTCTTTATATGGTCCCTGGTAATGCAAGTGAAGCTCCTAAGTATGCTCCTCCACATGCAAACAATACCCAGCAATCCTCCAAAGGTAAAACCCCTGATTCCTCTAATGATAACATTGATAGAATGAAAAATAGGGAAGGCTCTGCCTATGTGGACAAATTCATTAGGGGACTTGTCACCAAAATCATCTATGGAGGTCATAATATGCATGGTATCTCCACCCCGCTATCTCGTGTTGATCCATCCCCTAACCCTGATGAGAACCCTGAAAAAATGATGAGTTTCCCTCTACTGTTACTAACCCAAACACTGAGAACTTGGAAAAACTTGCCAACTCTGTGGTGCATGATGAGGGTAATGATGCTGGCCTGAATGATGATGAAGCAAAAGATGACATGAATGACGTTCCTGACAATATTATAGATGTTGAAGATGTGCCATCAGATGATGAGCTCATTAAAAATGCTGCCTTTGGTATTGCCAGGAGACATGTGACTAGGAAAGGAAAAGCTGTGCTTGAGGAATCCCCTTCCAAGAGCCAAAAGAAGAGAACTCTTGTTGGTCCTCCCAAGACATGGAGCAAGGTTTCTATTGCCTCCAAGAAAAGAAAGGTAACTGTTGAGAACTGTGAATCTGATGAAGATGTTGTAAAAGATGTTCCTGACATAACCCATGTGAGGAAATCCTCTGCCAAGAAAACTCCTAGACCAGTGCCTACTGCTCCTCTGGACAATATTTCTTTTCACTCCATGAGAAGTGTGACCAAGTGGAGATATGTCTACCAAAGAAGGATTGCTCTAGGAAGAGAAATTGGAAAAGATGCTTTGGAAATTAGGGAAGTGATGGATTTGATCACTGAGGATGGACTGCTCAAAACTGTCACTGGCTTCTCCAAATGCTATGAAGTGCTTGTGAAAGAATTCGTTGTGAACATTCTTGACTCCATAACTGACAGAAATAACAAAGAGTATATGAAAGTGTTTGTTAGAGGGAAGTGTGTGAAGTTCTCTTCAGTTGTTATCAATAGATTTTTAGGACGATCAAATGATGGTGAGGAAGAAATGTCTGCTTCAGACAACCAAATGTGCAAGGTCATTACTGCAAATCAAGTTAAAGCATGGCCTTCAAAAGTTAAGTTGTCAGCTGGACAACTCAGTGTGAAATATGTCATCCTTCACATGATTGGAGCTGCAAATTGGGTTCCTACCAACCACACTTCCATCATTGTTGTTGGGCTTGGTAGGTTCATTTATGTTGTAGGTACCAAGGTTGAGTTTGATTATGGGTTGTACATTTTTGATCAAATTGTTAAGCATTCTATTTCAAGTGCCATCAAGCTACCTATTGCCTTTCCCTCCCTCATCTGTGAGATTATTTTGAATCAACACCCTGGGATTCTGAACTCCAATGATGTTGCTAGCAAGAGAGAATTTGTATTGTCCCTCAACTACAAACTCTTTGCTGGAAGAGATGATCTAGATATTGTTCTGACATCTGCTGAGAAAGCCACTGCTTCAAAAGCAAGAATCGTTAATGAGCTGAAAGAGACTTGTAGGGAATTAGGGGAAACTATTAATACTGCCACGGCAAGAAAGATCAAGTTGGAATCATTAATATAATGCCTTGAAAATGATGCTGCAAATATTGATGATGTTAGTGAAGTTGGGTCTGGGGAGAAGTCTGAAGATGGAAATGAGGAAGATGGTAATGAAGATGTCCCAACGGATGTTAAAGACGTTGGCTCCAGTTCTGCTTTTGAGAATGAGGATTAAGTTGTCTTCTTTGGTGGTTTGCTATTTGTTTTGGCTATTTGAATTTGTTTTTGGTTTTTGGCTGGGTTGTTGGTAATGTTGTCTGCTTTGGCAGAATAGATTGGTTTTGTTGCTCTGCATGAGCCTCTTGGGTTGTAATATTTTTGGGGCCTCCATACCCTTAACATGTTTGTTTCTAACTACTTTGATCAATGCTATCTTTAGTTTATGATCTAAAATTTATGGCTAAAAAGGGGGAGTAGATTGGTTGTATACTATATACAGCTTAGTGTATATCCCTAACAGGTGTAGCTACACCAATTAAAAGTTGGAAGATTGGTTAGGTTGATTGTATACCTTGTTGTATACTTTATTTTGGCTGGTTGTGCTAGTATGTTTAGCAGGTATGAAGATGGTGGTTGTTGCTCTGATTTGGTTGACAGGATGTTGATCCTATTAAGATCTGTATTTGTTCCTCTTAGGACTATTGTGTTCTATAGATCAGGTTGCTGATTGATGTAGTAGCTTAGTTGATTGTATGCCTGTGTGCTTAGGATTATGCTTTGCAGGTTGCTAAAGGATGATGAGTTTATGGGCTGTTGTTTTATTGTTTGCATCTGTTTGAGTTTGTGGGCTATTGTGGTGGTAGTTGTTTTGTTGAGGGGGAGCCTTGCTTTTACTCTTCCTCTGTGATTTTTTTCTGCTGTGTTGTACTCTTTTCTGGTGTTTGTTTTTCTTGTGATTTGTTTTAGCCAAAATTTTCCAGAGGGGGAGTTTTTCAGTTCTTGATTGGGAGGTATTTTGGTAAAACTAGAAGTAATCACAAGATGTCCTATAGAATGTCGTGACATCTGTCTTTCAGGAACAGCAGGTTGCTTTGTGCTCTGTAACAGGTCTTTTCTCATGATGTCAAACAAGATGTCTTGACACTCATGATCTAAACATTCTGTATGAATGTGTGTGTGACGATATCTCTTTGTGTAAGCTAACTGCACTAATATGGTACAGATTCTGCGTGCCTTTCTACAGGCGTTTCTGATACATTTGTTATGGATCAGATTGGATTTGATTTGAATATATTTTCAGAAGATTGTTTGAAGATTGGGAGATTAATTTGATTGGATCTGATTGATCAAATCAAATCTGGATGATTGTTGTTATTTATGAAGATTGAAATCTTCTCTTCCTGCTGTTACTTTTGCCACAACCCAAGCCCATTTTGCGTTGCTATTTAAGGAGGTGAAACCCTAGCTTGAAGATCAGAGAAGCAAGGATTAAAAGTGTGTGCATTTATTTAGAGTTTAATGCTTCATATGTGTTAGTTTTATGAGCCATTCACTCATTGTTTAATGTGTGAATTGGACTAGGTTGTTATTTTTAAATTGTTAATTGTTCACTCAAAGATTTTAAGCAAGAGTGTATGGTACTTGATTGAAGATTTTAAGCAAGATCAAGTTGTGACTTTGAAGAGTGTCTTCTAAAGTCTTTTCTTTGTATTGAAAGTTATCATTACTGTGATTGAGGGGGAGTGAGAGGTGTTTCTTGTCTAGTGGGTTCTAGGCAGAAGTTGCATGGGTAGAGATTAAGTGAGGAGTTGTAAATTGGGAGTTTAGCTCTGCATTAATTCTATTCTTAGTGGATTTCCTCCTTGGCTTGGTAGCCCCCAGATGTAGGTGCGTTTTAACTGAACTGGGTTAATAATTGATGTGTCTCTTTACAATTGTTTGTGTTTATCTTTGTTCTTATTATATAGATATTTGTGTCGGGAACATCTCTTTCAACATCTAATATCTGATACCAGAATCGCAAAGAGGCAAGAGGAGATAACATCTACAACAACAAGGGTGTTTGTTTGTTTGATTTCTATTCAATTCTTGTATATACATTTCTACAACAGGTTAAATTTATATTATAAGGTCTCATTTCTTTTGTTAGAATTGAGGGCAGACGTACCCTGAAGCGAGGATGACGGGGGAACTGCCTCAACAAATCGTTGCATCTTTTGCCTTACATTTTACATTGCTTAATATTTGTGGATTTTAGTGCAAACAATTATATCAATTTAGGACCGATTTGAGTAGTGCTAAACTGATTTTGAATCTAGTACAATCCTTGATTGTACGCGAAAACTTGATCTACTCACTCAAAGCGGGACTCACTTGTTGTGCTTTGCATGCCAAGTATTTGATAAATTATCTGAAAAGCCTTGTGTGTTGCCCATTTATTGTGGAATATTTTAAGGCATTGGAACCAGTCATACCACATTGTGAGCTAAATCAAATTGATAGTGTGACTAGCATAGTGATTCTCATTACTCATTATCGGATTCCATAGGCTTGATGCATATCTAGTTTTCTAGTAACTATTCGTTATAGACGGTATAGTTCCTCGGCCAACCTCCGCAAATTAAAAAATTTTAAAAACCAATTTTATTTGGTAGCGCCGACTCTTTTTAAGCAAGGGATCTATTCAACCCCCCTTCTAGATCTGCGCCATCGTCTAACATTTCATCCTTTTGGTGCCAGATTGTGCGAGTGTTCCCCCACATCCTTTTGGTGTTAGGGACGTGTATGTGTCGCTCTATCATTATTTTAGTGATGGGTCTATCATCCTTCTGGTGCCAGATTGTGCGAATGTTCCCCTACATCCTTTTGGTGTCAGGGCCGTGTGTGTGTGTCGTTCTGTCATCCTTTTGGTGATGGGTCTGTCATTCTTTTGGTGCCAAATTGTGCAAGTGTTATCCATTATCCTTTTGGTAGTGGACCCATGCATCCTTTTGGTGTTAAAGCCGTCTATGTATGTCTCTCCATCATCCTTTTAGTGATGGGTCTGTCATCCTTTTGGTGCCAGATTGTGCGAGTGTTATCCATTATCCTTTTGGTAGTGGACCCCTGCATCCTTTTGGTGTCAAAGTCGTCTATGTGTGTCTCTCCATCATCCTTTTGGTGATGGGTCTGTCATCCTTTTGGTGCTAGATTTTGCGAGTGTTCCCTACATCCTTTTGGTGTCAGGTAGTGTCTGTCTCGCTCCATCATCCTTTTGGTGCCAGATTGTGCGAGTGTTACCTACATTATTTTGGTGTCAGGGTGTGTGTGTGTCGCTCCATCATCTTTTTGGTGATGGGCCTGTCATCCTTTTGGTGCCAGATCGTGCACGTGTTCCCCTATATCCTTTTAGTGTCAGGGTCGTGTGTGTGTTGCTCTATCATCCTTTTGGTGATGGGTCTGTCATTCTATTGGTGCCAGATTGTGCGAATGTTCCCCTACATCCTTTTGGTGTTAGGGTTGTGTGCGTGCGTCGCTCCATCATCCTTTTGGTGATCGGTCTGTCATCCTTTTGGTGCCAGATTGTGCGAGTGTTCCCTTATATCCTTTTGGTGTCAGGGCTATGTGCGCGTGTTGCTCCATCATCCTTTTGGTGATGGGTCTGTCATCCTTTTGGTGCCAGATTTTGCGAGGGTTTCCCTATATCCTTTTGGTGTCAGGGTTGTGTGTGTGAGTTTTCTCTATCATCCTTTTGGTGATGGGTCTGTCATCCTTTTGGTGCCAGATTGTGTGAGTGTCCCCTATGTCCTTTTGGTGTCGGTTGTGTGTGTTTCGCTCTATCATCCTTCTGGTGATAGGTCTGTCATCCTTTTGGTTCCAGATTGTGTGAGTGTTCCCCTACATCCTTTTGGTGTCAGGGCGGTGTGTGTTTCACTCTATCATCCTTTTGGTGATGGATCTGTCATCCCTTTGGTGCCAGATTGTACGAGGGTTCCCTACATCCTTTTAGTGTTAGGGTTGTGTGTGTGAGTTTGCTCTATCATCCTGTTGGTGATGGGTTTGTCATTCTTTTGGTGCCAGATTGTGCGAGTGTTCCCTACATCCTTTTGGTGCCAGGGCTGTGTGTGTGTCATTCCATCATCTTTTTGGTGATGGGTCTGCCATCCTTTTGGTGCCAGATTGTGCGAATGTTGTTCTATCATCCTTTTGGTGGTAGTAACCGGTGTATGAGTTCACTCCATCATCCTTTTGGTGATGGGTCTGTCATCCTTTTGGTGCCATATTGTACGAGTGTTCCTTGCATCCTTTTGGTGTTAAGGTTGTGTGTGTGTCACTCCATCATCCTTTTGGTGATGGGTCTGTCATCCTTTTAGTGCAAGATTGTACGAATGTTGTTCTATCCTCCTTTTGGTGGTAGTAACCGGTGTGTGCGTTTTGCTCTATCATCCTTTTGGTGATGGGTCTTTCATCTTTTTGGTGCTAGATTATGCGAGTGACGTTCTATCATCCTTTTGGTGGTAGCAACTTGCGTGTGTGTCGCTCTGTCATCCTTTTGGTTCCAGATTGTATGAGTGTTCCCTACATCCTTTTGGTGTCAGGGATGTGTGTGTGTCTCGCTCTATCATCCTTTTGGTAATGGGTCTGTCATCCTTTTGGTTCCAGATTGTGCGAGTGTTTTCCATTATCCTTTTGGTAATGTACCCCTACATCCTTTTGGTGTCAGGGCTGTGTGTGTGAGTTTGCTCTATAATCCTTTTGATGATGGGTATTTCATCCTTTTGGTTCCAAATTGTGCGAGTGTCCCCTACATCCTTTTGGTGTCAGGGTTGTGTGTGTGAGTTTGCTCTATCATCCTGTTGGTGATGGGTCTGTCATCCTTTTGGTACCAGACCACTTCACATCCATATGTCAAAAATATATGTTGTTCACATCCTTTTGGGTCTGTCATCCTTTTGTTACCATATAAATCCATCTCTCATCTTTACCTTTATTTTTTATATAAATATAGAGTTGTTACCAAAAAAACAAGTTACCAAAATACAAAAAAAAAGCCATGGTTCAAAAAAAAAGCAACAGAAATGGAGGCCCATTACATCACAAAATTACAAAAATGAAGGCCCAAATCCATACAATCATTTCCCAAAAAAAAACCCAAACAAATTTCAACCTTTATTATGTGCATCATCACGTTAATATTTGCTGCTAATTACATCAGTCCCTATAATAAAACCTTCTTAGCCAATATCCAACCATCAAAACCGTCCATAGCAGTAGGTCGTGATCACGTAATCTGCAGCAACAAATACACAAGCTAAAATTATAATTTGCAATACCCTCACTACACACGCGAAGCAGCAAACACCCATAACCATCAATACCACTCTAACTCCCCTACTCGTGACCTACACAACCATTCCTTAGCACGACCTTTACATACAAAGGATCCCACTTTCCAAAACACAAAAATTTCATGAAACACGCAGAAAATAGCAAAACGGCAACAACAGACTCGAATTCATTCCCCAATTCTTCCATAAATATCCTTCATTTCCTCTCAAATAAGGACCCCCATTTTTTTTACCTTCTAGTTTTCCTATAAAGAAGGACCCTCATCGCAGGGGGATAAAAATACCTCTTCCTCCTTTGAACCTCTCAATGGAGTGATCACCCAGCCTCTGTTAAATCTTCAAAAACCGAGTCACACACTTCCTCCTTGGATCACTTCACAAACCTCTTCTTCAACCTAAAAAAAATACACCTTCATGAAAATTTCCTCTCAAACCTTCCTATACTCCTCTGAGAACCATCATTTTTTAGCAAAAAAAATTGCCCTCATCTTTCTAAAACCACATAGCTGCAAATTCAAAACAGAACCACAAAACCCAAAAAGAAATAACAAGAAGGAGAGAGATCTTTGAGTAAGACAAAGTTTAGGTCGAGAGACAAACCTGTTACAAATCAAATACTAAATAGAGAGAGTAATCTGAAGAGGGAGAAACGAGATCGGGGCGGAAAATCGAGTGAGATCCACAAAGGTTGAGATGCACCGTCTTTCTTTGCTCGTATCGTGTTGTTGCAAGTTTCCATGGTCGTTTTCTTCATGGCTTTTCATTCGTATCATTTTTTAGGAGAGGGTTGAGGTCTGAGCAAGTTTTTTGTGCTTTCATTCTAACGTTTTCCATGATATTGGGTAGTGGGCTTTGAGCCCGAGTTGGGCCTATACTTTTTTTGTCTTATTTTTTTATAATCTTTTTATGAATTATCCTTTCATTAGTTTAAAAAAACCTTGTTAATATTTTTATTATTATTAATCATTTTCATATTTCTTGTTAATTATTTTATAAATTTCATTTAGTTTTGATTAAGTTTTTGTAAGATATTTTGGGATTTATTGTTTTATTATCTTTTAATTTCTTTTTGGCCGATGAAGAAATCAAAAAATCACCACTAGTCAAATTATTGATAAATGGTGATTAATCCGAGACCACTTCTTTTTTCTCTTTTCATTTTCTTCACCACTCGATTTTATTTTAAATTTTTCGATCAATGAAGTCTTTAGATTCGTAAACGTCAATTTATCGAAGTCGATAACCTTCATTATGTCAAATTTGTGTAAAATGACCATTGGGGTCATTTTTTATACTTTGGGATCGTGATAGGCTACCTTCAATTAATCGACACGAGTTTATGATTAAGATGAGATCCCATTTGCTTTTTGGTCCGTGCGACACGATTACATCGGAGAATGATCCTCAATATCATTTCTATATCTTGTTTTTAGCACGGATATCAATTTGTGCGACCTACTATAGTTCGATTTTCATCATAAGTCAAGCTATGACGGTTTAGTGCTATATTTCGTCCCGATTCAATTCACAAATCAACTATAGACTAACTTTACTTTTCGCCAATATACAATTGTTTTATTTTCAGTCATTATATCTCGAGTATATTATCTTGTTCATATACTTGTTAATATTATCTCGACTATATTATTGTGATATTATCTTGATTATATCATTATATATCCTGCCATATTATTCATAATTGTTCATATTCATATTCATATTGTTCATTTCTTATTCACACATATCCGAAAACACCTAACAATTATCGAAACAATAAAATCCTAAATTGGTGGACTGTTGGATCATTGGACTTTGTCAAAGACCCTATCTTGGAGTTTGTACGACTTTTGCTTAAGGCTTAGTTTAGGACACTTCGCACACACCCGACTTCCTCTTGGGCTACCTGACAATGAACCCTTTTATTTCGTGCAATCTCGTGTAACTTACATGTATCCCTCTCCCATTCCGATGTACGCATTCATATTTTGCTTTAATTGTGATTTATTTTCTAGGAGCACCCTTAGGGACTAGCGTAGATCAAACTGTTTTCAAACTAATTCTCGATTCGTCGTCGAGCCATTTTTCAAACACTCATTGTAAGTCGAGTGCTCGTCCGCATTCTCCATCAACCTATCGTACACACTTTCATATTTCATTGTGGTTTTGATATTGGGGCATGCTCAGGGACTAGTATCGTTTCTCCCAACCTAACCCTTGATTCGTCGTCAAGCTGGTTCCATTTTCAACCAAACCCTCGACTCGTCATCGAGCCCTTTTCAAACTCATTTCCATTCCACCATGGTTTTTGCATGCAAATATAAGTCAAACCCTTGATCCAACGTCAAATGGATTTTCACAATCAAACTATCAAATCAATTAATAACTATTCAATTCATTTCAAGGTGAAAAAGGAGGGATTGAGCCTTTGATCCCCCTTCAATTGTTTGGATGCGAGTTATCTTACTCGTGTGTGAGCAATTAACGCCTCTAATAACATTTTCAACTCGATAACATTCACCCATCTTCCAACCACTCATTATTCAAACACCCTTCAAACAGAACTTATTTTCAAGATAAAAAAGAGAGAGAGTCAAGTCTTTGATTCCCTCTTCCGATTACTTGGGCCCGAGGAGCCTTTCTTAAGCTTCGAGTAATTTTCATCTGTACCAAACTTCAAACCAATTCAACTCATCTCTTTTTGTGGTCGTCTCTGTTACGGTGAGAATCGTGATATCAAGCTATTGATTAACTTGAATCCTTAATTCTTAGATTACAACCGGACTTTAATTTATCCAAAGGAAAGGTCTAAAGAAAGAAAGAACCTTTTGCGCGATGTAACAACAATGCTAAGAGATTCGGGGATCGGGGGTTGGTTATGCATAGGGTAGGTATTTCACATCATAAACATCTTTAGTACTCTACAGGAATCTTTTGTTTGTTTGCATGCTAAGTTGGTAAATGTTTGCTAAGGATTGGGATTGGATAAAAGCATAGGTTAAGACCTAAAGATAGTTTCTAAGTTTGCTCGCAAAGATGTCGCGTCCTCTGCCTACGTATCCTAACTAGGATAGAATCAGAGCAATCGTAGTTCACCTCACTAGGGTTGAAGAACGCTTGATTATGATCAAGGTTCCAAGGGAAACAAACATAACAATGCTTGTATAGATTTTAACAAAACTCTCTAGATCTATGTTATAAAACTCAAGAGGGGAGTAAGTAATCATTGCTATGATTCTTACATAGAGTTTACAAACTCGATCCTAAGTTCTAATTGAAGAACACTCTTAGTGTAGGTGGGTTTTCTAGACTTTAAGCAAAGTCTAATGGCTCACACGTTCTAACTTAACTAAGCTAGGGTTTAATATGACCTCACAAAGTCAAGGGAAATAGGGTAATGAGCTATCCATGACACAAGGGTCAATAGAGAGACTTTTCCTTTGGAAGGAGAGAGAGAGAGAGGGACAACTTGGATGAGAACCAAAAAGTTCCATCACTTGGGGAAGAAATACTTAACAAAGCAAATAAACAATTAAGCAAGATGAATAAGATTACAATCAAGTAATCATGCATATTACAATAGGCAAGGATCAAATAATACAGATGGTTACGACCGATAATCATATATCTTAACAAATATGAAAGTAACAAACCCCAAAGCCATATTATCAAATATGAAACACATCAACCATATAAATAAGTTACCACTTAAAAATGATCATGTTATAAGTTCAAATGTAACAACAATTGGGAATTGATAACAATCAAGTACGCAAGGACTGATCACAACAGTTAAACTTAAAAATCTTAGGAAAATAACGACAATTTAGGGTAACAACCATCAAGAGATGAAATCTCAACATGTTAACAAACATAAAGAAATCAAATGCCAATAAATCTCACAAGATAAAATAAGCATGGTATGAAGGAAATTTAATTGAAATGTACGGTAACGACCTAAGAACGGATCTACTAATAAGCGGGCAAAAAGCATTGTAAAAACAAGCAACTATGGAAGCAAAGAACAAAATAATTCAATTACCAATGAAAAATAAAAATACCAAAAAGGGTTGATCCCAAGGATCGAACCCATGGCTAGCAAGTGAAAGGGGAAAATGCGCACAAGTTGATTACCACTGGGGTGGCTGTACATCCAAGTACAAAGCCACCCCCATAAATAAATAAGGCAAGTTATGATGGAATTCCTGGGCAAGAAGTAAGCCATTCAAACCAAAAACGTGAAGGATCAAACTTTGTCAAAACAACTCTAAATTTAACAAAATGTAAACCTAAACCAATTGTTTTTTAACAAGGAACATGATAGTGTCAATGAAATTTTGAAATGAGGCTCACAAATTGAAACACAATGCAAGATGCAAGATTGCCATTTGAGTTGCATTTTGATAACAACACATCAATTTTGAATTCATATACATCAACAGGCATTGTACTTGGATGTACAGGAAATGGAAATGGCATATGTATTGCAAATGGAAATGGAAATGGCATATGTATTGCAAATGGCATAGGCATTGTACATAAACATGTCATAACAGAGGTATCAAATACTTAGAGCTCAAACACAACTCTATAGAATAGGAAATGGCATATGTATTGCAAATATATCATGAAAATGCTGCAAACTGTCCTAACAGATGGAAGATGTGATTATGCACATGAGATGCATTTGGGAAGCCAACATCAACTATGAGTTCAAACACATCAAAAAAGTAATGCACACCAGTCTCATAAGTCATAACAGAAGTACTATACACTTATGGCTCAAACATAAATTAAAAGAAAAGAAAGTGACTCAATGAACTGCAACTGTGGTGTGAGGTCAAGGCAAACTGTCAAGACAAACACATTGGCATTTTTGAAATGTAACTTAATGCAATTAGGTGTGAACAAGATACAATCATGATCATGAATGAATTCAGGCAGTGATAACAATCAAAACAGTATTGAATCAAAGAAAAGCACATCAAATTGCAATGGTATGGTGTGATATTGTTGTTGTCCAGATTTTAACATAAAAGCAAGGCATGGGTGGAACTCACTTGATCATATCATAACCAATGCAAGAATGAAGTAAAACATATAGGATGCAATGTGAGAACAAAGAAGATTACAATCATAGTGTCCAACACAAATTCAAGGCACAACTGTCATGCCAAGTAAAAATTAGAGAAAAAATGCAAGTTTGAAAGCTAGATCAAGAAGCAGACATAATTGAAATGAGTAGAACCTGCGTACATCCTCAAAACATCATATAAGGTGTGTCCACTTTTCAAAATTGTTCACAAACATCATGGAATTGAAAGTCACCTATCAACTGCTCACTTAACACATAAAATGCAATATTGGAATCAAAACTGGATTGGAATAGATTGAGGTCAGAAAAATGCCACACACAAGTCTCAAATATATTAAGGAATGATTCTAGCACTTAAGATGATCATGAAATGCACAGAACCAGAAAATGGCTATCAAGCTACAATTGTATCAAACATGTGTGAGGCAGGCTGTCATGACAGAAAAGCAAGACATACAAAGCTGATTGATCCGTGCACATACAAATCTTAAAACACTACCAGAGGTCTAATGCTATATGAGCTGATGTAAAACAAATCAAACAGCCAAAGGTGAAGTGTGTGCAGCTATTATGTTTCAAAACTGTTTGGCAGCACAATTTGGTACAAGATGGTCAAGTGGAAGTAGGGGGTTTCATGTTAATTCAAAGCATATACCCATCATACATATGACATTGGAGGAGTTCAACTCAGGAAAACAAACACATTGCAAGCAGAAAAAGATCTTGACACATTCATGGCAGATTTTAGTGTGAAAGTGCAATTGGTGAAACAAGTAAGAACAGGTCAAACAAACAATGTGTACACATCAAAATCATGATAAGGAATGAGATCATGCATAAAAATCAAGCTTATTGTAGCTGGCACAGAAATTGAGATGTTGGTTGAAAGAAAAAGTTGTTTTGAAACATGTTTTGGTACAACAAGGCATTTTTAAGGCTATGATTTTTATGAGGAAACAAATATAATACACATACTATAAATATGCTAAAAGATGAGATTGTGCTCAAGAAATGGATCAAAACAATACCAAACAGAAAATGACATTTGAAGCTCATGAATATGCAAAGAACCAATTTCAATTATGCAGCAGGCAATTTCATAACAGTTGGGAAGATTTGACATCACATACAATTTTCAAACATGATTATGAATGATTCTATGCACATAGATAGAGTAAAGATCAGCTGGAACAGAAAGTGGTTGTTGGTTCAAAACATTTTGACAGCAAAACTCATGAAATCTCATAACAAACCTTAATAAACATATCTCATGTTTTCATCATTTTAACAAGCTTAAATGGACAAACCAAACCATATAAACACATATCAACAGTTTGGAACACTTAACACACAACATCTCAAGCACAAACCTCTTAACACCAAACTCATTGTAATGGTAAAAGTGAAATAACACAAGTGTGAAAACAAGCGCCATAATGGATTCAAATATGACCTAGGGAAGGGGGGTCTCATGAACAATTTACAAATCATCCAAATCTCATCAATGAACAAGGTTTGACAGTTCTAGAGTAAGCACACCACATTTCAATGTTGGATTCTTAAAAACACCACATAGACAGAATCTTCAAAGACAAGTCAAACATGATAATCAAAGCTTAATATGGTAAAATAACAACAACATATCATTCACAAATGAAACACTTTAACAAAAGCAAATATTATGACCATGAGACATGAGTTCTTGACAAAGAACTAAAATGGGGGCAGCAAGACTACATTTCCACCAAATCACCTCAAAATGATAAAACATGATAATGTATGATCAATAAAGAGTTGGAATGTCACATACCTCTTGTAGATAGGTCTTGAGCAAGCTAAGAAGCTGAGAAACCCAGAGACCTTCTTCCTTGGCAAAGATTTGAAGCTTGCTTCCTCTTGAAGCAATGAACCACTTTTCAAGACAGTTGGAGTTGTGTAGTTTCCAGCTGGTTTTTTAGAGTTTGGACAATTGAGATGTGATGTATATGAGGTGTTGGGAGTGTTAGAATGGTAGGAAATGCCTCACGTAAGGATTTGGCTTTCAAAGTGCTAGAAAGTCAATATACTAAGGTGTGAAGGTTGACTTTTGTGAAAATGAGATTTCTGAGTGGTTTGAATGTATGGACACCTTCTACACAATGTTTATGGATTGTGTAAATGGTTTTGGGTGGCTTGGAAATAGTAGAACTGGGTTTGAGCAGAGTTTTGCTCAAGACAGCTTTTTAGTGAAAAATGGAAGTTTTGAAAAATGAGATTCTTGAGGAAATGAAAGAGAGTTGAGATCTATTGTTTCTATTGGTTTTGGATATTTCTCTGGTGTATCTAACATCAATGAGGATGCCTCTATTTATAGTGAAAACAAGAGTGAGGGCAGCTTTGTATTTTACCACTTTTGGAGGGAGTTTAGGAAGATTTTCAAATGAATCTTGCCAAGATCTCTTCCTATCAGTTCCATGGCTCAAAGAAGATCAGAAAATTAAATGGAATGATGGACATGAAGTGACTGAGGTGAGCTTAGGGTGTAGAGTGAGCAGCTGCACAGTCCTTGGAGGAAAAGTTTCTCTTTCCTCTTACACATTTGAATATTTTAATGCAAGTTGCTTGCAACTTGCCTCTCTCTTCAAACCTCTCATTTTTCTGCATTTTCCTTCATCCACACATCTAAATATCAGATTGAATCATGATCCAAGGGTCAAGGATAGTCCAAGTTGTGAAAATCTGAATTTTGAGAAGTGTTCGATTGGTGATCTCAAGTGTTGGCAGCCCTAACTTCCATAGTTCATAACTTTCTGCTCACACATGCCATTGAGGAGTTCTACCACAATTTAGAAAGCCCTCAAGTAGCTCTATAACTTTCATGTTTTGGATAATTCCAAATTCTAGATGGAACTAGGTTGAAAAACCCTTCCAAGTTGCTGAAAAAATCATTTAAAAAGGCTAAATAACTTAGAATTTTTCTAACTCATTTCCCTTCTTAAAATGAATCTTGCCATAACTCCAAATCTATGCATTTTTTTTATCATGGACCACTTTTAGTCTTTGGTAGGATTTTCCAAGAGCTTTCTAATGAGCTTTGAACCACTTCATTTGAATGTGTGGTTGAGGAGTTATGGTCTTGCCCCTTTCGAAACCCTAATTCCCGATTTTTGCAATTACTTCTTAACCCTTGATCCAATGGTCATGAAATTTTATAGGGAGGTGTAATATGACATAAGGAACATTTTTGATTCACATCTTGAAGTCAAATTCCTTATTTTTGAATAGTTGACTTTTCCGTCAACCGTTCGCTCAATCGGTGACTACCGAGTCGACTGTTGGTGATCCGGGCATTCTGAGGACTTGAAACTCTTTGGATGGACTTTACTAAGCCATAGGAGATTAATGGACCAAAATCCCACCATTGAAACACTCTTTAGACCAAAAGTTAAACTACAGTTGACTTTTTCTAATCGAAAACCCTAATCGGGTGTCTTGAACTGCACTGTTCTCAATTCTTGGGTGACCACCTCAAATTGGATTCATACTTGACCCAATGTTGTATTATTGATCTTATTTAAAGTTGAATCAAATCCAAAACATTGATTGATCAAACCCTCGAAGCCTCGATTTTGACGGTACGAAAACCCTAATTCATCTGCATCTTGACAAAGATAAACTTGAAAGGGGTTAAGGTTAGTTAATCAAATGAATATGATCCTACAATGAAGATGAGGATCTAAGGGGTCAAAATTTGGGGTGCAACAGTCTCCACGAACTATAGACACTCTGATTCTTCATTCATTTTTTAATAGATACGTACGCACAAGATTGCGATGATCTTGGCGAGCATACTTCTATCTTTCTCCGTTATTCCGTCTACCTTCTACCCACTCCCACTTCCCCCTATCCTTTCCCGTAGAAGAACTACGGATACTCTAATTCTTCATTCTCGTCTGAATGTAAGATACGTAGGCACAAGATTGCGATGATCTTGTCGAGCACAATTCTCTCCATCTTCTGTTTCCCCCATCTTTTCCCGTAGTCGAACTACGAGAGCTCTGATTTCTCATTCTCGTCTGAATGAGCATACGTAGGCACAAGGTCCCCAATCCTTGGAGAGCATCCTATCCTATAACCATTCATTTCCCCTTAGCGTTTTTATCCCTTTATTATACCGTTTCACATTTATTATTAAGAAGAAAACAACTAAGCTTAGCTAACGTTCATCATAATTCAAATTAAGAGGTTTCCGTTGAGTACAACGAATATGATGGGTGCTAATACCTTCCCCTTGCGTAACTAACTCCCGAACCCGGAACATCGTTTGTGAAGACCTTGTTCCTGTCCTTTCGTTTTAAAAGGTTTTCTCGATAAATAAAGTTCAGTGGCGACTCTGTCGAACCGTATTTCTGCGCCTTTAGCGTGAGGGTCGCGTTTCTCGATTTATGATTTTTTGAGGTGCGATAGATTCTTATATAATGCGCGGGATGGTTGTTTTTCTGGGCTTTTTCTGACGCGTTCTGACTTGCTTTTTGATAAGGATTATGAAAATTGGAGGCTAGAGCACAAATTTAGGAGCACTAAAGGAGATATTTAAAGAATTTGAATCCATTGGAGGCCATATCTTCATGGGACTTCTCATGTTATTTTTATCTATTGATTGTGGTATTATTTTCTAGATAATGTGTAGCTAAATTCTCTTAGGTTAGGTTGTGTGATGATGAACCTTATTTAATCTTGTTGGCATTATATGTTGGTTTGACTTTGTATGAACCCTTTGAGTTATAATTTTATTCAGTTGTTGTTGTTATACCCTAATTTTTATCCCTAAGATCCCATCTTCTCTTTTACATTTTTGCATACAAACAAGATCACAAACTTGGTTCTCCTAATCCCCCTCATCTTTGGGTTTGCTTTTGGGATCACCAAGCACCTCTTTGTGTATCTTTGTCCTTTATGATTACATGCTTTATTTTTCACTAACATTAATTAAAATGCCAAAAATATGTCTTGTATCCTTTTGTTTCTTTGCAATGTAGGGTTCCACATCAAGAATACTAAGCATGATTCATCAGCTAGGGCTTTGCTCCCTCAAGGTTAAAGTGTGGTTAACCATTGATTCCCAAAGGGCTATCTCATACAAACCATGACTCCTAATATCAAAGTACATGGTTTCAAGCGTCATTCAATCTCATTTTGATCAAAGATATCTCAAGGTTTAGTAGCTTGTCTCTCAAAAAAAGTCAAAGGTTCATGTGTTTATTTCCATGCCTTCATCAACAAGTTACCTCAAGCTTTCGCCAATTTAATCAAAGGAAATTCAAAGAAACATTATTCTGATCTCATATGATGATCTATGTGCTTTGAAGTGCAAGAAAAGTTCAAGTGTACAAGATGATTCAAGGAAGTTTGACCTAAAAAGTCAACATTTCAAGTCAAAGTTCCAAAGATCACAACTCCTTAAATTCTCAATATTTTTAATGGTCATTTTTGCATATGACTCCTCTCAACATCCTCTTTAACTTCTCTTTACATGACAAGAGCCAATTATGCTTGGAGGGTCATTAAAAGTTTGGAGACATTATAGCTCATTTGTGGACTTAGTGAAATTTTGCCTATTTTCAAGTGACTTTTTCCCAACTTTCAAGGATCACAACTTCTTCAATTTTCAACATTTAGAGCTCATTATTTTTGCACAGTAATATTTTTGATACTCTCTACAAGATTTCTTCAATGATCAAAGTCAAATTGTCCTTGGAAGGCTATGGAATTCATTAATACACTGTAGGTCATTTTCAGCCATTTGGACTTAAAATTTTCAAGTTTGATTTGCCACATTTTTGTGCCAAATTCAACATGCCATAAATTATTGCTCAAGTATCCAAATGAAAACTTTCTTGGCACATTGTGATCTTTTCCATGATGTTAACAAATTGCAAAAATAATTGGATCAAAAAGCCTCTTGTACATGATGCCCTATTGATGCAAACGTGGTGACTTGAAATTGAAGTTTTGCACCATGATCCGAGTTTTGCTTCAAGTAATCTTCAATTACAAGTCAAATTATCACGTGCTATGTGTAGCACCCCAAAATTTTCCCATCCCTTTTCTCATATATTGGCTTATGTTTCATATCATTTTGCATTGGCATTTGTGCATAGCATTGATCTTAGGCAGGGGATCAAGGTAACTTATTCAACACACAAGAGAGTAGCTTCATCTTCAAAGCTCAAACAAGGGTACATTTTAAAATTTGTGTCACTCTCAAGTCACAAGGTCTTCATCATCATCAAGACATGTCACTCAACCACTTGAATCAGGAATTCAAGCATTGATCACCTCCTCCTATCTTATGGACAATTGGACTAGGGTATTGGTTCAGAGGATATTTGTGGCTAGTTCCTTGGGAAAGACATGATCCTAAATATTAACACACACCTTGAGGGTCCTCTACATGGATTATGTGTCATTATAAGCCATCACCAGAGCTTCAATCAGTGGAAATGGTCCTAGGGTTTCATCTGGCCAACAAAAGTCAATTGTGGATCTGAAGAGGTTCACGGCTTGACTTTTGATTATTTAAGTCATGAAAGGCCATCTTAAGTCATCATAAGTACTATATTTAAGTTTAATCAAGAAGAATAAAAGAGGATCATAGAATCAAGAGGTTGCTAAATTAGGGTTTTAGAGGTTTCTAAGTGTATGATCCCCTCTTTTAGCACCTAACTTCAATGACAAGTTTCATCATGATACCAACTTCATCTCATTTTTCATCAAAAATGATACTTTTTCCTTATTCTCTAAGTATTCTTTTGAGTATAAAAACTCCCTTATTGGATCTACACATCTCAAGTTATGATGTCTTCAAGTTGGTTTTACAAAGTGGAAAGAATTTAAAGGCATCCAAAGGTAACCCATTTCTAAGACAATTTCCACATGGATCCAAGATTTTCCTCAACTTTCTTCAAACATAAGAGTTGTTCCTCATCGTCTAAGCTTTCCAAAAAGTGAAATAACTCATCATTTCAATGTGCAGAACTCAATTTATGATCTTTCCAAGTCAAGGTCATTTTGGATGACCTAGTTTTGGATCATTCACTTCAAGGTCAAAACTCATGAACTTCAAAGTTCCAAATCAAGTTACTTACAACATGAAACTTATGCCTCAAGATCTTGACTACACCATGACCTCAAATTCCATGTCACTTGATGATTTACAATGCATGTTAGGGGATGATGAGCAAGCATACATGGTTATGTGACATGTTTTGGATTTTCTTGCATTCCAAGTCAAATTTATGAACACTTTTGTCTCTCTTTTGTACTACATCATCATCATCTCATGAAAAAATAAAGTATTACCTAAATAGGTCAAACAACATGCCATCACAAGTGTAAATTCAACTTTCTTACCATTTAGGGAATTCACTCAAAACACAACAACCATTACACTTTATTTCCTCGCCCTCTTTTATGCTAATTGATGACTCAAGAGGATGCTAAGAAGTTTCCAAACCCGTGTTTCCGTTTTAAATGAGTTTTTGATCAAATTTTCAAATGATCCTTTCCTTTCATTATGGGCTTCAAAAATCACCCAATTGAACACATATAAAAGGAATGCAAACCCTAGAGTGTGTGTGTGTGTGTGTGTGTGTGTGTGTGTGTGAGAGAGAGAGAGAGAGAGAGAGAGAGAGAGAGAGAGGTCATTTGTTGCAATAGAAGGTCTGAATAGCTCAAGCTTGCCCCATTTTTATCTCTCTTCAAATTGATCATTTCATTGGAGATTTCTTCCATCTATTACTTCTATCTTTCTCATAAGAAGCTCAGGAGTTCATTGTTGACCTTTTTTGGAAGCTCAAGAAAGGTTTGAAACATCAACGAAGTAACTCCGCTTAGGTATTTTTCCACTTTCGAATATCTCATTTTAGGCATTTGTTTAAGCTCATACTGGTGCATCTAAAGTCCTTCCATGGTGGAGGCAATGTTTGAACGTGATTTTTTTTATTTGGCTTGTTTTTAGTTTGTGACACAAATTTTGAAGCACTGATTTCACCTTATTTTAGGCACCTTTTTAAAAATCCATGACCATATTCGTGTTCCTCATGAAATTTCCTTTAGAAATGTGTAGTAGGTTTTGATTTTTATTGAGATTTGCAGGGACCACCAGTGAGGCTCTCCGGGAAAGACGACCGAAGCTAGGGCTTCGGTGTAACACCCCCTTCTATACCCCAAATAAATGCATATAAAACAATTAAGCACATACAAATCATCAGAGTAAAAAGGTTTTATAATAAGGTATAAAAGAAGAATGCCACAATTTCACCAATAAAACACTTTAACATTTTGCTCCATAAAATATGTAACATTTTCGTAGTTTTAGAAATCACATTTCAACATTTAATTTAAGCGGAAGATAACATCATTTAATCAGTTCCAAAATATTAATCCACGTACACACAAGTTAATCCAAATTAATACATCATATCAGTTAGATTATACGATCACATCAACTGATACATCGCAATGTATCACAAAAGAATGACTATACTAGTCTAACTACCCGGTGTTACATATCAGAGCAGCCGACCTAAAAGAATGAAGACTAACTTCACAAAAGGACTCCAGCATCCTAATCTGCAATGCCTTGTAGAGCATTATAAAACAGCAGAAGGGTGAGAAATATAACCATAATAATCAAAGCATAAGATTACATATATAGGTAGTCATGTAACACATATTCACATTTCTCACCACACTTCATTCTCATAATCGCAATTATATCATGCTCACATATATCAACATTATGAACATTCACAAGCACATCCCTTCATGCTTAATTTCACAATCATTCACAAGCACATTTATACAACAACAATATTATGCAATGTGACTCAACATATCCAATGCAACTCAATGCTATGCGGTACCGACATTAGTTATCTTTTTTCGGTTTTTCACTCTAAACCGGGTCCACCCTTCTAGACCGATAACTTGTTATCATTTTTCGGTTTTTACTTTAAACCGGGTCCACCCTTCTAGACCGATAACAACCAAGCCCGTCCCCTAGGCTTCAAACCCACCCTTCTAGGTTTGGGACAAGCCACTAGTTTCCACGAAACTAACAGACATTGCCTCTTGACTGAATGATGCATGTACAATCAACCAATCACAATAAATGCACTTAAGACCGTTCCCGCGTCTTAATCCCATGCATTCGAATAATTCACCCCTTCGAGAATTTCATCATGATTGCACATACAACATATATCAAACATTTATCAATGTATTCATTTCACACATCATCATATTCAACAACAATGCACACATATCACATATGTTCCCATGCATTCACACAACAATCGCATACATATATGCACTCACAATTCATTAGACGATACACATACATTCCTCATCGTATTCCCATGTATCTCTAATTATCACAACAATCAAGGTATTCACATCGCAATACCAATCATACAATTATAAGTTATGCACACATATTTAAAATGTTCTCATGCATACTCATTACATAATTGTATACACATCGAGCATTCGCAATTTCATTAAATAATACACACATAATCACTTATTATGTTCACATGTATTTATACTTGATGCAATTAACCTTTGAATCATAATTCTAGGATTCACGCCCGTAGGCTACCCACAGCACACATTATCACAATAGATCATATCTATATTCATATCATAAGGTATCCACCTATGTGAAATAACCAAACAATCACCACATGAGCAACACAGCAAAAGAAGAATGCTGTCACATTCGCCTTCATTCGCCTGGCGAACCCTCGCAGCGAACCTTCTCCTGGCCTTCGCCTGGCGAACTCTCTCAGCGAACACTCGCTAGGCTTCGCCTGGCGAGACTTCCCAGTGAGCCCAAGTCAGTAGCTACTGACTTCATTCGCCACCATTCGCCAGCACCTTCGCTGGGCGAACCTTCGCTATCCACCTTCGCTTGGCGAACTCGCCAGCAAAGTCCACTGGGACTTAAATATAATTACTCGCCAGCATTCGCTAGGCTTCGCCTGGCGAAGCTTCGCCTTTGCTCTCCTGGCGAGAGCCAGCGAACCTGCGCAGAACAGAACCCTATTCTGCCTCTCCTTCATCAATCCATCATCAACCCTCTCTTACACATCCAAATCAGTATAAACAACATCAATACATGTTACCCGACTATTCTACGGCATTATTACTCAGTTCCAACCGATTAAATCATCAATCTATCGATTAATCCAACATTTGCCCTAATTGGAAAGTGATGAAAACTCTACCAAAACCCCAACCCAACATACATAACATCATGCAATGATCAAATAGAAACATTTCTCACCCTTACCTCGATTAATCGGAGCTTTGATGTTGGTTCTTGATGATTTCCACTTTTCCTCTTCTTCTCTTCTCTTTCTCTCCTTTCTTCTTCTTTCCTCTTTCTTTCCAAATGTTTCTAACTTTCTTTTCTTTTCTTCCTCACTTATATATTTCCTTCATTTTCCTTCCTCTCCAATTTCCTTCTCAATTTTCTATTAATTCCAATTAATAAAAATTAATTTCCAACATTAATAAAAATCCCACTAAATCAATTAATTACTATAATTAATTATTTAATGAAATTTGGGCTGTTACAACTCTCCCCCACTTTAGGAATTTTCGTCCTCGAAAATGTTACCTGATTCAAACAGTTCTGGATAAGACTCTTTCATCCGACTCTCAAGCTCCCAAGTAACATTTCCACCAGCCGGTCCTCCCCAAGCGACCTTCACTAAAGCAATCTCTTTACCTCGAAGTTGTTTCAATTTCCGATCCTCAATCCGCATAGGTGATGTCTCAACAGTCAGGTTATCTCTCACCTGCACATCATCTATTTGGACTACATGAGACGGATCCACAATGTATTTCCTCAACTGAGATACATGGAATACGTCATGAAGATTAGCAAGCGACGGTGGTAAAGCCACACGATAGGCCACTTCTCCTATCCTTTGCAAAATCTGATAAGGACCAATGAAACGCGGCGACAACTTGCGCGACTTCAGTGCCCTACCAACACCTGTCATCGGAGTGACTCGAAGAAACACATGATCTCCCTCTTGAAATTCAAGTGCCTTTCTCCTCTTGTCATAATAACTCTTCTGACGACTCTGAGTAATTCTCATCTTCTCTTGAATCATCTTGATCTTATCAGTAGTCTGTTGAACTAACTCGGGTCCAACAACAGAACCCTCTCCGGACTCGAACCAACACAATGGTGTCCTACACCGCCTACCATACAACGCCTCAAACGGTGCCATACCAATACTCGAATGGAAACTGTTGTTGTAGGTAAACTCAATCAAAGGCAAGTAGCTATCCTAAGCTCCTCCTTTTTCCAATACATAAGCTCTCAAAAGATCTTCAAGCGACTGAATCGTCCTCTCCGTCTGACCGTCAGTCTGAGGATGATACACTGAACTCAAACGCAACTTAGTACCCAAAACACTCTGCAGGCTTTCCCAAAATCTCAAAGTAAACCGCGGGCCTCTATCCAAAACAATACTTAACGGAATACCATGCAGACACACAATCCTCTCAATATACAACTTAGCCAACTTCTCTAAAGGGTAATCCATACGCATAGGAATAAAGTGAGCAGATTTAGTCAATCTATCCACGATAACCCGAATGAAGGCGAATGTGACAGCATTCTTCTTTTGCTGTGTCGCTCATGTGGTGATTGTTTGGTTGTTTCACATAGGTGGATACCTTATGATATGAATATAGATATGATCTATTGTGATAATGTGTGCTGTGGGTAGCCTACGGAAGTGAATCCTAGAATTATGATTCAAAGGTTAATTGCATCAAGTATAAATACATGTGAACATAATAAGTGATTATGTGTGTATTATTTAATGAAATTGAGAATGCTCGATGTGTATACAATTATGTAATGAGTATGCATGAGAACATTTTGAATATGTGTGCATAACTTATAATTGTATGATTGGTATTGCGATGTGAATACCTTGATTGTTGTGATAATTAGAGATACATGGGAATACGATGAGGAATGTATGTGTATCGTCTAATGAATTGTGAGTGCATATATGTATGTGATTGTTGTGTGAATGCATGGGAACATATGTGATATGTGTGCATTGTTGTTGAATATGATGATGTGTGAAATGAATACATTGATAAATGTTTGATATATGTTGTATGTGCAATCATGATGAAATTCTCGAAGGGGTGAATTATTCGAATGCATGGGATTAAGACGCGGGAACGGTCTTAAGTGCATTTATTGTGATTGGTTGATTGTACATGCATCATTCAGTCAAGAGGCAATGTCTGTTAGTTTCGTGGAAACTAGTGGCTTGTCCCAAACCTAGAAGGGTGGGTTTGAAGCCTAGGGGACGGGCTTGGTTGTTATCCGTCTAGAAGGGTGGACCCGGTTTAAAGTAAAAACCGAAAAATGATAACAAGTTATCGGTCTAGAAGGGTGGACCCGGTTTAGAGTGAAAAACCGAAAAAAGATAACTAATGTCGGTACCACATAGCATTGAGTTGCATTGGATATGTTGAGTCACATTGCATAATATTGTTGTTGTATAAATGTGCTTGTGAATGATTGTGAAATTAAGCATGAAGGGATGTGCTTGTGAATGTTCATAATGTTGATATATGTGAGCATGATATAATTGCGATTATGGGAATGAAGTGTGGTGAGAAATGTGAATATGTGTTACATGACTACCTATATATGTAATCTTATGCTTTGATTATTATGGTTATATTTCTCACCCTTCTGCTGTTTTATAATGCTCTACGAGGCATTGCAGATTAGGATGCTGGAGTCCTTTTGTGAAGTTAGTCTTCATTCTTTTAGGTCGGCTGCTCTGATATGTAACACCGGGTAGTTAGACTAGTATAGTCATTCTTTTGTGATACATTGCGATGTATCAGTTGATGTGATCGTATAATCTAACTGATATGATGTATTAATTTGGATTAACTTGTGTGTACGTGGATTAATATTTTGGAACTGATTAAATGATGTTATCTTCCGCTTAAATTAAATGTTGAAATGTGATTTCTAAAACTACGAAAATGTTACATATTTTATGGAGCAAAATGTTAAAGTGTTGTATTGGTGAAATTGTGGCATTCTTCTTTTATACCTTATTATAAAACCTTTTTACTCTGATGATTTGTATGTGCTTAATTGTTTTATATGCATTTATTTGGGGTATAGAAGGGGGTGTTACAATAGTGGTATCAGAGCAGGTTGGTCCGTCCGGCCAAGTTGTTAGAGTGTTTTTCCTGTGTGTTATTGATATGCGTGTGTTGCATTATCAATATTGGTTGTTCTTACGTAGTTCTGTTGTTGGAATTAGTAAGATGGTTGCAGGGAGGAACGACGAAGCGATTGCGGAGGCATTGACGAGATTGGCGGGGGCAATTGGGCAGAATCCTCCGGCCAATGTGAATGTGAGGAATCATGCTGATGATGGACTCCGTGCTTTGGGGAAATTCCAAAAGAATAACCCTCCGGTCTTCGAGGGAACTCATGAACCGGACAAGGCACAAATTTGGTTGAAAGCTGTGGAAAAGATTTTCCGAGTTATGAATTGCTCGGATGCACAGAAGGTGCAGTTTGGGACTCATATGCTCGAAGAAGAAGCTGAAGATTGGTGGAGTAATACTCGCCAAAGATTTGAGGAAGATGATATTGTGATTACGTGGGATTTGTTTAGGGAAACTTTTCTGGAGAAGTATTTTCCAGAGGATGTGCGAAGGAAGAAAGAGATCGAATTCCTTGAGTTGAAGCAAGGTAATTCGACGGTTGCTGAGTATGCGGAGAAATTTGAGGAGTTGATCAAATTTTGTCCTCACTATAATACTGGTAATGCTGAGAGGTCTAAGTGCCTCAAGTTTGTGAACGGTTTGAGACCCGAGATTAGACAAGCTATTGGATATCAGGAAATCAGGCGGTTTTCTGAGTTGGTTAACAAGAGCAGAATTTATGACGAAGACAGTAGGGCTAGGTCTAGCCACTACAAGAGCCTAGGTGATAAGAAAGGAAAAGGTCAATTCAGAGGAAAACCTTACGTAACTCCTGCTGATAAGGGGAAACAAAGGGTTAGTTTCGGTAAGAAGCCAAGTGGGGGAGTTTCTACTCCGGTGAGATGTTATAGGTGCGGTGAAGAGGGACATCGTGCTCCAGAATGCAAAAGTGTTGAGAATATGTGTTTTAAGTGTGGCAAGCCAGGCCACAAGGCTCTTGAGTGCAGAAGTGGTACGTGTGTGACTTGCTACAACTGTGGTGAGCGAGGGCACATTAGTACAAAATGTGATAAGCCAAAGAAGAATCAAGGGAGCGGGAAAGTGTTCGCTCTATCTGGATCTGAGACTGCTAGCGACGATCGATTGATCCGAGGTACGTGCTTCATTAATGGTACACCTTTGATCGCTATAATTGATACCGGAGCTACGCATTCTTTTATTTCTTTGGATTGTGTTAGGAGGTTAAATCTTGAGTTGTCTGTGATTGGTGGCGGTATGGTTATTGATACTCCTGCTATGGGTTCGGTAACTACACCGTATGTTTGCTTGAATTGCCCGTTGAGTATTTTCGGTAGAGATTTTGGGATTGATTTAGTGTGTCTTCATTTAGATCAACTTGATGTCATTCTTGGAATGAATTGGTTAAAATTCAATCGTGTTTATATTAACTGTTTTGACAAAACGGTTATTTTTCCCGACTCGGATGTTGAAAGGGAATTGTTTATGACGAGGAAACAAGTGAAGGAATCGGTACAAGATGGGGCTAAGGTATTTATGCTTATGGAAACTTTGAGGACTAGTGAAAGTGAAGAGATTGATGCTTTGCCCATTGTTAGAGATTTTCCAGAAGTATTCCCTGAAGAGATAAAGGATTTACCGTCGGAGCGGGAAGTGGAGTTTTCGATAGATTTGATTCCTGGAACTAGTCCGATATCGATGGCTCCATATCGTATGTCGGCCTCGGAGTTAAAAGAGTTGAAGAGTCAACTTGAGGATTTGCTTGAGAAGAGGTTTACTCGTCCGAGCGTGTCACCGTGGGGTGCACCGGTGTTGTTGGTTAAGAAGAAAGAGGGTTCTATGAGGCTCTGTGTGGATTACAGACAGTTGAACAAGGTGACTATTAAGAATAAGTATCCACTTCCAAGGATTGATGATCTGATGGATCAGTTGGTTGGTGCAAGAGTGGTCAGCAAGATCGATTTAAGATCTGGGTATCATCAGATCCGTGTGAAAGCTGAGGATATTCAGAAGACGGCCTTTCGGACGAGGTATGGACACTATGAGTATTCCGTGATGCCATTTGGTGTGACTAATGCACTATGTGTATTTATGGAGTACATGAATAGGATTTTCCATCCTTATTTGGATAAGTTTGGGGTGGTGTTTATCGACGACATCTTGGTTTATTCGAAGAGCGAAGGAGAGCATGCCGAGCATCTGAGGATTGTGTTATCTGTGCTGAGAGGGAAGCAGTTGTTCGCGAAGCTTTCTAAGTGTGAATTTTGGTTGAAGGAAGTTAGTTTCCTTAGTCATGTGATTTCTAGTAGTGGTATTGCGGTCGATCCGTCGAAGGTTGAAGCGGTGTCGCAATGGGAGACTCTGAAGTCAGTTTTGAGATCAGAAGTTTTCTTGGTTTAGCCGGTTATTATCGGAAGTTTATTGAAGGATTTGCTAAGTTATCGTTGCCGTTGACACAATTGACTAGGAAAGGTCAAACCTTTGTTTGGGACGCCAAGTGTGAAGCGAGTTTTCAAGAACTTAAGCGAAGGTTGACGACAGCTCCTGTTTTGATTCTGCCCAATCCAGAGGAACCATTCGTTGTGTATTGTGATGCTTCTTTGATGGGTTTGGGAGGTGTGTTGATGCGGAATAACCAAGTTGTGGCTTATGCTTCGAGGCAACTCAAAGTGCATGAGAAGAATTATCCGACGCATGACTTAGATTTGGCCGCCGTTGTGTTTGTGTATTCTTGCTTGACTTGCCAGAAGTCGAAGATTGAGCATCAGAAGCCATCGGGTTTGATGAAGCCGTTGTTTATTCCTGAGTGGAAATGGGATAGTATCTCCATGGATTTTGTATCGGGTTTGCCGAGGACGCCGAGTAATTTTGAGGCTATTTGGGTTATCGTGGATAGATTGACTAAATCTGCTCACTTTATTCCTATGCGTATGGATTACCCTTTGGAGAAGTTGGCTAAGTTGTATATTGAGAGGATTGTGTGTCTGCATGGTATTCCGTTAAGTATTGTTTCGGATAGAGGCCCGCGGTTTACTTCGAGATTTTGGGAAAGCCTGCAGAGTGTTTTGGGTACTAAGTTGCGTTTGAGTTCAGCGTATCATCCTCAGACTGACGGTCAGACGGAGAGGACGATTCATTCGCTTGAAGATCTTTTGAGAGCTTGTGTATTGGAAAAAGGAGGAGCTTGGGATAGCTACTTGCCTTTGATTCAGTTTACCTACAACAACAGTTTCCATTCGAGTATTGGTATGGCACCGTTTGAGGCGTTGTATGGTAGGCGGTGTAGGACACCATTGTGTTGGTTCGAGTCCGGAGAGGGTTCTGTTGTTGGACCCGAGTTAGTTCAACAGACTACTGATAAGATCAAGATGATTCAAGAGAAGATGAGAATTACTCAGAGTCGTCAGAAGAGTTATTATGACAAGAGGAGGAAGGCACTTGAATTTCAAGAGGGAGATCATGTGTTTCTTCGAGTCACTCCGATGACAGGTGTTGGTAGGGCACTGAAGTCGCGCAAGTTGTCGCCGCGTTTCATTGGTCCTTATCAGATTTTGCAAAGGATAGGAGAAGTGGCCTATCGTGTGGCTTTACCACCGTCGCTTGCTAATCTTCATGACGTATTCCATGTATCTCAGTTGAGGAAATACATTGCGGATCCGTCTCATGTAGTCCAAATAGATGATGTGCAGGTGAGAGATAACCTGACTGTTGAGACATCACCTATGCGGATTGAGGATCGGAAATTGAAACAGCTTCGAGGTAAAGAGATTGCTTTAGTGAAGGTCGCTTGGGGAGGACCGGCTGGTGGAAATGTTACTTGGGAGCTTGAGAGTCGGATGAAAGAGTCTTATCCAGAACTGTTTGAATCAGGTAACATGTTCGAGGACGAAAATTCCTAAAGTGGGGGAGAGTTGTAACAGCCCAAATTTCATTAAATAATTAATTATAGTAATTAATTGATTTAGTGGGATTTTTATTAATGTTGGAAATTAATTTTTATTAATTGGAATTAATAGAAAATTGAGAAGGAAATTGGAGAGGAAGGAAAATGAAGGAAATATATAAGTGAGGAAGAAAAGAAAAGAAAGTTAGAAACATTTGGAAAGAAAGAGGAAAGAAGAAGAAAGGAGAGAAAGAGAAGAGAAGAAGAGGAAAAGTGGAAATCATCAAGAACCAACATCAAAGCTCCGATTAATCGAGGTAAGGGTGAGAAATGTTTCTATTTGATCATTGCATGATGTTATGTATGTTGGGTTGGGGTTTTGGTAGAGTTTTCATCACTTTCCAATTAGGGCAAATGTTGGATTAATCGATAGATTGATGATTTAATCGGTTGGAACCGAGTAATAATGCCGTAGAATAGTCGGGAAACATGTATTGATGTTGTTTATACTGATTTGGATGTGTAAGAGAGGGTTGATGTTGGATTGATGAAGGAGAGGCAGAATAGGGTTCTGTTCTGCGCAGGTTCGCTGGCTCTCGCCAGGCGAGCAAAGGCGAAGCTTCACCAGGCGAAGCCTAGCGAATGCTGGCGAGTAATTATATTTAAGTCCCGGTGGACTTCGCTGGCGAGTTCGCCAAGCGAAGGTGGATAGCGAAGGTTCGCCCAGCGAAGGTGCTGGCGAATGGTGGCGAATGAAGTCAGTAGCTACTGACTTGGGCTCGCTGGGAAGTCTCGCCAGGCGAAGCCTAGCGAGTGTTCGCTGAGAGAGTTCGCCAGGCGAAGGTTCGCTGCGAGGGTTCGCCAGGCGAATGAAGGCGAATGTGACAACATTCTTCTTTTGCTGTGTTGCTCATGTGGTGATTGTTTGGTTGTTTCACATAGGTGGATACCTTATGATATGAATATAGATATGATCTATTGTGATAATGTGTGCTGTGGGTAGCCTACGGGCGTGAATCCTAGAATTATGATTCAAAGGTTAATTGTATCAAGTATAAATACATGTGAACATAATAAGTGATTATGTGTGTATTATTTAATGAAATTGCGAATGCTCGATGTGTATACAATTATGTAATGAGTATGCATGAGAACATTTTGAATATGTGTGCATAACTTATAATTGTATGATTGGTATTGCGATGTGAATACCTTGATTGTTGTGATAATTAGAGATACATGGGAATACGATGAGGAATGTATGTGTATCGTCTAATGAATTGTGAGTGCATATATGTATGCGATTGTTGTGTGAATGCATGGGAACATATGTGATATGTGTGCATTGTTGTTGAATATGATGATGTGTGAAATGAATACATTGATAAATGTTTGATATATGTTGTATGTGCAATCATGATGAAATTCTTGAAGGGGTGAATTATTCGAATGCATGGGATTAAGACGCGGGAACGGTCTTAAGTGCATTTATTGTGATTGGTTGATTGTACATGCATCATTCAGTCAAGAGGCAATGTCTGTTAGTTTCGTGGAAACTAGTGGCTTGTCCCAAACCTAGAAGGGTGGGTTTGAAGCCTAGGGGACGGGCTTGGTTGTTATCGGTCTAGAAGGGTGGACCCGGTTTAAAGTAAAAACCGAAAAATGATAACAAGTTATCGGTCTAGAAGGGTGGACCCGGTTTAGAGTGAAAAACCGAAAAAAGATAACTAATGTCGGTACCACATAGCATTGAGTTGCATTGGATATGTTGAGTCACATTGCATAATATTGTTGTTGTATAAATGTGCTTGTGAATGATTGTGAAATTAAGCATGAAGGGATGTGCTTGTGAATGTTCATAATGTTGATATATGTGTGTCGCTACTGCGAAAATCGGCGCCGGCTTGACAGGAGAGTCGCCACCGTGCGTTATTTATCCCTCAGAGCGGGAAAGGGAACGCTCGAAGTAAACCTCGCAAAGACGGGAAAAAGGTATGGTCATCGCAACCAAAACCTGGATTCGGGAGTCGGTTACGCAAGGGGAAGGTATTAGCACCCCTCACGTCCATCGTACTCGATGGGATCCACGCTTGGTGTTTATAGGTAAAAGGGTGTGTTATCTATCTACGCTAATGGCTGGTCTGAAAAGAAAATAAAAGGACAGGACTCGACAGAACATACGGTGTTCTGGGCCTACGTATTCCCTCGTGCAATGGGAAAGTCAGAGTCAACGTAGTTCGACTTCCTACGTCTAAACGGGGAAAAGGTTGCTCGCCAGGACATCGCGTCCTGTGCCTACGTACTTCCATCTAGTATGGAAGATCAGAGCAAACGTAGTTCGGCTAACTACGGGTAAACAGGGGCTCTCACACAGCAGTGAGAAAACAAACTGGTCCTAAAGGCTCGGGAACCTACAACTACGATCTGGTCTCAAATGCACTCGGGCAGGAGAAAAGGGGTAACAATTAGTCGTTAGCGGGGAAGTCTCGATCGCACAGCCGCGAGAGAACAAAGGTTAGTCGTTAGTGTGCTCGCTAGGATATCGCATCCTATGCCTACATATCTTCGTCCGGAACGAAGAATCAGAGCAGCTGTAGTTCAGCTAACTACGGATCAAGCTACTCAAAAGCTCCTACAGAAAGGAAAGGGAAACCCTAAACTATAGCTGAGAAACAGGGGAATCTACCTACTGCTATCACACCTGGTTGACCATCTTAATGTCTATCATAACAACTCCGCAGCGGAGAAGTCAGAGCTCCTAAGGGATCATGGCAACAGGACTAAACTACAAACAAGAAACTGCAACGTAAAGGAATACTGAAAATATGCATGAATGCAACGACTAAACAAACAAGGCGCAAAGGCCGCAAACCACAAAGGCAAGGGAGCTCAGCTCTACCAAATACCAACAAGCAAAGCCACGCAATAACAAACAAGCAGAAGGAGGACCACCTCAACTTCTTATGCACACAAGGTCTATTTCTAAGATGCACCTATTCAGAACTATCTAGATGAATACCTAAGTCTAATGCAACATAACATCACACAAGTCAAACAACACAAAGAGACTAACCCTGAGCAGGGCCTCCACCTATAAAACAAAAAGCTATTCCTGGGCAAGGCCCCTAACAAACCTGAAGCAAGCTCCTAATCTATCTCTCAAACAAAACCCTATACAACACCTTAAACGAAGATCTAAGCAACACTTCTAATCAAAACCTTAAGCAATAGGAATCAATCCCAGTCTCCAAGTTTCAGAACAAGCTTACCAAAGAAAGGGAGCTAAGCAGACAAGCTCATAGTGCATTCCTCAGGAAAGTACCAGGAGGTTACTGCTCAGGAGTTATATCCTATGCGGCTCGACAACTGTGATCAGTTTACATTCCTCCTCAGGAGAAATTAAACTCACATGAAGGCTCCGGCATCACTGGATACTTGAGAAAAACCTATATGCACTAAGGGAACTAAGTGAACAGACTCATAGGACCTTCCTCAGGAAAGTACTAGGAGGCTGACACTTAGGAATCGTATCCTACGTGGCTCAACAACTGTGATCAGTTTACATTCCTCCTCAGGAGAAATTAAACTCACAAGTTGGCTCCAACATCACTGGATACTTGAGAAATCCTAGACAAACTAATGGAACTAAGTGAATAGACCCATAGGACCTTCCTCAGGAAAGTACTAGGGGACTTCCACTTAGGAATCGTATCCCATGTGGCTCAACAACAGGTGATCAGTTTATATTCCTCCTCAGGAGAAATTAAACTCACAAGTCGGCTCCGACATCATTGGATACTTAAGAAAGAGGTGAGAAGAAAGAATGAAAGTCATTCATAGTGCTTTCCTCAGGAAAGTACCATAAACTCCCTTCAAACTTCAGGATCTCGAACCTCACAAACAGATAACAATCTCCTAGACTAAGCCTCAATCTACTGCATCTCTGCAAGCTCCAACAGGACTCCAACCAGCTCCCAACTTCAAGAAGAAACCCACAGGCCAACAAACCACAAGAGACTATCTCTGAAGTTCAACCACAGTTGAACTTCAAAGTCAGAAGTCACCAAGACTTCTCCTATCTTCAGGCTCAGACAAATCACATCAGGACACCCTACAAAAATCTAATAAAAATCTAATGGGAGACCTACATGGCTCTATGACAACATACTGAAAAATCAGAACAAAATTCAATACCAGATGAAAGAACTATAATCAGCAACACAGACATATCCACAGACCAATTATTCAACATCAATAACAGTGAAAAAATGCAATTAAAACGAAAATGCATGATTAAGCTAATGTTCTGCACTATAAAATTCTACACTGAATTACGAGTCTACAGAAAAAAGAACGGAATTATTTGACTAAATCTACCATTTTTCATGAATTTTCTAATGATATGCATGCATTGAAAATATTAAAAAGAAATCAATTAATTGGAAAATATGCAAAAATAACAAACAAAAATAAAATGACATTTTTATTTTTATTTAATTTTTTTTAGACATTATGATGTAATGGTAAAAAAAAGAATTATTAAAATCACAATTATTTACATTTATGATGATTTATTTACAAATATGAAAATATAAAAGAAAATCAAAAAAATAAAAGAAAATAACATGGGGGGCTCAAACAGCAATATATTCTAGTTATTAATTCATTGGGCCTATGCTGGTGGGGGTGCTGGAAGCAATAGGGCGCAGGGCCCAAGTTCAGAAACCAAACAATCAGAAAAAAACATATGGGGGTGCAGTCAGCAACGAATTTCAGTTATTGGTTACTATGGGCTTACACGAGGGGGTGCTGAAAGCAATTAGGGCCTAAGGCCCAACTCAACTCATTCAGTTTCTCATACGCCAGGGGATCGGGGAAGTAAACGGGGTGTAGTGTTCAGCAAAGTACGTTTGGGCCTGAGCCCAATACGCCAACCCTAATCCAATCACTCAGGAAACAAAACCTAACCTCCCCCAAACCCTAACTACTGTTCACCCTTGAACCTGCGCCGTTTTCGTCATCTTCCTCCTCTCCCTCACGCTCTCTCTGCAACAAACTCATACAACACTCTGAAGCCCTCGTATCCCTCTCAAGAAATCTCAATCCACCATCAAACACATTATCAAGATCACTCTCAAATCCCAGCATCATACAACAAACCACGCACCAAATCAATTTCTAAAAACCCTAACCACTCTATGGATCATTGAAAGCAACGCACTCTAAAGAAGAACACGCAAGGAGTTTCAGAAAGGCATACCTGGGCAGATGAGAGAATGAAGCCTCTTCAACGAAGATCCAAGTCGCGTACGAGGATGAAGCGAATATGAAGTTGAAGGATGACGTTTGAAGATCGTGGCGAATGGAGACGGCTCAGATGAGAATCATAAAGATTTTCTGGAAAAAACCCAAGGATGGAGGTTCCTGACGAATCCACGAACTCTTGACGACCAACGTTGAAGAACGATGATGTTCTAGGGAAGGATTGAAGAACTAGGGAGTTCTGAAGCTTTTCTGGGAAAATTCGTGAAGAACAATGGAAGTTTGGTGGCGTTCTGGAGATGGCGTTCTGGAAAAAAGTTGTATGAAGGTTTGATGTTGTTCTGGAAAAAAATTGATGGAGGATGAAGGTTCAAGGTGGTTTCTGGGGATTTTGACGAGGAATGATGAAGATCTGGTGGTTACTTGAGACGATGATGACGGCGTTCTGGAAAAATCTTGAGGTTTCCGGCGAAGATGATGAAGGTGACGGAAGAGATCGGAGGAAGAAGATGAGTTTCTGGGGAAAAATGGTTGTTTGCAGATTCCGGTGAGTGAGACGGTGGCCGGAGGTAGTTGACGGTGGCCGGCGGTGGGAAGTTACGGCTGATGCATGGCCGCCGGTGAGGTTGCTGGTGAAACTCAGGCGATGGGTGTGGGGGCGCCAAGTGGCGCGCATGCGCAGAGAGAGAGGGAATGGGGGACAGCTGGGGGACACGTGTGTGAGTGTGAGAGCTTCTGATTGGGAACGCGTGGGCCAACCCTTCCATCAACACGTGGCGGGCAATATTTATATCACTGAAATTTGCTGGCGTGTTCTGGAATCTTCTGGTGTGCGCTGGAAGAATTTGGACTGTTTGGACCATTTTTTTGGACTTGCTGAATTGAGAATTGGGCCTCAACAAAAACACCCCTGGGCCCATACGAACCTGACCAACAAAAACTGTAAAAAAACTGCATAAAAAAACAATTAACTAAACCTAATTATATCTAATCAAAACAATTAACACCTAATTAACTAATTTCCTAATCAACTCTAAAAAATGATTAAAACTCTAATTAATTCCATATTATCCTAATTAAATCTAAAATGATTAAGAACCTAATTAACTCTAAAAAAAATCAATTAACCTAATTAAACTCTAAAAAGAAGATTAATGCTCTAATTAATTCTAAACTCCTACTAATTTTCTATTAAAATTCCAATATTATTTAAAACTAGTAAATCTATTATTAATAAAAGAAAAACTATATTATTTTCTATATTATCTAAAACAACTATTTAATTTCTATTAACCCTAATTTGTATCATCCTATTTAATATGCTAAGAAAATTCACCAATATTCTAAAAATGATAAAAGCTATCTAAATTCTATTAAAATTCTACAAATGATTAAAATCTATTTAAAAGTTTCAATAAAATTCTAAAAAAAGAATTAAGCTATTAAAATATTCTATAAACCTATTTAAATTCCAGAAAAATCTATAAAGCCTATTAAAAATTCACAAAAGTCTATAAAAATCCTAAAAATGCAGATGAATGCAAATGATTGCCGTAAAAGCGCACACGAGACCAGATCGAATCGAACAGAGATCCCCGGGCATCAGAATATCCCCAAAATTACTGTGCAAGCTAAAAATCACCGAGGAGCACACAATTTCCTGAAAATAAAACCCTGGTGATCTGGACTGGATCTGCCATATCTGATAGACGAAAGTGAAGCTGTAAACTCTGATATCCCCTGCTTGTGCACAAAAATCATACATCTGAGCTGTGAATATGAAATTAAACCATGAGTCAGATAGGAGAACTGGTTGGTCAAATTTTAGGGTGCAACAGCTGCCCCTATTCAAGCGACTTGGACCTGAAGGGTTTGAAGAGCGCTCAGCCTTCAAACATTCAGAGGTACGACACGGTTGAATACAAATAAAACCCGAAAATTTGCCAACCGTGAGCATATACTGTAAACTGCTTGGGGAATAAAGTCCAGAAAACCGAGTCCAGTTATTGCGGCACCAAACTGATCAATCATCTGATAAAGAACTCCTGATTTGAATACCCGTTGCTTGTGATACCCCATATAACAAACCCTGAGGGCTGCAACAAAACACTTGATTTTTTCACATTGCCTATTGATAGGCAGGAAGAGAAATATACTCACATCGCCCAAAGATGGACGGGAAGACACCCTGATTGAATACTCACCTCGTCTAATGATAGACGGAAAAACAATATTAATCTCCCAATTCACATCGTCTAAGGATAGACGGGATGAAGTAATCTCCAAATTCACATCGTCCAAGGATAGACGGAAAGGCACCACAATCTCCATATTCACATCGTCTAAGGGTAGACGGCATCATCCTGATCGATGAACCAATCAATATTCTCATCGTCTAAGGGTAGACGGGATCATCCTGATCGATGAACCAATCAATATTCACATCGTCTAAAGATAGACGGGAAGAAATAATCTCCGTACTTGCATCGTCTAAGAGTAGACGGAAAGACACCATAATCTCCATATTCACATCGTCTACTGATAGACGGGAAGGAATAATCTCCAAATTCACATCGCCTAAAGGTAGACGAAAAGGCACCATTAATCTCCATATGCACATCGTCTAAGGGTAGACGGGATCATCCTGATTGATGAAACAAAACAATTCACATCGTCTAAGGATAGACGGAAAGACATTCTTAATCTCCATACACACATCGTCTAAGGGTAGACGGGATCATCCTGATTGATGAAACAAAACAATTCACATCGTCTAAGGATAGACGGAAAGACATTCTTAATCTCCATACACACATCGTCTAAGGGTAGACGGAAAGACACCATAACGCAATTCAACACCATCCTTTGAATTTCAGAATCCCTCTGTCTACGGAAATTGATTGGAAAGATCAATATCTTTGAAGGGGCCACATCGTCAGTATGGACTGACGGGAAGAAAACCACCTTTTAAAGAATCATGTCGTCAATAAGAATCAACGATCACGAAAACTGAACATTCTTCGAAGAGCCTCGACATCAATAAGGATTGATGGTCAGAAAAGTCCCTCTTAAACGTCATCATATCCAATAACCAGAAAGAGAACCAATATCCAAAATCGTTTTGAAATCCCTCAACAACCAAGGATAGCCGGAGAAGGCTCGCTGGGGAAACACCTCATCATATGTATGATCTGGCAATAAGAAACCCGCTGGACAGTAACTCGAAACTTCACATCGTCTGCTGACAGACGGAAAGGAAAGCTACTTGCTAGAGAAACTCCATTGAAGATTGCCTGAAACTTCACATCGTCTACTGATAGAAGGGAAGAAAAAGCACATCCTGGGGAACCCCTTCTTGAAGCCCCACTGTGATCACCCGCAACTTCACATCGTCTATGGATAGACGGAAAGAAAACCACCTTCATACTCAAGACGTCTAATGGTAGACGGAGAAATCCACTTATTGGAGGAACACATCGTCAATATGAATTGACGGGAAGAAAAGTCTGTCGATATCAGATGACTGCTTGATCAAAGCATAATCGTTGTATGATCTAAGATACAAATAATCTGCTGAACTGTCTGAATACTGTGGCTGGATAAATGTCCCTGAACTGATCACAGAGTAATTCCCGCGCCATATGAGGCTGATATAAAACCTGACTTATGCTTTGTATGCCTATGCAAATGCTTTAGTCTTTCTACAGCGTAATGCTCCATTCTGGATGGAAATGCTACGCATTTTGAAAATGTCATGCAGGTATGATGCAAATATGACGATGCATGCAATATGCTAATGCAGGCGCGAGCTGCCGGAGAAGGCCGGGTTCAGAAAACCACTTCAGCCAAAATAAATGCTGAAGGCGAGGCCAACTTTGCTGGGGATAAACTGGATATCACTGAATTATCCCAGCAAAATAAATGCTGGGAGAGTGAAATCAACTCCGCTGGGGCTATTGGGAACTTAACCGAACACTTCGACGAATTAATATCCTGCTGGGGAATGTAACTCCTCTGTGGAATAGCAGACGTGCTGAATATGATTAGACTCCTCTGGGGATAGCTTACCCGTGCCAATGACAAATTGGTCTTTGCTGGAGAGAATGGAGGGAGTCCTCCTGCGCGCTGATGAAGCTCGGATCTGGAGATTGATGCGTCAACACGGATGGGCTTCACAGTAATCGCAAACATGGATTTGAACTCTTAAGCTTATCTTACTGGGTCAGATACAACTGCCGCTGGGAAACATTCTTCCTGAATACACAACCTTTTAGTGAAGAGTCAAGGGATAGTAACACGACTTCCCGCAATCATCTCGCTCTCAAAAATCGACTGCATCTGCTCGAATAACTCCGAATGGCCCTGTAGGTACGGAGAACGACAATCCTTTCGCTTCTGATACGCCCCAGCCTACAGGGCCTCTGTGGGGATAGTCCTTGAAAGGAAATCTGCAAATCTGAGCCCTGATGGTCTGATATAACATGCCTCAGTATTCTGAACTTCCAAGAGATACTTCACCTCACCTGCTTCTCGCACAACCTTTGCGCGCTTAAGATGGTCTGCCCCTGACTGCCATGACCTTGCCCCTGATTATCTGATTCAGAGTAATACCTCCTGACTACGACGTATTCACCGAACCTCAACCTGATTGCCCCAGAATAACTGGCTTCGAAAAGCTGACCTGACTGGGAATCACGATAAAGCTTGCCCCTGCTCTCGGAACATTCGGGCGTTCTGCATTCTATCTTGACCATACTTTCCACTGTAGGAAGCTTTTCTGCTGTCAAGCGTTTACTCGCAAGTAAAACAAGTTGTTCTGCATAAAAGATGTATTAATGCAACACATATGACAGCTTTGACATCCAATCTGTTCACTGGGAAAAGGAAAACAATTTATGGCATATAATGCACAAAACATTTATCAAAAATATCAACATCAGTACCAACATGGTAAGAGGAACCTTTTTAGGAGTTAGAATCGACGCGACCTTTACCGGAGTATGCTTTCGAAACAACCTGCTTCAATTAGGACTTTTGGAGGCTGTAACGTGGTCAGGTTCATGGTTTTGAAAGAAAGGATAAAGGCTCAAAATTTATTTTTTACCCACCCATTCTCCTTGATGTTCTCCCATCCTACGTTCAGCTAATTTGACCTTAGCGCTCACCTCTCAGAGGTTGAAAGATAGGAGTGATAGCCCGAGAAACTTTTGGATTTTGGAGTGACAGCCACTCACTCTTTCGTCTTTGACACTTGTGGTCACACGACTCGTATTTCCTTTGAGGATTTTTCTTTTGTCATCCTTTCATCTTTTTTCTTTCATATCCCTAACTTTTGCCTGGACTGACTCCTTTTGAGTTTCTTTTGATTTTTTTTAAGTCCAGCGGGATGCCCTCATTTTTGCCTAAATCATTTGTTTTGAAGTTTTCTTGACTTAGCGGGCTTTTGATTCTTTCTTTTCGTTTTTTTTTTTTTTTTTCGAACAAGTCGTGTGACACTGGTTGCCTGGCTCTTTGGGAAGTGATGTGGCTGTCCCACTCTTGACTGAATCATTGTGGTCTTTTAGGCACGACCTCTAGGGGTGTGATTGATCCTCGAACGGACACTCCTTTTGCAATTTGGACGCTCGGTCAAATTAGCTAACACCTACCCATGCCCCAGGTTAAGAGTGAGGGTTTTTCATTCACAGAAAGAAACTCCTACTACAAGGCTCAAAGGGGTTGACAAGGGATTATCTTCCTTATGACTCCGGTGTTTAGGGGTTTGAAACAATGCCTGTACATCATCAACAGGTTCTATTTCAAAAGCATACAATCGGAATTTGCATGTCGGTCATTTTCGTCATCCTCCCCAAATTCTTCTTAACCAAGCGGTGGACATTTGTAAAAACAATTAGTGAACACGACTGGATTCAATCAAAACATGCATATTTATTTCATTATCATCAATTTGAACGAAAACAACAAGTTTTACAAACAAGCTTACGAATTCAAACAGGAAAGCAACTACAAATGTAAAGAAATGACAAGCTAAAACAAAGAAAATATGCTAGCTTCTGAGAACCGGGCTTTTGCATCTGCCCTGCTGCTGAACCAGCTATCTTTATTAGAGGCAATTCGACGCTATCCTGATCTGCTTTCAATGACTCAAACAAATTATAGAGCCCTTCCTCCTTCATTCAGATGATTCTAGGACCTCTTGGCCCGAAGCTGATTGCTGCACTATCAAGCAAATCCTGCACTTTGTGCTTAAAAGCATGGCAACCTTCTATATCGTGACCCGGGGCTCCAGAATGAAACTCACAGTGCTTGCTTGCATCATAACCAAACGGGGGAGCTCCCGTTATCGGTGCCAGAGTTCTTTTCTCTACCAGATTTAATCCCAACAATGTCTGCAACAACTCGGCATATGTTGAGGGAGGCTTCTCAAACACTCTTCTCGGTTTACTACCCTGGAATCTTCGTTGAGCTTGCTGTGCCCCCTGCTGAGGCTGCTGCTGCTGGTATCGGGTTGACCCTTGAACACCCTTCGTATCAAATGCAACATCAGTTTCTTGACCTTCAATGTACTGATTAATGCTCTCCTTATGCTTAACCATTTTCTTTCTTAGATCTGCCCCAGGAATAGGCAACAATTGTGGGCCTGGAGATTCTGACACCATGGAGTCCAGGATACGCTTCTGACCCACTGCAGCTTTAGAAACGTCTGTCATCTTAGCATCGACTGAGACAGGAGCAATGTGCACTGCTACGCCGCCCGGCGTGAATTCAATATCGTGCGAGTCAATCAAGTCTTGAACATTGTGCTTAAAAGCATGACAACCCTCGATGTCGTGTCCAAATGCCCCGGAATGAAATTCACATTGCTTATTGGCATCGTACCCATGAGGAAACACTCTTGTTGGTGGTGTCAACGTTCTTTTCTCAACCAGATTAAACCTCAATAAGATCTGCAGGAGCTCAGCATAGGTCATAGGTGGTGCCTCAAATATTCTCCTTGGCTTCCCTTCCTGGATCCTCTGTTGAGCCGGATGTATCTTCTGTTGCTGCTGCTCAGGTTCCACATGCGCGGGTGGCGCGAGCTTCTTCATTGCGGCTTCAAATAGCTGATCGTCTTCTTTTCTAAGCACATTCTTGACTACCTCCATGATCAAGCTCATTTGGGTCTTTAGCTGACTGTTTTCCTCCTTGAGAATCTTCTGCTCCAGACGCATCTCTTGCATGTCTCTCATCATCTGCCCCAGCTGGCTTCGGACTTCGATCAATTCAAACTGATTATGTTCCATGTCTCTGAAGGAGTTCCTGCAATAAACTGACTTGAGGAAATAAGACCCACGGTTCTGATATACCTGTTAAATGATAATGCATCGTAGCAAGCAAACACATATTCACAACGAGACAAAGAGAAACTCAAGCTATAAGCACACAGACAAACATCTCCCATACATGTATAACCAACAAAAGCAGCAGGTAAGCACAAATGAGTACGAATACAATGACCCCAGCCAACACTCCTGGTGGTGGTCAGCAAATACTGATGCCCAAAAGATAAACGGGTTAGACAGGGAAAACAGATGCGACACCCGGCACAGGAACCTCTAGAAACATCTCCCATATTCAACTGAACTTTCTGATTGACAATCTTCAGAGCACACACTTCCTGCGGAGTCTTCCATGATATTAACTGACGAACCCGCACAACTGGAGGATGGAAAATCATTAATCTGAACAAAACCCTGAGAAGTGATGCAAATACGGCTAGAGTCTAACAGATCCTGAATCTGACTTCTAAGCACTTTACAATCATTGGTTGAATGCCCCTGTGCCCCAACATGGTACTCACAGCGGGCGCTGGCATCAAAACCTGGCGGATACGGTGGAATCACCGGCTTAGTCTCTTTCGGCACTATCAATCCACTTCTGACCAGATCTGGCAACAACTGACTATACGACACCGGTAGCTGAGTAAACTGCCTTTCAGGCTTCCTTGGTCTTCGTGGAGCATGCTGACGCGATCGGCGGTAAGATGATCGTTGACTTGAAGCGTCTGAAAACTGATCCTGAGATGCTAGAGATTCTGAGGTGGCGTCATCTCCTTCCCACTCTTCTTGAGAACTGACAACTGTCTCAACCTTATTAACTGGGACGTAAGGAACACCTCGAAACTTTCCACTCCTGAGTCCTCTCTCAACAATCTCTCCCAGCCTCATCAGGCCCACAAAGTTTGTGCAACTGAACAATTTGTCAAAATAATGGCCTTTCAGAGTACCCAAGAAGATGTCAACCAGTTCTCTTTCCGGAAGCGGTGGTCGAACACTAGCAGCCACTTCTTTCCATCTTCGCAAATACGCTCTGAACGATTCATTCTCCGCCTGAGACAATTCTTGCAGATCTACAAGACTAGGAGTCAAATCCAGGTTGTAATCGTACTGCTTTATGAAAGCTCTGGCTAAATCCACCCATGATCGAATCTGATTACTCTCTAATTGCACATACCATCTCAACGATGCCCCAGTCAGGCTATACTGAAAGCAATGGATCATCAATTTGTCATTTCGCACAAACGAAGTCATCCTTCGACAAAACATCATCAAATGCAACTTCGGACAGCTATCTCCCGTGTACTTCTCAAATTCCGGCACTTTGAACTTGTACGGCAACACCAGGTCGGGAACCAAGCACATGGCTACAGCATCCAGGTTAACGGCATCTTTCGCTTCCAAGGCTTTCATTTGCTCTTCCAACACTCGGACTCTTCTACCCTCGTCAAGAGCTCTTGGATCTACTAACCCGGTCACTGGAATATCTCTCCGGTAATTTATCACAGGGAAAGCAACACATTGATTGTTAACAGGAGGATAGCGTTCATTTTGGACAAGAAACTGCTCATGTCGATCTCTGTTCTCAACAGCAGGTTGCACAACTTGGGCTGCAGTAAGATTGTTTGCTTGCGGGAAGCCTTCCATAGAATCATACTGATGGTTGGGCGCCGTGGCAAACCCTGCCTGGGTGTCAGGAAACTGGAAATTGCCTTCAGCCATAGCTGCCAATTACCTGTAACGGACTTTACTGCTTGATTCTGCTCAAATCTGCTTCAGCCCCTTGGTTGTCTTCAACATTCCACTCTTGCCTCAAACAATTCCCCGAGAATCACTTTCTGGTGAAAACAAAGGCTGGATAAGTGCTCTGACCTGCTAGAGAAATGCTATGCTGTATGATTTATGCAAACAGAAATACAAAAATGCTAACGTGCATGTGTGCATTGGAGATATTTCCCCTCCAATTCCAGTGTCAGTGGTAGCAAGACGAGATAAACCATAAAGACGATATTTGGAAAAACCCTCATATATTGATTAGAATAACAGTCTTGTCAAGAAGTTACATAACTATGCTCCATACAGCTGATATGACAAAGAGGATCCCAGCCAACATGCCTGGTGGTGATCTCAACACAACAGAATACAAGAGAGAAATCAAGTACGGGTACGGTTGCGGAAGTCCTCGACCATCTTCTTTGTCTCTGCGTGATCTGGTTGATAAATCAAACCTTCTATTAGTCGATCCCTCTTCCTGACTGTCCCTTGGATGTCTCTAACAAAGTCTTCCCAAGCCTTATCATTGGCACCGCCCCCAGGTTTGGGTCTCTTGGCATCTGCTCTATGCTGGAAATCTTCCAAATTCTTCATGGCATCTGTCAACTTGCGCTCGGCCTCGTATCGGCGACAGGCTTCTTCTTCAAGCTCTTCGTTCTTCACTTTGACCTGTTCTTCTAACTGAGCAACCTGTGTCTTCAGCTCTTCTTCTCGCTCCTTGCGCTTGGTCATAGTGAGATCCCAGTGTTCTCTGAACTTGGCTAGCTTTGTGTAGGCCCTTTCCAGCTCTTGCTTCTTAGTGGCCAACACACTACTAACTGAGTCGACATCTAACTCTAGACGCTTCTTGGTTTCAGTCAATTCCAATAGCGTAGTCTTCAGATGTTTCAGAGTTTCAGCCTGTTGCTTGGAAAAGTATCCTGTTTCAATCTTTTCATGCCGAAGCTGGGCATTCTCCTGCTCTAAAGCCTCTTTAGCCCTGGCTAGCTCTTCTTTCTCCGCCATCAGCTGCTTGTAGACCTGCATGTCCACAGTGGTAGGCTCCTCTACCGGAGGAGGATGCAATGGCTGAACTGCTGGATACGGCATAAGGAACTTCACAGCTCGCTCACGAATCCATTCTACATACGGGCTAGGAACTCGAGTATCCCCTCTACTACCTGAAAGCTTCCCTCTCTTGTGCAAGTTTTTCCAGGCTTTCTCAAGTTTGGTCAGCATCTCTTTCCCAATTGCCCCAGTGAGATACAGAGATTCCTGTATCTCCTCGGGCTTTGGCGCTCCTTGAGGTATATATCCAAATTGCTTGATCAATAAGGAAGGGTTATAGTTGACACAACCTTTCCTTCCTATTAACGGAACATTCGGGAATCCTTCGCCTCTGAGTATGACTTCAGCTCCAAATACCTCTTTATTGGCCCATACCACGTTCTCAGCAGTCAATTCCATTAAGCGCTCGGGCCATCCTAGAGAATTGATAGATGTGACAAAAGGACCTGACTTAGGCATATGACTGGTGAACCACCTGCATAGGAGAGGTACACAGCAAGACACATTCCTTCCTCGTCGCTTTTCATTCTGGTAATGAGTTGAATGGTGGATATCTCCCAGCAAAGTAGGAACTGGGTTCTTCGCAGCCAAAATATAGAAGGCATCAGAATCAACAAAATCAGGAATGTTCGGGAACAACACGATGCCATAAACACATACAGCAAGGATAACGTCAAAAACACCCCAGCTACCCTTCTGTGCATATTCTCGAGCCTTATCCACTAAGACATCCAATGGAAATCCCCATACATCTCCTCTTCTGATCATCTTCCCAGACAGCTCAGACTCTTTCAAGCACAGGATGGCAGAAAGCTCAGCCAGCTTAGGCTCAGCGTCCGTACGATAAAAAGGCATCTGCTCACGGATCGGTATATCCAGAAGTGCAGAGTACTCCTCCAGGGTAGGAGCCAAAACAAAGTCGGGAAATACAAAACACCTGAGTTCCGCGTCGTAAAACTGTAACAGAGTATAGATGCCACTGGTCTCGTAGGCAGATGGCTGATAAACGTAGGTCAGAATCCTCCCATATCTCTTTCTGAAGTCACCCATTCCCCTCTTCTTAGCAGTAGCAATCAACTCTAACAATAGACTGATATTCGGCGACGGAAACTTATAGGGCAATACTCTCTTCAGGTTTTCCATGTCTTGCTAGGAACAAACACCAGAACTGGAAGGGAAAATATGTACCTGCAATACACACACGTTAGTTGAATGCAGATGGTAATGCAATGATGCAATATGATAAATAATGCAATCTGCGAACACAGGGGCTATGTTGTAGCCTGAAGAGGAATATCTCTGTGATCGAGAACAAAAAACCAACACGGTCACCAGAATCTCATGCCACTAACTACCATCTGATACTCAAAATATCAATCCCCTGGTAAGAAAACCATCTGAACCTCTGTATCTGACGAGAATACCATCTGATAATAGAATCAACCTCAGATAAGAAACCCATCCGACCCAGACAACACACCTGGAGATGAATCAAGAACACCATCTGATAAAGATATTGAATCATGGTTTCTGAAGGCCAGTTTTCCTGCAATAACCCAGTCCCTCTCACAGGTAGGATAGACCTAATCCACGGACAAAGGTACGGCATCCTATGCGGTCATCAGCGTCACAGACTTTCATGAGTGACGATACGATTCCCAGAAGGAGTGGCATCATCAAGTCATGAAGAGGCCTCACTTAGCTGACTTCCAAATGATCGGTCCCCAGAGTCGACAACCCTCACGTCTGGACTCCCCTCAGATCCTCAGGACCGGAAAGGAGCACCTCTGCAAGAATCTCGTCTGAGCGCAGATTTTCGTAGGGAACTGTGCCTGCTCAGCAGACAGGTTCGTCTACTACTTCTCCACAACTATATCTAGGTGTGTACTCAAGCCCAGGTCCGGCTTTTCACTCGCAGTAACCTCCCTTTGCCCACAGCAACAATCGTAATAATATAATGCTGGAAAATAAATGCGGAAAGGTAAAGGTACAGAAAAGTAAAGTGCAGAAAAGTAAAACACAATATGCACCACACCCAACAAATAAACACCCAAGCGCTAGGATTGACTCGCGTAGGGGATGGGAAACGGTCCCAGCATAAGGGATGGGAAAAAGTCCCTAGATGCTATAGTCCCCAGCAGAGTCGCCAGCTGTCGCTACTGCGAAAATCGGCGCCGGCTTGACAGGAGAGTCGCCACCGTGCGTTATTTATCCCTCAGAGCGGGAAAGGGAACGCTCGAAGTAAACCTCGCAAAGACGGGAAAAAGGTATGGTCATCGCAACCAAAACCTGGATTCGGGAGTCGGTTACGCAAGGGGAAGGTATTAGCACCCCTCACGTCCATCGTACTCGATGGGATCCACGCTTGGTGTTTATAGGTAAAACGGTGTGTTATCTATCTACGCTAATGGCTGGTCTGAAAAGAAAATAAAAGGACAGGACTCGACAGAACATACGGTGTTCTGGGCCTACGTATTCCCTCGTGCAATGGGAAAGTCAGAGTCAACGTAGTTCGACTTCCTACGTCTAAACGGGGAAAAGGTTGCTCGCCAGGACATCGCGTCCTGTGCCTACGTACTTCCATCTAGTATGGAAGATCAGAGCAAATGTAGTTCGGCTAACTACGGGTAAACAGGGGCTCTCACACAGCAGTGAGAAAACAAACTGGTCCTAAAGGCTCGGGAACCTACAACTACGATCTGGTCTCAAATGCACTCGGGCAGGAGAAAAGGGGTAACAATTAGTCGTTAGCGGGGAAGTCTCGATCGCACAGCCGCGAGAGAACAAAGGTTAGTCGTTAGTGTGCTCGCTAGGATATCGCATCCTATGCCTACATATCTTCGTCCGGAACGAAGAATCAGAGCAGCTGTAGTTCAGCTAACTACGGATCAAGCTACTCAAAAGCTCCTACAGAAAGGAAAGGGAAACCCTAAACTATAGCTGAGAAACAGGGGAATCTACCTACTGCTATCACACCTGGTTGACCATCTTAATGTCTATCATAACAACTCCGCAGCGGAGAAGTCAGAGCTCCTAAGGGATCATGGCAACAGGACTAAACTACAAACAAGAAACTGCAACGTAAAGGAATACTGAAAATATGCATGAATGCAACGACTAAACAAACAAGGCGCAAAGGCCGCAAACCACAAAGGCAAGGGAGCTCAGCTCTACCAAATACCAACAAGCAAAGCCACGCAATAACAAACAAGCAGAAGGAGGACCACCTCAACTTCTTATGCACACAAGGTCTATTTCTAAGATGCACCTATTCAGAACTATCTAGATGAATACCTAAGTCTAATGCAACATAACATCACACAAGTCAAACAACACAAAGAGACTAACCCTGAGCAGGGCCTCCACCTATAAAACAAAAAGCTATTCCTGGGCAAGGCCCCTAACAAACCTGAAGCAAGCTCCTAATCTATCTCTCAAACAAAACCCTATACAACACCTTAAACGAAGATCTAAGCAACACTTCTAATCAAAACCTTAAGCAATAGGAATCAATCCCAGTCTCCAAGTTTCAGAACAAGCTTACCAAAGAAAGGGAGCTAAGCAGACAAGCTCATAGTGCTTTCCTCCGGAAAGTACCAGGAGGTTACTGCTCAGGAGTTATATCCTATGCGGCTCGACAACTGTGATCAGTTTACATTCCTCCTCAGGAGAAATTAAACTCACATGAAGGCTCCGGCATCACTGGATACTTGAGAAAAACCTATATGCACTAAGGGAACTAAGTGAACAGACTCATAGGACCTTCCTCAGGAAAGTACTAGGAGGCTGACACTTAGGAATCGTATCCTACGTGGCTCAACAACTGTGATCAGTTTACATTCCTCCTCAGGAGAAATTAAACTCACAAGTTGGCTCCAACATCACTGGATACTTGAGAAATCCTAGACAAACTAATGGAACTAAGTGAATAGACCCATAGGACCTTCCTCAGGAAAGTACTAGGGGACTTCCACTTAGGAATCGTATCCCATGTGGCTCAACAACAGGTGATCAGTTTATATTCCTCCTCAGGAGAAATTAAACTCACAAGTCGGCTCCGACATCATTGGATACTTAAGAAAGAGGTGAGAAGAAAGAATGAAAGTCATTCATAGTGCTTTCCTCAGGAAAGTACCATAAACTCCCTTCAAACTTCAGGATCTCGAACCTCACAAACAGATAACAATCTCCTAGACTAAGCCTCAATCTACTGCATCTCTGCAAGCTCCAACAGGACTCCAACCAGCTCCCAACTTCAAGAAGAAACCCACAGGCCAACAAACCACAAGAGACTATCTCTGAAGTTCAACCACAGTTGAACTTCAAAGTCAGAAGTCACCAAGACTTCTCCTATCTTCAGGCTCAGACAAATCACATCAGGACACCCTACAAAAATCTAATAAAAATCTAATGGGAGACCTACATGGCTCTATGACAACATACTGAAAAATCAGAACAAAATTCAATACCAGATGAAAGAACTATAATCAGCAACACAGACATATCCACAGACCAATTATTCAACATCAATAACAGTGAAAAAATGCAATTAAAACGAAAATGCATGATTAAGCTAATGTTCTGCACTATAAAATTCTACACTGAATTACGAGTCTACAGAAAAAAGAACGGAATTATTTGACTAAATCTACCATTTTTCATGAATTTTCTAATGATATGCATGCATTGAAAATATTAAAAAGAAATCAATTAATTGGAAAATATGCAAAAATAACAAACAAAAATAAAATGACATTTTTATTTTTATTTAATTTTTTTTAGACATTATGATGTAATGGTAAAAAAAAGAATTATTAAAATCACAATTATTTACATTTATGATGATTTATTTACAAATATGAAAATATAAAAGAAAATCAAAAAAATAAAAGAAAATAACATGGGGGGCTCAAACAGCAATATATTCTAGTTATTAATTCATTGGGCCTATGCTGGTGGGGGTGCTGGAAGCAATAGGGCGCAGGGCCCAAGTTCAGAAACCAAACAATCAGAAAAAAACATATGGGGGTGCAGTCAGCAACGAATTTCAGTTATTGGTTACTATGGGCTTACACGAGGGGGTGCTGAAAGCAATTAGGGCCTAAGGCCCAACTCAACTCATTCAGTTTCTCATACGCCAGGGGATTGGGGAAGTAAACGGGGTGTAGTGTTCAGCAAAGTACGTTTGGGCCTGAGCCCAATACGCCAACCCTAATCCAATCACTCAGGAAACAAAACCTAACCTCCCCCAAACCCTAACTACTGTTCACCCTTGAACCTGCGCCGTTTTCGTCATCTTCCTCCTCTCCCTCACGCTCTCTCTGCAACAAACTCATACAACACTCTGAAGCCCTCGTATCCCTCTCAAGAAATCTCAATCCACCATCAAACATATTATCAAGATCACACTCAAATCCCAGCATCATACAACAAACCACGCACCAAATCAATTTCTAAAAACCCTAACCACTCTATGGATCATTGAAAGCAACGCACTCTAAAGAAGAACACGCAAGGAGTTTCAGAAAGGCATACCTGGGCAGATGAGAGAATGAAGCCTCTTCAACGAAGATCCAAGTCGCGTACGAGGATGAAGCGAATATGAAGTTGAAGGATGACGTTTGAAGATCGTGGCGAATGGAGACGGCTCAGATGAGAATCATAAAGATTTTCTGGAAAAAACCCAAGGATGGAGGTTCCTGACGAATCCACGAACTCTTGACGACCAACGTTGAAGAACGATGATGTTCTAGGGAAGGATTGAAGAACTAGGGAGTTCTGAAGCTTTTCTGGGAAAATTCGTGAAGAACAATGGAAGTTTGGTGGCGTTCTGGAGATGGCGTTCTGGAAAAAAGTTGTATGAAGGTTTGATGTTGTTCTGGAAAAAAATTGATGGAGGATGAAGGTTCAAGGTGGTTTCTGGGGATTTTGACGAGGAATGATGAAGATCTGGTGGTTACTTGAGACGATGATGACGGCGTTCTGGAAAAATCTTGAGGTTTCCGGCGAAGATGATGAAGGTGACGGAAGAGATCGGAGGAAGAAGATGAGTTTCTGGGGAAAAATGGTTGTTTGCAGATTCCGGTGAGTGAGACGGTGGCCGGAGGTAGTTGACGGTGGCCGGCGGTGGGAAGTTACGGCTGATGCATGGCCGCCGGTGAGGTTGCTGGTGAAACTCAGGCGATGGGTGTGGGGGCGCCAAGTGGCGCGCATGCGCAGAGAGAGAGGGAATGGGGGACAGCTGGGGGACACGTGTGTGAGTGTGAGAGCTTCTGATTGGGAACGCGTGGGCCAACCCTTCCATCAACACGTGGCGGGCAATATTTATATCACTGAAATTTGCTGGCGTGTTCTGGAATCTTCTGGTGTGCGCTGGAAGAATTTGGACTGTTTGGACCATTTTTTTGGACTTGCTGAATTGAGAATTGGGCCTCAACAAAAACACCCCTGGGCCCATACGAACCTGACCAACAAAAACTGTAAAAAAACTGCATAAAAAAACAATTAACTAAACCTAATTATATCTAATCAAAACAATTAACACCTAATTAACTAATTTCCTAATCAACTCTAAAAAATGATTAAAACTCTAATTAATTCCATATTATCCTAATTAAATCTAAAATGATTAAGAACCTAATTAACTCTAAAAAAAATCAATTAACCTAATTAAACTCTAAAAAGAAGATTAATGCTCTAATTAATTCTAAACTCCTACTAATTTTCTATTAAAATTCCAATATTATTTAAAACTAGTAAATCTATTATTAATAAAAGAAAAACTATATTATTTTCTATATTATCTAAAACAACTATTTAATTTCTATTAACCCTAATTTGTATCATCCTATTTAATATGCTAAGAAAATTCACCAATATTCTAAAAATGATAAAAGCTATCTAAATTCTATTAAAATTCTACAAATGATTAAAATCTATTTAAAAGTTTCAATAAAATTCTAAAAAAAGAATTAAGCTATTAAAATATTCTATAAACCTATTTAAATTCCAGAAAAATCTATAAAGCCTATTAAAAATTCACAAAAGTCTATAAAAATCCTAAAAATGCAGATGAATGCAAATGATTGCCGTAAAAGCGCACACGAGACCAGATCGAATCGAACAGAGATCCCCGGGCATCAGAATATCCCCAAAATTACTGTGCAAGCTAAAAATCACCGAGGAGCACACAATTTCCTGAAAATAAAACCCTGGTGATCTGGACTGGATCTGCCATATCTGATAGACGAAAGTCAAGCTGTAAACTCTGATATCCCCTGCTTGTGCACAAAAATCATACATCTGAGCTGTGAATATGAAATTAAACCATGAGTCAGATAGGAGAACTGGTTGGTCAAATTTTAGGGTGCAACAATGTGAGCATGATATAATTGCGATTATGGGAATGGAGTGTGGTGAGAAATGTGAATATGTGTTACATGACTACCTATATATGTAATCTTATGCTTTGATTATTATGGTTATATTTCTCACCCTTCTGCTGTTTTATAATGCTCTACGAGGCATTGCAGATTAGGATGCTGGAGTCCTTTTGTGAAGTTAGTCTTCATTCTTTTAGGTCGGCTGCTCTGATATGTAACACCGGGTAGTTAGACTAGTATAGTCATTCTTTTGTGATACATTGCGATGTATCAGTTGATGTGATCGTATAATCTAACTGATATGATGTATTAATTTGGATTAACTTGTGTGTACGTGGATTAATATTTTGGAACTGATTAAATGATGTTATCTTCCGCTTAAATTAAATGTTGAAATGTGATTTCTAAAACTACGAAAATGTTACATATTTTATGGAGCAAAATGTTAAAGTGTTTTATTGGTGAAATTGTGGCATTTTTCTTTTATACCTTATTATAAAACCTTTTTACTCTGATGATTTGTATGTGCTTAATTGTTTTATATGCATTTATTTGGGGTATAGAATGGGGTGTTACATTCGGCGTCTGAGGTGGTTAATGATTTGGCAGTTGACTTGCCTATGTGGCACGTTGAAATGTGAGGTGGCATACCACCTCCTTTAATGATACACTGCGTTTCACTTTGGCTGAGGTTTTTTGTTTGTTTCTGGGTTGGGCTTGACATGTTTTGATACCCACACCCCACCAATTTCTGGCCCAAACGCGTGTAACATCATTCTAGTTTATTTATGATTACTGATGCACCTCCCTTGGCTTGTTTTATTTATTTTTATTTTATTTTTGTGCTATTTTCAATTTGATTTTATTTTTAATTGTTCCAACCATTTTAAAAATTGACAAAAATATGTTTCTGTCCATTTAATGTCTCAAGATATTTTTCATAATTTTTATTTTACTTTTCAGTTTATTTTACTATTTTTAATTGATTTTATTTGTGAAGTGCTTTTCCATATTTACCCTTGAATTAGGGTTTGTTGTTTGATGACCTTTGAGACACTTCTTGGCCCAATATTTTTACCATATTTTGATTTATGTTTGATGATTTTTTTAGTGTGGTTTTGATTCTTTGGTGGTTTTGTCTTGATTTTTTTTCATGTGGTTTCATTTGACTTTTGATTCATGCTCGATTAGTTGCACACATGATTTGGTTTGGTATGATTTGGTGATATATTTGAGAAATCTCTTTAAGACCTTTTTCATGATGAATCTTAATTGTTTTAAGTTGGTTTGAGCTTTCATTTCATCTTCATTTGATCATTTTTTAATTTGTGCTTGAATTTCTAAGTTGTTGATATTTTAGCCTTGCTTCTTTGGTGTTCTTGACCTAACTCTTTGAGGTGCTTTCTTGTATGGTCTAGTGGATGATTGTGGACTCTTATAGGCTTTAAATCACATGTTTGAGTGTTTTATTTTCATGATTTGATATCCATTGTATGATCATTTCCCAGCTCTTTCTTCATTTGATCTTGTGTTTCCTTTGAATGAGTGTTTTGAGTGGCTTCTTGAACACATGTTGAACATGATCCTTCTTGAATTTGGTTGATGTCTTGGATATGAATGTGATATGTATCATTTGAGTATGCTTCTGACCTTGATGATATGGTATGCATTACTTGACCATTTGTACTTTGAATCTTGCTTGAACACTTATTTTCTTTTGGAATAGTTCATAAGGAATGTTTACCAAGTTTTGATGCATGTCTTGAACTTGATCCTTGTTGTTTCTTCTTTATTTCCATGAGTTGATATTTGAAATTATGTTCATGTTTGTGTTGCTTCCCCTACTTGGTTTCACACCCTAATCTCACATTTTTGATCATTTGAATTGTGTTTTGTATGAACTAGTTATTGCTAGTTGTTTGGACATTGATGAGATGCATGTTTGACACTCTTGGTGCTTCTTCTTTGATATTTGAATGGAGTTGACATGATATGATGTTGCTACTTCCCTACCTTGCTTCCCATCTTATTTGACTTCATTCCACCTTGCCTGATGATTGATAATTCCTCTTGTTGGACTTTGAGTCACTTGTGTGTGTTTGGGCACTTTGTTTTGCCAATTTGCTTTGACTTCTCATATTTGAGTTTGGTGTGGAATGTGAGCCCACTCTTGCTACTTTGACATTTTTTTTATATGTGTGATTATTGAGTGGTGCTTTCTCTTTGAACTTTCATGTATGTTCTTCATCTTGCATTCCTCTTTCTTCTTTTTTATTTTCTTGAGGTTTGTTTAAGTCTTGAGCTTGTTCTCATTTGTGATTGAATTGGATAATGTTTACTTGTGCTTGCTCACATGATCCTTTAGGATTCCTAGTCCCACTTAATTTTTAATTAAGGTGGGAGTAGGAGAGATATTAGGCTTTCAATCCTTTGCATGATAACAATTAGGTAGACTTTCCTTCCATCCTAACTATAGGTCCATCATTTGTATGATAACATTAGACAGACTTCCCTTTAATCCTAACCTTATGACCATTTTGTATGATAACATTAGGGTTTTCAGTTCCCCTATAGTGTTTTCTTTGGTGTCTTCTCTTCTCATCTCAAACAACTCTAAGACACTTAATAAAGAATGATGAGTGTTGTGCTCCACGAGCCTTAAGTATATGGGAAATGGTGAATGAGGGGTTTCTACTCACTTGTCTAGAGTGTTTAATGTATGCCCCTTGGGCAATATGCGGCGCATTTGTTCCTATATCATAGTATTTAGTGCAGCGTGAATCTCCAACAAATTCAATTCACTTCTCTAAAACTTTTAAACCAAATTAAAACCTTTTTATCCTTCGGGATTGTTTCAAAATCATTTTCAAAAAGAGTACGTTGTTTTTTCATTCTACCGCAAATAGACATCAACCCTAACTACTGGAATGGGAATTTAATATCACTCATAAAAAACACTTAACCAACCTGTGGTTTAGTTTCCCAAACTACGTTTTCTCTGATTTCTCATACCAGATGAGGATACGTAGGCATAAAACGACGATGTCTTAGCGAGAAACCTTCCTCCCATCACCCTTAGTTTTCCAAACTACGTTGACTATGACTTTCTCGTTGCACGAGGGAATACGTAGGCATAGGGCGGCGATGTCATATCAAGTCTCCTTTTTCTTTTCCCGTCCCCGTTTAGCAGTAGCTTTTAGATAACTACATTCTTTGATTAGAAAATAAGCATGGATTCTGTTGAGTACAACGGACGTAAGGGGTGCTCATACCTTCCCCTCGCGTAACTGACTCCCAAACCCAAGATTTGGTTGCGATGACCTTGTCGTCTCCTTTCTCTTAGGTTTTCTTCGATCGTTCCCTTTCACTAATCTTTGGGATAAATAAAGTTCGCTGGAGACTCTTCTGTTTGTTTTCGCCAGTTGTTTTTCGCAGTTGCGACATTATGCATCTAAACATGATTAGTGAAGTTTCCTGAAGTTAATTGAGTCACAAAACACATGGTTTGGCTGAGTTTTGGACAGTTTCAAGTCACACTTTTGCCATGATATGGGTGCATACAATTACACTAAATTTCCACTCAATTAATTCCTCTCAGCATTCCATCATCTTCTAATATAAATAGAGGACCTCATTACCTTCATTTCCAAGATTTTGAGAGCCAGAAAACCCTTGTTCCACCTTCAAATTTTCTGCAAAAAAGTGAGCTATCATGTTTTAATTTCCAGCCACTCTCAACTCCATTTCTTGATTCAGTTAGCTCCATCGTGTTCCTCTAAAGCTTCAGCAATACGAATCAAGCTCTAAGAGTCCCTTAATTGCTCCAACCAAATCCAGTTTCAGAGCTTCTTAGATCGCTTTTGGACAAGGTAGTTTGAAGCTCAATTTTCACTCAAACAAATTACCACAATGTAGTCCTTTGCTTGCTGAATGTTTACCCAAACCTAGATAGTTTTGATTCATGTCATCATTTAATTTTTGTTTTTGTGTTCTTATGATTTTCCTCAAAATTCTCTCTACTCCTTTTCAATAAATCAAAATGGAGAGTGAGGTTGAGTTCTCCTTAATGATACGGTTCCAATGATGCTGGTTTTATGCTTGAATGTTACCATTTAGCAGTCTCCGGTGAGCATCTCACTGGAGAAAACGACCGGAGAAGTGAACAATGACATTCAGAGGAGAGATACGCTGGCATTTTGTTTTAATTTTATTGGCTGAATTTGAATATATTTTTGTGTGTTTTCCTCAATAACTCCCACCATGCATCCTCAGCTAAGACATGTTGGATCTGTCACGTCAACTAATGAGGCCAGATCCAACGCGTGTTGTTTTTTTACTTTTATTTTATTTTCTGATTTTGATTTTAATTGCATTTTCTTTAAAAATTCATAGTAATTTCTTTTTTAATCAAAAAAATACCAGAATAATTTCTAAAATTTTCTTTATTTTTCTTATTCTGATTTTATATTTTTCATATTTTATTTTTTTCATTTTCTATTTTCCATGATTTTTCTCTTTTTTGAAGCATTCTCATTAGTTTTAAAATAATTATATGCATTAAAAATTCTCAAAATTTTTGCATAGTATTCTTGACTGTTTATAACTTGTGTAATTTTTCTTGATTATTTGTGATCTGATTTGATGCATCATTTAAATTTTCATCTTTATTTTCATTTTAAAATTAATTTTAAAAATCATTTTAGTGCATATTAATTATATTCTTGCATTTCATTCTTGTTTGACCTGTGTTGACTTTTTTTGGCCTTGGATCTTGGTTGATTGGATCACAAGTCTCATCAAACTCAATGGATATTGGGTGTTGATGGGGTAAAAACTCTAATCCACCAAAATGGATAATTGATTTTGATGATGACTTGATCATCACTTGGATTTAATTTGGTTTTGCCTTTTTGTTTTGTCCTCTCTTCTTCATCCCTTTCTTTTTTTTTCTTTTTCACCCTTCTTTGGATCAATTGGAGGATGTTGTACGTCATCTTGTTCATGATACCTTGAGTGGTGCTTGATGAACTTTCATCAATTTAAATCTACCATTTGATTTATCATTAGATCAATTAAGGTACTTTTGATTGATGCATAAGTTTGTCCAAAGTACTATGAGAGGTTGATTGATGTAATGGATCCATCTTTCCTTAACTTAGGTCTTGATCAACCTTATTTTTACTTTTGCTACATGTCTTAGAATTATGATCTTTATATCATATCTCTAACATGTATGATACATAAATTATTATTGACCGGCCTCCCACATTATGATCATCCGTATAAATTGTACTACTATTGCTTAACGTAGCGCTAAAATTTTACCTAAATGGAAAGTGATCATATTGGTCCAACTTTAGATATGAGTCATTTTTAGTTTAGATGTAAATATCTTATCTCCACAATGTGTAGTTTCTTTTCCACCTAAGAGAGCTAGTGGCATACTTGTTGATTTTATCCAAGTTGGAGTCTTTCTCAAAGAATGACGCAAAGTTCTCACACATTGTTGGGTTGATTAGTTGAGTAATCTACTTTAAATGACAAAATGTCTTCATTAACACTAACACTAACGTTAATTGTACTAACCTTTACTTTATGCTCTTTATTTTTGTGCACATTTACTTTTATGCTTTTTATCTTTATGCTTTTTATTTTTATGCTCTTTATTTTATGCTTATCATTCCATATCATATTATCATCTTGTTTATGTTTATTCCTTTTTATCTTGGTCCACTTGGACTTTCTTTTTCTTTTAAGACATTAATAAAGGTCTAAACACTCAAAAACTCTTAATGCTCTTGGACTATTTGGTGACTATCCCTTGCTCATGGATAATGGATAGTCTATTTCCTTCCTTAACTTTTATTTTATGCTTTAGGATAGTCTCTTCATCTCTTTCCCCTTCTTAAATTTTCAAAATCTTATCTCTTTTTCAAAACCTTCTTCTTTCAAACTAGAACCACTTTCATAATAAATCTTGACTTTGTGAAGTGCATTTTAAAATTATTTTTCTTAATAAATAATAATCAATCTTAATCATACTTAGGCTATTTTTAAAATACTTAAAAAAACACTTAACTCATTCAAATCTTTTTGTGTCCTTGTGCACTTTTTGCTTTAAAATTGCTCATAAAGTTTAGACACGAGTCATTTATAGTTGAGATGTGACCCTCTTATCCCCATAACCTTTTTTGAAATAAGTTGATTCTTTTCCACCTTTGAGAGTTAATGACATACTTTTTGATTTTATCCAAGTTGGAGCCCTTCTCATGGTGATGCAAAGGTCCATTTTCACATATTGGTGGGTGATTAGTTGAAGTTTTCTCCTTAAAATGACAAATTGTCTTTTCATTTAAAATGAATCATGACACACCATTTTGTTATTTTTACCACGAACTACGAGGTTTTGATCCTCCATTGCACTTTTTTGGTACGTAGGCACGAGGCTCAGGCAGTCTTGTCAAACACAAAATTATTAAAAATACTTCTCTTCTCATCTCCATCATCTTTTGCAAACAACATCTTTTAAAGACAAATGCTAGATTTTCAAAGAGGTTCCTATAGAGTACTATAGATGTTTTGGGTGCTAACACCTTCCCTTTGCGTAACCAACCCCCTTACTCTTGTCTCTGTTTTTATTAGTTTTATTTTAAAAACTTCTTTAGGTTTTGTTCGTTCTTTTCCCCATTCCTTAGGAAAAATAAAAGTGCAGTGGCGACTCTTGTTTTGTGAGTTAAGTTAATCAATAGCTTAATCTCAAATTTTTCCTCTATAGTTGGTTATGCTTAATGCTTTTTATTTGAGATACTATGTTAATATTTATTAGACACATAGGGATTCCTGAACCATAGCATATGTGTTGGACCCAGGGAAACTGTTCTATTTATGCTGGTTAAATATGGATAGCAGACCCCGAGTAGTGGAATAGGGAATTAACAGTCTGTACATCGCCTAACACTGCTTATGCTGGCAGACTAAGGATAGAAAGCTTCGAGTAGTTGTTAGTGAGTTATTTCATAGGGACTAGCTATAACGGTTTTGTTAATTTTCCGTGATATTATAAAGATAAGACCATTCATACAAGGCATCATACATCAACAAGAGGGAATTCTAAAACACAACCTGACCGCTTTTGTGACATTGTTTTCTCGTTTATTTACTTTTTGCACTGAAACTTGCAAACCCTTTTTTTTACTGTTTTACTTTAAATTGCACAAATCATTGTCTGGCTTGAACACAACCCTTGTGGTTTCGATCTTTTTATTTCCATGACATTATCGGTAAGCTTGTCGAGAAGAGTCATTATGGATGCATTAGTTTGTAGACCTTCTATCATTGTAGTTGGCATGCGAAAAGGGGTTTCCCTACCACTTAGGGGTAACATATAGTTCAAGGTAAAAAGAGGCATTTGGTATCCTATCATACTTTGTGTAGCTCTGGGAGTAGTGGGAACACTCGTTACTTGTGGAAAGGATACCACCACTTCTGATGGTACAGTCGACGTTGTTATATGACATATAACAATAGCATTTTCTCCAACGGTGGTTGAAGTCCCTGCATTGCCAATCGTCAAATCTATTGATTATTTTTCTACGTTAGGAGCATTGTTCCGAGAGGAAGCAGGTTTTTAAAAATTGGACGTGTCATTTCTGCAAAAAAATTTACCACTCCTCAGATGCATAAACGCTCAACAAATTAAGACATTTCATGTATGAAGAACAAAACAAACAATATAAAATACATAACACTTTTCTGCAAAAAAATGTTAAAAATTTCTTGCCTAAAAGGGTCCCACTGGACATGCCAATTTGTTTATTGATATTTTTAGTAAAAAATCACGAGTTCGGTTCACTTAAGAGATCAAACTCGAAAAAATCTCAAAGACAACCTATGTAGAAAAGTGCAAAGAAAAGTGTTAGTGACTGATACTTAAATGTTTGAAAATTGATGAACTAAATGTAAATGCAGAATTGGTTTGAAGAAGTAAAGTAGAGAAAAAAGCATGATAAATTACATAAAATATATGCTTTAATTTAGAGAACTTAAAGAAAGTTAAAATATGGACACAAACTCATAAATCTCTTACAAATTATTTCTATCTATAACTTCGATACTTTAGTTCTATGGAGAATGAGTGAAAACTTGAGACCTTGATCCCATACATTACGATTGACTTATATACTACTACAAAAGTAATAGTCGACAACAGATAGATCTTAACAATTTGACATGTATCCCACTACATAGATTTCTTTGCTCTAACTTGTTCCATGTAACACCCCCTTCTATACCCCAAATAAATGCATATAAAACAATTAAGCACATACAAATTATCAGAGTAAAAATTTTAGGATAAGGTATAAAGGAAGAATGTCACAATTTCACCACCAAAACTCCTTAACATTTTGCTCCATAAAATATGTAACATTTTCAAAATTAAGCGGAAGATCAAATCATTTAATCATTCTCAAAATATTAATTCACGTACACACGAGTTAATCCAAATTAATACATCATATCAATTAGATTACACAATCACATCAACTGATACATCGCAATGTATCACAAAAGAATGACTATACTAGTCTAACTACCCGGTGTTACATATCAGAGCAGCAGACTCAAAAGAATGAAGACTAACTTCACAAAAGGACTCCAGCATCCTAATCTGCAATGCCTCATAGAGCATTATAAAACAGCAGAAGAGTGAGAAATATAACCATAATAATCAAAGCATAAGATTATATATATAGGTAATCATGTAACACATATTCACATTTCTCACCACACTTCATTCTCTTATTCATATATATTTACCACACACACATATATATATATACAACATGGATATTCACAAAGCATTCCCACCTTAAGTATACACTTACAATTTCCACAATTTCATCATTCACACATAAGCATCACTTCATGCATATGTCATATATCAATGTGACTCAACAACTCAATGCAACTCATGCAATGCGGTACCGACTCTCGTTATCTTTTTTCGGTTTTTACATTAAACTTGGTCCACACTTCTAGACCGATAACCCGTTATCTTTTTTCGGTTTTTACATTAAACCGGGTCCACACTTCTAGACCGATAACCACAAAGGCCCGTCCTCTAAGCCTTCAAACCCACACTTCTAGGTTTGGGACAAGCCACTAGTTTCCACGAAACTAACAGACATTGCCTCTTGACTAAATGATGCATGTACAATCAACCACAACAAATGCACTTAAGACCGACATCTTAATCTCATGCATTCGAATAATTCACCCCTTCGAGAATTTCATCATGATTGCACATACAACATATATCAAACATTTATCAATGTATTCATTTCACACATCATCATATTCAACAACAATGCACACCTATCACATATGTTCCCATGCATTCACACAACAATCGCATACATATATGCACTCACAAATTCATTAGACGATACACATACATTCCTCATTGTATTCCCATGTATCTCTAATTATCACAACAATCAAGGTATTCACTTCGCAATACCAATCATACAATTATAAGTTATGCACACATATTCAAAATGTTCTCATGCATACTCATTACATAATTGTATACACATCGAGCATTCGCAAATTCATTAAATAATATACACATAATCACTTATTATGTTCACATGTATTTATACTTGATACAATTAACCTTTGAATCATAATTCTAGGATTCACGCCCGTAGGCTACCCACAGCACACATTATCACAATAGATCATATCTATATTCATATCATAAGGTATCCATCTATGTGAAACAACCAAAACATCTCCACATGATCAACACAGCAAAAGAAAAATGCTGTCAAACTCGCCCACATTCGCCTGGCGAACCCTCGCAGCGAACCTTCGCCTGGCCTTCGCCTGGCGAACACTCTCAGCGAACACTCGCTAGGCTTCGCCTGGCGAGACTTCCCAGCGAGCCCAAGTCAGTAGCTACTGACTTCATTCGCCACCATTCGCCAACACCTTCGCTGGGCGAACCTTCGCTATCCCACTTCGCTTGGCGAACTCGCCAGCGAAGTCCACTGGGACTTAAATATAATTATTCGCCAACATTCGCTGGGCTTCGCCTGGCGAAGCTTCGCCTTTGCTCGTCTGGCGAGAGCCAGCGAACCTGCGCAGAACAGAACCCTATTCTGTTCCTCCTCCACAATCCACCATCATCCAACTTCTCACACAACAAAATCAGTACAAACAGCATCAATACATGTTACCCGACTATTCTACGGCATTATTGCTCAGTTTCAACCGATTAAATCATCAATCTACCGATTATTCCAACTTTTGCCCTAATTGGAAAGTGATGAAAACTCTACCAAAACCCCAATCCAACATACATAACATCATACAATGATCAAATAGAAACATTTCTCACCCTTACCTCGATTAATCGGAGCTTTGATGTTGGTTCTTGATGATTTCCACTTTTCCTCTTCTTCTCTTCTCTTTCTCTCCTTTCTTCTTCTTTCCTCTTTCTTTCCAAATGTTTTCCATCTTTCTTTTCTTTTCTTTCTCTCTTATATATTCCTTTTATTTTCTTTCCTTCCAATTTCCTTCTTAATTTTCTATTAATCCCAATTAATAAAAATTAATTCCAACATTGAATAAAATCCCACTAAATAAATTAATTACTACAATTAATTATTTAATGAAATTTGGGCTGTTACAACTCTCCCCCACTTTAGGAATTTTCATCCTCGGAAATGTTACCTGATTCAAACAGTTCTAGGTAAGACTCCTTCATCTGGCTCTCAAGCTCCCACGTAACATTTCCACCAGCCGGTCCTCCCCAAGCGACCTTCACTAAAGCAATCTCTTTACCTCGAAGCTGTTTCAATTTCCGATCCTCAATCCGCATAGGTGATGTCTCAACAGTCAGGTTATCTCTCACCTGCACATCATCTATTTGGACTACATGAGACGGATCCGCAATGTATTTCCTCAACTGAGATACATGGAATACGTCATGAAGATTAGCAAGCGACGGTGGTAAAGCCACACGATAGGCCACTTCTCCTATCCTTTACAAAATCTGATATGGACCAATGAAACGCGGCGACAACTTGCGCGACTTCAGTGCCCTACCAACACCTGTCATCGGAGTGACTCGAAGAAACACATGATCTCCCTCTTGAAATTCAAGTGCCTTCCTCCTCTTGTCATAATAACTCTTCTGACGACTCTAAGTACTTCTCATCTTTTCTTGAATCATCTTGATCTTATCAGTAGTCTGTTGAACTAACTCGGGTCCAACAACAGAACTCTCTCCGGACTCGAACCAACACAATGGTGTCCTACACCGCCTACCATACAACGCCTCAAATGGTGTCATACCGATACTCGAATGGAAACTGTTGTTGTAGGTAAACTCAATCAAAGGCAAGTAGCTATCCCAAGCTCCTCCTTTTTCCAATACACAAGCTCTCAAAAGATCTTCAAGCGACTGGATCGTCCTCTCCGTCTGACCATCAGTCTGAGGATGATACGCTGAACTCAAACGCAACTTAGTACCCAAAACACTCTGCAGGCTCTCCTAAAATCTCGAAGTAAACTGCGGATCTCTATCTGAAACAATACTTAACGGAATACCATGCAGACACACAATCCTCTCAATATACAACTTAGCCAACTTCTCCAAAGGGTAATCCATACGCATAGGGATAAAGTGAGCAGATTTAGTCAACCTGTCCACGATAACCCAAATAGCCTCAAAATTACTCGGCGTCCTCGGCAAACCCGATACAAAATCCATGGAGATACTATCCCATTTCCACTCAGGAATAAACAACGGCTTCATCAAACCCGATGGCTTCTGATGCTCAATCTTTGACTTCTAGCAAGTCAAACAAGAATATACAAATTCCGCAATATCCTTCTTCATACTAGGCCACCAAAATACTTTCCTCAAATCCTGATACATCTTAGTAGCACCCGGATGAATACTCAATCCGCTACGATGTCCTTCCTCAAGGATGCTCTTCTTAAGCTCAACCATGTTCGGAACACAAACTCGATCCCGACATCTCATAATACCATTCTGATCAATCCGAAAATCACCACCTTGGCCTTGGTTGATCAAGGTCAACCGATCAACTAAACTCAAATCCGATTTCTGTCCTTCTCGAATTTCATCCAAAATACCACTTGTAAGCTTTAACATACCCAACTTAAATCCAAAAGAAGTTCTCTCACATACCAAATTCAAATCTCGAAATTGCTCGACCAATTCTAACTCTTTCACCATCAATGCCGACATATGCAATGATTTCCGACTCAATGCATCTGCTACTACATTCGCTTTTCCCGGATGGTAGTTCAAGCCAAAATCATAATTCTTCAAAAGTTCAAGCCATCTTCTTTGTCTCGCATTCAATTCCTTTTGATCAAAAAGATATCTCAAACTCTTGTGGTCACTAAACACTTCGAATCTTGCGCCAAATAAATAATGCCTCCAGAGTTTCAACACGAACACAACGGCGGCCAACTCTAAGTCATGCGTCGGATAATTCTTCTCATGCACTTTGAGTTGCCTCGAAGCATAAGCTACAACTTGGTTATTCTGCATCAACACACCTCATAAACCCATCAAAGAAGCATCACAATACACAACGAATGGTTCTCCTGGATTTGGCAGAATCAAAACAGGAGTTATCGTCAACCTTCGCTTAAGTTCTTGAAAACTCGCTTCACACTTGGCGTCCCAAAAAAAGGCTTGACCTTTCCTAGTCAACTGTGTCAACGGCAACGATAACTTAGCAAATCCTTCAATGAACTTCCGATAATAACCAGCTAAACCAAGAAAACTTCTGATCTCAAAAACTGACTTCGGAGTCTCCCATTGCGACACCGCTTCAACCTTCGACGGATCGACCGCAATACCACTACTAGAAATCACATGACCAAGGAAACTAACTTCCTTCAACCAAAATTCACACTTAGAAAGCTTCGCGAACAACTGCTTCTCTCTCAGCACAGATAACACAATCTTCAGATGCTCGGCATGCTCTCCTTCGCTCTTCGAATAAACCAAGATGTCGTCGATAAACACCACCACAAACTTATCCAAATAAGGATGGAAAATCCTATTCATGTACTCCATAAATACACCTGGTGCATTAGTCACACCAAATGGCATCACGGAATACTCATAGTGTCCATACCTCGTCCGAAAGGCCGTCTTCTGAATATCCTCAGCTTTCACACGGATCTGATGATACCCAGATCTCAAATCAATCTTGCTGAACACGCTTGCACCAACCAACTGATCCATCAGATCATCAATCCTGGGAAGTGGATACTTATTCTTAATAGTCACCTTATTCAACTGTCTGTAGTCCACACAGAGCCTCATAGAACCCTCTTTCTTCTTAACCAACAACACCTGTGCACCCCACGGTGACACGCTCGGACGAATAAAATTCTTTTCAAGCAAATCCTCAAGTTGACTCTTCAACTCTTTTAACTCCGAGGCCGACATACGATATGGAGCCATCGATATCGGACTAGTTCCAGGAATCAAATCTATCGAAAACTCCACTTCTCGCTCCAGCGGTAAATCCTTTATCTCTACAGGGAATACTTCCGGAAAATCTCTAACAATGGGCAAAGCATCAATCTCTTCAATTCCACCGATTCTCATAGTTGCCATAAGCATGAATACCGTAGCCCCATCTTGCACCGATTCCTTCACTTGTTTCCTCGTCATAAACAAATCCATTTCAACATCCGAATCGGGAAAAATAACCGTTTTGTCAAAACAGTTAATATACACACGATTGAATTTTAACCAATTCATTCCAAGAATGACATCAAGTTTATCCAAATGAAGACACACTAAATCGATCCCAAAATCTCTACCGAAAATACTCAACGGGCAATTCAAGCAAACATACGGTGTAGTTACTGAACCCATAGCAGGAGTATCAATAACCATACCGCCACCAATCACAGACAACTCAAGATTCAACCTTCTAACACAATCCAAAGAAATAAAAGAATGCGTAGCTCCGGTATCAATTATAGCGATCAAAGGTGTACCATTAATGAAGCACGTACCTCGGATCAATCGATCGTCGCTAGCAGTCTCAGATCCAGATAGAGCGAACACTTTCCCGCTCCCCTGATTCTTCTTCGGCTTATCGCACTTGGTACTGATGTGCCCTCGCTCACCACAGTTATAGCAAGTAACACCCGCACCACTTCTACACTCTAGAGCCTTGTGGCCTGGCTTGCCACACTTAAAACACCTCGGTTCAACACTTTTGCACTCCGGAGCACGATGCCCCGCTTCACCACAAGTGTAACACCTAACCGGGGTAGAAACTCCCCCACTTGGCTTCTTGCCAAAACCAACCTTTTGTTTCCCCTTATCAGCAGGAGTTACGTAAGGTTTTCCTCTGAATTGTCCCTTTCCTTTCTTGTCACTTAGACTCTTGTAGTGGCTGGACCTAGCCCTACTGTCTTCGTCATAAATTCTGCTCTTGTTAACCAACTCAGAAAACCGCCTGATTTCATGATATCCCATAGCTTGTCTAATCTCGGGTCTCAAACCGTTCACAAACTTGAGGCACTTAGACCTCTCAGCATTACCAGTATTATAGTGAGGACAAAATTTGATCAAATCCTCAAATTTCGCCGCATACTCAGCAACCGTCGAATTACCTTGCTTCAACTCAAGAAATTCGATCTCTTTCTTCCCCCGCACATCCTCTGGAAAATACTTCTCCAGAAAAGTTTCTCTAAACAGATCCCACGTGATCCCAATATCATCTTCCTCAAATCTTTGGCGAGTATTACCCCACCAATCTTCTGCTTCTTCTTCGAGCATATGAGTCCCAAACTGCACCTTCTGTGCATCCGAGCAATTCATAACTCGAAAAATCTTTTCCACAGCTTTCAACCAAATTTGTGCCTTGTCCGGTTCATGAGTTCCCTTGAAGACCGGAGGGTTATTCTTTTGGAATTTCCCCAAAGCACGGAATCCATCATCAGCATGATTCCTCACATTCACATTGGCCGGAGGATTCTACCCAATTGCCCCCGCCAATCTCGTCAATACCTCCGCAATCGCTTCGTCGTTCCTCCCTGCAACCATCTTACTAATTCCAACCACAGAACCACGTAAGAACAACCAATATTGATAATGCAACACACGCATATCAATAACACACAGGAAAAACATTCTAACAACTTGGCCGGACGGACCGACCTGCTCTGATACCACTATTGTAACACCCCCTTCTATACCCCAAATAAATGCATATAAAACAATTAAGCACATACAAATTATCAGAGTAAAAATTTTAGGATAAGGTATAAAGGAAGAATGTCACAATTTCACCCCCAAAACTCCTTAACATTTTGCTCCATAAAATATGTAACATTTTCAAAATTAAGCGGAAGATCAAATCATTTAATCGTTCTCAAAATATTAATTCACGTACACACGAGTTAATCCAAATTAATACATCATATCAGTTAGATTACACAATCACATCAACTGATACATCGCAATGTATCACAAAAGAATGACTATACTAGTCTAACTACCCGGTGTTACATATCAGAGCAGCAGACTCAAAAGAATGAAGACTAACTTCACAAAAGGACTCCAGCATCCTAATCTGCAATGCCTCATAGAGCATTATAAAACAGCAGAAGGGTGAGAAATATAACCATAATAATCAAAGCATAAGATTATATATATATAGGTAATCATGTAACACATATTCACATTTCTCACCACACTTCATTCTCTTATTCATATATATTTACCACACATATATATATATACAACATGGATATTCACAAAGCATTCCCACCTTAAGTATACACTTACAATTTCCACAATTTCATCATTCACACATAAGCATCACTTCATGCATATGTCATATATCAATGTGACTCAACAACTCAATGCAACTCATGCAATGCGGTACCGACTCTCGTTATCTTTTTTCGGTTTTTACATTAAACCGGGTCCATACTTCTAGACCGATAACCCGTTATCTTTTTTCGGTTTTTACATTAAACCGGGTCCACACTTCTAGACCGATAACCATAAAGGCCCGTCCTCTAAGCCTTCAAACCCACACTTCTAGGTTTGGGACAAGCCACTAGTTTTCACGAAACTAACAGACATTGCCTCTTGACTAAATGATGCATGTACAATCAACCACAACAAATGCACTTAAGACCGACATCTTAATCTCATGCATTCGAATAATTCACCCCTTCGAGAATTTCATCATGATTGCACATACAACATATATCAAACATTTATCAATGTATTCATTTCACACATCATCATATTCAACAACAATGCACACCTATCACATATGTTCCCATGCATTCACACAACAATCGCATACATATATGCACTCACAAATTCATTAGATGATACACATACATTCCTCATTGTATTCCCATGTATCTCTAATTATCACAACAATCAAGGTATTCACTTCGCAATACCAATCATACAATTATAAGTTATGCACACATATTCAAAATGTTCTCATGCATACTCATTACATAATTGTATACACATCGAGCATTCGCAAATTCATTAAATAATACACACATAATCACTTATTATGTTCACATGTATTTATACTTGATACAATTAACCTTTGAATCATAATTCTAGGATTCACGCCCGTAGGCTACCCACAACACACATTATCACAATAGATCATATCTATATTCATATCATAAGGTATCCATCTATGTGAAACAACCAAACCATATCCACATGATCAACACAGCAAAAGAAAAATGCTGTCAAACTCGCCCACATTCGCCTGGCGAACCCTCGCAGCGAACCTTCGCCTGGCCTTCGCCTGGCGAACCCTCTCAGCGAACACTCGCTAGGCTTCGCCTGGCGAGACTTCCCAGCGAGCCCAAGTCAGTAGCTACTGACTTCATTCGCCACCATTCGCCAGCACCTTCGCTGGGCGAACCTTCGCTATCCCACTTCGCTTGGCGAACTCGCCAGCGAAGTCCACTGGGACTTAAATATAATTATTCGCCAACATTCGCTGGGCTTCGCCTGGCGAAGCTTTGCCTTTGCTCGTCTGGCGAGAGCCAGCGAACCTGCGCAGAACAGAACCCTATTCTGTTCCTCCTCCACAATCCACCATCATCCAACTTCTCACACAACAAAATCAGTACAAATAGCATCAATACATGTTACCCGACTATTCTACGGCATTATTGCTCAGTTTCAACCGATTAAATCATCAATCTACCGATTATTCCAACTTTTGCCCTAATTGGAAAGTGATGAAAACTCTACCAAAACCCCAACCCAACATACATAACATCATACAATGATCAAATAGAAACATTTCTCACCCTTACCTCGATTAATCGGAGCTTTGATGTTGGTTCTTGATGATTTCCACTTTTCCTCTTCTTCTCTTCTCTTTCTCTCCTTTCTTCTTCTTTCCTCTTTCTTTCCAAATGTTTTCCATCTTTCTTTTCTTTTCTTTCTCTCTTATATATTCCTTTTATTTTCTTTCCTTCCAATTTCCTTCTTAATTTTCTATTAATCCCAATTAATAAAAATTAATTCCAACATTGAATAAAATCCCACTAAATAAATTAATTACTACAATTAATTATTTAATGAAATTTGGGCTGTTACATTCCACATGTCCTCAAAGATAAAACTGCTAAAAACCAACCATCATGTTGATGATTTAGTTGGTTACTACTTCAAACCTCTTAACCTCCTCGAGAATCAATGGTCGAAGAGCTTACTTATGTAAATCCTTTCAACATTTTGGACATGTTTCAAAGAAAGAATAATCCTAATCTTGTGGATCTGCTCCAGAGACTCTTCTGAACTAGTCTTTTCTTCTACTTAATTGATAGGTTAGTTAAACCATCATAGTCGACATAACTAGTATGTCGAAGGTTTTGATTGAAGCCCTTAACACTTGACAATTTCCAACGTAATTACTGTAACACCCCAATTTTCGTGTTTTTGTTTTTAATTGAGTTAAAATTAGTTTCATTTAATTATTGGCGTGCTTGGAAAATTTTGTGGTATTTATGGAGAGTGCTGAGAATTATTTAGAATTAAGTTAATTTTAAATGATTAAAATAATAAGAAAATAGTGGGTTCATGAGATTTGGGTGAATACTAGGAATAATGAAAATATGGGGTAATGTGGTGAGAGTGAGGTAAATTGAGGCTAAGGTGAAATATTTATAAAATTAAATTAGGTTAATATTAATAAGAAGGATTAATGGAGCCTTTTGAATTACCAGTACTTGAAATTAGAGGAAATTAAGAGAAAGAGCAAATTGTGAGAAGAGGCAAACCAAGGTTTTGAGAGACAGGAAGAAACCCTAGCGAAATCTAGATCTTGCTGGAAATTATGGTAAGGGAGATTACTTGAATATAGGTGTAAATTGCATGAAGGGTAGAGAGGGATCCTCACCCTCCTCTTGGTTTTTCTCGTGTTTTTCTCCATTGTTGGTGCTTTATAAGTTTTGAATGAGATGTCTGAAATTTGTCATTATTTATGTAATTGATATGAAATCCATGCACTGTTTACTAATAATTATAGTGTACCTTTGAAGGTGCAAGTTTGGTTGATGAGTGTTCATGTCTATATGAAATAGCATGGTGAAAATTTTTGAAAATCTAAGCTAAATTGATGATTTTAGATAACGAATCAGTGATTAATTATTGTTATGAACCTTGCATAAATTATATGAAATGTTTTATGTGCAAATTGGGTGATTGAGGGTCAAATCGGAGCTTCGAATGAGCTCCAATGGTGAAATCACATTTTTTGGTTTCTGAACAGCGGTGACAGGCTACCTGTCACTCATCTGTGAGAGCTGATGTTCGTCATCTAGGTGACAGGCTGACTATCATGGTCCCCATGTAAGATTTCATTGTCGATCGTCACCCAAGTGACTGGTTTGTGACAGAAGGGAATGACGGGATGGTTGACTCTCATCACCCTGGTGACGGGCTGCCCGTCTTGACCGTCAGTGACCAGTTTTGAGCAGTCATATCAGTTTTTAATGTTGTTTTCGTGTGAGGCTGATGTTTTGCTGTAATTTTGATGTGTTTGCGATTTTAATTATGGTAATTAAATATTATGAGGAATTGAATGACATTTGTAATATGGATATAACTATATGATTGCGTATTGTTGAATATATTTACATATCATGTTTGTTATGTTAAGGTGATGGATTTGTTTGTGACATACACGGTCAAAAGTGGGACAGGTTGTGAATGATCATATTTTCGTCTTGTTGTTGAGTCCATGCATCATAGTGTACAAACTTCGGTTCGGTGGTGAGCTCTGGTTCAGAAGTGGGGACTAAGAGTGAGTAGGTGGTTTTAGTAATGGGATCAGTGAAGTGTTGATGATTCAGTAGTGAAGATTATGGTGGGATCTGGTTTAGAAAAGGGGACCGAGAGCAAGTATGGATGAAAATTAGTAACATATATCTGATGTCCAAATCGATAGCACATGCATGTAGAGTCGAGTAGTGAGTACATTTGCATATACACTTCTATGTGTGATCGAGTGATCATTATGATTTGTTTATTGTCGTGAATGAGCATGTGATTAATGATTGTAATGAATATGTTACCCTTGATATATTTTATACCATTAATATGTTTAAGTATATTCTCACCCCTGTTTTTTTGTGTGGTGCCTGTACTCTTCTAGAGTATAGACAATCACGTAGAGAAGTAGCTGCTTGAGCTAGAGGACGGTGTTAAGGCCTCTTTAGTTATTTACCATTCAGGTCCTTAGTGGAGTCGCTCTTATATGTAGCACCGAGGATATGTTGTTCTATATTTTGTTGTTACATATCTTACTCATTTTTTTGAGTTGTTAAACTTCTTTGTTATTCATTTGTTGTTGAGACGATATATGTCCAAATTTATTATTTCCGTTGTGTAATTCATAGGATATATTTTGTTGTTGTTTTTTATGTTTGGTGGATTATGCGTGACATTCTTAGTGTTCATTTAAAGTTGAATTATCTTACTAAATGTTGAATCGAGGAATTATGGTGTTACATAGTTGTATTAGAGCAAGTAAGTCTATTCGACCAGGTTATCAACTAGTTGTCATCTTTTGTCTGTGACATGTGTGCGAACACGGTCGGTTGCTTATTTAATTTAATACTATTTGCTTTACTACTTTTAATTAGGTAATATATTTTAGATGATTGTGCAGAAAGAAATGGCTGGAGGTAGAAATGATGAAGTAATTGATGAATCTCTTCAAGAAATGGCTCAAGCGATGGCTCGGGAAAACGCGACTTTGCAGGAAAATCAAAATAATCATAATGGATGTGTTGACAAACTCCGTGAGTTAGGGAACTTTCAGAGGAACAATCTGCCTACCTTTAAAAGTATATATGATTCAAAAGGTGCTCAGACATAGCTCCGATAGAATGAGAAGATTTTTCAGGTTATGGCATACATTGATGCCTTGAAAGTGTTGTTTGGTACTCACATGTTGTTAGAAGAGGTTGAATACTAACGGGATAATGCAGGTCAGAGAATGGAAGCTGATGGTACTGAGATTAGTTGGACTGTTTTCACAACTAAATTCCTAGGAAAGTATTTCCTGACTTATGTGTGCAGTAAGAAAGATATCAAGTTCCTTGAGCTAAAGCAAGGAAACATGATTGTTGCTGAGTAATCTGCTAAGTTCGAAGAGCTAATGATATTTCATCCTGAAATCAAGCAATTTATTGGCTATTAGAATTTTCATATATTCTCTGTGCTAGTGTATAAGTGCCGGACATATGATGATGATAGTAGGGTTATATCTGCTCACTAAAAGAGTGCTAGTGAGAATAAGAGTGGAAATTAGTTTTGTGGGAAACATATATGACTCCAGCTGATAAAGGGAAGTAGAAGTTTCAATAGAAATCTTCAGGAGGGAAAAAGATATGGGGAAAGAACTCCTAATCCTATGAAGTGTTTCAAGTGTGAAGAGTTGGGTCACCATGCTAATGAACTTAAGAGTGCAGTTCTTAAGTGCTTCAAATGTGGGAAGACAAGTCATCACATTATCGAATACAAGAGTAATGTTTCGACTGAAGGTGTGAAAAGTACACAAGAAGGGAGGGTTGAATTGTGTTTCATGTTTTTTTATTATTTAGCTTCTTATCGGAGTTTCAGAATTAGAACTGAAGTTCAGATTCTGAGTTAATTGAATTGGCAGTGGATATAGGAGAAGTAAATAAAATAACAGCAGAAGAATCAAAAGATTTATACCGGTTCCTCCCCTAACTGAGAGTAGTCCAGTCCCCTTGTCTCACAAGAGATTTTCATTATAACTACTTCATGATTACAATGCTTGTGTTTTAGCATACGACTTTTACAACTTCTCAAACCAACTATCTAAGACTTTCCTTGCATAGAGTGCATGTCTAAGACTTACCCTTGCTCACACCATCAGACTGAGTCGCCTGCTCATCTGTCTTCTGGTTGAGACTTCCCTTTGCTTAGAGCACATGTCTAAGACTTCCTTTTCTCACACCATCATATTGAGCCGCCTGCTCATCTGTCTTCTGGTTGAGACTTACCTTTGCTTAGAGCACATGTCTAAGAATTTAGTTTTGCTCAATCAGACTAGCTGAATAAGACTTTCACAACTCAAGCACTTAAGCAATGAGACTTACGTAATTCAAGCATTTTGGCTCAAGATTTATTGCTTGAATCCCAATGAGACAAGACTTTTTGCTCTAGTACATAGCAGGAGACTTAATCTAAACTACTAAAGGCTCAGCAAAATAGAGAACAATGTGTACATGATGGACACATCAGAGGTATGGGAGATCACCATAACAAATACCTAAAGCACTTAAGATTTCTCAATATATACAGGGGTAAGAAATCTTAAGACATTTACAAGTACAACCTAAAACAGAAAATCTAAATATTATATAGAGTTGATAATTGCTTGGTCTTGCTACTCCTTCAATAGAAGAATCATTGTTAAAAATCCATGATTGAATCTTCATCCATATATATAGCCTTTCTAGAAACTAGTCGTTGAGAAGGTGACTTAATCAAGTGTCTTTGCTTTTGCTCCATGGTGCAAGAGACGTTGAAGATGAATGCACATCAGATTTCAGAATACAACGTGTAACACGTTTAACCTTTGAGTCTTCAAGAGGTTCTATACTAATAGAGTTGTTGGGAGCAAACATCCATAGAACCTACTACATTTTCTTGAGCCTTGCAATCTTGTAGACTCAAGCTGACAGACTGATAAGATAATATAGCATGCTTTCTGTATTACAGATAGTGCACAACTTTATCACCAAATCTAAATGGTACTAGAAGTTGATATACAATTACTAAGTGTAGAAATTCGTCTGAATGTTGACCCCTTCAGTTCATAGTCTTCATCAAACCACACTAGAAATTGTTCTTCAGACTCTACCACCAAAAGCTAGCAATGAAGTAACTCCAAGTGTATCTTAATAAAACGAATTCTGATTATTTATTTACAAGAACCTACATAAATGAAACACACATCAAATAAACCATTGTTCTTTTAATACTTTTGTTATCATCAAAACTAAAAAAGAATATGTCAAGAATAAATCTTGTTCTAAAAATCTCCGCCTTTTTTATGATGACAAACACAAGTATTTAAAGGACAATGTTTGGCATTTAATTTTCTCTGCAACAACATGGTATGAGGTTTGTAAGCTCCCCATGAGTTTGATAGTTCATAGATGAGCTTGTTCTGGCATTAAGAACTATTTTTCAAGAAAAATAAACTAGTTTTCTTAGCAACATCAGGGTCTGAGGTTTGTAATGAGTCAAACAGTTCCAAAGTTGAGGTTTGTAAGCTCCCTATGAGTCAAACAGTTCCAAAGTTGAGGTTTGTAAGCTCCCCCTTAGTTCCATATTTAAGAACACAAAGACGACTGCATTTTAACTCCTTTTGGCAACACCAAAATACGAGGTTTGTAAGCTCCTTTTGAGTCTCATAGGCTAAGTCAGAGGCTTGTATGCTCTATCTTAACATTATGTACAAGAGATTTAAAATATGTCTCCCTTTTTAACTTTACTTGGCAACACCAGATATAAGGTTTGTAAGCTCCTTTTGGGTATGATAGGCTAAGTCAGAGGTTTGTAAGCTCTTACGTAGACCTATGTATAAGAAAGTCAAAAATGCGCCCTGGGTAAGAAACAGAAAATAAATGACCAATATATATTAATTATGTTCAATTTCCACTTAAATACTTACTATTATTTCTCCCCCTTTTGTCACATCAAAAAGAATAAAAAGAAAAGAAGTAAATAGAACAAATATCACTAACAAATGTAACTCAGATCATCATTACAAGATCAGTTTCCAAGAAGGAAGAGTAATCATGTAATAAGAGTCATTAAGGTTTGCAAAGTGCACGCATTAAAGTCTTAGTGGTCGTTCTTGTTCCAAGAATTAAACAAGGATTAATTTTATATGCTTGGTATCCACATAAGTCATTATAAAGACATCCCACTCCTAAGTCATTTTCATTAATCACCATTCTAAGGATATGGCATCAGCAATTGAGAGTCATAATGCATCTGTCATAACAGAAGCAACTGAGATATCTACAAACTTGGTGTCATAACCCAAATTTTTACCCCTAGATACCATTATTATTCTAGGTGCATCAAGCATGTGTTATTTAACATTAATATTTTTCAAGTTAATCTTTGTCAAGATGCAGATGAATTAGGGTTTGTCACTGTCAAAATCAAGAATCATGTGGACTGATCAGTCACGTTTTTGGATTGATCTTCTAAAAATCAAGTCTTTATGTCATTAAGAGACTCTCATTTTTCCAAGAACAAATTCTATCTGAGGTTGTTACCCAAAAGAACAAAAGCAGTGCAATGCAGCACCCCGATTAGGGTTTCTAGTGGACAAGTCAACTGAAGTTTGAATTTTGGTTTTTTGAGGGTTCCAAAGCATTAATCATGATCCATGGCACTCTTATGACTTGTTAAAGTCTCCCCGAGAAGTTTAAAAGGCCCAAAGAACCTAGAAAACTGAGGATCGATCCTGAAGATTTCAGTTGTTCGGTTCGTTTGTCTAGAAAGTCAACTCATTGACCAACAGGGTTTTTACCCCAAATTGAAGCCAACCTTGTTTCCAACATCATTTCACATCTAATTATGAAGTTTTTTGGGTTTTAATCAAGAATTGATAGATAACTTGCAAATCAAGAAACAAGGGTAAGTGGAAAAACCCTAATTTTGATCAAACTTCAAATGGTCATAACTTTCCAACCACACATCCACATGGAATGGTTCAAAGCATGTTGGAAAGGTCTTAACGATCCTAAAAAAAGTGTCCTACTGACCCATAAGCAAAAAATTAATGGATTTGGAGTTATGAACTCATCAAGTTGTGAAGGATTTTAAACACTTAGAAATTTCAAGGTTTCTTGACTTGTAAGTCAAGAATTCAACATTTTCACAAGGGGTTTTGACCTAGTTTTAAGTGGAATGGGTTCCTAACTCAAACATAAATGTTATAGTAACTAATGAGGGCTTTCTAAAAATTACGAGTTGGTTCCATAACTTTTCATGGTTAGGGAGAACCAAAGCTCACAAGTTGGCAAAAACTCACTGCTGCAAAACTAGTTCAGCATGGATGTCTTGATTCCGGAGCTTCTCAAATCAATTCTAATCAAGTTTTAAGCCTCATTTATGATCTTCACATTTCTAGTGGAAGTTTTTAGCACTAGATCCCATGATTTTGGCACAAGAATTGAAGAAAATCATTGTTTAATGCAAGTTGCAAATGTCAATAGTGAAGAAAGAGAAAAATGGTGGTTGGCCTCATCAAATCACCAACTATGTTGCAGCCAGTCACTTCCTATCCTCTCAAGCATGATGAGAATGACCTCTAGGATATGGAGAAGCTCTTGTTAGGGTGGCTTGAGGTCAGTAATGAAGATTTGCATTGGTTTCTACAAGATTTCCATGTTTAGAAGGCCAAAGTTGGCATTTTGAATCAATCTGCTCATGCCTCTCACTCAAGACTCTTGGCTATAAATAGAACCTCATTCTCACATCTAAAATACACCAGTTCCATGCTAGAAACTAGCTAGAACTCTCTCCCTCACTCAATCACCAAGTTCATGCAAGTTTGCACTAAGTTTCCAAACTTCTCCAAAATCTGTCTTGCAAAATCATTTCCAAAACCATTTCCAAACATTTTTCAAATCAAACAATACTTCAAACACCTCATAGATGATGTACTAGAGTTGTCCAAGACCTCACATTAGCCAGAAAACCATCCAAGCAAGAAGTCAACTACCAAAACTTCATTTGTTGAATTTTCTGCATTTTAAAGAACAGCCATCAAATCACTGCACTTCCTTGAGTTCCAAGACCACTCACACCTCACATATGACCTATACAAATAATCGATGATTGATTAACATTTCTGTAACAAGATTTGAGAAAGTTTTCTTTTGAAATTTTTTGATTTTTTGGTGATTTCTTCACTAGCAAGTCATTCTGGCCACTAGCTTACTTGGAGGATATTTTGAGCATCTATTCATCATCATTGGAACATTTGCAGACTATTAAGGAGCTTGTAGGATCTCTGGCTTTCTTATTTCTCAAGCTTGCATCATAAGGCTACAAGAGGTAAGCCTACAACTTGCATTTCTCATGCCACTTTGAGTTCTAGCTATGCTTTTGAGTTGGACATTGTTTAGACATGTTTTGTGTATGTGATGTGTCATGTATGAACCATTTCTTGCAGCAAAATATGTATTTTTGTGTCAAATTTCAGGTCACAAACTAGGTCCAAACTTGTCACATTTTGCATAATAAATCCAATCTGCCAAACTACTCATGCATTTCTTGTTTTCTCTTGTGCTAACCTCTATATATGATGCATATGTGATGTTTGTACACTTGTTTCACAAAGCATACCACTACAGAATGTTGTTCATGTGTTCTTGCATTTGGTTGTAACCAAACTTGCCCTACCAATGATGCTATCAGGTTTTCTTGTGAGTTCCAAGTATGGAAAAACAAATTGTACCATTAAATTCCTTGTTTAAAAGCACACAATTTTCACTTTTGTTTCACCTCATTGGGTTAAGTTTTGACTGAGATCCATTTCTTCTTGCAAATGGCCTTAGGTTGCCTTACCTTGCCTTGACCTAGTTTTTCCCATTTTGTGCACCAACTTCCTATGATCATAACTTGCTCATTTTTTATGTTATTGATGCCATTATTTTTGCAAAATACTCCTTAACATTTTTATTTTCATTGAGTGAATAAACAATTCAAGGATTGTTATCCTAGAAATAATTTGGTCCACTTGAATAGGATGTGTTTTTAGGGTTGTTTCCATGGTGTTCTCGAACTATTTCAACATGTAACTTGATTTTTCTTGTGAGAATTGTCTTGTGTGATTCATATATGTTTCTTAAAATGTTTAAATGTTTAAAGTTGTTTGATTCATTACCTTGCTATGTTCATGCTTGCTTTTGTGAATGCATACATGTGAAGATGGCTTGTTCAACTTCATTTGTGACCTATACCATGATTCTTGATGTTGTAACCTCTTGAATATGTTTATTATGCCTCATTCTACTTGTTTATATGTCTTGTTAGAACCATAACATGTTTATGGTTTGTTTCTTGCCTTTGTGAATGCTTGAAAGTGAATGGTATACCTTGAACTTCTTTGTGATTCATAACATGATTCTTGATGTTGTAACCTCTTGAATATGTTTTTTCATGCCTCATTCTACATGTTTATGTGTCTTGTTGTAACCATAACATGCTAGGGTTTGATTGTTGACTTGGTTGTTACCATTAAACTTGCTTACTTTTCCCCATGAAGCCATGAACAAATAATTGAATTGTTGTAATATTTCTTGTGTTTTTGCTTGTTTGATTGTTATCAATACATGTTTAGATGGTCTTATGTTGTTGCATTTGATGTCATTTGATATTTATAACATGCTTGCTTCAAGTTGTAACTTGTTTGCATCAATCTCATTTGAATGTTATAGATGAACTTGTTGTTGTTACACATGTTTTTTTACCTACATTGATGGTTGTTACCTCTATGTCTTTATGTTGATCCTGACTATTGCTCATATATTGTTACTTGTTCTTGCTTATTTCTTTAAACTTGTTAATCCTTCCCCAAGTGATAGAACTTGTTAGTTCTCATCCAGTTGCCTCATCTTCCCCCTATTCCAAAGGAAAGTTTCTCCACAGACCCCCAGGGTCATAGATATCTCATTACCCTCCCTTTGACTTTGTTAAGTCATCTTGAACCCTAGCTTAGTTAAGTTAGAACCTGCTAGCCATTAGAATTTGATTAAGTCTAAAAGACCCACCTTTACTAGGAGTGTTCTTCAACTAGAACCCTAGGTTAAAGTTTGTTAACTCTATGTAAGGATCATTGTCATGATTACTTGCTCCCCTCCTGGATTTTGTCAAAGTCAATCCCCTTGAGTGTACAACTTAGAATAGAGAGTTTTGTTAAACTCTATACAAGCATTTTTATGTTTGTTCCCATTTGAACCTTGATCATAATCAAGTGTTCATCCACCCTCAGTGAGGTGAACTACGATTGCTCTGATTCTATCCTAGTTAGGATACGTAGGAAGAATATGCGATACCTTTGCGAGCAAACTTAGAAACATCAACCCTAGGTCTTTACCTCAAAATCCTAACCTTGATCCCAAACTATAGCCAGTAGTATAGCATGCAAATATACAAAAGGTTCCTGTAGAGTACTACAGATGTCTAGGATGTGAAATACCTACCCTAGGCATAACTAACCCCCGATCCCCGAATCTTTAGCGTTGTTGTTACATCACGCAAAAGGTCTTTCTTTCTTTAAACTTTCCTTTGGATAAATCAAAGTCCGGTTGTGAACTTAATGAATTAAGATCCAAGTTAATCAATAGCTTGACATCCGATTCTTACCGCAACACTTGGCTATCCAATCCCCTTAGAGGCGAGTTACTTCTGAGTCCTCTACAATTATACCTCTGCTCTCAACACAACTTGCTTCTAAAGAAGCTACTTCAGCAGCACCTGAATGACCTTCAGAGGGTGGTTCAGCAGTAGCTGCCTTGAAGCCTCAGAAAAAAAGCATGAAGAGATCAAGGAAGAAGAAAAATAGGGTTAACAATTCATTCTACTACTCTCTTCCACACATAGAAGAGGAAGAAGTGATTGATTCAAAAGATGAGGAGGTGGACTATAACAACAATGGACGTCGCTGGGCACATGATGCAATGGCTAGGGATGAATTTTAGACAACATCTTGTACCTTTTTTTGTTGTTAAAAAGTTGTAATCCTCATTCAATTAATGAAAAAGTTTTCAGACAAATACTTCTTTATCACGTATTTACATTCCAGAACTTTTCTTTAGATTTTCTAAAAGTACACTTAATAAAGTGAAACTGACACAGAAACTACAATTAGAACAGATTAATCATAAATTCATACATATTTAGATAATCTTAATATATTAGATTACACTACCAAGATTCATTATTAAAATGCTTATTTAATCAATACTTAAATAATATTAAACTCAAGATAATAAATGTAACACGTCTATAAAAGGACTCTAGTAAGCTTTCTTCCATCATCACTTAATACCTAAAACATCAAGATTTAAGCAAAATTAGACTTGTGTTCCAAAGAGAGATTTCAGGAAGGCAGCATTATTGAATGCAGCAACTCAAGCAAATTAAATAAAGACAGAAACTGAAGAACTTACAAGCAAGCAGGCAACTTTAAAAGTGCTCTTCTCTTCAATATCCTTTGTGAAGACACACAGAAGAAGGAAGTCTTTTGGATCCAGACGCATAAACAAACTGAGGAAGGATGCTTTGAAGTTTGCTAAGGAAGAATGGGAAGATTTCTTAGACAATCTAGACCTGTCAGATGATCCTAGGGAGTTCCTTAGGACACATCCGTTAGACTAGAGAAATCTAATTGTCTTGTAATAGCTTCATTTTTAGTAATAAAATAAGTTGCAAATATTTGAGTTCTTTTATCTTTTTCAGATTCTCAGTGAACAACATGAGTAACTTTTAATCAGTTAAAATTGAACACAAGCATGAACAAACTCTGAATTCATTAATAAGATGCTTAATACAAAGATTTCATAAAAATACAAAGCATAACTATGCAGAAATCTAACATCATAATCTTTCATAGATAGCTTCAAACTTGTCTCTCCAAATATTGGAAGAACTAGCCTCAAAACTTATGTTGACCCCTTGCTAAACAAGCATTTCAAAATTAACTCATCCAAAAGGTATGAAAAAGGTCTTTCCCTTTTTAAAAGAAGAAAGATACCTCTTCAGATGGTCAAACATAACTTGAGGAAGATCAATATTCAAATCTAAATTAAGAAGTAGAAGCAGTAAGTTTAAATTTTTATCCTTAGGTAGTAAGTTTTAATTCAGAATCTGACTCCAAACAACAGCATCAGGAAGAAGATTAGAAACCACTGATGTATTAGATCGATCTATAAAGATACGCCAAGTAGGAAGATAGTGTTCCCAAATAAGAGTTCTTGGAATTTTTCTAATCTCCTCACAATTGATCACATTTTCAATCGCTTTAGAGGTTACTGTAATAGAAATACCAGTTACTCTATAGAGAATAACATACTCAGAATTCAGCTCAACAATGGAGGCATTAATCCAAAACTCTATGACAAGACTTGGATAAGTGAAACCACAGAGCATCGCAAAGTAGCCACTCCATCTTTGTTTATACACAGTCTCCTAGAAGTTTAAACAAATCTTAAGTAACTCATCAATATCCACAAACTTTTCATTGATGACAACCAACTGATTCAAAGGAGAAAAACTGAAGAACTCATCTCAAATTTAGTCTGGTCAGCATACAAACAAGAGGAAAAGAAGAAGAAGAAGAAGAAGAAGAAGAAGAAGAAGAAGAAGAAGAAGAAGAAGAAGAAGAAGAAGAAAGAAAAGAAACTGAACAAGAATCTTATGAAAAGAAGAATCTTGTCAAAAAAGGACACAATGATGTTTCACATATATTTACCACCACGTGAAGTTGATTTTTCCATATATTTAGTACTTGGTACTAGACCTGTGTTGATGGCTTCATATAGAATGTCTACATCAGAGTTGGGCGAGTTTAAAAAATAATTAGAAGATCTGCTTGAGAAGAAATTTGTTAGACCCAATGTGTCACCATGGGGAGCACCAGTGTTGTTGGTGAAGAATAAATATGGTAGGATGAGGTTATGTGTAGACTATGGAAAACTGAATAAGGTCACAATTAAGAACAAGTATCCTTTTTCGATAATAGATGACCTTATGGATCAGTTGGTAGGTGCTTGTGTTTTCAGCAAGATTGATTTGAGATCAGGTTATCGTCAGATTCAATTGAAGGCTGAAGATATTCCAAAGAAATCTTTTAGAACTCGATATGGTCACTATGAGTACTAAGTGATGTTGTTCGGTGTGCCTAATTAGGTGGATGTGTCTATGGAGTACATGAACATAATCTTTCATCCCTGTTTGGATTCATTTGTTGTGGTATTCATCGACAACATCTTGGTGTATTCGAAGTAAGATGAAGAGCATGCAAGACATCTGAGAATTGTCTTGTTGACTTTGCAAGAGAAGAAGTTATATGCGAAGTTGTACAATTGTGAGTTCTAGTTGCGTGAAGTGAGTTCTAGACGCATTGTTACAGTGGGAGACTCGTAAGTCTGTTACTAAGATCAGAAGTTTTCTTAGTTTAGTTGGTTATTACAGGAGGTTTATAGAAGGCTTTTTGAGGTTAGCTTTGCCTTTGACTCAGTTGAATCAAAAAGGAAAAGATTATGTGTGGGATGCTCATTTTGAGGAAAGCTTTCAATATTTAAAGAAGAGGTTGACGATAGCTCCATTTTTGGTTCTACTAGATGCTAATGAATTCCTTATGGTGTTTTGTGATGCTTCAAAGATAGGATTGGATGGAATGCTTATTCATAAGAGTATACTGGTAGCTTATGCTTAGAGATAACTCACGGTTCATAAGAGGAATTATCCTACCCATGACTTATAGCTGGCAGCTATTATGTTTGTGCTTAAGAGTTTAAGACATTATTTGTATGGTTCAAGGTTTGAGGTTTACACTGATCATAAGAGTTTGAAATACATGTTTGATATAGAAAGAGTTATGTTAGACAACGGCAATGATCTAGAAGGGGGATTGAATATATCACTAATTCTTATACAGAGTCGGCGCTTATGATAAATTGATTTTTAAAACTTTTAAGTAGAAGCGACCGAGGAACTAAGATCGTCTAAATGAATCGTTACCAAAAAGATCGGATATGTGATAAGCCTAGATGGAATATCGATTCCGATGAGAAATCAAATCAAAAGTTTGAACACAAATCAATACAATTTTTTTCACTGAAAGTTGTTCAATTTCCAATGCTTTGTGAAAAATAAACTCAAATTGAAAAACAGCCGAAATGGTCTGTGTTCAAGAAATTTGTCGAACACTTGGTGTGCGAAGCACTCCAAGTGAAATTTAATAAGTAATGGTACTTTTCCAATTACAATCAAAAGGATTTAAATGAGTTTTCCAAATACTTTTCAGCACTACACTATACCAAAATTTTAATAAAGCAATTTGATTGTACAAAAATGTTAAAATTCAAAAATGGAAAAATAGCGAAAGAGAAAACAACACCAAATTTGTTGAGGCAGTACCCATGTCGTCCTAACTTGGGGTACGCCTGCCCCCAATTCTAAAAATAGAATTGAGACTATATAAACTTGTTGTAAATTGTTTGTACAAGAGAAGTAATAGTAATCAAACACTCAAGCATAGTTGTTAATGCTGAAACTATGTCTTCTCTCCCCTTGATTCAAGATGAATCAAGTCCCTCGAATGTGTTGAATAAACCTCTGATTCCCGCTACACGTTTGAACCACCCAACGGTTTTCAAATCCTTAGCCCGACTGATTTTAATCACACACAACTCAAACCCAAATCTTCCTTCTACGATCCTCCAGTTACTGCTACTAGATTGACAAAACCACCCATTCTTCAATCAACTTCGCTCGGCTGAATCTGTGAAGAAATGATTTGTGCAAAAACCCCCCAAGATTCTTGGAGGACAAAACCCTAACGGTTTTATTCAAGAAAAACCCATCGATCTCTCAACCCAAACCCGATACAATATCCTATGTTTGGACGTTATCACCTCAATGATGCAGAATGATCAACAAAAATGGTTATGTGTATTTCTTGAGAAAATGCAAGAAAGAGGATGAAGATGATGAGAGAAAAATCAGTGTCAATTTTCACTTTTCTTGTTGTTATGTAAAGAATGAGGCAAAAATAATATATATGTGAAGCTAGGACGAAGTAACAAACATAAAAGCCATTTGAAATTCAAACACATCAGAAAAATAGAGTGACACGAGCGAGCGGTCGACCTAAAGAAAAGGGGGGTCGACCTGAGCACTCTCAATTTCAAAATTATGCAGAAACTGACTATATTCATCAACCAGAACAGGTACATGCGTCGACACAAACATGCCCGGAATTGATAAACAGAAATGCTAACAGTATGAGTCGACCAGAGGATCGACGCGAGCGCTCCTGAGAGAAAATCCTCAAAATTCACTTTATATGAGTCGACCTCTGCAAGGCTTTGAGTCGACTCAAATGCTCAGAACTTCCAAAAATGCTCTTTTTGACATGTCTTGCTATATCTAAGCACTTCTAATGCATATCTAAGTCTATCAACATGATCAAACCCACATAAAACACATATAATGCTTTTCTATATGAATAGACACGTGTTTTTGAGAAATTGTTATGCACAAGAGAACTACGAATACATATGCGACTCGATGATACTGTCCAAAATACAAATTACTAACTAGATGCTTTTTGACATCATTAAAACAAGTATTGAGACAACTTGCCCTCGTATTCTCCCCTTTTTTTATGATGGCAAAACAATAATAAAATTGAGCACTTTGAGTAGTATCATCCTCCCTCTAACTTTATGCATTCTTCTAAAAAAAATCTGAACGTTTGATTAATCTTTGTAGGATAAATTGTTGCTTTTGCTTAGTCTCTTCTCCCCCTTTGACAATATTAAAAAGAAAGAAGCAAAAGGTCAAAGAAAAACACAACATATCGAATTGAGCACATTCACATAATTTGCAACAGGTACTTATTAACAAGCATTCACATAAAATGATGTTAACGGAAACGTATAAAAAGATAAATAGAACAAACAACATATGAACAAAAACTAAGTGCCTTTAACAAACATTAGGATCCAAAATATTTCCATGTCTTTGTCAAACAAACAAACATAATGATAAGTGAGCATTCAAATGAAATGAACAATATGACATGCACAACAACACAAAAATGATCCTTAAGGTCTCCTTCCCCTAAAATGATGACCTCTTCCTCTAAATTGATAGTCTTGAGATGGTGGAGGTTGTTTCTCATCCAACCGCTCAGTAAGTTTTGGCACAGCCCGGTTGAAAACATTGAAGCTTGTAGTAAGAGTGCGATTTTGACCTACAATGGTTTCAGCCATGGTGTCAAAACGCCTCATCACGGCAGTGGAGAATATGTTGAAGTTGTTATTCTGAGCTTGAATTTGGTTTTGCAATGTCGTAGGTCGTTTATCTTGGGCGGTAGCATATTTCTGTTGTTGTGTCGCTACTCGAAAAATGCAACGACGGAGAGGCAAAAACGGAAAGACAGAATAGTCGCCATCAAACTTTATTTACCCCAAAAGGGGAAGGGAAAACATCGAAAAAAAACCTTAAGAAAGAAACAGATAAGATGGTCTCGCAACCAAGAGAAAGGGTTCGGAAGCCGGTTATGTGAAGCGAAGGTATTAGCACCACTCGCATCCATCGTACTCGATGGGAACCATTTGTTTGTCTATGTGTGAAGGTATTTGCTAAAAGGTATTGCTTCATAAGAGTGTTCCAAGGGATAAAGAGAAGGGCTAGAAATAGGGAAAAGTGAGATAAAGGGGGAGAAGAGATTCGGTAGGACCTCGTGGTCCTATGCCTACGTATTCTCAACAGGTGTGAGAAAGTTAGAGTCAACGTAGTTAGGAGAACTACGGGTAATGGGGGGAAGGACATAATACGTGCTAAAAATGATCAGAGGCACATTACCAAACTCTACTAATCAGAGGCACATTACCAAACTCTCCACAGCTAAAAATGATCTCCACATCATAGTATTCGTGGGAATACCAAGCAATGTCATTGAATGCCAAGGACATAATATGTCTAGACCATTTCAGCTTCTCTTTGTTTTCCATAAATGGACCTTCCTTTAGTAGATGGGAAGCATACCATTTGAACAGTAAATGAGAGAAGCACTGAACAATTCATGTCTTCTTCTCACTCCTCCAATGAATAGAGTGGTAAGTATTGGCAAGGAGGGTATGACTGGGATTCTTTTGCATAAAGAGAGTGATGGCAGTGATATCTATGAAATTGTCTATGTTTGGAAAGAGAACAAGAATCCCATAAATCATCAGAGCAACAACGACGCCAAATCTTTCCTAATCCTCAATAGTCTTGTATTGGTTGGCTTTGTCAAGCAGAAACATCAAAGGAAATCCCTGAGTACCTCCCTTATTGGCTAGACCAGACTCAACTTCTTCCTTAATGATATGGAGAGCAAGAGCAATGGCAAGAGGCTTTGGTTCTTCTTCCAGACCGGTGTAAAGGGTTGGTCCTTAATCTTGATATTCAACAAGTGAGAATATTCTTCAAGGGTAGGAGCCAACTGTTAATTTTGGAAGGTAAAGCATCTGAGCGGCGCATCATAAAATTGAGCAATAGCAATTAAAGCCCATGTATCCACTCCAAAATAGAGGAGATCAAGTAGTTTCCCATACTTCCCTTGAAAGTTGATTTTGACAGTCTTCGGCACATCAATCAAAAGATCTTGGATCAGTCCTAACTTTGGTTCTCTGAACTTCAAGGAATTTGTGCTTCTTTTTCTTTGATCAGTAATTTTATTCGAAAATACCTGAGATAATCGCAGTCTATTAAGTCCCTTGATATGTAATAATGCTATGCAATGCAATGCTTTATGAATGCATATAAGAACAGCGACACAAGGATCAAGGTCACAGGTCCTGCAAGGTAACGCAACAAGATATCTCTCACCTCGGGTGGGCAATCTATTGGTTTACAAAAGGGAATTCCGAGATTTTTCAAACAAGGTCTCATACACTAACCCTCGAAAGTTTTCCATCATAACGACGATTCATAAGACGGTAATCTCTTTAAAGGATGAGCACAAAGTTGTGTTTTAGTAACTTTTGGAATAAGGTTCTAAAAAGGTCCTCAGAATCACGAACTCCCAGGTTGGAAATAAAGACGCCATTACGACTACTCGTAAGACATAATCATCCCAAAGGGGCCTCAACTGAGCGGTGAAATTCAAACCAAATCAACGAGTCCTAAGTCTCGCAAATAAAAAAGAAACCACCTCCTAACTTAGTGTATACTAGAAAGCTCAGGTAGAAAGCTTTTATTCTTAGAAACCATCCCCAATAAACCAAACATGTAAGAGGAGCACATCATAATAAAACAATAGAACAAATAAAATACAAATGTGACAAACAAACTAGGTTTGGCTTGCTAGGGAGTCACCAGCAGAGTCGCCAACTGTCGCTACTCGAAAAATGCAACGACGGAGAGGCAAAACGGAAAGACAGAAGAGTCGCCATCGAACTTTATTTATCCCAGAAGGGGAAGGGAAAACATCGAGAAAACCTCCAGAAAGAAATGGATAAGATGGTCTCGCAACCAAGAGAAAGGATTCGGAAGCCGGTTATGCGAAGGGAAGGTATTAGCACCTCTCACATCCATCGTACTCGATGGGAACCATTTGTTTTTCTATGTGTAAAGGTATTTTCTAAAAGGTATTACTTTATAAGAGTGTTCCAAGGGATAAAGAGAAGGGCTAGAAATAGGGAAAAGTGAGATAAAGGGGGAGAAGAGACTCAGTAGGACCTCTTGGTCCTATGCCTACGTATTCTCAACAGGTATGAGAAAGTCAGAGTCAACGTAATTCGGAGCACTACGGGTAATGGGGGGAAGGTTGCTCTCCAAGACATCTTCGTCTTTTGCCTACGTATCCTCATCTGGTATGAGAAATCAGAGCAAACGTAGTTCGGGTAAACTACCGGTGATGTCTCGATTGCACTGGGGCGAGAGAAAAGGTTTAGATTAACAGGTTGGTCTTGATTGCACTGGGGCAAGAGAAAGGGGAAGTTAGTTGTTAGTGTGCTCGTCAAGGATAGCAATCCTCATGCCTACGTATCCTCATTAGGGAATGAGGAATCAGAGCAGTCGTAGTTTGGCCTACGGTTGACTGGTGTTTTTATGGATGATGATAACATACGCATTCTAGCAGTTAGGTGTATTGCAGCTCGCTTGTGGAGTCTTAGGCGTTACCTATTTGCGGTAGAACGGAAGTAACACATCCTTTTTGAAAAGAGAGTTTTCGCCATCAAGACAAGATGTCACATTTGATTTGTGAGAATTATTTTTAGGGGTGAAATAGGTCCTCGGATAGTAACCCCTTGCGGGTAGTACCCAATTCTTTATCTCAAAAATTTATTGTGAAAATGGTGTGGTGAATACAAGCATGTCTTTGTATTGAAAGATGAGTATCGATACCACACACTCTACAGTGAGTATCTTGACACTTGGAGAGGAAGAAGTATGCATTCAATCGTCTCTTTTTAGTTCAATACAAAGAGAACTTTATTCTCTTATAAAAAATGTTTTTGATCTTGAACGGTAAGTGCTTTATGACAGTGAACCCTAAAGGTAATGTCAAGAACTCGAGATAGGAGAAGGCCTATGCCTAACCACTCCATAACCATCCAAGTTTTATTTAGGAAAAGATTTTGAAAATGCACTTGGTACGAGACCAAGGTTTTAGGAGAAAAAGTTTTGGAAAGAAATTTTGAAAAGTGAAGGTGGTGAATAGATCATGGTAGGTTGATGGTGATGCGCGAAGGAAGAAAGGCGAAACCCTAAGGTGGTTCAATTTGAAAAGAGTTTGAAAAAGGACTTGACGTTGGATCAAGCCTCATTTGTTCTTTATTTTGAAAATGTGTTCTAACCTAATTCACTTTTATCTTTCTCCACACGTAGTAAGCAAGCACGAAAAGAATTAAACTATTACACTGTACGGGAGGGGGATACATACAAAATATAGGGGATTGCGAGAAATAAATGGTCTCATTGTCAGGTAGCCCAAGAGAAAGTCGTGTGTGTGAGATGTGTTCTTAAACTAAACAAATGGAACAGAGTGCGGACAAAAGTATCCAAACTAAGGATTATGTACAAAGGCCTAACCTTCAATACCTAAAATAATAATCAAAATTCCATCAACTTAAGGTTTTTTAGGGTTTCGACAATTTTGTCATGTTTTTGGTATTTTGAATGAAATAAACATGAAATGTTAGATAACAGTATATGTAGTATGACAGAATTAAATATGGACAATGATGATAATATGCATAAGATAATAAACAAGATAATATCAACAGAAAATATAAATAGAAGAAATATGTGTGGGAATTAAAACAGTGAGATATTAACATAAATTAAAGTCGGATGTTAATAATTAGTGAAATGGGTCAAAAGGAATGGGATCTCGTCTTAATCATAAACTCGTGTCGATTAATCGAAGGTAATCTCTCACGATCTCAAAGTAAATAAAAAATGATTCAAATGATCATTTTCTACAGATTTGGAATAATGAAGATTAGCGACTTCGATAAGTCGACATTTACGAATGTAAAGACTTCATTGACCGATAAAAAATATTGAAATGGAGTTGAAAGTAGGGTCAAATATCGTCTTAATCGCAAACCTTATGTTAATTAATCGAATGGAACCTCTCACGATTCCAAAGTAGAGAAAATGACCCAAATGGTCATTTTTTATAGAATTGAAATAATGAAGGTTTTAACAACCCCGAGAATTAACGTTCATGAATCAGAGACTTCATCGATCCGAAAAATTAAATAAAACCGAAAATGAAAAGGAAATTAAAATAGGAAAGAAGGTGGTTTTGGGTAAACTATTATCTATCAATAATTTGACAAATAATAATTTCGAGGTCTCATCATCGACCCATAATGAAATTGCAAATACAAAAGCAAAATCAAAATTTTAAATAAAATAAAATAAAATGATATATAAAATTAAAGTTGAGAAAGATTTGGAAAAATAAATATCAATTCAATTTGTAAAATAAAAATGTTAACCAAAATCAAACAAATAAAAAAAAAGATGGGAGGGGGATACACATAGAGTTTTGTGGGTGTTTGAATTCCAAACAACATTAACGGGCTTATAAAGCCCAAAATCACCAAAACCTAAACTAAAACAAACTCTGAAGAAGGGAAAAAAAAAAGAGAAGACGCTAATCCTCTTCTTCTTCTCCACACGCGGCCGACTCTATCTCCCTGGGGCTTTCGTCATCAGAAACAAAAACAACATTCACCGTGATTTGAAAAACAGTAAGCTCAAAACAAAACATCACCACGACGACAAAACCTCCTTAAAAGGGTATCGAGAAATAGATAAACAACACCAACGATTTTCCTTCTCATTCTCACCTCGTCTCAAGTTCTCGTTTCAGTTTCGGATGTTTTCTCACGGTTTCTTCGATTCAATTTCCTCTCCATTTTCTTTTTCTGGTTCTGTATTGATTTTTGCCGGCTTGGGTTGAATGAGAAGATCTGGGTTACGTTGGATTTGAAGAATAATTTGAAGGAAGTGGGTTGGACAAGGTTTGTGAGTCGTGATTGAAAGAGAAAGGTTTTGTTGAGAAGAACAATATTTAGGGTGTGATTTCCGCCGGGTCTGCCTTGTTTTCTCTAGCCTTTTCTTAAAGTGAATGAAGGGTTTTTTATAGAGGGACAGTGAGGGTCGAACGGGGAGGATCCACCAGAAATTGGAGTAGTGACCTTTTTCTTTTCTTTTTTCAAAATGTTGTTGCTGTTGCGTTTTTACGTGTTGTATGATTTGTAACTTGATGCTTGGTACATTTTTTGTCGTATTGCAAACGTGAAGATGAGGTTTGTAACACCCCAATTTTAATCGGAATATGTTAATTAGTTACTTAATTGAGAATATTAATGTTTCGGTGAATTTCTAGTGGTTTTGTGAATATTGGAAAAATGTGCATTTTCGGATATTTATTTAATTAATAACATATAATATTAATTTATTAGTATTATTATTAATTAAATGGAATATAAGTGAAATAAGGGCGATTTGGGCATTTGAGGAAGTTAGTAAGGGTAATGAGGGAAAAGCCCAATTTGTATGGCCCATGACTAAGTTAGACAAAATAGAGTTCTGAGAGGAATTTGGAATTCATTTGTGTTTAACGTGAAAGTTTGGTGTGGTCAGAGCTCTGAAGGAAAGGTCGGAGGCAGAAGGTCCCAAAGAGAAATCGTGAAAGCTGCGAATCGACTAAGGTATGGGGAGTACTTCTGTTCATGCTTTTCCATGTATGCCTTTAGATGTATTCATGGTGGATTTAGGATTTGAGGGTTTCTGAGTTGAATTAGGGAAACTAAGAGATTTGATTATAGAACTCTGAGATTGTGGGTTATGGTATGAATCACTGAATATTAATGTGAGTTTGGAAACCAAAACCTTGGATTGTGATATGTTTGACCCTGTAGGAATAGGAATATTCAATGTGAGTAACTCTGATGTACTCAAAGCAATTACAGGAAAATAGTGTTTTAGGCACTGCAAATGTTGCCAGATTAACCTAATGAACCATAGAGTTTGTACTGTTATTGTCGTATAACCTTAGGGATGATTTAGGGATACTTTAGGGGCATTGGGTGAATGACTCGTATGAGTTTTTGGGTGGAAATCAGTTCTGGTGCATAGCAGAAGTTGCTGTCATCACACTGTTCGCCTAGCGAGCAAGCCAACGAAGGTTCGCTACAAGACTCGCCTAGCGAGCAAGCCAGCAAGGATTCGCTAGAGGCTCGCCTAGCGAGCAAGCCAACGAGGGGCTCGCTATGAGACTCGCCTAGCGAGCGAGCCAGCGAACGTAGCAGAGTTCGTGAAATCGATTGTTGTGCAGCGAGGCCGTGATGTGTGATTCTGGGATTTCTAGTATGAGTTGCCATGAGTATGACAGTGGGTTTTGGGTGATATGTGCATTATGCTATGATGGTTCTATGATGTGTTGGGTTGAATTAATATGATGATATTACTATGACTTTTGGGTGAATTACATGATAATATGATGTTATGATGGTTTATGTGATGATGATGAATATGATGAATGATGATGCACCATATGCCGTATTGTGAGGATTATTATTGTGACGTGTGCATTATGCATTCATGCGCATTCGATTGCTTTGGCTTCAATCCCACTGTGTAGATGTGAAGTATTTTGATGTGCTCCGATCCTATTGATGGGGATCTATAGAGGGTTGATGGCCTAGTGTCCATCGAGTTGTGATGATTGGTACCACATGCATTGAGTTGTGTGCATTGCATTTATGAGTCTTTGTGTATAAATTATGATGTTGTGACCTTTGAGGCATATGTGAGTAATATGAATGTGTTGAATATGAATATGTTGTCGTTTATGCATTAATTGTCATACATTGATTATTATGAATTATTTTACTCACCCTGCCTGTTTGAATGTTACCTCCACATGGGTAACGTGCAGATGATCCAGTTTAGCCGTGGACGCCGGCGAGAAGTTAGTTTTGAAGTTTTTGAGCGTTTTAGTCTTTTGGTCAGCGTAGAGGGTCTTGCTCTGATATGTAACATCGGGTTGGGTTCTTTGAGTTGATTTTTATACTATTGATGTTATGTTGATTCATTCCCTCTTTGAGGAAGTCTTTGAAGTATGTTTTGAATTCCGCTGTTTATGATGCTTTAATGTATTTTTGGGAAAACCCCGTAGTTACGGAGTATGGATCCTATTTTGATGAATTTGAGAATGTACGCCCTTTTAGTGGCATTTTAATGAGATTTATTTATTCACTCTGATTTATGTGTTATTTTTCCTTGATATTTTTGTGGTAGAAAAAGGGTGTTACAAGGTTGTATGCTATAATTGTGGTGTGACAAAATACTATGGTGGGAGTTGCTTCATGGTGAAGGACAGTCATGGGCGCATTGTGCAGGTACAAGTTTATGTAAAAAAAACTCATTTGTGACTAGGTTGCGTACGATATGTGGAGCGCGTTGCTGCTGTGAATTGGTTGTGCAAAGGTGATAGTGATGGCAGAATTAGTGGTCTGGTGCGCAAGTTTTTGGATGGTCATTGTTATGCTTTCAAGTGAGAAGGTCCTTTTTTTTAGGTTCATAGCATGTTTTGGTCAGTGTAGTATCAATCTTGGAGTAGCATATATAAAACGAAGAAATGGGAAAATAGCATTTTTTTAATATTATTTTGTGAATTTGAATTGAAAATGGATAATGTACTTGGACTTTTATTGTAAAGATTTTTTCAAAGTGATGGATTTTAGTTTTTTTTTTAATGATTTTTTTGTTGTAACAAGAAAAACAAACCTACATGGGCTTACTAAATTATGGTTTGTAACACATGGGTTTTTTTTTAAATAATGGTTATGAATGGATATGACATAAATTTTACAATGGATATTAAAGGTGGATTTGGAAATTGAATTAAGAGGGATATCGATATTTTGAAGGCTTATGGATTCTAAAATGGATGAAATGGTTAATGACTTGAAAAAGGATGGTTAGATGGTTAATGGATTTGGAATGACATGGCTTAAAATGGATTTTAATATGGAGTGGATACGAAAATGGTTTTTTAAACTCCAGGTAACTCACACGACTAATTTTGACATGTTCAATTTCAATGAAACTCCGAGTCCACACCAAAACTCATGTCCTCAATTAATCCCAAAAATCCAATCAGTAGGCTCAATTAAACATGATTCAATGCCCCTCAAATCAAACCATAAATGTTTTTTCCTGACGGTCACGGATCCCCTTAACATGACACTATAATCCCATGATATTCAATTGGTGACTGTCCACAACTCAACCTTGAATGAGAAAACCTGATCTTCCTTGAACGCATACTGATGCAGAAATGACTGTTGATACAGGTAACTTGACATAGAAGCAAACTCTTGACGGTTTGACCAATATTAGGTCAAACTTTTGCCCGATCTTGATCGAAACTGAATAACCACATCTATCTTGAAACCATGCCACCGTCCCTGATAACCTGATCTTCTATCCATGATGAGAAGTAAACCTTGATCCTGAGCCAGCTGGCTATAAGCTTGCCAACCAACATGAACCCAGGGACTGATGAAACCCTAGGCCCTTGATGCCTGATAACTCTTTGAAGAATGTAAGCCTAACACTTGATGATTTGATTCATAGAAACTCTTGATCCCATGCTTTAGAAGATCAATGCAATGATTATGAACTATGAACCAATAATGATGCAAATGAACACAAAGCAAAAGCCAGTTAAGTTAAAAAAAAAAGGTGGGGGCAAAGTTTGAGGTGCTACATGCTAGAGCTGCATATTTCTCATCATCTCAAGGAGTTCATCATTGTTTTGTTAAGGACACAGAGGAGACGGAGGCATATAATATGACTCTTGGTGATTCCAATTGTTTGTTGGAGGCATGTACTCTAAACCAAGAGAGGTTCATCCAGTATGTTTCTATTCACCCCCTCCTTGGTTTTCATAGGAACCCAAAGGAGGTGATTGATCCAACCAACCACTAATGTCTTGTTCATCAGCATTGAAATCAGTCTCCATTTGATGAACATCTTCTTCTTCTTCCTCTTCTTTTTCACTTTCATCTGACTCTTGTAGGCGTGAGCTAGTAGCCTTAACGATAAACCTGTAGCGTGTCTCTCGTTGATCCTATATGTAACTCATCATTGTCAATGTCTTTTGACAGAATTCTTGGTCAGCTGTCAAAGTCTTGTATGGGATGCCTGTGACAACCACTTCAGCATGGTTAAGCACACATTGAATGAAGGATGTATATGATAACACAGACCCTCTACCCAAATCTCTCAGAGAATAAATCATGCTTGCAATATAGTGAGGCCAGCTGATTTTTATCTTCTTTTTTAAAATGTACACCAAATGAACTTCAACTTGATCGACCCGAGAGTAACCTCCTTTCTTAGGCCAAAATATTTGAGAAACTATCCATTGTAAAATTCGATCAATTGGTTTCAAACGACCATTAGTTACCGACTTAGGGAAGAGATCACTTGCCACGATTTGATCAGTATAGGGTTTCTTTAACGTTTAGTTCAAGGCTTCCTTGAACTCGTAACCGTCCATGGTTCTAGTGTTAGTGACACTAATGAGTGGAGCATCAAAGAGTGGAGACATGTTAAATAGATCTTTCCAAACTGCATCATTTACCGAAATCCTTTTATCTCCTATTTTGCAACTAAACTCATACCCGTCAAACTTGCCTTGAAGATTCGTATAGAATATTAGAACGAGATCCTCATTATATTTCGTGTCACATTCCAAAAACAGATTGAAGTTTTAAAAATCCAGAAGTTCGATAACTTCCTGAATGTGCATTCTTTCGGCAGTTTTGTGATAGTAGACGAATTGTTTCAAAATCGATCGTTTTCTAAGACTCTTTTCATATAATTCAGCATATTCAGTCGGTAGTAAAGAAAGAGCAGTTACCAGTAGACTTGCCCTTGGTTGGGAAGTGCCAGGTTGAGAAGATAAACTTCTAGTTGTTCTTTTTCCGGTTACCCTTCTTGTAGCCATGAGATTCAACAGATGAAAAGTAGATTAAGTTTATTTGTTGATGAGAAACTCAGTTGAATCCTTGTGTTGTTTGATGAGATTAGTTCTTGATAAGGATTTTGGGAAAAGGAGAAGTGGAAGGGATTTTGTGTGTGAATGAAATGAACTAATGCTAATGATGATGTTTGAAAACATAGAATGAATAAAACCATTTAATAGGTCAATGAAATTGAAACGGTGCAACACATTCAAGAATTTTTCATAATCATTTAGCGACGCATCGACCTAAGCAGACTGTGTGTCGATGCATACTAGAAATTTTTTTACAATGAGAAAAATACACAGTTTAAGTCGACCAAAGGGTCGGCCTATGCATACCCGTTCCTAAATCATGAAAATTTACATTTTTATGAGTCGATCTGTGACCTGCTTTGGTCGACTCAAACAGTAAAAATGAGTAAAAACCACCTTTTTTAAGTCATTTATGCATCAAACAAGAATAAATAGAGAGCCTACACATATTTCAAACTCACAAATGGATAGAACATGTTCAATCATGGAATAATCATCAATTTTAACACTAAATTGGTACACTAACTTACACAAATTATGTGATCAAGAAAATTTGCTAGAGAGGAACGATATTACCTAAATGACGATCGATGATAGATGCCCTCACATATAGCTCAATACTTCTTCACATTGTTAGACAAAGATATAGACAAGCATATATATTTATAGATCAAGCAATTATGAAGCCCTAAACACGATCCAGATGTCGAGAACGCCTAGTTCCCTACGGATGTTAAAGAAAGGTTGTGTAGCAAGTGGTTTTGTAAAGATATTTGCAAGTTGATTTTTACTATCAACATGCTCAAAGACCACATCACCTTTCTCCACATGATCCTTAAGGAAATGACGGCGTATTTCGATATGCTTGGTGCGTGAATGCAATACGGGGTTCTTGGTTAGATTGATGGCGCTTGTATTATCACATAAAATAGGAATACGCTCGATTTTTACATTGAAGTCGAGTAATTGTTGGTTAAACCATAATACTTGAGCACAACAACTACCGGTCGCAACGTATTCTGCCTCGGCTATTGACAAAGCAACAAAAACTTGCTTTTTGCTATGCCAACTCACTAAGGAATTTGAAATGAAATGAGAAGTTCTACTTGTACTTTTCCTATCCGAGTTGCAACTGGCAAAGTCGGAATTGGAATAGCCAACCAAGGAACAATCACTACCTTTGGAATACCGAAGCTCATAGTTTGGAGTACCAGAGAGGTATCTAAGTATGTGTTTGACATCTATCAAATGAGATTCCTTGGGACATGATTAGTATCTTGCACACATACAAACACTAAACATGATATATGGTCGAGATGCGGTAAGATAGAGGAGAAAAACGATCATACCTCTATACTTTTTTACCTCCACATCCTTACCAATCTCACCTCGATTTAGGTTTGCACACGTAGGCATCAGAGTGTCAATTGCTTTGGAGTTAGCCATGTCAAAACGCTTGAGAAGCTTAAGGAAATACTTTGTCTGGCTCACAAACGTTCCTTCTTCGAGTTGCTTGATTTGCAATCCGAGGAAATAGTTGAGCTCCCCCATCATGCTCATCTCAAACTCTCCCTGCATCAATTTAGAAAACTCCTTGACCAGATTCATGTTAGTATATCCGAATATCATATCATCTACATAAATTTGTACCAAAATTAAGTGTTGTCCTTGACATTTAACAAAGAGGGTTGTGTCAACCTTCCCTCTTGAATACCCTTTATCAAGTAAAAATTTGCTAAGACGGTCATACCAAGCCCTAGGGGCTTGTTTGAGGCCGTACAAAACTCGTTTAAGCTTGTAAACATGATCAGGATACTCATGGGATTCAAAACCAATGTTCTTGAGTAATGCCTCTTTAGGGTTTTTAGGCACAATCTGAGAGACGAAAGCAAAGTGATAACAGAAGTTACTTAGCTTGGATCTTGTGGTCACTCCCTTTGAAATGTCACCGAGAATGTTGTTAATAGGATGGTCTTTAGAGGACTTCTAAGCTGGAGGAAGGTCATCGGTATTAGTCGGATGATCCTCCTCAATCTCCTTGTGATGGTGATCTTTTTCCTCCTTAACCTTCACTACTTAAGGTTGATCAATCCCTTTTTTAGTGTCTTTGAGTATGTCTTCTGAAGATACACCTGCACCATGAAAAGAAATACCTTCTCCGACATTTTCGCATGAGTTTCATCAAAAGTAACGGGAACAGATTCCTCAACAATAAGTAACCTCTTATTATATATCCTATATGCTTTACTTGAATGAGAGTATCCAAGAAAGATATCTTCATCTGCCTTGGAGTCAAACTTGCTAAGACTCTTCTTACTATTACTCAAAACAAAACACTTACAACCAAATACATGAAGGTGAGATACATTGGGCTTCCTCCATTTCAAAAGTTCATATGGAGTTTTGTTAAGAATAGGACGGATGAGCACCCTATTCAAAACATAGCAAGCCATACTAATGGCATCGGCCCAAAAATATTTAGGAAGGCCATTTTCATTGATCATAGTTCTTCCTAACACAACCTCGTCCCAAAAATATTTAGGAAGGCCATTTTCATTTTCATTGACCATTTACGTTCCACGACCTCGTTTATGATCATTTCCATGCCTACCACAATATTCTTCAAAGAGATGATTTTCAAACTCACCTCCATGATCACTTCGAATTGATATAATGTTTGTGTTCAAGTTGTTTTGAGAAAGTTTGGAAAAAATTTCAAAAGCGGAAAAGTTATCGCTCTTGCTAGCTAAGAAGATAGTCCAGCGAAATCTAGAGTAATCATCGACAATCACAAAACCATAGTAGATACCACCTAGACTCTTAATTCTAGATGGTCCAAAGAGATCCATATGAAGGAGTCCAGAGGGTCTTGTGGTTGAAACAATGTTTTTAGATTTGAACGAGATCCTTGTTTGCTTCCCCATTTGGCACGCATCACATAAGTGATCCTTTGAAAACTTGATTTTGGGTAAGCCAATTACTAGGTCCTTAGAGACTATCTTGTTTAGCAAATCAAAATTGACATGCGCCAAATGCCTATGCCACAACAATGAGTCTTCACTCATGGTGACGAGAAATTTGTCGCTACTCAATGATGCTTCACTCAATTCAAGCATATACATGTTATTCACCCTCAAGCCTTTAAACACATCACCCTTTTTATCATTATTTTCAATTGTGCAGCAATTTTTTGAAAAAGACACTTTATATCCCTTGTCACATAATTGACTAATGCTTATAAGGTTGTGTTTAAGGCCCTCAACTAACAACACATCAGAGATAGTAGTAGATGATGGGTTACCTACACTACCTTTTCCAAGTATTTCCCCTTTATTGTTATCTCCATAGGTTACAAATCCCTTCTTCTTTGCCATAAAGTCAATGAATAGAGATATTTCTCTCGTCATATGTCTTGAGCATCCATTATCAAGAACTCATCTTCTCTCCATAGACTCAAGACTATGTACCTACACAAACAATCAAGGGAAATAGGTACTCAAATTTTTATTGGGTCCTTGGTTTTGATTGAAATCTTGGTTGCATTTGGGCAACCATTGATAAACCCCTTTAGGAACTAAAAACCTCCTAAAGCAAAATTTAGCAATGGTATGACCCCTTTTACAATAATACAAGCAAGTGAGGTTAACATTAGTATCACTTTTGTTAAATTGATCTTTGATCACATACGTATATTTTTTATAAGGATTAATCATGCTTTTTCTAAAGTGTGATATATCAATAGCAAAAGTGATCATTGGTTCTAGAGCCTTGTCAAGTTTGGCTTTAAGAGCTCTAACCTCTTTTTTCCAAATATGACAAGTATCACATCCCCAATTTAACCATATACTCTTGTCTTCCTCAACATCTACCTTTGTTGCTTCCACCATGGACGCCTTGAGAGCCTCTAATTCCCTTTCAGAATCGAAGATCTTTTTCTCTAAGTGAGTAAAAATTTGTTTGTTCAAGGCCAACCGTTTAAAGGCTTCCTTAGCCTCGTGGTTTAAGGTGTCAAAAGCATGTTGTAATTCAGAATGAGACAATTTACTAGAGTTATTGTATTTAACATGTCGTACCTTTTTATTCTTCTTCTTTTGATGAGCAGAGAGACAAAGGTTAACAGACTCTTCTTCGTCACTTAAACTATCATTCCCATATGACTCACTATTGCTTTCCCAAGTGATGTAAGCTTTTCTAGGCTTACCTTGTTTCTTTCTTGAACGGTTTATTTCCTTCCCTTTGTCTTTCTTCATCAATGGACAATCCGGCTTATAGTGCTCAGCTTTTCCATAGTTATAGCACGATTCTTTTACTCTACTACCCTTGTTTCCTTCATTCTTGGAAGACCTTGTTTGGCTTCTAAAATTGACGAGATTCTTTTTGGAATGTTGAATACCAATTTTATTTACATAGCAATTGTATCATTTCACGAACAACCTCTCATCATCGTCATTACCCGATTCGTTATCACTTAGCTCTTTTGCAGAGGACTTTGAACAAGAAGATTTTAGAGCTATTGACTTCTTTTCCGTAATTTTGGTCTTTTCTTTCTTTTCCATTTTCTCAAATTGATCCAGGCTAATGAGCACTTGCTCATGTTATAATAGCTTTTCAAATAAAGTTGTAAGGTCCAAAGTCATGAGGTCATTGGCTTCCTTTATGGTCGTGACCTTTGGTTGCCCCTCCCTGGTAAGAAACCTTAAAACTTTGTTAGTAGCAACGTCATTGGAAATTTGTCTACCAAGTGAATTTAGTCGATTGATTAAATGATAAAATCTCTTTTTCATGTCGACAATGGTTTCCCCTTGCTCCATGTGAAAAAGATCAAACTCTTGAGTCAAAGTGTTGATTCGAGCTAGTTTGATGTCATTAGTTCCCTCATGGGCAACTTGAAATGCGTCCCACATAGCTTTAGCAGTCGTACAATGTGAAACTCTATAATAATCATCAACTCCCAAGGAGGAGATCAAAATATTTTTAGCCTTCCAATCATAATTGTACTTATTCTCATCTTCATCATTCCATTGTGCTTCAGGCTTAGGCACAATAATGTTATTTTCATCGGTCATGGTAATTTTCATAGGACCGTTTAATATAACGTTCCATACCTTTCTATCAATGGAATTGATATGCACGCGCATACAATCTTTCTAGTACCTATAGTTCTCACCGTTAAAAATTGGTGCTCTATTGTAAGCCCCTTTTAGTTCGTTTTCCATATTCTAAAAAGTTATATGCGAAGCACGAAGTGAACTGGTGCTCTTGATACCACTTGTTAGACGATGGTAATGATCTAGAAGGAGGGTTGAATAGATCACTAATTCTTATACAGAGTCGGCGCTTATGATAAATTGATTTTTAAAACTTTTAAGCGGAAGCAGCCGAGGAACTAAGATCGTCTAAACGAACCGTTACTGAAAAGATAGGATATGCGATAAGCCTAGATGGAATATCGATTTTGATGAGAAATTGAATCAAAAGTTTAAACACAAATCAATACAATTTTTTCACTCAAAGTTGTTCAATTTCCAATGCCTTGTGAAAAATAAACTCAAGTTGAAAAATAGCCCAAATGGTCTGTGTTCAAGCAATTTGTCGAACACTTGGTGTGTGAAGCACTCTAAGTGAAATTCACTAAGTAATGGTAGTGCTAAACTTTTCTAATCACAATCAAAAGGATTGTAATAAGTTTTCCAAATACTTTTCAGCACTACGCTATACAAGAATTTTAATCAAGCAATTTGATTGTACACAAACATTAAAATTCAGAAAAGACAAAATATCGAAAGAGAGAACAACACCAAATTTGTTGAGGCAGTTCCCCCGTCGTCCTCGCTTGGGGTACGTCTGCCCTCAATTCTAAAAATAGAATTGAGACTATATAAACCTGTTGTAAATTGTTTGTACAAGAGAAGCAATAGTAATCAAACACTCAAGCCTAGTTGTTGATGCTGAAACTATTTCTTCTCTCCCCTTGATTCAAGATGAGTCAAGTCCCTCGAATGTGTTGAATAAACCTTTGATTCCAGGTACACGTTTGAACCACCCAACATTCTTCAAATCTTTAGCCTGGCTGATTTCAATCACACACAATTCAAACCCAAATCTTCCTTCCACAATCCTCCGGTTACCACTACTAGATTGACAAAACCACTCGTTCTTCAATCACCTTCGCTCGGCTGAATATGTGAAGAAATGATTTGTGCAAAAACCCCAAAAATCCAAAGATTCTTGGAGGACAAAACCCTAACGGTTTATTCAAGAAAAACCCACCGATCTCTCAATCCAAACCCGATACAATATCCTATGTTTGGACGTTATCACCTCAATGATGCAGAATGATCAACAAAAATAGTTATGTGTATTTCTTGAGAAAATCCAAGAAAGAGGATGAAGATGATGAGAGAAAAATCAGTGTCAATTTTCACTTTTCTTGTTGTTATGTAAAGAATGAGCCAAAAACAATATATATATATATATATATATATATATATATATATATATATATATATATATATATATATATATATATATATATATATATATATATATATATATATATATATATATATATATATATATATATATATATATATATATATATATATATATATATATATATATATATATATATATATATATGAAGCTAGGACCAAGTAACAAACATAACAGCCATTTGAAAGTCAAACACATCAGAGAAATAGAGTGACACGAGCGAACGGTCAACCTAAAGAAAAGGGGGGTCGACCTGAGCACTCCCGCTTTCAAAATTATGCAGAAACTGACTTTATGTGTCGACTGGAACAGGTCCATGCGTCGATACAAACATGCCCAGAATTGACAAATAGAAATGATAACAGTATGAGTCGACCGGAGGATCGACGCGAGCGCTCCTGAGAGAAAATCCTCAAAATTCACTCTATATGAGTCGACCTATGCAAGGCTTTGAGTCGACTCAAATGCTCAGAACTTCCAAAAATGCTCTTTTTGACATGTCTTGCTATATCTAAGCACTTCTAATGCATATCTAAATCTATCAACATGATCAAACCCACACAAAACACATATAATGCTTTTCTATATGAATAGACACATGTTTTTAAGAAATTGTTGTGCACGAGAGAACTACGAATGCATATGAGACTCGATGATACCGTCCAAAATACAAATTACTAACTAGATACGTTTTTACATCATTAAACCAAGTATTGAGACAACTTTCCCTCATAAGTTGAACATGAGGCAGAGAAGGTGGCTTGAGTTCTTGAAAGATTGTGACTTCGAGTTGAGTTATCATTCGTGTAAAGCCAATGTGATGGTAGATACTTTGATTAGGAATTCCTTGCATATGTCGACATTGATGGTTAGAGAGATGGACTTTATTTAGCAGTTCTAAGATCTTAATTTGGTGGGCGAGATGACGCCTCATAGTGTTATATTGGGTATGTTGAAGTTGACTGACAGTGTTCTGGATGAGATTAAAGAGGGCTATAAATTAGATTTGGGATTGATTGACCGGTTAGTGTTGATCAATCAAGGTAAAGATGTAGATTTTAGAATTGATGAAAATGGTGTTATGAGGTTCAGAGATAGTTTCTGTGTACCAAATTTGCTAGAGCATAAGAAGAAAATTCTTCAGGAAGGTCACATAAGTGACTTTACTGTTCATCCTGAAGCTACTAAGATGTACTAAGATCTTAAGATGTTTTGGTGGATAGGTATTAAGAAGGATGTTTTTTAGTTTGTTTATTCTTATTTGACTTGTCATAAGTCAAAGATCGAGCATCAGAAGTCGTCAGGATTGATGCAACCATTGAGTGTTCCTAAATGGAAATGAGATAACATTTCCATGGAGTTTCTGACAAGTTTGCCAAAGAGAATGAAGGGAAGTGATTCTATCTGGGTTATTATTTATAGACTGACTAAATCGACTCATTTCTTCTCAATAAATAATAGTTATCCATTGCAAAATCCTGTTGAGGTTTACATCAGTGAGATTATGAAGTTGTATAGCATTCCTTTAAGAATCATACCAAATAGAGATCCAAAGTTCACATCGAGGATTTGGTAGAGTTTGCAGAAAGCGTTAGGAACTAAGTTGAGATTGATTTTTGCTTATTACCCGCAAACAGACGGTCAAACAGAGAGGACTATCTAATCATTGGAAGATTTGTTGAGAGCTTGCATTCTAGAACAAGGAGGTAATTGAGATAGCTACTTGTCGTTAATTGAGTTCACTGACAACAACATTTTTCATTCTAGTATTGGAATGGCACCATATGAAGATTTGTATGAAAGGAGCTGTAGGACTCCTTTGTGTAGGTATGAATCAAGGGAAAGTGTCATGCTTAGACCAGAGATTATTCAACAGACTACTGAGAAGATCATGATGATTTAGGAAAAGATGAAAGCTTCATAGATTCGACATAAGAGTTATCATGATAAGAGAAGGAAGTCACTTGAGTTTCAAGAGGGAGTTCATGTGTTTTTTAGAGTTACTCCGGTAACTGGTGTTGGTCAAGCGTTAAAGTCTAAAAAGCTCACGTCTCGTTTCATTGGTCTGTATTAGATCCTTCAAAGAGTAACAGAGGTGGCCTACATAGTTGCATTAACATTGTCTCTTTCAAATATTCATGATGTCTTTCATATGTCATAAATTTGGAAGTACATTCCTGATCTATATCATGTCATCCAGTTGGATCATGTGCAAATTAGAGATAACTTAGATGTTAAGGCATCACCTTTGCATATTGATGATCGTGAAGTGAATAACTTGAGAGGCAAGGAGATTGATTTAGTGAAGGTAGTGTCGAGAGAACCTTCTAGTGGGAGTGTGATGTGGGGGCTCTAGAGTCGAATGAGAAAGTCTTATTCATAGCTTTTCCCTTCAGGTAATTTTTTAAGACGAAAATTCGTTAAGTGGGGGAGAGTTGTAACACCCCGATTTTTGTACTTTTGTTTTTAATTGAATTAAAATTAGTTTTGTTTTAATTATTTGTGTGCTTGGATATTTTTGTGGGATTTATAAAGAGTAGTGAGAATTATTTTGAATTTTAGTTACTTTTAAATGATTAAACTAATCAGAAAATAGTGGGTTCATAAGATTTAAATGGAAACTAGGAATAATAAAAATATGGAGTAAAGTGGTGAGAATTAAGGTAAGTTGGGTCCAAGGTGAAATATTAAAAATATGGAATTAAGTTAATATTAAAAATAACGATTAGTGGAGCCTTTGAGTTGCCAGTAGATAAAATTGAGGAAATTAGGAGAAAGAGCAAATTGTGAGAAGAGGTAAAACAAGGGTTTGCGAGGGAGGAAGAAGCCCTAACCAAAGCTTTCTCTTGCTGGATATTAAGGTAAGGAGTGGGGTATGGAGAGTTTACTTGAATATAGGTGTCAATTGCATGAAGAGTAGAGAGTAATTGATCCGCTACCGCGCACGGATCAAAAACGAGTATTTTTTAAAACAGTAGTAACGGTAACGACAACTCGAGTATCATTCTCACACTTGTAAATTTATTAACCAACACAATAACAGTTTATGGGGGGAGGGTTTGATTTTCGATTAAAAGAAAAATAGTGCAAATAAGTGATTATCAAAATAAGTTAAAACGGTTAATCTGCTGTTTTGGTTTCCCAACTTATCATCGATCCAAATAATTCTCAATTCCTAAGCAGATTCTATCCCTTTTTCGATTATAACAACAACTATAAAAGCACAATTGATATTATATGATACATGTTCCTAATTTCCTAATTAAGCAAACGAATGAGATATAGCAACCGTGAATCAAGCAAACACGAGAAACATACGCGAATTAAGCAAGCGCGATTAAATTATAAGAACATGCAACCATCGAAATAAATCAATTAACCCTAAGATAAATCGAATTAAGCAAACAAGATATCATAGATAAAAATTTAAAGGAAAAATATTTTATTGAAAATTAAAAGAACCTCAAAGTGTCGGCAGAAACCGATTACAGTAGATTAATCCTTGGAATTAGTTCTCCATTCAATCGTACAAAAACAAAAACTCCAATTGTGAATAGTAAAAAATCCTCCTGAACAGTAGCACGACTGCTACTAGGTATAGGGAAGCATAACAAAATCCGGTTCTAACCCAACTAGGTCGAAAAACATTAAAAAATCTGGCCCAAAACTAAGTATTCCTAAAGGCAGAATTCGGGTCCTGACTTCAACAAATTATTCTAGCCTTCTACACTCTGAATCAGCTTCTACATAAAACATGAAAGTTGTAGCTCTTTGTCTCATCTTTCCAACGCCTAGTAGAGCGCGTAAATCCGATTCTCGTAGCTCTAGTTATGATCCAAACAGTGGACAGATATCAAATAACCACTAAAACTGAAAATAAGCTGCGAAAATAGATTAACGACAAATAAAGATTTAATTATAAAAACATAATAAAACAGTAAAATAAACAAAACAAACTAAGGAAATGCCTGAGTACAAACATAAGAGAATATGCATTAAAATGCACTGATCAAATTCCCCCACACTTGAACTTTTGCACTCCGAGTAAAATAGTATTAAGACTCATGAAAAACAATAGCATTCGGAAACTCATTCTAGGCTACAAACTCTTCTTCGGTCAAGATTGTATCGATAGATACTAATTTTACATACTAAGGATATCATAGGAACACAAATCTGCAATTTCACGGTCATAAACCTCCCTCCTATACAAACTAATCTGAATCATGTTATTATGCTTAAGCTTAACTTACTCATCCTCATTTTTGCTCTCTTTCATTCTAATGCAATCATATTAAGCCTGTTATCTATTCAAGCCTGTAAGTGACTATGATCCATATTTCATCAACAATTCAAAATTAACCACTTTAGCAACAACAATATTTTTTGTGTGTGTGAAGGTTTCACAACCGTTAGCTTAAGTGACCGGATGAAGGTCACCTAACTTAAAAGGCGAATTCCTATTTAGATTTCTTATTAAGCACGAGATCATTCACTTATTTGTATCAGCTTAATTACTTTGTGTGTGCTTTTTAGATGGTGCTAACTTCTAGATAAACTACTTAAGAGCTATTACAGGATGAGAACTTAAGGCTATGTCATAACAAGTATTTAAATTGATTTCCATATTCAGGAGACATAAGGTGTTAAAACAATACCGATCTTATAAAATTTTCCCAAGTCTTAACAATCTAACCTCAAATTAATCTATAGCCTAAAAATTTTAATAAATGCATTGTGTTTCTATGTCTAAATTATGTTTTTTATAATTTAGGAAAACACACAAAAAGTTAAAGAAAAGAAAAGAAAACAAAGCAAAACAAACAAAGAAATGATTCCCTCCCCCACACTTAAAATATGCATTGTCCTTAATGAAAGGACATAACTATTAAATAAGAGTGAGAGAAAGGAAAGAACAAACCTGAGCTATCAAGGAGGATAGGTGATGGCATAAACAACCTTTGCTAGTGAAGGCTCTTCTACGGTCTCTCCTTCTAAATTGGAGTTCTCATGGATCAGCTTCAGGTAATGCTCATCGTCCTTGGTGCAACATAGATGTCGAGAGCTTCAGCTGCATAAACATCTTCTTCATTGACAACTTCACCTGTAGGAACAATGTCAATGTCAACCTGCTGTGCAGCCTTAATCTCAGCAAAAACAGAGGAAGAATCACATGAGTAAGTTGTTGGTGTAAGCCCTAGAGGCCAATACTTTTTGGTACTTGTATCAGATTATTCGTTTAATAATAAAAGGCATTTCTTTATTATGTTTGTCTTTCAGAATAATAAAGTCCCTAGAATAGTTAGTCTGTTTAATGAAATGTTAAGTGTGACTTAATCATGAGATCCCATTAAACATAAAGACATTATTCTTAAAATATCCGTAGTCAAGCTTTATTGCAAAGTGGGATAACATTAAAAGCATTGAGACTATTATGAAGATAGACTGATGATCACATCTCATGGATCATGGATAAAGAGTTATCAAGTCTTGACATAGGTATAAATATTAGGAGTAATATTTATACCGGATTGACCCGCTATGAGAATACTACATAGTATGTTATGCAAAGTGTCATAAGTTATTCTCATGGTGATAATGGTGTATTACCACCCTTCGACCTGAAACCACTATGGACCCTAGATGTAGAGTCGGGTGCTTTATTGCTGATCAAACATTATCCGTAACTGGATGATCATAAAGGCAGTTGATGGGCACTCCACGAAGCATGCTGAGGGACATGAGTGTCCTAGATGGAATTTGCCAATCCTGCATAACAGGAGAAATGTCTAAGGGCCCAATATTGAACTGGACAAGGATGACACAGTGTATGCCTTGTGTTCAATATAGACATAGGGGCAAAAGGGTAATTGTACAAACATATATTATCACGAAAAAGGTTTTGTCAGATCACATGACATTTTCGTGACTTGGGTAGCAGTGATGTGTTGCTAGATACCGCTTACTGTTTATTATGTTAAATATATATAATTTAATATAATTACCAACGTTACGAAATCCTACAGGGTCACACACATAAGGACAGTTTGATAAGAGATAGAGAAATCAAAGGAACACCGTAAGGTACGGTGCACTTAAGTGAAAAATAGAAATTCGGATAATATAATAATAATTATTGTTATTTTATAATGGTTATAAAATAATAATAAAATAAATATATTTATTATAATAATAGTTATTATAATAATATATAATATTATTATGGATCATGTGAATTAGGGTTTTAGCCCGCAGCCCACAAGAGAGTCTATAAAAGGAACCCTTGTGATGAAGCTTTCACTTGATGCAATTTCGTTTTTGATTCTCTTTTCTCACTCAAATAATTCCGTTCGTAAGCAGCTAGCACTGTGACCGGAAGCTATTCGTGTGGACTGAGTAGAGGCGTTGCACTTCATCAACGCTTGTGATCGCTGCATCAAAGATCTGAATCGCCACAAAGAGGTAACGATTCTATCACTGACCATGCTCATTCGTGAGGATCACTAAAGGAAAATTTTTGTTTTCCGCTGCGTTTAGATCGCAATTTTCCTTCAGTGGTATCAGAGCCACTTACGAAACCATGGATCTGATAGCTGTTAAATTTCCGTCTTTTCTGTATTTGATTCGATTAAAACACAGAATGAATTTAACAATAAACGATTAATTAAATTTGGCATCTGTTGTGTACGATTTGGATGATTGATGTTGATTATGCTTCGGAATCCGACATTAGTATGGTGAAGTTGTGCGATACATTGATCATCCATAGGTTACACAATTAGATCGATCACTTTTATATAAGATATAAGAAATTCTGATGCAAAGATGGTATATGGGATATACTGTTTTGATTTCATCCATTCAATCACATAAGGATTGTAATTCTTTTGAAAGATCATCACTTTCATTCGCTTCGGAATCCGACGTTAGTATGGTGAAGCAATGATATGTTGATCTATCATATTGAGTTATCAATCGAGTTGTGTTTGACGGCATGAAATTGTTGCATTAGGATTAATGGCAGTACAAGTGTTGTATTGCCGCAGACTTTTCCGGTTGGGATTGTAAATGCACAAAAGTTGTGCAGGAAACAACGTGAAATACAAAAGTTGTGATCAATCAGTCGAAATTTAATTTAGTTTATTTAATTATCGGAATTTTAAACTAATAATAAAAGTGTGTTTATTATTATTTATTTGTGGTGATCAGTTATGGCCTTAGTTTTGTTTTGGGATTTTTGAATACGGCCTGCGTGTCGTGCCTCTCTCTCAATCTCTTTATGTAACTTCTTTTCTCATCTCACTCCCTCGTATGTAAAACGAGTTTTCTTATATGTAATGTAATATTATGTTATGAAAAAAAAAGGAAGTATTCAATATTAAAGGAGGATAACCTTGGAGATCATGCTTGGAGAAGCTTAGATCGTTATTAGGTTAGCTTAGGTTCTCTCATTGGCTTGAGAGAACAATTGCGTTAGGGGCCATAATTGTATCTTTTTATATGTATGTTGATGCATGTACTTGTATGTTGATGCATGTGAGAGACGTTTTGCATGTTAAGCCGGTGAGATCAAACTAATAACAAATTCCCTCAAAATTAAATATTAAGTTTATGCTTTCCAATTTTTAGCACTCATCAAGACTAGTATCGAGCATTGTAGGTTTCGCCTACGCGAGGTGCATGTTCTATATTAGTAAGGTGTGATGGGATAATTGTAATATCCAATTGCTAAAACAATGGGTCAAACTTAACTAAACAAATTATAATAAGATTATATATGTTTAGAAGCAAGAATTGGGAATGATTCATGTGATGGATCAGAATAAGGAGTTATTCACCCAATTGAAAATATTCGAGAGTTGTATGAGATACAATTGGAAGGAGTTCCTACCTAAATAACTTAGTTTTGTGTAATCAACCTAACGCTGACTTAAAACAAAGTGAAACATGGATCTCGACCCACTAGAAAGTCTTCCAACGGGATTTTCCGAATCAAATGATGAGGGTCATTTGTTTTGAATAAAATAGTGGGAGCATATTTGATTAAAGGCCTAATTAAATATGTTGTTTTAATGATACTTATATTTTCATATTTCTCTTGTAGATTACCATGACAACAAACACATCGAACAATATTTTGCGATCCATCCTAGATAAGGAAAAATTGTCTGGGACAAATTTCCTGGATTGGCACCGTAATCTGAGGATTGTCCTCAAGCACGATAAGAAGCTGTATGTCTTGGAGACACCAGTTCCTGAGGAGGAACCTCCTAGTTCTGCACCAAAGGCAGAAAGAGATGCTTATAAAAAGCATTTCGATGATGCCAATGAAACCGCTTGCCTCATGCTTGCTACCATGAACTCTGAGTTGCAAAAGCAACACGAGAACATGTCTGCGTTCGATATGATCGGACATCTGAAAACGCTTTATCAAGAGCAAGCAAGAAATGAGAGGTTTCAGGTTTCAAAGTCCCTTTTTAACAGCAAGTTAGCTGAGGGAGCCCCTGTAAGTCCCCATGTACTCAAGATGATTGGGTATGTGGAGAACCTTGACAGATTAGGGTTTCCCCTTGGAAAGGAACTTGCGATTGATCTGATCTTGCAATCGTTGCCAGAGAGCTTCAGTCAGTTTGTCCTGAATTTCAATATGAATGACTTGGACAAAAGTCTTCCAGAACTGCTAGGCATGTTGAGAACTGCTGAGCAGAATATGAAGACAAAAGGGAAATCCATTCTGATGGTCAGTAATGGAAAGAAACAGAACAAGAGGCCCATCAAACAGGGTGGTAGAGGGAAAGGCAAGGAAGTTGCCAAACCCAAACCCACTCCTCCTGTTTTGAAGCCTAGTGGAGGAATAGCAAAGGAGGGCACTTGCTTCCATTGCGGTAAGACCGGACATTGGAAGAGAAATTGCCCAAAGTACCTGGAAGATAAGAATAATGGAGTAGAGACTTCAAATTCAGGTATTTTTGTTATTGAAATTAATTTATCTACTTCTGCATCATGGGTATTAGATACTGGATGCGGTTCTCACATTTGTACTAATGTGCAGGGACTAAAAAGGAGTAGAAATTTGGCAAAAGGTGAAGTTGACCTACGAGTTGGCAATGGAGCAAAGGTTGCTGCTTTAGCTGTAGGAACTTATGTTTTAACTTTACCTAGTGGTTTAATAATTCAGTTAGAGAACTGTTATTATGTACCTGCAATTAGCAGGAATATTATTTCCGTTTCTTGTTTGGACAAGTTTGGTTTTTCATTCATAATAAGGAACAATTGTTGCTCCATTTATTTGAATGATATATTCTATGCTACTGCAAAAATGAATAATGGACTATATGTCCTTGATCTTGAAATGCCAATTTATAACATTAATACTAAAAGGTTGAAACCTAATGAGTTGAATCCAACTTACCTTTGGCACTGTCGATTAGGCCACATAAATGAGAAACGCATTTCCAAACTCCATAAAGATGGACTCTTGGACTCTTTTGATTATGAATCATACGAGACATGCAGATCTTGTTTAATTGGAAAGATGACAAAATCCCCATTCACAGGAAAAGGTGAAAGGGCTAATGATCTTTTGACACTCATACATACTGATGTATGTGGACCACTGAACATACCAGCCAGAGGAGGTTTTCAGTACTTCATCACTTTTACTGATGACTTCAGTAGATACGGATATGTGTATTTAATGAAACACAAATCTGAGTCCTTTGAAAAGTTCAAGGAATTCAAGAATGAAGTACAAAACCAACTAGGTAAGAATATTAAAGTTCTTCGATCAGATCGAGGCGGTGAATATTTAAGCCTAGAATTTGATGACCATCTAAAAGAGTATGGGATTCTATCCCAACTTACTCCTCCTGGAACACCACAATGGAATGGTGTATCTGAGAGAAGAAATCGAACCTTGTTAGACATGGTCCGATCCATGATGAGTCACGTCGATCTTCCAAACTCCTTTTGGGGACATGCATTATTAACAGCAGCTTACACACTTAACCGTGTTCCATCCAAAAAGGTTGATAAGACACCATAGGAGATATGGAGTGGTAAGAAACCACATATGTCTTACATGAAGATTTGGGGTTGCGAGGTTTACGTCAAACGACAAATTTCAACCAAGCTTGAGCCCAAATCTGACAAATGCTTATTTGTGGGGTATCCTAAAGAAACAAGAGGATATTACTTCTACAATCCTTCTGAGGGCAAAGTGTTTGTCGCTCGAACTGGAGTCTTTCTGGAAAGGGATTTTATTTCCAAAGGAAACAGTGGGAGGAAAATAGAGCTTGAAGAAATTCAAGAATCACAAAACATTGAAACACCTATGGAGGAACTAGAGCGGGAAACACAAGTAGTTGTGGAAGAGCAACCTGCTCAAGAAGAACAAGACCAGCGTAGGTCAAGCAGGATACGTCACCAACCTGAGAGATATGGATATCTCATAAGTGATCAGGGTGATGTATTACTCATGGATCAAGATGAGCCTGTGACCTACAAAGAGGCCATAACTGGTCCTGAGTCTGAGAAGTGGCTAGAAGCCATGAAATCTGAAATGGATTCCATGTACACAAACCAGGTTTGGACCTTGGTAGAACCTCCTATAGGAGTTAACCCTATAGGATGCAAGTGGGTCTTCAAGAAGAAGACTGACATGGATGGTAAGGTACATACCTATAAAGCAAGACTGGTTGCAAAAGGCTATAAACAAATTCATGGGGTTGACTATGATGAAACCTTTTCACCAGTTGCAATGCTTAAATCTGTTCGGATTTTACTTGCCATCGCTGCATATCATGATTATGAAATATGGCAGATGGATGTCAAAACTGCTTTCCTTAATGGGAATCTTCTTGAGGATGTGTACATGACACAACCTGAAGGATTTGACATACCACAAGATGCCCAAAAGATATGCAAGTTACAGCGATCAATCTATGGATTGAAGCAAGCTTCCAGAAGCTGGAATCTTCGTTTTGATGAAACCGTAAAACAATATGGATTCATCAAAAATGAAGATGAACCTTGTGTCTACAAGAAGGTTAGTGGGAGCATGATCGTGTTTCTGGTATTATATGTAGATGACATATTACTCATTGGAAACGATGTCCCTACCTTGCAACAAGTGAAAACTTGGTTAGGGAATTGTTTTTCTATGAAAGACCTAGGTGAAGCAGCCTATATATTAGGAATTAGGATCTATAGAGATAGATCACAAAAACTGCTTGGCCTAAGTCAGAGTACATACATAGATAAAGTGTTGAGACGCTTTAATATGCATGATTCCAAGAAAGGATTCATACCTATGCAACATGGTCTGTGTTTATCAAAAACACAATCCCCTTCAACTAAGGAAGAAAGGGATCGCATGAATAAGATTCCATATGCATCTGCAATAGGATCTATCATGTATGCCATGTTATGTACTCGACCAGATGTCTCGTATGCATTAAGTGCAACGAGTAGGTACCAATCTGATCCCGGTGATGCTCACTGGGTAGCTGTCAAGAATATTCTTAAGTACTTGAGAAGGACTAAGGATTCATTCTTGATATATGGAGGTCAGGAAGAGCTTGATGTAATTGGTTACACTGATGCTAGCTTCCAGACAGATAAGGATGATTTTAGATCACAATCTGGTTATGTGTTCTGTCTCAATGGTGGCGCTGTGAGCTGGAAAAGTTCAAAGCAAGAAACAGTTGCTGATTCTACAACTGAGGCCGAGTATATTGCTGCCTCAAATGCAGCAAAGGAAGCTGTTTGGATCAAGAAGTTCATTAGTGAACTTGGCATAGTCCCTAGCATTGTGGATCCCATTAGTTTATATTGTGATAACAATGGTGCTATCGCACAAGCTAAGGAGCCTAGATCTCACCAACGATCCAAACACATACTTAGGCGTTATCACCTCATTCGAGAGATAATCGATCGGGGAGATGTGAAGATATGCAGAGTACCTACACTTGACAATATCGCTGACCCATTAACAAAGCCTCTTGCGCAACAGAAGCATGATGGTCATACTAGATCTATGGGTATTAAGGGTATGCCTAATTGGCTCTAGTGCTAGTGGGAGATTGTTGGTGTAAGCCCTAGAGGCCAATACTTTTTGGTACTTGTATCAGATTATTCGTTTAATAATAAAAGGCATTTCTTTATTATGTTTGTCTTTCAGAATAATAAAGTCCCTAGAATAGTTAGTCTGTTTAATGAAATGTTAAGTGTGACTTAATCATGAGATCCCATTAAACATAAAGACATTATTCTTAAAATATCCGTAGTCAAGCTTTATTGCAAAGTGGGATAACATTAAAAGCATTGAGACTATTATGAAGATAGACTGATGATCACATCTCATGGATCATGGATAAAGAGTTATCAAGTCTTGACATAGGTATAAATATTAGGAGTAATATTTATACCGGATTGACCCGCTATGAGAATACTACATAGTATGTTATGCAAAGTGTCATAAGTTATTCTCATGGTGATAATGGTGTATTACCACCCTTCGACCTGAAACCACTATGGACCCTAGATGTAGAGTCGGGTGCTTTATTGCTGATCAAACATTATCCGTAACTGGATGATCATAAAGGCAGTTGATGGGCACTCCACGAAGCATGCTGAGGGACATGAGTGTCCTAGATGGAATTTGCCAATCCTGCATAACAGGAGAAATGTCTAAGGGCCCAATATTGAACTGGACAAGGATGACACAGTGTATGCCTTGTGTTCAATATAGACATAGGGGCAAAAGGGTAATTGTACAAACATATATTATCACGAAAAAGGTTTTGTCAGATCACATGACATTTTCGTGACTTGGGTAGCAGTGATGTGTTGCTAGATACCGCTTACTGTTTATTATGTTAAATATATATAATTTAATATAATTACCAACGTTACGAAATCCTACAGGGTCACACACATAAGGACAGTTTGATAAGAGATAGAGAAATCAAAGGAACACCGTAAGGTACGGTGCACTTAAGTGAAAAATAGAAATTCGGATAATATAATAATAATTATTGTTATTTTATAATGGTTATAAAATAATAATAAAATAAATATATTTATTATAATAATAGTTATTATAATAATATATAATATTATTATGGATCATGTGAATTAGGGTTTTAGCCCGCAGCCCACAAGAGAGTCTATAAAAGGAACCCTTGTGATGAAGCTTTCACTTGATGCAATTTCGTTTTTGATTCTCTTTTCTCACTCAAATAATTCCGTTCGTAAGCAGCTAGCACTGTGACCGGAAGCTATTCGTGTGGACTGAGTAGAGGCGTTGCACTTCATCAACGCTTGTGATCGCTGCATCAAAGATCTGAATCGCCACAAAGAGGTAACGATTCTATCACTGACCATGCTCATTCGTGAGGATCACTAAAGGAAAATTTTTGTTTTCCGCTGCGTTTAGATCGCAATTTTCCTTCATAAGTATTATCAAAAGTAGGCAGTGATGCAAAAATAGTTGAAAACAAATTAGAGTAAGTATCATCAACCGACTCAGAAAGCACTCCGATGTGAAAAACAAAATGTTCTTCCACGGGATGTTTCATAACATCAAAAAGGTTAAATTTAGCAACGGTATCACCAAACTCCATGGACATTGCTCCATCGTCAACATCGATTTTTGTTTTTGTCGTTTTCATGAACGGTCTGCCTAAAATGATTGGTGATCTACTTGAATTTTTTTCTTCGGCCATGTCCAGAATGTAAAAATCTACAGGAAAAAGTAAATCATTTTAACTTGGATAAGCACATCTTCCACTACTCCAATAGGGCTAGTATTGCTCCGTTCGCCAATTGGATGATTAAACCCGTATGTTGCAAACGACCGAGATTAAGATTATTATAAACAGAAGTAGGCATAACATTAATTCCTGCTCCTAAATCAAGCATGCAATTTTCAAATATACTATCCCCAATGGTACAGAGAATAGAAAAAGTTCCTGGATCCTTGCATTTCTGGGGCAACATGGCATGATTGAGGGCTAAAACATTAGCCTTTTCAGGTGCATGTTTAGGTTGAATGAGGGCTAAAACATTTCTTCCCATGTTCACTCTCTCATTTCCCTTCATCCTCCTCTTGTGTGTGCACAAATATTTCAGAACTTTTACATACTTTGGAACCTGCTTAATCACATCAAGAAGTGGAATGTTCACTGCCACTTTCCTGAATACATCTAGAATCTCTTTGTCTTTGTCTCCCTCTTCCATATTTTTAGTTTTGGCTACTCTGTGTGGGAAAGGTATCTTAGGTACATACTCTCTTTCTTTTGCCTCAACAACAACAGAAGATTCAGATTCACGTTCAGGTGTGACCTCAATAACTTTCTCATTTTTTTCTAGGGAAGAATCTGCAATTGTTTTGGATCGCAAGGACATTGCACTCACATTAGTACCTTTAGGATTCACCACTGTTTGGGAGGGTAGTTGGTTGGATCCTTGTGCTTGCTAAATGCCATTAATTGAATAAGCAAGTTGCTCTATGTGTTCCTGTAGGGTTTGGATACTGGAATATGTCTGCTGCTGGAATTGGAGAGTATTGACAGCCATTTTCTTAACAATATCTTCTAATGAAGATCCGGAAGCTGGGGAAGAAATGGTTGCATCCCGTGGAGGGTTTTGTGGTGGTGGTAACGATAACATCAATTGTTGTTGGTTGGGCTGCTGATTTCCATATCAAAAGTTTAGATGGTCAAGAGAAGTACAAATACCACATAACCTTATTGTTTGGGCTGCTGCTTGAGCCTTACCTACCACTACCAACTGTTTCACTAATTCGGTTAGCTCATCTATTCTATTTTCGAAGGCCTTGCTGGAAGAAGAAACATGAACCTCATTCACACCTTTTATTTAGACAAAATTTTGTCTCGTTATGAACTGTTGGGAGTTAAGCGACATGTTCTCAATCAAGGCTTTGGCAGCAGCTGGAGTCTTATCATCAAGTGCTCCACCACTAGCAGCATCTAAAATATTCCTATTCATTGGTTTTAATCCTTCATAGAAATATTGAATAAATAATTGCTCGGTGATTTGGTGTTGTGGGCAACTTGAAACTAATTGTTGAATCTCCCCCGATATTCAGCCAATGATTCATTATCTAACTGTCTAATACCGCAAATATCTTTTCATATCGAGGCAACTCTGGAGGCAGGAAAGTATCTCTCTAGGAATACCTTCTTCAAATCATTCCAAGTTGCAATAGAATTTTGATCAAGATGATATAACCAATCTTTTGCTGCACCTTATAGTGAAAATGGGAAGGCTCTCAGCTTGATGTGATCTTCTATAATTCCTTCAGGCCTCAGTGAAGTAGAACAAACAATATGGAATTATTTAAGATGCTTGTGTGGATCCTCACCTGCAAGGCCACTAAATCTCGGCAACAAGTGTATTAATCCAGATTTTAATTCAAAAGGAACAGTAGGGTCAACATATTCAATGCACAAGCCATTATAATTAACATCAGGAGCAGCAAGCTCTCTTAATGTTCTTTGGTCAGCCATGCTATTGTCAAAAGCAAATTCAGAATCAAACAAGCAATGTAAGAACAAAGAATCAGAATCACAATTGTTAAGGATCAAAATAAAAAAGGCCAGAACAAGAAGACCTAGTGGTCAGGACTAATGCAGCAACAATTGCGATAATGCCAACAATATCCCTATATAGGCATAAACAAAATCAAAGAAGAAAAATGGTTAAAATAAATTCATAAAAATCTAAAAACACAAAATTTAATCTAATTAAGCAAAATAAGAATTTTAGGAATTTTTCGGATTTTTATGAAACTATAAAAACAGTAAAAAAATTCATAAAAAATAGAAAAATGACGAATTTTGGGTTTTTAGGTCGGACAAATCTGAAATAGTTTTCCTAAAAAATGATTTTTTGATGTGGTCGGACGCGAAAACGAATGTCCGGACGGGAGAACAGAAAAAAAAATTCAAAACACATTAACCGACACCTATGACTCAACTAACGATTAAAAACGATAAGAATCTCCGATAACGGCACCAATTTGATCCGCTACAGCGCACGGATCAAAAATGAGTATTTTTTAAAACAGTAGTAACAGTAACGACAACTCGAGTATCATTCTCACAAGGATTCTTGTAAAGTTATTAACCAACACAGTAATAGTTTATGGGGTTTTGAGTTTCGATTAAAAGAAAAATAATGCAAATAAGTGATTGTCAAAATAAGTTGAAACGGTTAATCTGCTGTTTTGGTTTCCCAACTTATCATCGATCCAAATAATTCCCAATTCCTAAGAGAATTCTATTCCCTTTTCGATTATAATAACAACTAAAAAAACCACAATTGATATTATATGATACATGTTCCTAATTTCCGAAGGTCTTGGTTTAGATTACAAGACCTAGTTTCCCGATGTAACTTAGGCTTCTTGTATTGTATTTCAAAAGTTGTAACAATTTCCAAACAATTAATGAAATAAGGATTTGACATAATTAATCTTCTGAGTTTTGTGAAGCCAGTTGCATTTTGCATTTGCATTTTTGCATTTTGCTAACCATTCAAGGAATTCAAAAATTTATTTTGCAGACATTGTTATGGAAAGCCGAAGCAGGTTTTCATTTCTGAACCTAAGATTGGACAACCTCAGGATTCTGGGAGGCCTTATCAGGAACCCCGCTGCATTTATTGCCAAGTACTAAGATCTTCTCCCGCTGCTAAACACAAGGGTTAACGAGGACATGCTGCAAGCACTCGTTGAGTTCTATGATCCAGTATACCATTGCTTTGTCTTCCCAGATTTCCAATTGCTCCCGACTATAGAAGAGTACTCCACCTACTTGAAGATTCCTCTGACCTTCAGAGCTCCTTATGGGAAACCAAGAAGGAAAGACCTTGCCAAAGCGTTGCACATCAAGCCAACAGAGCTACCTACTCAACTAGTAAATAGGAGTGGTTTCTCCGGGATGGAAGCGAGACCATTCATGGAAATGGCAAAGTTCCATTACGACAACAGAGACCTAGGAATTTTTGAAGCAATTCTAGATTTCATGATCTATGGGCTATATCTTTTCCCCTGTTGTGATGAATTCATCAGTGAAGAGGCCATCAGGCTCGTCATAATCAAGAATCATGTGCCCGCATTGTTGGCTGATACCTATTTCGTCATCCATCGTCGGAAGATGTATGATCTCGGGCTATTCTCATGTTGTACGATACTGCTCAGCAAGTGGTTTATTTCTCACTTTCCCAAAAACTCACGTTCTTTGGGACCTCCCCAGCAAGGAGGCCTGGATTGAAAAGTTAACAACACTTAGTCACTATGATGTCAACTGGTATGACATCAAAAATGGTGGAGTTGCTATGATTCAAAGCTGCGGAGACTTCCCAAATATACCTCTCATCGATACTAAAGGAGTTATCAGCTATAGCTCAATCCTTTCTCGCCGCCAGCTAAGATATCCAACTGGGCCAGAACTAGAGCCAGAACTGCTAAAAACCTGCTTCTATGAAAAAGGCAGCGATGAAGACTTTGAGACCCAAGCTCATTTTGCTTGGTATCATCCTCACATGCAAGGGATGACTGCAGAAGAGAATGTGAGTTGTCTAGCCACAAGAGCTTACCTACTTTGGTCAAAGGAGATAGCTTTAAGAATGTTTTACACTCATACCTACGAGATCACCATGGAGCCTGAAGTTATTATGCCTAGAGGAGAGCTAAAGTTCGCTTTGGTCAAAGCAGAACATGAAAAATGCTAAATTATGGGAGGTGATTGTCAGAATCAACTCCAGCCCAGACCGCAAGAAGGAGAAGGATAGTCTTGTTAGAGCGATCAAAGCTTCCCAATTTCCCGCTTTTCCTTTAAGATTGTAATCTTAGTTTGTATTTGCTTTTGTTGTAAGAAAGGTCTTGTTTGTAAACAAGAACCATCTATTGTAATAGGCCTCAATTTATCAATGAAAATCTGCTTTTCAAACACGTTGTTACGCCTGCTGCTTAATTTTGTTTGTAAACAAGATTACTATTTTCCTTGAATGGTTGGTCCTTCATTTGCATTTGCATATCATTTGCATGGTCTTGCATGGGTTCCGCGGCTCATCTGTTGTTCTTTTCCACCCTAGGGAGGAAGAAAGTCACATTGAGTTCCCACCGCTACAACACTCGAGCCAGCACTCAAAGAAAGATGGCCGATCATGACCATAGAATCGACCATATTTACAATGACCTTGAAGGAATTAGAGGCAACGTCAGCCAGATAATGGAAGTTCTACATGGAATAAAAGAGAAGATGGACTCACAGGCTACGGTAATCTCTAAAATCACTACATCAGCAGTGAATCCTCCTCCAGTAACAACTTCAGCAACTGAGTTTTTGTTCGATATCTCCAAGGATTTTCTGCCACCACTCAGTAATCCTCAACCGTTTAATTTCCAACCACAAGTTGTTCCATTGACGTCAGATCCTCTTTTCACTCAAGCGGGATGTCAAGCACATGCCCGACCCATCTTCAACAACCATCAACCGATATTCGATATACCTGACGGTTCTGAAATCGAAGATGAAAAGCACGAAAAGTTAAGAGTGGAGATGTATATAATGGCCAAAAGAATGAGGGCTATCGAAGGAAACAATGTCTTTGGGTCCGATGCTAGGGACATGTGTCTAGTTTCAGGTTTGGTTTTTCCTCCCAAATTTGTAATGCCCGCGTTTGACAAATATGAAGGGTCCACTTGTCCAAAGGTTCATCTGATCATGTACTACCGACGAATGGCTCCGCATATTGAGAATGACAAACTACTAATACACTGTTTCCAAGACAATCTCAAGGGAGCTTCCGCCAAGTGGTATCTAGGTTTGGATCAAGCAAAAATACACTTTTTCCAAGACCTATCTGATGCGTTTGTAGAACAATATAAATACAATATGGATCTAGCACCGGATCACCGTCAGCTTCTTAGCATGACGTAGAAAAATAATGAATCCTTCTAGGAGTATGCGAAAAGATGGCGCGGAACAGCTGCTGAAGTCGAGCCTCCTTTAACTGAGAAAGAATTAGCTGACTGGTTTGTAGGTACAGTCAGGCCAGAATTCTATGAAAGATTGATCAGCAGTGTTACTACAAATTTCTCTGACATTGTGGCTGTTGGCGTAAAAGTTGAAGCAAGGTTGAAGAGCGGCAAGGTACTGAATGCAGTACTAGCTCCAGCACCGGAACAACCAAGAAATCCACCAGCAACTTTCACAAAAAGAAATAGGGTGAAGTTAGTGCAGTGACGTATGAAAGAAGAGCACAAAATTAAAGAGGTCAGCGACAACGATATCAGCAATCACCATATATAGAAGCGGTAACACCGGTCTTCCAACCTCAACAAAATCTGCAAAGTCCTCAACAAGGGGCGCCCAATTAATATCAGCAATACAATCATCAGCCGTATAACAACCAACAGGCACAACAACCTAGAACTCAAGCTCCAAGGTCAAACTACCGGAGTGGGAAGCCAAGGATACAACCAATACCCATGAGTTATATTGAATCGTATCCTATGCTGGTAGAAAGAGGGCTCATCCAAACAAGGAAATTAGGTGCTCCGCCTAATCCTTTACCTTCTTACTACAATCTAAATGCATGTTGTCCTTTCCATGAGAACACTGCGGGACATGATCTAGAAGGATGCTTTGCACTCCAACATATTGTCTGAGAGTTGATAGAGAAAAAGATATCATCATTCAAGGATAATCACCCTAACGTAAAGGACAATCCTTTACGAAATCATGGTGGAGTGAATGCCATAACTAAAGAAGGGGAAGAGTCTGAATTGAAGATGATCATGAAAGTCTCTGAAGTAAAGACACCATTGGTGGAATTACATAAAAGACTAGCTCAAGCATGGTTACTCAAAAGCACTCATGAAGACTGTGAAGAATGTAGCCATAATCCACAAGGTTGTAATCTTGTGCAAATAGATGTTCAGTTGTTAATCAACTAGGGAATGTTGCAAATCAGTAGCAAGAGAAAGAAGGAAGATGTGGAAGTGATTGAGCTTGTGTTCAACATGCCTGAGGAATCCAACAAGTGGGCAGTTTTCAAAAATGACAATGACAGAACAACCTGGCCCAAAGTTGTTAGACCAGTGTTTCACAATGATCCTGCGCCTAAATTTGGAAATGACCAACCAAGGTTTGATCCAAGGAAAGGGCCCGGTCCTCACCCAAGAGCTATAACGCCAAAGTATGACTATTCATGGTATGATATGAATGCTAGAAGGAAGCAGGAAGATGTAACTAATATCGTTGGGGTAAGCAGAATGACCCGAAGTGGTCGAATATATCAGCCCCGAGCAAATCCTACCATTTCTCAATCAACCACCGCCATTCCTAAAGCTACTATTAATGTTCACAAAGAGATTGCGCCAGTAAAGGGGAAGAGGTCCCCAAAGCTGACGAGGAGGAGTTTTTGAGAATAATCCGCCGAAGTGACTATCGGGTGGTAGACCAAATCAACCAAACGCCATCTAAAATTTCAATCATGTCACTATTGCTAAGTTCCCCTGCGCATCATCAAGGTTTGATAAAGATATTGACACAAGCCCACGTGACGAAAGATATTACTGTGGGACAATTTGACTCTGTTGTTGCAAATATCACAGCATGCAACACACTAGGCTTCGATGATAGTGATCTGACAGCTGAGAAACGCAAGCACAACCATGCCTTGTGTCCGTTAAATGTGAAGAAGACACACTCACCAGAGTATTAGTCGATATAGGGTTTGCACTCAACGTGATGCCCAAGAAGACTTTAGCCAAATTAAACTACAAAGGAGCTGAGATGAGGCCAACCTCGTTGATCGTGAAAGCCTTTGATGGATCAAGAAGGACTGTGATAGGAGAAGTCGACTTGTCGATCATGATAGGACCATAGGTCTTTGAGATCACCTTTCAGGTGATGGATATAAATCTTGCCTATAGCTACTGTTGCACCCCAAAATTTTCCCAACCTTTTCTTTGGTTGGCTTGTGTTTCATTTCATTTCTTTCTAGCATTTGGATTATATAGCATTTAGAATTGAACAGGGGATCAAGAGTTTGTGCATAGCAAGAGGAGTCCACTCAGAAGTTTGAGCCTAAGCTAAGGGTGTTACTCAAGTTTGGATGGTCATCAAGTCATCAGGAAGTGGGCAGTGGTCTTATGAAAGAAAGGATGGATGTGTGTGGATCAACTCCTAACTTGGAGGCCAACTGAAGATCATCAGAGGATTGTGAAGACATGGTTATGGATATAAGATTTTGAGAGAGCTCATTGAGTGCCTTAAGGGTCATTGTGGAGCTCATCCAAGTGTTTGTGCTAAGTGTGAAAGGTTACAGGTGAAGGTGTTGCAATTAGGGTTTTCATCTGACTAATCCTCAGTCAACTATGAAATTAAAGGAGATTAAAACTCAATTCAAAGTCTCTATGGTCATGGGATGTTGTGTTTAGATACATGAGATATTATTTCAAGTTCAATTCATCAAGGATCAAGAGGAGAAGAAGTTACTAAATTAGGGTTCTCAGGGTAAAATCCCCTATTTAGTGTCTGACTTCAAGACCACCTATCTCAAGATACAAGTTTCATCTAAAATTTTGAATAACATGGAACTTGTATAGCATGTTCTTAGCTTTAATTTGAGTACTAGAAGTCCTTGATTGGTGTTACACCCTAAAATTTGCCCAACTTTTTGCTTTAGCTGGATTTCGTTTCATTGCATTCATAGCATTAGCATACCATAGTCCATGAACAGGGGATTGAGAGGTGTATGCTTATCAAGAGAGGGATATCAAAGGTCTAAGCCTATTCAATGGGTTATATTCAAGTCATCAAGGTTTTATTATCCTCAGAAGAATGTCAAAGCTCATCAGAAGGAGTGGATTGGTTAAGAGTGAGGTACCTCCTATCTTGGGGGTCTATGAAGGTCATCAAGTGGTTTTGAATCTATGGTTATAGGTGGAGAATATTGAGAGAACTCATGGAATACCTTGAGGTTCATTTTGAAGCTTATGTCAAGTGTGTGAAGCCACAGTCAAGATTGGTGCAAATAGGGTTTTCACCTGGTCAACCCTAAGTCAACAGTTGAAATGAAGGAGATTAAGACTCAATTCCAAGTCTTTATGATCATGGGATGCTGTGTCAAGACATGTCAAATATCATTTCAAGATCAGTTCATCAACATGCAAGAGTGTGAGAAGTTGCAAAGTTAGAGTTGCTATGCTTGTCAGTGTAAAATCCTCTGGTTCAGCGCCTAACTTCAAGACCACATAAATCAATATGAAATCCTCATATCATCTTGATATCCACATGAGACATGTAAAGCATGTTCATACCTTTAATTTGAGTATTAGAAGTCATTCATCGGATTTCTAGAACTCGAGTTACGAAGCTGACAAGTTACAGGTCCTCAGATGAATGTGATTTTTATCGACAAAAGTCAACCAACTTCCAGAACATTTTTGACCAAGAAGGATGTTTCTCCTCAACTTCAAGTGAACATGAAAATTGTTCCTCATGATCTTAGCTTTCCAAAGAGTACTAGAAGTCTTCATTTTGATTTTTAGAACTCAAGTTATGAGACTTACAAGTCAGGGGTATTTTGGGAAAGTGAGATTATAGGCCATTTTCATTATAGGTCAAGTTCACCACTTTGCACACTTCAAATGAAAATATTTCCATCTTCAAAGTTGTTCCAAATGGGGTCATTTGGTCAACCAAACCTCAAGGGAGCATTGACATAGCTTGGAAATGAAAATGTATGGAGAAAATTTCATGAAAAGAAGTTTGAAAAGGCCTAGTTTGGATTTAATGCCAATTAAATCAATTTATGTCATGTTGGTGCATTTTTTGAGTGCAAATAATGTTTTAAGAACAATGGGAATATTACCAATTAAATTTGAATTCATATACTTGGCCATTTTAATGGTTTCTTGAACTTTAAGCAACATAATGGAAATCCACCATCCATTCATTTCCAAGGGATTAATCCCAGCCCTACATGTTCCTTGTATCATAAGAAACTGATATGAACAAAATTGGAAGCTTCCACACACCATATTCATGGAAAACTCAAAGGAAAAAGTGAAGAAAAATGTGAAAAATAAAATTGGACTTTCAACCATTTTTGGGCCTCCATTGTAGCCCAAATCATTTCTATATAACACCATGGATGAATTCATAGCAAGGTTGGTGATGGAAAAGCTAAAATGAGGTAAGAAGCACTTAAAAAAAAGTTGGTTAGAGGTGAAAATTGATTTTCTACTTTGAGGCAATTTCAGAGAGAAATAATCATTCAAGAAGCTTCTCCAAGCATCATTGAAGGATTTTGAACAACTTTAATCAAGAATTCGTGCAAGAACAATCCACCATTGAAGCTCCGAACAAGGTTCTTACTTCTCATTTATATGCTCTGTTTTTTATGAGTTATTGCGCCATTTTTACATAATTATGATCCTTGGAGTATGTAGAAGCTTTTAGGATTAGTTTGGTTAGGTTCCATGAAAATTCAAGAATTGACACTCTAGGTTGTAGTTTGATTTTCTCTCTTGTTAGTGGATGAAAATGGAAAAGAATTTGATATTCATGATGTAGGAAGTGAGAGGAAGATATTAGTATCATCAATTTGGAGTTTTGTGAGAATTGATTTTCTTGAGTGATTCTTGGACGTCCATGGATTCTGAGTTTTAATGAATGGAAGTGAAAACAAATTACATATTTGGAATCTACACGAAAAATCATGCAGTTTTGGTTAAAGAAAATTGAATTTTGTTGAAGAAATAAGGAAATGCCATTGTTGGACATTTGGAGAAGATAAACGAAAAATATTTCGGCCACCGCGCGCGCCACCACGGGTGGATTTCCCTCCGTTTCAGTTTGAAAATCCCAGACTTCATGAGAACCATCCGATCGAGCGGACTAGTTGACTCGATAGGCTCATCGTGCAGCCGAGATTGCTTCCCGTGTGGCTTCTCTCTGCAGCAAAACGTAGCGTTTTGCTTTGGATGCTGCTGGGATTAAGTTCGCTATTAACACCTCCATTTCGAAGCCCAAACGGAAGTATAACATGAAAATAATACTAACAGTACCCCTGGCCCGTTCCCATGAGTGCAAAATGCTGAGTCTTAAACTCAGCTACGCCCAGCGCAAATTTTGTTGTTCGACCCCCCATTCGTAGGCCCACGTGATTAGCGCATGGATCAATTACTGATTACACCTCCCTTTTATTCTTTTAATTTCATTTTCTTTTATTTTTCTGTTTTGATGCTTGTTTCTTTTTAATTCTAAAAAATAGTAATTGTTGTCAATAAATCTGGAAAAAAATGTTGTAGCTAGTTTAATATGTCTAGATATTTGTCATATTTTTTATTTTGATTTTCCATTTCTTTTTCAATTAATTTCGTATTTTTCTTTTAATGTGTTTTTAATAGTTGAAAATTGGCATGTTGTACTTTCTAATTTTATTTCTCATTTAATATATCAAATAAACATCTAGTTTTTTTGCATGCTTTCCCTGGACCCTTAGAGAGAGATGCATGATTTTTCTCTGATTTTTTTGGTGCATTTAGGTATAGTTTTGAATTAAATCTTTAGAGCCAGCCCCATGTGAATCCCCATAGCATACATCTTGGTTTAGCCTCTGGTTAGTACACTTAGACTTATAGTTTAGACCTGAAACTTTTACCATAGATTCTTAACACATTTAGGATCACTTAGGAATTTTATCAAGATTTTAGGACCTGATTTCCTATTTTTCCCATATTTTACTTTCTGACCAAAGTTTGTGTATTCATGATTGCACCTTCTCCTAGTTTGGCCTAATAATTGAACTTTTAGCCAACTTTAAGCATCCAATCTTCCCATTGACCCTTAGTACATAGGTTGACACCCTTATAGGTTTATTTTCAAGTCTCTAGAATACTATTGAGTTCCCTTAGGATGACTTCTTTTAGAGCTAAAACATTTGAGGTTCTTTAGAGATTCAAATTAGGTGGATGATTCTTCCTATAGGATGTTTCCCTCACAATTTCCCTTGCTTGATTGCCATCCTCCTTGTGAGCATGATTCCTCCTGTGGAGGAATTCATTGCAATATCATAAAGGGGTTGAGTCCATGAAAGCTCTCTCTAAGGAAGTGGAGTTGGTTGAGTGTCTGTGGTAAGTTCCTGTGGAACTTACTTTGCTTCTCATTTCCATTCTCCTAATATTCTCTCCTTCATTTATTTTAGGAACCTTATTGGGGTAGCATAGTCCCTCCTGTGGGGGGAATGTTGCACATCTCTTGAAGGAGCCAAACCTTTAGGATTCCCCCAAATCTCTCTTAGTTGGTTGAGTGTCTGGGATAAGCTCCTGTAGATCTTACCTTTGCCTCCCAACACCCAATTTCTTTCCTTAAGATAGAAGCTTTGTTTGATTACTTGTGGATTGAATCCATTATCTGCCATAAATCCTTTTCCTCATTCATCATTGAGTGGTGTGTTGCATTAGGATAGTTCATGTTTAGTATAGTCTAAGTATAGGAGCATGACTGCATATAGAGGTTGAGTGGGTCTCCCTCTGCTTGTTTGCCTTAAGGGTTGAGGTGGTCCTCCCTTTGCTTGTGTGTTGTTTTTCTCTTTCTAATTGACGTATTTGCATATAGAGGTTGAGTCTGTCTCCCTCTGCTTGTTTGTTTTGACTGTTTTCCTTTTTTTCGCTTGATTGCTAAGAAGTTGAGTTTGTCTCCTTCTGCTTGTATTGTTGCATTGCATGCATTTTACTTATAGTTATTTCTTTACAGTATTTGCTTTATCTGTTTCTGTGTACCATTGCCATGTTCCCTTAGGAACTCTGACTTCTCTTGTTCAAGAGAAGTTACGACAGACATTAGGGTTCTAACCATGCATGATAACATTAGGTAGCTCCCTCCTAACCTCAACCATAGGATCAATTTTGCATGACAACATTAGGACTGTACAGTTTCCCCATAGAGTTCGGTCTCTTCTTATCTCTAAACAACAGTAAAAAACGTAATAAAGGCCAGTTAGTACAAGCGCGTTACGAGCCTTAAGCTACTTGGGAAATGATAATTGAGCGGTCTCCTCTCAGTCATCTAGGGTGTTTAGTATATGTCCTTTGGACGATATGCGACGCATTCGCTCCTAAGTCATAGTCTCTAGTGTTGTACAAACTATAGACAACTAAAAAACACTGCTTCCGTAAAAAACATAAAACAAAGATCAAACATCTTTTTGTCCTCTTCGACCTTTAATCCTTGGAAACCCTTTTCAGAAGGAGAGTTCTGTTAATTCTCGGTTCTACCGCAAACGGTAAACGCCTAAGTCTCCGTCGAGCGAGCTGCATACACCAACTGCTGGAACCGTCTGTTAACCCTACTCGAATAAAAATAGTTGACCAAACCTGTGTTCCATCGTTTCCCGAACTACGTTTTCTCTGATCTTTCACGCCGTGTGAAAGTACGTAGGCACGAGATGCGATATCTCGGCGAGTAACCTTCCCCCCGTAACCCGTAGTTAGCCGAACTACGTTGACTCTGATTTCTCGTGCCAGACGGGAACACGTAGGGAACTGCTGTGTTCTGTCGAGTCACCTTTCTTTTCCCTTTTCTTTTTCTTTTCAGACCAGACTTTTAGCGTAGATAGTTAAACCAACCCGTCAGATAAACACAACAAGCATGGATCCCATCGAGTACGATGGACGCGAGGGGTGCTAATACCTTCCCCTTGTGTAACCGACTCCCGAACCCATACATGGTTGCGATGACCTTGTCTTATACCTTTTTGTCAGGTTTTTCCGATTGTTTCCTTTCCCATTCTGAGGGATAAATAACGAAAGGTGGTGACTCTTCTGTTTTGTCGGCACCTTATTTTCGCAGTAGCGACAGCTGGCGACTCTGCTGGGGACCCAACGTCCCCTGTGCGAGTCAATCCTAGCGCTTGCGTGTTCATCTGTTGGGTTTGCATTTATTTATCGCACTTTACTTTCCGCATTTTTATTTTCAGTATAATATGATTATTTGTGCTGTTGTGGGAGGGGGGCTCTGATGAGTGATAAGCTAGACCCAGGCTTGAGTATGTACATAGCACTAGAAGCGGATTAGTGGTGAACCTGTATGTTAGGCATGCACTAGTTCCCACGAAATCTGCGCTCAGACGAGATTCTTTGAGATGATTTCCATTTCCAGCCCAGTGGGCCGTTGAAAGGATTTCAGATCTAAGGATTGTCGACTCTAGGGACCGATCATTTGTGATTCAGCTGAGTGAGGCCGCTTCAAGAGGTGATGATGCCACACCTTCCTGGGTATCGTATCATCGTTTCTTGAAAGTCTGTGACGCTAATGAACGCATAGGATGTCGTGCCTTTGTCAGTGATTAGGTCCATACCTGTGAGTGGGGTCCGGTTATGCAGGAAACTTTAACCTTCAGACAACCTGGTTTTCTTGACAGAATGGATCAGTGACATTGATATCAGGGTCTTATTATCAGAACAGTGCTATGATCTTGTTGAAGCAGAACTTTGGTCTCCTTCAGCCAACAACACATCAGCTATTGATCTCTTGTTGCATCGTGCATTTGCATTGCATCATCATCTTGGCATTTTGCATATTACATTTGGCATTTTCATTTGCATGACAGGTACTCTCCGTGGTTATTTGTTCCTAACTCTGCTATTCCAACCAGCGACATGATTGAGGGATCCGACTTACATAGATACTCAACAAGGGGGAATCATCGCAAAGCAATGGATCAAATGCGGGCTGAGATGCAGGAGTTTCGGACTCGTATGAATTAATTCATGAAGATGATGCAAAATGTTGCTGCGGGACAGGAACAGTTGAAAACCATGGTCCAACCATTAATAGCATGGGTTGATGCCGAAGGTGTGTTGCATGGAGGTGTTTGGTAAAGTGGTAAATGAGAATGTCAAGAACAGAGTGAGCAGTGCTAAAAAAGAGGTCGCTACCGTTTCTATTCCATTTCAGACTATTACCATTTCAGGGCCAGCCATGCCCATTACTATTTCGGGGCCAGCCCAGCCAGCCCCGATCACTATCACGGCACCATGACCTATGTCGTACAAAAGCACCAAGGCTATCCCCTGGAATTATAGGGGAGATGTGTTCTGCAACAGTCAGAAGATAGAATTGATAGAACCTGCAGGTGAGGGATCTTCAGTTGAGAACATAGTAGGCGCCGGAGGTATGACCAGGAGTGGAAGAATCTTTTCAGCGCCAGAGATTAACCAGGATAAGAATGACAAGGGCAAAGGTAAGGTCGTGATCGAGGAGAACACCCAGCGGCAGGGTGATGCCAGTGCGTCTCCTGAGGAGGCAGAAGAATTCATGAGGCTTATCAGAAAAAGTGACTAAAAGGTGGTAGACCACTTGAAGCAAACGCCTTCGAAGATTTTGATCCTATCGTTGTTGATGTGTTCAGAAGCGCACCGTTATGCGTTGTTGGAGGTTTTAAATGCGGCTTACGTACCCCAGGAGATTTCTGTAAATCAGTTGGAGGGGGTAATAGCCCATGTAAATGCTGGTAGCGGTCTCGGCTTCACAGATCTAGACCCAACCCCTGCGGGGAGAAACCACAACCATGCTTTGCATATATCAATTGAGTATAGGGGCTCTATGATGTCCCATGTTTTGGTAGATACCGGATTTTCCCTCAATGTGCTGCCTAAGAAGGCATTGATGAAGTTGGACAATAAGGGTTTAGTTTGTATGCCCAGTGATTTGATTGTAAGGGCTTTTGATGGTTCGAAAAGATCAGTATTCGGTGAAATCACAATACCCATCCAAGTGGGTACTGAGACGTTTGACACGACATTCTTCATCATGGATATCCAGCCGGCTTATAGATGTCTGCTCGGTCAACCTTGGATACACTCTACAGGGGCAGTTACGTCCACGTTACATCAGAAGTTGAAGTATATGGTGGAAGGAAAGATTGTGACGGTGTGAGGAGAAGAGGACATTATGGTAAGCCATTTGTCTTTGTTTAAATATGTTGAAGTGGACGGGGAAATCCACGAGACGCTCTGTCAGGCTTTTGAAGCTGTTCCTGTTCAAAAGAAGCCTCTTGTGGTAGCCCAGGATTCAGAGGTCCCTATGTCGTCGTTGAAGGACGCCTGTGCTATTGTAGAGTCCGGTTCTTCTCAGAATTGGGGCCAGGTTCTCGAGGTTCCTGTTAAGCAGGACAAGTTTGGTATAGGATATCAGCCTTCTAGCTCTTCCCAGAGACCTCTAAAGTACAAAGGACCAGTTCTGTTTACCAGCAGTGGTGTGTATTTTGATACTATTAGTGTTGTTGAAGATGATGGGGACGACAGTGAGTGTGATATAAATACATGGATTCATCCGTGTACTCCTGGAGAAAAGCTATGCAACTGGCGCACCGAGGAAGTCATTCATGTTACTATTGCAGAGTAATGTCATTTGTTTCTTTTATGTTTGGTCCTACGTTCTGCCCAAGGCGTAGTGACCCAATCTGTGGGGCTTTGTTAATACTTTCATGTTATCATTAATAAAGAACGTTTTTGTATTCAAATATTGTGTTCCCTGTTTTTCTTGTTTTTGTTTTTGCATTTATATTAACAAAGAAAAATGGCAATGTGTTTTGTTTAGTGCATAGCATAATAAACATAAACATCTTCATGTAGGTCTTTTCTAAAAGATGCCATCGATTCAGGTTCAGCTATGGCTTCATATGACTTTGATAATCCCATTTATCAAGCAGAAGAAGAGACTGACGAAGACTGTGAACTCCCTGAAGAATTAGCCAGGCTTCTCAAGCAGGAGGAAAGAGTCATTGTGCCTCATCAGGAGGAGGTCGAAATTATCAATTTGGGTACCGAGGACGATAAGAAAGAGGTTAAGATTGGGGCCGCATTAGAAGATAGTGTCAAGAGAAAATTGGTTGAAATGCTCCGTGAGTATAAGGATATCTTCGTTTGGTCTTGCCAAGACATGCCTGGGATGGATACATATATTATGGTACACCGGTTACCTCTCAGAGAAGAATGTTCGCCGGTCAAACAGAAGTTGAGACGGACAAGGCCTGACATGGCAGTCAAGATAAAAGAAGAGGTTCAGAAGCAGCTGGATGCTGGTTTTCTTGCTGTCACAAATTACCCTCCGTGGGTCGCCAATATTGTTCCTGTTCCTAAGAAAGATGGAAAGGTACGAATGTGCATAGACTACAGAGACTTAAACAAGGCGAGCCCGAAAGACGACTTCCCGCTCCCTCATATTGACGTGTTGGTTGATAACACCGCTCAATTTTCTGTGTTTTCCTTCATGGATGGCTTCTCTGGGTATAACCAAATCAAGATGTCCCCAAAGGACATGGAGAAAACAACTTTCATCACACCATGGGGGACTTTTTGCTATAAAGTGATGCCTTTTGGATTGAAGAATGCAGGGGCCACTTATCAGCGGGCCATGGTGACTCTCTTTCACGACATGATTCATCATGAAGTTGAAGTTTATCTTGATGATATGATTGTGAAGTCACAGACGGAGGAAGGACATCTGGTCGATCTTCTGAAGTTATTTGAACGGTTGAGGAAGTTCAAGCTGAGGCTGAATCCTAACAAGTGCACCTTCGGGGTGAGGTATGGAAAGTTATTAGGTTTTATTGTCAGTGAAAAGGGTATTGAGGTAGATCCTGCCAAAATAAAAGCTATACAAGAAATGCCTGAGCCGAGAACGGAAAAGCAGGTTCGTGGTTTCCTAGGGAGATTGAACTACATTGCAAGGTTCATATCTCATCTTACGGCCACTTGTGAACCAATATTCAAATTACTGAGAAAAGATCAAACGGTCAGGTGGAATGATAATTGCCAGAAGGCTTTTGAAAAAATAAAGGAGTATCTGCAGGAACCTCCAATACTCATGCCTCCAGTTGTAGGGAGACCACTGATAATGTACCTTACGGTTCTTGAGAATTCGATGGGATGTGTGCTCGGTCAACAGGACGAGTGAGGTAGAAAGGAGCATGCCATCTACTACCTGAGTAAGAAATTTACTGATTGTGAGTCAAGGTACTCGATGCTGGAAAAAACATGTTGTGCACTCGCTTGGGCTGCTAAGCATTTGAGGCAGTACATGATAAACCATACAACCCTATTGATTTTGAAGATGGATCCAATCAAATACGTTTTTGAAAAACAAGCCCTCTCCGGGAGGATTGCCCGTTGGCAAATGGTTTTGACGGAATATGATATTCAGTACATTTCCCAGAAAGCCATCAAGGGAAGCGTCCTGTCGGAATATCTAGCTGAACAACCAGTGGAGGATTATCAGCCGATGAAGTTTGATTTTCCAGATGAAGATGTCATGTTTTTAAAAGCAAAAGACTGTGATGAGCCCTTGCCTGACGAAGGACCTGAGGAGGGGTCTCAGTGGAAGTTGATTTTCAATGGAGCCGTTAATTCATATAGTAGTGGAATCGGTGCGATTATTACGACTCCTCGTGGTGCTCATATACCATTCACCGCCCGGTTAACCTTCGCCTGCACCAATAATAAGGCTGAGTACGAAGCATGCATTATGGGTCTGGAAGAGGCCATTGATATGAGGATTAAGAATCTCGATGTATATGGCGATTCGGCTCTGGTCGTCAACCAAATTAAAGGAGAATGGGAAACTCGTCAGGAAAACCTGGTGCCCTATAAGGATTATGCAAGGAGACTGCTACCTTTCTTCGATAGAATCGAGTTCCATCACGTGCCGAGGGCTGAGAACCATATGGCGGATGCGTTGGCCACTCTAGCCTTGATGTATAAAGTGAATTTCTGGAATGAAGCTCCGTCTATCACCATCAAGCATCTTGATAGACCAGCCTTCGTGTTTGTTTGCAATTGAGAGGACATCAGATGGAAAGCCTTGGTATTTTGATATCAAGCAGTTTCTCAAGACTCAGGAGTATCTAGCAGGGGCATCCAGTAAGTATAAAAAGACTCTGAGGAGGTTAGCCGGTAATTTCTATCTGAACCGGGATGATGTGCTCTATAAGAGAAATTTTGACATGGTTTTGCTGCGTTGTGTTAACGGACTTGAAGCAAGCCTGTTAATGGAAGAGGTTCATGAGGGTTCTTTCGGTACTCATGCTAATGGGCATGCTATAGCTAAGAAACTGTTGAGAGCTGGGTATTATTGGAGGACGATAGAATCTAATTGCTTCAAATACGCCAGAAAATGTCACAAATGCCAGATCTACGCGGATAAGGTGCACGCGCCACCTACCCCTCTGAATGTAATAACGTCTCCTTGGCCCTTCGCAATGTGGGGAATTTATATGATAGGAAAGATTGAGCCGACTGCTTCTAATGGCCATCGTTTCATACTAGTTGCAATTGATTACTTTACGAAGTGGGTGGAGGCAGCCTCGTATGCAAATGTGACGAAGCAGGTCGTCGCCCGGTTCATAAAGAGGGACATCATCTGCAGATACGGTGTACCTGAGCAGATCATTACAGACAATGGTTCAAATCTTAACAATAAGATGATGAAAGAGTTGTGCCAGAATTTCAATATAGAACACCATAATTCTTCTCCCTACCGCCCGAAGATGAACGGCGCTGTTGAGGAAACTAACAAGAATATTAAGAAAATTGTGCAGAAAATGGTTGTGACTTACAAGGATTGGCACTAGATGTTGCCCTTTGCTCTTCACGGTTATCGTACTTCTATACGTACATCAACTGGGGCAACTTCTTACTCACTAGTATATGGTACGGAGGCGGTCCTACCATTGGAGGTTGAGATTCCCTCTTTACGGGTATTGTCGGATGTGAAGCTTGACGAATCTTAATGGGTATAGACCAGGTTGAATCAGTTGAAATTGATTGACGAGAAGAGGTTGGCTGCCATCGCTCACGGCCGGTTGTACCAGAGTAGGATGAAGAAGGCCTTTGATCAAAAGGTGCGTCCTCGGTGTTTTCAAACAGGAAATCTGGTGTTGAAAAGGATTCTTCCTCCTCAGACAGATCACAGGGGCAAGTTGACTCTTAATTACGAAGGTCCGTATATGGTAAGAAAGGTTTTCTCAGGCGGAGCCTTATTACTATTTACAATGGATGGTGAAGATTTTTCGTCCCCTGTGAATGCAGACGTAGTCAAAAAATACTTTGCTTAAAAAACGACCCGCTGGACACAAAAAGAAAGTCCAGGCAAAAATGGGCATCCCGGCGAACCGAAAAAAGGAAAATGGTTCGGGAAAAAATTAGGGATATATAAAAGAAAAATGGTAAACCCGCAAAGTCGAAAACCTGAAAGGGCGACTTTGGCAAAAATGGGTATCCCGGTGGATTGAAAACCCGAAATGGCGATCCAGACAAAAGTTAGGAATTTAAAAGCAAACGGCTACGATCCGCGTTCGATCTGTAAACTTGCAAGCGGTTATCCCGAAGGAAAGGAATCAGTCTAGTCAGTCTTTTCGGAAAGCGAAGTATGAGGATCGTTGAAGACATATGGGTCATAGCTGAATCGTCACATGGTGGATGTTTGTTTCCACATTGCTGACATATGTATATTTTCTTTTACTTTTGCAATTACCTCTTTCTAGGGATTGCATCCACATTGTAATTTTCCTATTCACAGGCCCTTTATCAATAAAAGTATTCACTTCAGATAAATAGCTTTCTTTCTATGTTTTTACTATTACTGTTTTGTTTACAAAAACGCCCGATATTTTGATAAACATTACATACAAAAACACGAAGCTTTACAGAGCATAAACGAAAGAAATGACTTTATTCTAACGGCCAGTAGCATGAATGGTTATTGAGGTAGCCAATGCATAAGTTTGGTTTATTGTTGTTTTATTGTAGGAGTGCAGGATTTTCCCCAACAGAATATTTCCCCCAGCAATGAAGGCATGGTGCAGGGTGGTTCATAGTCCCCAAGTGGAGGTCAATGATGATGTTAACAGATTAATCCCCTACGAATTTTCGGAAGTAAGTGTTCTTCCCCGTCAGCGGAAGTGTACCAATCTCCAGTAGAGTGAAGCAGATGTTTAAGCGGAGTTGGATCTGTTCTCCGATAGTGTGGAGGTCGAAAGATCTCAAGCATTCCCCAGCAGGGAGGTCGGTTGTATGGTGTATCCCGTGCAAAACAGGTTTATTTTACAAGCAGAGTGGGACTTACAGGTTATCCTTGACTCCCCACTGAGTGGAGCTTTGATGTCTTCCCCAAACAGAGCGGATTTTTATCCCCAGCAGGTTGTCTATTCCCCAGGAGAGTCCAATTATACTTGGCACCTTCTATTATTCCCCAGTGGAGTCGGCTTCACCCTCCCAGCATTTATTTTGCTGACGTAATTCTGTGATACCTGGCTTTCCCCAGCAAGGTCAGTCTCTCTTCTCTAGCATTTATTTTGCTAGGGGAGATCCCTTTGCATTCTACATCATTACATAGCACCCTCCCAAACGCGTAGCATTTCCATTTTGTATGGAGCATTACGCCATTCTCAAACATATGCATCAGAAACATAAGCCAGTTTTGGTGCCGATTACCGTTAAGAATGAAGATTGTTTGATTCAGGATATGGTTGGAAACATTCCCGGTGTTGGCCGTCTGGTCTTCTTCCCAATAGAGTCTTACTGATTCAAACCCCCTTCGTGAGTCCGTTGATTCTCTTATTCCAACTCTTGATCGGCATTCCTCAGCGTAGTCCAATTTGTAGTGACTGGTGTTTTGGTAAGTCGGGGTGTCTTGTTCTAGCTCTGGTTTCCCCTTCGCAGAATCTTCGTTCCAACTTTTGGTTGGCAATCTTTGTTATTCTAACTCTTGGTTAGTGGCCTTTTACTTCAACTCTTGGCTGATAATTTTGGGTGATCATCTCAACTTTTGGTTGGTAGTCTCCTGTGGTGGAGTCAGCTTCGTGTAGCGTCCCCTAGCTATCCTAACTCTTGGTTAGCAGCTTTTGTTCCGACTTTTGGTCGATGAGAATCTATTTTTCCTGGTCATCCTAACTCTTGGTTAGCAGCTTTTATTCTAACTCTTGGTTAGTAGCTTTTGTTCCAACTCTTGGTTGGCAATCTTTGCGATCCTAACTCTTGGTTAGCGGCTTTTGTTCTGACTTTCGATTGATGAGGATGTATTTTCCTGGCAATCCTAACTCTTGGTTAGTGGCTTTTGTTCCGACTATTGGTTGGCGGTCCTTATCCATTGTTTCGACTATTGGTTTGTGGTCTTCTTTCGACTCTCCCAACTATTGGTTGGTAGTCCTTCTTTTACTCTTTCACCTATTGGTTGATAGTAGTCCTTTGCCGGTTTCAACTATTGGTTGATAGTTTCTTTTTGGTTTTTCCAACTCTTGGTTGGCACTCCTCCTCGTTGTTCCGACTATTGGTTGGCAGCCTCCTCGTTGTTCCGACTATTGGTTGGTGGCTTCTATTCTACGGTTTAAACTATTGGTTGATGCCTTGATTCTAACTTTTGGTTGGTGATTTTCCTCGCAGTTCCCACTATTGGTTGGTGGTCTTTATTTGACGCTTCCAACTATTGGTTGGTAGTTTTCCTTTGGACGTTGTTCCCACTATTAGGTGGTAGTCCTGTTCCTCCGCATCAGAGTTGCTTGTTTCCAACGATTGGTTGGTAGTTTTCAGCCGTTGTAAATTCATCTCCGGTCAGTAGGTCTCGTTGATTCTAACTATTGGTTAGCCGTTTTAGTTCCAGACTCCTGGTTGGTATCCCTTGTTTCCCCAGCAATCCTAACTCTTGGTTAGCAGCTTGTGTTCCGACCTTTGATCAATGGTGTTCCATGGTGATTCTAACTATTGGTTAGTACCTTTGTTTCCCAACTCTTGGTTGGTATTCCAGAGTTTGTTTCCCAACTCTTGGTTGGTGTACCTGTTGGACGTTACCCCGACTCTTGGTTGGTATTTCTTGGTTCGTGTTCCAACTCTTGGTTGGTATCCTCCAGGTGTTTCCCAACTCTTGGTTGGTATCTGTTGGTTGTTTCATCCTGACTCTTGGTTGGTAGCCAGGGTTTGTTTCCGACTCTTGGTTGGTATCTTTGGTTCGTCTTCCAACTTTTGGTTGGTATCACGAGTTTTCTTCCAACTCTTGGTTGGTATCCTTCAGTTGTTTCCCAACTCTTGGTTGGTGTACCTGTTGGACGTTTTCCCGACTCTTGGTCGGTATCTGTTGATCTTTGTTTCAACTCTTGGTTGGTATCTGAGGTTTTGTCACCCCAACTTTTGGTTGGTACCCTTTGTTTGTTATTCTGAGTTCGCTATCCTGACTTTTGGTTGGTATTTATTGTCGGTTTCGTCCCAACTCTTGGTTGGTATCTTTGGTTGTTTCCCAACTCTTGGTTGGTATCTTTGGTTGTCTCCCAACTCTTGGTTGGCATCCGTTGGCCTTTGGTTGTTCCAACTCGCGGTTGGTGTCCTCCGGGCGTTTTCCTGACTTTTGGTTGACATCTTTTGGATGAGTTTCAGATTATATCGGATTATTATCCTTGGCATATCGGTATCCCAACTATTGGTTGGCATTCGCTGCTTTGTGTTCATGCAGGTTGCAAATTTTTGGGTTTGTCGATATTCAATCGCCTTTTACTTTGATTGGCTGAAGGTTCTTCACCTCTCATCCAGTCCGGTCCAAGTCGTTTGAATATGGGCAGCTGTTACACCCCAAAATTTGCCCAACTTTTTGCTTTAGCTGGCTTTCGTTTCATTGCATTCATAGAATTAGCATTAGCATTTGCATTTGCATACCATAGTCCATGAATATGGGATTGAGAGGTATATTCTTATCAAGAGAGGGCTATCAAAGGTCTAAGCTTATTCAAGGGGTTATATTCAAATCATCAAGGTCTTATTATCCTCAAAAGAATGTCAAAGCTCATCAGAAGGAGTGGATTGGTTAAGAGTGGGGTACCTCCTATCTTGGGGGTCTATGAAGGTCATCAAGTGGTTTTGAATCCATGGTTATGGGCGGAGAATATTGAGAGAACTCATGGAATACCTTGAGGTTCATTTTGAAGCTTATGTCAAGTGTGTGAAGCCACAGTCAAGATTGGTGCAAATAGGGTTTTCACCTAGTCAACCCTAAGTCAACAGTTGAACTGAAGAAGATTAAGACTCAATTCCAAGTCTTTAGGATCATGGGATGCTGTGTCGAGACATGTCAAAGATCATTTCAAGATCAATTCATCAATATGCAAGAGTGTGAGAAGTTGCTAAGCTAGGGTTGATATGCTTGTCAGTGTAAAATCCCCTGGTTCAGCGCCTAACTTCAAGACCACATAATTCAAGATGCAAGCCTTATCTCATCTTGACATCCACATGAGACTTGTAGAGCATGTTCATACCTTTAATTTGAGTATTAGAAGTCATTCATCGGATTTCTAGAACTCGAGTTACGAAGCTGACAAGTTACAGGTCCTCAGATGAATGTGATTTTTATCGAGAAAAGTCAACCAACTTCCAGAACATTTTTGACCAAGAAGGATGTTTCTCCTCAACTTCAAGTGAACATGAAAGTTGTTCCTCATGATCGTAGCTTTCCAAAGAGTACTAGAAGTCTTCATTTGGATTTTTAGAACTCAAGTTATGAGACTTACAAGTCAGTGGTATTTTGGGAAAGTGAGATTATAGGTCATTTTCATTATAGGTTAAGTTCACCACTTTGCACACTTCAAATAAAAATATTTCTAACTTCAAAGTTGCTCCAAATAGGTTCATTTGGTCAACCAAACCTCAAGGGATCATTGACATAGCTTGGAAATGAAAATGTATGGAGAAAATTTCATGAAAAGAAGTTTGAAAATGCCTAGTTTGGATTTAATGCCAATTAAATCAATTTATGTCATGTTGGTGCATTTTTTGAGTGCAAATAATGTTTTAAGAACAATGGGAATATTACCAATTAAATTTGAATTCATATACTTGGCCATTTTCATGGTTTCTTGAACTTTAAGAAACATAATGGAAATCCACCATCCATTCATTTCCAAGGGATTAATCCCAGCCCTACATGTTCCTTGTATCATAAGAAACTGATATGAACAAAATTGGAAGCTTCCACACACCATATTCATGGAAAACTCAAAGGAAAAAGTGAAGAAAAATGTGAAAAATAAAATTGGACTTTCAACCATTTTCGGGCCTCCATTGTAGCCCAAATCATTTCTATATAACACCATGGATGAATTCATAGCAAGGTTGGTGATGGAAAAGCTAAAATGAGGTAAGAAGCACTTAAAAAAAATTGGTTAGAGGTGAAAATTGATTTTCTACTTTGAGGCAATTTCAGAGAGAAATAATCATTCAAGAAGCTTCTCCAAGCATCATTGAAGGATTTTGAACAACTTTAATCAAGAATTCGTGCAAGAACAATCCACCATTGAAGCTCCGAACAAGGTTCTTACTTCTCATTCATATGCTCTGTTTTTTATGAGTTATTGCGTCATTTTTACATAATTATGATCCTTGGAGTATGTAGAAGCTTTTAGGATTAGTTTGGTTATGTTCCATGAAAATTCAAGAATTGACACTCTAGGTTGTAGTTTGATTTTCTCTCTTGTTAGTGGATGAAAATGGAAAAGAATTTGATATTCATGATGTAGGAAGTGAGAGGAAGATATTAGTATCATCAATTTGGAGTTTTGTGAGAATTGATTTTCTTGAGTGATTCTTGGACGTCCATGGATTCTGAGTTTTAATGAATGGAAGTGAAAACAAATTACATATTTGGAATCTACACGAAAAATCATGCAGTTTTGGTTAAAGAAAATTGAATTTTGTTGATGAAATAAGGAAATGCCATTGTTGGACATTTGGAGAAGATGACCGGAAAATATTCCGGCCACCGGGCACGCCACCACGGGTGGATTTCTCTCTGTTTCAGTTTGAAAATCCCAGACTTCATGAGGACCGTTCGATCGAGCGGACTAGTTGACTCGGTAGGGTCATCGTGCGGCCGAGATTGCTTCGCGTGTGGCTTCTCTCTACAGCAAAACGCAGCGTTTTGCTTTGGATGCTGTTGGGATTAAGTTCGCTATTAACACCTCCATTTCGAAGCCCAAACGGAAGTATAACATGAAAATAATACTAACAGTACCCCCCTGGCTCGTTCCCATGAGTGAAAAATGCTGAGTCTTAAACTCAGCTAGGCCCGACGTGAATTTTGCTGTTCGCCCTCCCATTCGTAGGCCCACGTGATTAGCGCATGGATCAATTACTAATTACACCTCCCTTTTATTCTTTTAATTTCATTTTCTTTTATTTTTCTGTTTTGATGCTTGTTTCTTTTTAATTCTAAAAAATAGTAATTTTTGTCAATAAATCTGGAAAAAAATGTTGTAGCTAGTTTAATATGTCTAGATATTTGTCATATTTTTTATTTTGATTTTCCATTTCTTTTTCAATTAATTTTGTATTTTCTCTTTTAATGTGTTTTTAATAGTTGAAAATTGGCATGCTGTACTTTCTGATTTTATTTCTCATTCAATATATCAAACAAATGTCTAGTTTTTTGCATGCTTGCCCTGGACCCTTAGAGGGATGTGTATGATTTTTCTCTGATTTTTTTAGGGCCTTTAGGTATAGTTTTGAATTAAATCTTTAGAGGCAGCCCCATGTGAATCCCCCATAGCATACATCTTGGTTTAGCCTCTGGTTAGTATACTTAGACTTATAGTTCAGAGCTGAAACTTTTACCATAGATTCTTAACACATTTAGAATCATCTAGGAATTTTATCAAGATTTTAGGACCTGATTTCCTATTTTTCCCATATTTTACTTTCTGACCAAAGTTTGTGTATTCATGATTGCACCTTCTCCTAGTTTGGCCTAATAATTGAACTTTTAGCCAACTTTAAGCATCCAATCTTCCCATTGACCCTTATTACATAGGTTTACACCCTTATAGGTTTATTTTCAAGTCTCTAGAATACTATTGAGTTCCCTTAGGATGACTTCTTTTAGAGCTAAAACATTTGAGGTTCTTTAGAGATTCAAATTAGGTGGATGATTCTTCCTATAGGATGTTTCCCTCACAATTTCCCTTGCTTTATTGGCATCCTCCTTGTGAGCATGATTCCTTCTGTGGAGGAATTCATTGCAATATTATAAAGGGGTTTAGTCCATGAAAGCTCTCTCTAAGGAAGTGGAGTTGGTTGAGTGTCTGTGGTAAGTTCCTGTGGAACTTACTTTGCTTCTCATCTCCATTCTCCTAGTATTCTCTCCTTCATTTCTTTTAGGAACCTTCTTGGGGTAGCATAGTCCCTCCTGTGGGGGGAATGTTGCGCATCTCTTGAAGGAGCCAAACCTTTAGGATTCCCCCAATCACTCTTAGTTGGTTGAGTGCCTGGGATAAGCTCCTGTGGATCTTACCTTTTCCTCCCAACACCCAATTTCTTTCCTTAGGATAGAAGCCTTGTTTGATTACTTGTGGATTGAATCCATTATCTGTCATAAATCCTTTTCCTCGTTCATGATTGAGTGGTGTGTTGCATTAGGATATTTCATGTTTAGTATAGTCTAAGTATAGGAGCATGACTGCATATAGAGGTTGAGTGGGTCTCCCTCTACTTGTTTGCCTTAAGGGTTGAGGTGGTCCTCCCCTTGCTTGTGTGTTGTTTTTCTTTTTCTAATTGACGTATTTGCATATAGAGGTTGATTCTGTATCCCTCTGCTTGTCTGTTTTGACTGTTTTCCTTTTTTTCGCGTGATTGCTAAGAAGTTGAGTTTGTCTCCTTCTGCTTGTATTATTGCATTTCATGCATTTTACTTACAGTTATTTCTTTACAGTATTTGCTTTATCTGTTTCTGTGTACCATTGCCATGTTCCCTTAGGAACTCTGACTTCTCTTGTTCAAGAGAAGTTATGACAGACATTAGGGTTCTAACCATGCATGATAACATTAGGTAGCTCCCTCCTAACCTCAACCATAGGATCAATTTTACATGACAACATTAGGACTGTACAGTTTCCCCATAGAGTTCGGTCTCTTCTTATCTCTAAACAACAACAAAAAACGTAATAAAGGCCAGTTAGTACAAGCGCGTTATGAGCCTTAAGCTAATTGGGAAATGATAATTGAGCGGTCTCCTCTCAATTATCTAGGGTGTTTAGTATATGTCCTTTGGACGATATGCGACGCATTCGCTCCTAAGTCATAGTCTCTAGTGCTGTACAAACTATAGACAACTAAAAAACACTGCTTCCGTAAAAAACAAAAAACAAAGATCAAACATCTTTTTGTCCTCTTCGACCTTTAATCCTTGGAAACCCTTTTCAGAAGGAGAGTTCTGTTAATTCTCGGTTCTACCGCAAACGGTAAACGCCTAAGTCTCTGTCGTTTACCGAACTATGTTTGCTCTGATCTTTCACGCCGTGTGAAAGTATGTGGGCACGAGATGCGATATCTCGGCGAGCAACCTTCCCCCCCTAACCTGTAGTTAGCCGAACTACATTGACTCTGATTTCTCGTGCCAGACGGGAATACGTAGGCATAGAACTGATGTGTTCTGTCGAGTCACCTTTCTTTTCCCTTTTCTTTTTCTTTTCAGACCAGACTTTTAGCGTAGATAGTTAAACCAACCCGTCAGATAAACACAACAAGCATGGATCCCATCGAGTACGATGGACGCGAGGGGTGATAATACCTTCCCCTTGCGTAACCGACTCCCGAACCCAAACATGGTTGCGATGACCTTGTCTTATACCTTTTCGTCAGGTTTTTCCGATCATTTCCTTTCCCGTTCTGAGGGATAAATAACGAAAGGTGGTGACTCTTTTATTTTGCTGGCACCTTATTTTCGCAGTAGCGACAATTGGATTTATAGAACTCAAGTTATGGTCCAGACAAGTTACAGGTAATCATAGGGAAGTGATTTTGGTCAACAAAAGTCAACCAACTTCCAAGACATTTTTGACCTAGAAGTATGTTTCGCCTCAACTTTTGCCCAACATGAAAGCTGTAGATCTTGGTCTTAGCTTTCTAAAATGTACTAGAAGTCTTTCCTCTGATTTGTAGAACTCAAGTTATGATGTTTACAAGTTAGGGGTATTTTGGGAAAGTAAGATTATAGGTCATAAAATTATAGGTCCATTTCACCAACTTGCACACTTCAAATGAAGATTTTTCCAACATCAAACTTGCTCCAAATGGTGTTATTTGCCTATTCAAGCATTGAGAAGTCATGATTTATGCTTGGAATGAAGATTGGATATTTGAATTTTCATGGAAGAATGATTAAAGGGGCAAAATTGGAAATATGTCATTTTTTTATCAATTTGGTGCAAATGGGTGCATTTTCTGAGTGCAAATTTCATTTTGAGCTCATTGGCAATTTTACAATTTGGATTTGAGGTGTTTAAATGATCCATTTTCAAGGTTTCTTCACTATGAAGTTACATAACAAATTTTAACCATTGAGATCAATTCAAGTCTTAATCCTGACCATTCATGCTCCATGTGATACCAGCAGGTGTTTCCAGCCATTTTTGAGTCATTTGAGTGGGAAATTCGTGTGCACAAGTGAGTTTGAAATTCAATTCTTTGGATTTTTCATTGGACTGTTAGAGGCTGAGATTGGGCCTAATTATCATCAAGATCCATCATATATAATGTTTTGAACCGTCACAAACCATCAGAAGTGCAAATTGGAGCCAAATTCATCAAGTTCAGTTTTGAAAAAAAGGTGGAAATTCAAATTTCAAATTTGGAGATTGAGGCTGTTTCAAGCAAAATTGTGAATTGAGAAAGCTTCCTTGGAGTTCAGTGAACGATTATGGGTATTTATCTTCAAGCTTGAGCTCCATTTGAAGGCTCAGTGGAAGTTCTCCCCTAGGTAATTGAAATTCAACATTACACTCTTAATAAGCATCAATTCACTGCCATTTTTGCATACTTGAGACGTAGGATCAATGTGGATCATTAAAATGTAAAATGAACTGGCATTGGTTGTGATTGTTGAATGATGCTTGAAAATGTTTGGATTTGTTTTGGCTTGTTTGTGCATGATATTGCTTGTTTAATGATGGATCTGTAACCTACGTGAGCTCTAGATGAGTTTTAGATCAAATTGGAGATGTTTTCATGAACTTTGGATTTTGGTGTGTGATCTTGTTGCTTTCGGTTTGAGAGTTTCACACGTGTTTAGCAAGTTTTGAGGCCAGAAATGAGATCCTCGTGATCTCTAGTGCAATTTTGATATAAAATTCAGGTGATTTGGTTGAGTGTAGGTGATACACGATTGTTGTGGTTCTGCGCACGATGGAGGATGGCCGGAGAAGACAATGATTAGTGTCCTTCGGCCAGTGACTGGTTTTCTGGTGGTTTTTGGGAAGAAGATGACCCCGTGTCTTGTTCTGGAGTGTTTGATCTAAATACTTTTGCATTCAATGGTGTTGATTAAGAAACACGGTGATGATGAGTTGACCAGATCCATGTAATCATGTTTGAATTATTCATTTATTCGCTGGCACGTCCTTGGCCACTTGATTGATGACTTTCTAATCATGTGATCCTGAGTGAGGGTTCATTGTGTGCTACGTTTGACTCCTTGCATGTGATTCCCAGTTTTCTTTGATTTTTGTTTGGTTTTCTGAGTGGGCCTGGGGCGCATATGCTATTGGCACCCCATCTTGGGCCCAGTCCCATTTCTGAACTTGAATTCCTTGCTATTTGCCACAACATTTTCTCAATTTCTTTTTATTTCTTTTGTTTTTTATTTTATTTTCTGTTTACAATTTTAATTAATTAAAATAGCTCCAATATGTTAAAAATTCACCAAAAATATTTTTTATCAACTTTGAGATGTCTACTTTTTTTGGATATTTTTATTTTATTTTTTCCATTTTATTTTCAATTAAAAAATGAATTAAATATTGGAGTTGTTTTAGTTGGTTTAAATTGTAACATGTTTTGTGTTTGCATTTATTTCTCTCTTTCTTTTTTGATCCAATGACTAAAAATTGATCCTCATCTCAACGATGAGTTGATCAATTTTATAGAACCATTTTTCCCCTGGTTGTTGACTTTTGGGTTGACTTTTGTGGCTTGTCTTTTTTGCACTTGTTTCTCCCATTTCAAAGTGGTACATCTAAATGATTTGATTCTTTTGATGATGCTTTAGGAGGATATTTGTCTTGATTTTTTGGCCTCTGGTTTCCAACTTGTGTAGCTTCTTTGTGTATTTTATTTGTTTTTTTTAGCCCTTTTCCTATTTTTGAAGTGACTTACAAGTTAGGTCATCTCATAGGACAGCTCACACAAGTGCATGACCTAGTTTGGATTGTAAATGACCTTTGTGGATCCAATAAGCTCTCAACTCTTCTTGTTTCACATTCTAGACATGTTGAGCTTGCTGTATGTTCATTTTTAGGTCAAAATATTGTTCATAGCTTGTTGTTTGATGCCTTTCCTTTTGTGCTTCCAACTTGAACTTCTATGTGATACATGTTTGTTTCCCATGTGCTTTTGCTTGCATTTCTTTTTGTCTTGCTTTGATATTGATTGTGAGCTCTCTTCTCTTCATCTCCCTTATGTACAATGACCTTGGAGTGTCATTTAAGGTGGCTCGGTCCCTCCTTTAGAGGTATTTGAAGCATACCTAAAGTGATGAATCCTTGAGGACACTTTTGGTGTTTCTTTGTGTTTGATAAGTGATGCTTATGGTTGAGTACCTATTATGGGGTCCTTCCTGCCCTCATTTGGTATCCCATCGTCACTTGTCTTTGAGGTTTGCTTACCTTTCATTTTGGTTTGATTTTATTGGTGTGGTTGATGTTACTTGACTTAGGTCATTTCATCCCATTCTTTTTGGTGCATCTTTGTGAAATTTGCTTGTGTTTGTTTAAGTTCTTCTTATGCACTTCTCTTTCATCTCTTTTCTTGCATTTCCATATGCATGCTTGGTTGAGATGAGCTTGTGGTGGCTACTGCCACACACTATTTTCCTCCCACTATCATTCTATGTGTACATCTTATGTTTGCATTTTCATTTGCATACGCATTCTCCTTCTTCTTCTCCTTCTTCTTTTGCTTTTCTTTGCCATGTTCCCCATAAGTTCTCTAACCTCTTGAGGTTATGATAGACATTAGGTGCCTAACTGTGCATGATAACATTAGGTAGTTCCCTTTTGAATCCCAACTTTAGGTCCACTTGGCATGATAACTTTTAGGATTGACTAGTTTCCCATTAGTGTTCCTCCTTCTCTTCTCATCTTCAAACATCCAAAACACTTAATAAAGAATGACAAGTGTAGCACACTACGAGCCTTAAGCTACTTGATAAATGGTAATTAAGGGGCCTCCTCTCAAGGACCTAGAGTATTTAGTGTACACCCTTTGGGTGATATACGACGCATTCGCTCTTAGGTCATAGTCTCTAGTGCGACATGAGTTGCAAATCAAATTCAAAACACTTCTTCTCTAAAAAACACAAAAAAAACAATTCAAACTCTTTTTTCACCCTTTGGGGTTCTTAATCAGGAAAATCTTTTCATAAATAAGAGTGTCGTTAACTCTTAGTTCTACCACAAACGGTAACGCCTAAGTCTCCAATGGTCGAGCTGCATACACCAACTGCTAGAACTATCTGTTAACCCTACTCGGATTAAAAAACTTTTGAACCAACATGTGGCCCTTTTAGCCCGAACTACGTTTGCTCTAATATTTCGTACCAGACAAAAGTACGTAGGCACGAGACGCGATGTCTCCGCAAGCAACCTTTCCCCCTTTCTTTAGCCGTAGTTAGGTGAACTACGTTGACTCTGACTTTCCCATTGCACGAGGGAGTACGTAGGCACAGAGCGGCGATGCTCTGCCGAGTCATTTCCTTTTTCTTTTTCTTTTTTCCATAAGCCTTTAGCTAGATAGTTTCAACACACCCTTTTAGATAGACAACAATTTGTGGATCCCGTCGAGTATGACGGATGTGAGGGGTGCTAATACCTTCCCCTTGCATAACCGACTCTCGAATCTAGACATGGTTGCGATGACCTTGTCTTTCCCTTTTTCTTTAGGTTTTTGCGATCGTTTCCTTTCCCTCTCTTTGAGATAAATAACGAAAGTGACGACTCTTCTATTTTTTCCGCCGGTGGTTTTTCATAGTTGCGACAGCTGGCGACTCTGTTGGGGACTCTGGTTCCCTATGCGAGTCAATCCTAGCGCTTGTGTGTTTATCTTTGGGTGTTGTATATATGTGCTTTATTTACTTTCCCGCATTTATTTTCCGCATCATATATCATTACTGTTGTACTGTGGGAGGGAAGTTACATTAAGTGATAAGTCGGACCTGGGCTTGAGTATACACCTAGCTTTAGTAGTGGAGATTAGTGGTGGGTGTGCTTGCTTTGCTCGTACTAGCTCACTACGAAATTCACGCTCGGACGAGATTCTCTTAGACAAATTTCTTTCTGGCCCTTTGGGCTCGAGGGAATTTTGGATTTGAGGGTTGTCGACTCTAGGAACCGATCATCTGTGAGTCATCTAAGTGAGGCCTCTTCAAGGGATAATGATGCCAAACCAGAAATGGTGAATGTATCATCATTTCCTGAAAGTCTGTGACACTGACAAACGCATAGGATGCCATACCGTATCAGTGAATAGGTCCATACCTATGAGTGGGACTAGGGTTATGCAGGAAACCTTTACCTTCAGATTACCCGGTTTTCTCTGCAGTTTGAATCTGGATTATTGGTATCAGTCGGTTTCTTTCGGAGCAGTGCGATGTTCTTGCTAAAGCAGAGCTCTGATCTTCCTCATTCTACAACGCATCAGTCTTTATCCCATGTGCATTAGCATTTTGCATTTAGCATCGTTTTCATTTGCATTTCATTTTTGCATATACATCCTCAGCCGGAACAGGGAGCTTACCCATCTTTTGTCTGCTTCGTCAGTTGATTTCCCGACATTCGCATGGATTTGAGTTAGCTTCTGGAAGGATCATGAACTCAGGAGAGAAGAACTTGGTTGTTACAAGGGCAGAGTTTGAATTAATGAAGAATCAGTTGAGTCAACTCGTGGAAGCCATGTCAGCTATGACTAGAGGAGAGGCCGGTATTCAGAAGACTCTAGTGAACAATGTTGCTCAAGCTCATCCTGTGCCAATACCTGTTGAAGAGCATCCCATTGCCAGAGATAGAGATTCTTCTTCTCTTCAGAACACAGAATATCAGAGTTTCACTTTCCCTGTGCCGGATTCTCAGAGGACTGTTCCAGAGGCTAATGTTGAGTTTATGGGAAAATGCCAGTTGTTAGAAGAAAAGCTTGATGCCTTGATGAGTCAAAATACTCTTAATTTGAATGTTGCGAGCATGTGTTTGGTGTCGGGTCTTGTGATGCCGCCGAAGTTTAAAATGCCGAATTTTGAGAAGTTCAAAGGGGACAGTTGTCCGAAGCAGCATTTGGTGATGTTCTGTAGAAGAATGACTTCACATGTTCACAATGATCAGCTTATGATTCACTGTTTTCAGGACTGTCTGAGTGGGGCATCGTTGAGTTGGTATATGCAGTTGGAGAGTGGTTGTATCTGATCATGGTCAGATTTAGCCAATGCCTTCGTGAAGTAGTATGACTACAATCTCAATATGGCTCTCATTCGTGCACAGTTGCAAGAATTATCTCAGGCGGAGAATGAATCCTTTAGAGGGTATGTGCAGAGATGGAGAGAATTCGCTGCTCGTGTTCAAACCACCGCTTCAAGATAGAGAACTGGTTGACATCTTCTTGGGTACTCTGAAGGGCCATTACTTTGACAAGTTGATCAGCGGTGGAATGTCAAACTTTGCCGACTTGGTGATAGTGGGTGAACGCGTTGAGAGTGGACTCAAGAATGGGAAGATTAGAGACATTCCCTTCATCTCAGTTGAGGAGAATGAGTCAGTCGTGAGTTCACAAGAAGAATGGGAGAAAGGAAGTGATCTTATCTCAGAATCTTCGGCATCTCAGGTTCAGTCTTCAGACGTTGCAAGTGTTCAAAGCCAACGGTCATACTGTCGTCACCCGCGTCAGCATGCTTGACGGAGACCAAGGAAACCCGAAAGGCGATTTACTCAACTACCAGTGTCATACGGTCAGTTGTTGCCAGATTTTGTCAAAGGTGGGCTGGTAGTGCCAAAAGAGACTAATCCAATGATCCCGCCGTACCCTCTAGGCTTCGATGTCAATGCTTGTTGTGAGTACCATGTTGGGGCACAGGGCATTCCACAGACGATTGTAAGGTGCTTAGGAGCCGAGTTTAGACTCTGTTAGACTCTAACAAGTTTTATATCACGCCTCAGGGTATTATTCAGGTTAATGATTCCCCTTTATCCCGCCATAAGGACACAGCAGTTCTTGTTATGGAAGGATCCACCGAGAGTGTGTGTTTTGAAGAGTTTCAAACTGAAGGCTCAGTTGAGTATGAGGGAAGTTGCTAGAAGGTTTCCTGTGCCGACTGCCACATTTGTTTTCTTTGCTTACGTGACTAGCTTCTGTTCATTATTGTTTGCTGACCATCACCAGGCTTGTTGGCTGGGGTCATTGTATTTGTACTCATTTGTGCTTATATGTTGCTTTTGTTGGTTTTTCCTATTTATGTGAGGTGTTTATCTTTGTGCTTATAGCTCGGGTTTCTCTTTGTCTTGTTGCAAATGTGTGTTTGTTTGCTGCATGACATTCTTGCATAACAGGTACCTCAGAACCGTGGGTCTTATTTCCTGTTCTCCACTAGTTTGTTGCAGGTTATACAATCAGATACAGGAATTCCCGCAAAGTTATGGAGCAAGTACAAGCAGATCTGAAGAAAGTCTAGGGCCAGATGGGGCAGTTCATTGCGGACATGCAAGCATTGCGCTTGGATCAGAATGCACTTAGAGAAGAGAACCATCAGTTGAAAACTCAGGTGGGCTTAATCATGGAAGTGATAAGAAATGTGCTCAGAAAAGAAGGTGATCAAATGTCTGAAGCTGCAGCAAAGATGCTTGTTTCACAGCTGTCTGTGGAGCATTTACCAGAGCGAAATGTGTGTCAGAAATCTGCTGCACAACCGGAGGTTCCGAAGTTCTCGTGTCATCAGCCGCGTACCATTCCTCAGGAAAATCCCAAGATTAGAAGATATGGTCAAAGGAAAAAATCACAAGATAGAATCTTCGATCAGATCCCCATGGATTATGCTCAGTTGGTGCAGCTTTTGCTCCAACTTTAGTTGGTAAAGCCTCGAACTTTGGATTCGCTTACTGGCCAACCACCACCGGGCTTCGATGTAAATGCTTATTATGATTTCCACTCTGGAGGACAGGGGCACGACATTGCAAACTGTAAAGCTTTTAAGCATAAGGTTTAAGACCTGATTGATTCAAAGACAATTGTTTTCACGTCGAGCGACATGAAGGTATCAGGAGAGTTTGCTCCCTGTCGTGAAAAAGAGATGGGTACTCATATTCTCATTCCTAAATCTGCAGTAGGTCAAGAGTATATCTTACAATCTTTGGTGTCAGAATCCCCCTGCCCACAGTTGCTGCCTGTTCCGGGATCAAGCTTAAGGATGAAAGCACCTGAACAAAAGGAGTCCCTGATAATTCAAACTCAACATCCGAGTGTTTCAACTGATCAAGGTCAACGACCCATCCAGTCTTTGCAACAGACATCAGTGTCTCTCCAGAATCAGCAGCCTTATAGTTATAGCTCGAGTTTGCGCGTCAGGAAAAGACCAAAGAAGCCAGAAAGGCAGTTCGCTCGATTGCCCATGACATACAGTCAGATGCTGCCAGATCTGATCAGAGGGGGATTGATAGTGCCAAAGAAGATCGATACAGTGATTCCTCCATATCTGCCAGGTTTTAATGTCAACGCCCGTTGTGAGTACCATGCTAAGGCACAGGGGCATTCAACCGACAACTACAAAGTGCTTAAAAGCCAGATTCAGAATCTGCTGGACTCTGATATGTTCTCGGTCACACCTCAGGGTATCTGGATCAATAAGTTCTGCCATGTGGGTTCATCAGTTTGCATCATGAAAGAATTCACCAACGACAAAGGTTCAAAAGAGCATCAGATTGGTTTCAATAAGCAACTTTGAAGATGGTTGGTTCAGCGGCAAATCAGTGTGAAAGCCCAGTTCCCAGAGGCTGGCAATTTTCATTTTATCCTGTTATTTCTTTATGTTTGTAATTTCCTTTCCTATTTAAAGTGCAATCTCATTTGTAAAACTTGTTATTTCCGTTGATTGATATTAATGAAATGAATATGCATGTTTTGATCCATTCGTGTTCACTAATTACTTTTTATTGATGTCCTACGCTTGTTTAAGCGGAATCCGGGGAGGATGACGAAGTTTAAAGATGCGCAAGCTTCTGAAAGTATGCTTTTGAAATAAAACCTGCTGATGATGTACAAGCATTGTTTCAAATTCCCAAACACTGTAGATATAAGGATGATAATCCCTTGTCAACCCCTTTGAGCCTAGTAGTAGGAGTTTCTTTCTGAAAATGAAAAAACCCTAAAATCTTAACCTGGGGCGGGGTAGGTGTCAGCTAGTTCGGCCGAGTATCCAAATTGCAATAGGAGTTGTTCCCATTTGAGGATAAATCACACCTGTATAGGTCGTGCCTAAAGAACCACAATGGTTAAACCTTACCGATAAGGAGGGAAACAGTCACGTTATTCCCCAAAGAGTCAGACAAGCCGGTGTCATACGATGTGTTCAAAAAAAGAGAAAAAGAAAAGAATCAAAAGAAAAAGCCCGCTAAGTCAAATCTTGAAAACAAGCGACTTAGGCAAAAATTAGGGCATCCCGCTGGACTTTGAAATCAGAAGAAGCTCAAAAGAGCCAGTCCAGACAAAAGTTAGGGAAATAAAAAAAAGGATGATGAAAAACGAGTCGTGTGGCTCCGGACACTAAAAGACGAAAAGCGAGTGACTATCATTCCGAAAAAGAAAACTTGTGGTTTCCCGAACCAGCACTCCTGTCCTCAACCTCTGAAAGGTGAGCGCTAAGGTCGATTTAGCTGAATATAGGATTGGAGAACATCACGGAGAATGGGTGGGGTAAAATGAATTTTGAGCCTTTATCCTTTCTTTCTTAAACTGTGAACCTGACCAAGTTACAACCTGAAAAAGTCCTAATTGAAGCAGGTTTTTTTCAAAATCATACTTCGGTAAAGATCGCATCGAAACTGACTCCTAAAAGGATTCCTCTTACAACGTTGTACTAATGTTGACATGTTGATATTTGATTTCACACACTTTATGTCATAATTTTTTTTCCAATGAACAGATTGGAATGTCAAAACTGTCATATGCATTGCATTTAATATATTTTTTATGCAGGACAACTTGTTTTACTTGTGAGTAAACGCTTGTCAGCAGGAGAGTTTCCACAGTGGAAAGATTGATCAGGATAGAATGTGGATTGCCCAAATACTCTATCGGACTGGGTCAAAGTTATATTGAATGATCATGGGAGTCAGCCATCCAGAATTCAGTTAATCTGAGGTAGTCGAGTCGAGATTCGGTGAATCTCTCGCAGCTAAGAAGCACTTTCCCCACAGATCAGCCAATTCGGGGCAAAATCATGGCAGACTAGGGCAGACCACCCCAAAGAGCGCAAAAGCTATTCCTTATCGGTGGGGCAATTAATGTGAAGCACCTCTTCGAGGTTCAAGATGTTTAGTCAGTGCAGGGTATGAGTTTTCAGATTTCCTTTTGAGAAATATCCCCACAGAAATCCCACAGGCTGGGGCAAATTGGAAGCGTAAGAATTGTTCCTTTCCATGTCTTCAGAGCTGTTCAAGCAGGTTCATCTAACTTTCGAGTGCAAGACCAATGTCGGGAAGTCATGCTAATATCCCTTGACCCTTCAACCCAAAACCTTTGAGTTCGGACAGGGTATTTTTCTCCAGCATCATTCATACCTGATCCTTTGCAAATCCAATTCCCTTTGGCACGCTGGAAGACGTCGTCTGTTTTCTCTAGCAAAAGTTCAATCATCATTGGCATGTGTAAGCTATCTCCAGGAGAGTCCAATCATACTTGGCACATCTGGTTATCCCCAGTGGAGTTGGCTTCACCTTTCCAGCATTTATTTTGCTGGAATGTTCTGTTGTATCCATCTTTCTTCGGAAGCCCGAGCCTACATTTGCATCTTTGCATATATCATCATATTTGCATTTCATCCTCAAATGCGTAGCATTCCATTTCGTATGGAGCATTACGCCATATTCAAACATACGCATATGCATTCGAAGCATGATCCAGTTTATGTCAGCTTTCTGTGGCCGTTTAAATCACGTTTCAATCAAGTCAGGGGCATTTATTTAGCGGCTTTGTTCAGACAGCTTATCGGTTTACTCGGGTTTCAGATCATCCGTCGGCTATGACCATCATTCCTCTGATGATGACATCCCCAAGCAGATTTATTTTCCGTCAGTGCCTATCGACGATGTGTTTCCCCAACAGGTTTTCTCTCGTCTATCATTAGACGATGCGAGCTTTGTGTATGATGTTTCTCTCGTCTATCATTAGACGATGTGAGATGTTTGGGATGTACGTTTCTCTCATCTATCATTAGATGATATGAGTTTTGGATATGGTTTTCTCTCGTCTATCATTAGACGATGCGAGCTTTGTGTATGATGTTCCTCTCGTCTATCATTAGACGATGTGAGATGTTTGGGATGTACGTTTCTCTCGTCTATCATTAGACGATGTGAGTTTTGGATATGGTCTTCTCTCCGTCTATCTTTAGACGCTGAGAGGTTTCAAGGAGATTTTTCAGATTTGGTTTTCTTTTTGTTTATTGGTTGAGATGACATTCCAAGAGGGGTTTTTCTGGCTGTCGATTCTTATTGATGTCGGGGCTTTTTGAAGAATGTTAGGATTTCTTAGTTGTTGATTCTTATTGACGACATGGCTCTTTGAAAGTGGGTTTCTTCCTGTCAGTGCTTATTGATGGTGTGGCCCCTTCGAAGATATTTTTCCATCAATTCCTATGGACAAAAGAACTCTGAAATTTGATGGGTGGTTTTGAGGTTCATTGACATGGTCTTTGTTGTTCCTCTTGTCTATCATTAGACGATGCGAGATTTGGATATGATTTTCCTCTCGTCTATCATTAGATGATGTGAGATTTGGATGTGATTTTCCTCTCGTCTATCATTAGACGATGCGAGCTTTGGTTATATTATGTTTCTTCCTGTCTATCATTATACGATGTGAACCTTCGAGATTGTTTTTCTTCCTGTCTATCATTAGACGATGTGAAGGGATCAAGTGCATGTTGATCCGGCTTTAGACGATGTGAAAAGATCAAGTGCATGTTGATCTGGCTTTGGATAATGGAAAGGATCAAGTGCATGTTGATCCGGTCCATGGGTTCAATATCTGTGGCGTTACACAGATGACTGGCAGCAATCTCAGGTGTTCTTTATTTGGAAGATCAGTCAGCTGGTGGCCGTTGCAATTGTCTGCGCTCTGTTTTTCTGGATATTTGTTCCCCGATCAGGGTGTTGTAGTTTATTTCTGCGGTAGGAAAATTTCCAAGTTCTTTGGTATTCAACCGTCTTTTACCTTGATTGTTTGAAATCCGTTCGCTTTCCATTCATTCAGCTCCAAGTCGTTTGAATAGGGGCAGTTGTTGCACCTCAAAATTTGCCCAACCTTTTCTTTGGATGGCTTGTGTTTCATTTCATTTCTTTCTAGCATTTGCATTACATAGAATTTAGCATTAAACAGGGGATCAAGAGTTTGTGCATATCAAGAGGAGTCCACTCAGAAGTTTGAGCCTAAGCTAAGGGTGTTACTCAAGTTTGGATGGTCATCAAGTCATCAAGAAGTGGACAGTGGTCTTATGAAAGAAAGGATGGATGTGTGTGGATCAACTCCTAACTTGGAGGCTAACTAAAGATCATCAAAGGATTATGAAGCCATGGTTATGGATATAAGATGTTGAGAGACCTCATTGAGTTCCTTGATGGTCATTGTAGAGCTCATCCAAGTGTTTGTGCTAAGTGTGAAAGGTTACAGGTGAAGGTGTTGCAATTAGGGTTTTCATCTGGCTAATCCTCAGCTAACTGTGCAATTAAAGGAGATTAAAACTCAATTCAAAGTATCTATGGTCATGGGATGTTGTGTTTAGATACATGAGATATTATTTCAAGTTCAATCCATCAAGGATCAAGAGAAGAAGAAGTTACTAAATTAGGGTTCTCAGGGTAAAATCCCCTATTTAGTGCCTGACTTCAAGACCACCTATCTCAAGATACAAGTTTCATCTCAACTTTTGACCAACATGGAACTTGTAGAGCATGCTCTTAGCTTTAAATTTAGTACTAGAAGTCCTTGATTGGATTTATAGAACTCAAGTTATGGTCCAGACAAGTTACAGGTCATCAGAGGGATGTGATTTTGGTCAACAAAAGTCAACCAACTTCCAAGCCATTTTTGACCTAGAAGGATGTTTCTCCTCAACTTTCGGCCAACATGAAAGTTGTAGATCTTGGTCTTAGCTTTCCAAAATGTACTAGAAGTCTTTCATCTGATTTGTAGAACTCAAGTTATGAGGTTTACAAGTTAGGGGTATTTTGGGAAAGTAAGATTATAGGTCATAAAATTATAGGTCCATTTCACCAACTTGCACACTTCAAATGAAGATTTTTCCAACATCAAACTTGCTCCAAGTGGTGTTATTTGCCTAGTCAAGCATTGAGAATTCATGATTTATGCTTGGAATGAAGATTGGATATTTGAATTTTCATGGAAGAATGATTAAAGGGGCAAAATTGGAATTATGTCATTTTTTATCAATTTGGTGCAAATGGGTGCATTTTCTAAGTGCAAATTTCAATTTGAGCAGATTGGCAATTTTACAATTTGGATTTGAGGTGTTTAAATGAGCCATTTTCAAGGTTTCTTCACTATGAAGTTACATAACAAATCTCAACCATTGAGATCAATTCAGGTCTTAATCCTGACCATTCATGCTCCATGTGATACCAGCAGGTGTTTCCAGCCATTTTTGAGTCATTTGAGTGGGAAATTCGTGTGCACAAGTGAGTTTGAAATTCAATTCTTTGGATTTTTCATTGGACTGTTAGAGGCTGAGATTGGGCCTAATTATCATCAAGATCCATCATATATAATGTTTTGAACCTTCACAAACCATCAGAAGTGCAAATTGGAGCCAAATTCATCAAGTTCAGTTTTGAAAAAGAGGTGGAAATTCAAATTTCAAATTTTGAGATTGAGGCTGTTTCAAGCAAAATTGTGAATTGAGAAAGCTTCCTTGGAGTTCAGTGAACGATTCTGGGCATTTATCTTCAAGCATGAGCTCCATTTGAAGGCTCGGTGGAAGTTCTCCACTAGGTAATTGAAATTCAACATTACACTCTTAATAAGCATCAATTCACTGCCATTTTACATACTTGAGATGTAGGATTAATGTAGATCATTAAAATGTAAAACGAACTGGCATTGGTTGTGATTGTTGGATGATGCTTGAAAATGTTTGGATCTATTTTGGCTTGTTTGTGCATGATATTGCTTGTTTAATGATGGATCTGTAACCTACGTGAGCTCTAGATGAGTTTTAGATCAAATTGGAGAGGTTTTCGTGAACTTTGGTTTTTGGTGTGTGATCTTGTTGCTTTCATTTTGAGAGTTTCACGCGTGTTTAGCAAGTTTTGAGACCAGAAATGAGATCCTCGTGATCTCTAGTGCAATTTTGATATAAAATTCAGGTGATTTGGTTGAGTGTAGGTGATACACGATTGTTGTGGTTCTGTGCATGATCGAGGCTGGCCGGAGAAGACAATGAATAGTGTCCTCCGGCCGGTGACTGGTTTTCTGGTGGTTTTAGGGAAGAAGATGACCTCGTGTCTTGTTCTAGAGCGTTTGATCTAAATACTTTTGCATTCAACGGTGTTGATTAAGAAACGCTAGGAGGATGAGTTGACCAGATCCATGTAATCATATTTGAATTCTTCATTTATTTGTTGGCACGTCCTTGGCCACTTGATTGATGACTTTCTGATCATGTGATCCTGAGTGAGGGTTCATTGTGTGCTACGTTTGACTCCTTGCATGTGATTCCTAGTTTTCTTTGATTTTTCTTTGGTTTTCTGAGTGGGCCTGGGGCGCATATGCTATTGGCACCCCAGCTTGGGCCTAGTCCCATTTCTGAACTTGAATTCCTTGCTATTTGCCACAACATTTTCTCAATTTCTTTTTATTTCTTTTGTTTTTTTTATTTTATTGTCTGTTTACAATTTTAATTAATTAAAATAGCTCCAATATGTTAAAAATTCACCAAAAATATTTTTTATCAACTTTGAGATGTCTACGTTTTTTTGGATATTTTTATTTTATTTTTTCCATTTTATTTTCAATTAAAAAATGAATTAAATATTGGAGTTGTTTTAGTTGGTTTAAATTGTAACATGTTTTGTGTTTGCATTTATTTCTCTCTTTCTTTTTTGATCCAATGACTAAAAATTGATCCTCATCTCAATGATGAGTTGATCAATTTTAGAGGACCATTTTTCCCCTGGTTGTTGACTTTTGGGTTGACTTTTGTGGCTTGTCTTTTTTGCACTTGTTTCTCCCATTTCAAAGTGGTACATCTAAATGATTTGATTCTTTTGATGGTGCTTTGGGAGGATATTTGTCTTGATTTCTTGGCCTCTGGTTTCCAACTTGTGTAGCTTCTTTGTGTATTTTATTTGTTTTTTTAGCCCTTTTCCTATTTTTGAAGTGACTTACAAGTTAGGTCATCTCATAGGACAGCTCACACAAGTGCATGACCTAGTTTGGATTGTAAATGACCTTTGTGGATCCAATAAGCTCTCAACTCTTCTTGTTTCACATTCTAGACATGTTGAGCTTTCTGTATGTTCATTTTTAGGTTAAAATATTGTTCATAGCTTGTTTTTTGATGCCTTTCCTTTTGTGCTTCCAACTTGAACTTCTATGTGATACATGTTTGTTTCCCTTGTGCTTTTGCTTGCATTTCTTTTTGTATTGCTTTGATATTGATTGTGAGCTCTCTTCTCTTCATATCCCTTCTGTCCAATGACCTTGGAGTGTCATTTAAGGTGGCTCGGTCTGTCCTTTGGAGGTATTTGAAGCATACCTAAAGTGATGAATCCTTGAGGACACTTTTGGTGTTTCTTTGTGTTTGATAAGTGATGCTTATGGTTGAGTACCTATTATGGGGTCCTTCCTGCCCTAATTTGGTCTCCCATCCTCACTTGGCTTTGAGGTTTGTTTACCTTTCACTTTGGTTTGATTTTATTGGTGTGGTTGATGTTACTTGACTTAGGTCATTTCATCCCATTCTTTTTGGTGCATCTTTGTGCAATTTGCTTGTATTTATTTAAGTTCTTCTTATGAACTTCTCCTTCTTCTCTTTTCTTGCATTTCCATACGCATGCTTGGTTGAGATGAGCTTGTGGTGGCTACTGCCTCACAGTATTTTCCTCCCACTATCATTCTATGTGTGCATCTTATGTTTGCATTTTCATTTCCATACGCATTCTCCTTCTTCTGCTTCTTCTTCTTCTTTTGCTTTTCTTTGCCATGTTTACCATAAGTTCTCTAACCTCTTTAGGTTATGATAGACATTAAGTGCCTAACTATGCATGATAACATTAGGTAGTTCCCTTTTGAATCCCAACTTTAGGTCCACTTGGCATGATAACTTTTTGGGTTGACTAGTTTCCCATTAGTGTTCCTCCTTCTTTTCTCATCTTCAAACATCCAAAACACTTAATAAAGAATGACAAGTGTAGTACGCTACGAGCCTTAAGCTACTTGAGAAATGGTAATTGAGGGGCCTCCTCTCAAGGACCTAGAGTGTTTAGTGTACACCCTTTGGGTGATATACGATGCATTCGCTCTTAGGTCATAGTCTCTAGTGCGACATAAGTTGCAAATCAAATTCAAAATACTTCTTCTCAAAAAACACAAAAAAACAATTCAAACTCTTTTTTCACCCTTTGGGGTTCTTAATCAGGAAAATCTTTTCATAAATAAGAGTGTTGTTAACTCTTAGTTTTACCACAAACAGTAACGCCTAAGTCTCCAATGGTCGAGCTGCATTCACCAACTGCTAGAACTATCTGTTAACCCTACTCGGATTAAAAAACTTTTGAACCAACATATGGTCCTTTTAGCCTAGACTAAGTTTGCTCTAATCTTTCGTACCATACGAAAGTACGTAGGCACGAGACACGATGTCTCGGTGAGCAACCTTTCCCCCTTTCTTTAGCCGTAGTTAAAGAACTACGTTGACTCTGACTTTCCTATTGCACGAGGGAGTACGTAGGCACAGAGCGGCGATGCTCTTCCGAGTCATTTCCTTTTTCTTTTTCTTTTGTCCATAAGCCTTTAGCTAGATAGTTTCAACACACCCTTTTAGATAGATAACAATGCGTGGATCCCGTCGAGTACGAAGGACGTGAGGGGTGCTAATACCTTCCCCTTGCGTAACCAACTCCTGAATCCAGACATGGTTGCGATGACCTTGTCTTTCCCTTTTTCTTTAGGTTTTTGCGATCATTTCCTTTCCCTCTCTTTGGGATAAATAACTAAAGTGGCGACTCTTCTGTTTTTTCTGCCGGTGGTTTTTCGCAGTTGCGACAGCTGCCTACTGTGAAGGCCATAGATACACGCAACAGGCGCTGTCACATCCACCCTACACTAAAAAATGAAATTTGTCGCTAATGACCAGCTGGTCATAGTGCATGGGGAAGAGGATCTAATGGTGAGCAATTTGTCCTCCTTCAAATATATTGAAGCTGATGAAGATGCACTTGAAACTTCTTTCCAAGCTTTAGAAATTGCTCACGCCGTGTTGGTTGATGATTCAAATATAACTCGTGGTCCATCTTTCGCTTCCATTCAAAGTATAAAGGTTGCATTAGAAACAGGACTTCCATTAGGATGGAAAGAGGTCATAGAAGTCAATTCTCGTGCCAAGAACAACAGACGAGGGTTGGGTTACAAACCGACTCTAGAAGACGCACCTAAAGAAAACACCATGAAGATGAAAACCTTGGAAGAAATATTCATAAGTGGCGGAGTACAAGTGAATATCGTTATTGATGAAGACAAAGAAATCGACCATGCCATCCTGGTGATCTGAGGCAGGGCAGCTTTATGCAATTGAGAAACAGTGGAAATCCCTGTCATGTTGCCTTTAGAGTAACGCATTTTGCTTGTTAGCTTTTTGTTTTCTTTAAAAATTCATGGTTTTTCCCAAAGCCAGTGAATCATTTTGTATGGTCCACTTTGAAATTTGAAAAGATCAATGAATGGAAAAGTGTTTTTGTTAAAACTTCTGTTTTTTTTTCTCTTTATCTTTTTCACTTTTTGTAAGAAGGAAAAATGACACATTTTTGAGAATGTAAAATCTACCCATCATCTGGATGTTTGTGTGTGTGTGTATCTGATCATTCTCAAACCTGTAAAACCATGCAGAAAACCTCCACCACCCACAAAATCCAATGGTCATTTGGTTCCTTCTGGTAGTGGTTTGTGTGTCTTTCAAGTTGAAGAAGAGAATGACGAAGATTCATAAGTCCTTGAAGAATTGATGAAAATAACTGAATACGAGGATGCTTATCTTCTGCCCTACAAAGAGCGGATTAACATCATCAACTTGGGCTCTGAGGAAGAAAATAGAGAGGTCAAATTTGGGGCAGCACTAGGTTCAGAAGTCAAAGACAGACTGATAATGCTTCTCAAAGATTACGCCGACGTGTTCGCTTGGTCTTATCAAGACATGCCATGGTTAGATACTGACATTGTTATACACAAGCTCCCTTTAAAGCCTGAGTGTCCTCCGATCAAACAGAAGCTCCGAAGATTGCGACTTGACATGGCTCTCAAAATTAGAGATGAAGTCAAAAAAAAATTGATGCGGGCTTTTTACAGTATCAAAATACCCAGAATGGGTGGCCAACATTGTGTCAGTCCCTAAGAAAGACGGTAAAGTCAGGATGTGTGTAGACTACATGGATTTGAACAAGGCCAGTCCAAAGGATGATTTCCCTTTGCCGCATATCGATACTTTAGTGGATAATATGGCCAGCTTTGCAGTATTTTCATTCATGGATGGTTTCTCCGGCTACAACTAGATAAAGATGGATTCGGTCGACATAGAAAAAACAACCTTCATTACACCCTGGGGCACCTATTATTTAAGGTCATGTCGTTCGGGTTAAAAAATGCAGGAGCAACATATCAATGAGTCATGGTCACGCTTTTCCATGACATGATGCATCAAGAAATTGAAGTGTATGTGGATGACATGATCGCGAAATCCCAAAATGAAGAGGATCACTTGGATCATCTGCTAAAGTTATTTGAGAGACTCCGAAAATATCAGTTAAGGCTAAATCCAGCTAAGTGCACATTCGAAGTTTGTTCTGGCAAGCTACTTGGATTCATTGTTAGTCAACGAGGAATTGAAGTGGATCTCGACAAAGTGAGAGCAATTCAAGAAATGCCAGCTCCTCAAATGGAAAAACAGGTCAGAGGCTTCCTTGGACGATTGAGCTATATCATCAGATTTATCTCTAACTTGATGCCTACCAGCACACCCATCTTTAAGGTGTAGCAAAAAGATCAAATAGTGGTATAGAATGAGAACTGCTAATCAGCATTTAAAAAGATCAAGGAGTATCTCCAAGAGCCTCCTATCTTGATTCCTCCAATACCAGGAAAGCCATTATTTATGTACATGACAGTATTAGAAGATTCCATGGGTTGTGTCCTTGGGCAAACTGATGAATCGAGAATGAAAGAACATGCAATCTACTATCTGAGCAAGAAGTTCACGGACTGCGAGAGTCGTTACTCACCTTTAGAAAAGGCCTGCTGTGCTTTAACCTGGGCAGCCAAACACCTAAGACGGTACATGATTTGCCATACTACTTTGTTAATCTCCAAGATGGACCCAATAAAATACATCTTCGAAAAGCCAGCACAAATTGGAAGATTAACCAGGTGGCATATACTCTTGCCAGAGTATGATATTCAGTATGTCGCTCAAAAATCCGTCAAAGGCAGTGTCTTTTCAGAACACCTTGTTGAGCATCTTATGGATGATTATCAACCACTCAAGTTTGACTTCCCAGATGAAGATGTAATGTATATTCAACATCTGAAATCAGAACCTGGTCCTGAAGAAGGTCCTGAACCTGGGTCCCGCTAGAAGATGATGTTCGATGGAGCTTCTAACAAAAACGAGCATGGTGTGGGAGCCGTTTTGGAAAATCCAACTAGATGGTATACTGCTATTATCGTTAGATTTTGTTTCTTCTATACCAACAACATAGCCGAATATGAAGCCTGCATCTTGGGATTAGAAGCTGCTATTGATCTCCGTATCAAAATTTTGGAAGTAATTGGCGACTCTGCCTTGGTGATCTACCAGCTTAAAGAAGAATGGTAAACTCGAGACAAAAAATTGATTCCCTACAAGAATTACATTATGGAGATGATTGAATACTTTGACGAAATTACCTTCAAACATGTCCCAAGAGCTGAGAATCACATTGCGGATGCTTTAGCCATGTTAGCATCGATGTGGAAGGTTCAGTTTGACAACGAGGCACCTCTAATTTGCATTGAAAGAAGGATCGTACCAGCATATGTCATGATGACGGAAGAAGAGTCCGATGAGAAGCCCTAGTTTCATGACATCAAAAACTTTCTTCAAAATCAAGAATATCTAGTTGACGCCTCTATAATCGGCAAGAGAGCAATACGAAGATTGTCATCCAAATTTTTCATCAGCAATGACATTCTGTACAAGAAAAACCACGATATGGTTCTGCTCAAATGTGTTGACAGAAAAGAAGCGGACCTATTAATGACAGAAGTGCACGAAGGGACATTCGGCACTCATGCCAGTGGCCATGCCATAGCGAAGAAGATTTTGAGGGTTGGATACTATTGGATGACTTTAGAGACAAACTGCATTCTCTTCGCCCAAAAATTCCACAAATGTCAAGTCTATGCCGACAAAGTGCATGTTCCTCCGCATTCTCTTAATGTGATAACATCACCGTGGCCATTCGTAATGTGGGGCATAGATATGATTAGGGCGATCGAACTCAAAGCATCCAACAACCATCATTTTATCCTTGTTGCGATTGATTACTTCACCAAGTGGGTAGAAGCGGCATCATATGCAAACATAACCAAATAAGTGGTCGCTCACTTCATCAAAAAAGATATCATTTGTCGGTACGGCATTCCCGACCAAATTATCACTGACCATGGGTCGAATTTGAACAACAAGGCGATGAAAGAACTTTGTGATAATTTCAAAATCAAACATCATAATTCTTCTCCGTACAAGCCAAAAATGAACGGTGTTGTTGAAGCTGCAAACAACAACATCAAGAAGATAGTACAAAAGATGGTCGTAGCCTATAAAGACTGGCACGAGATGTTACCATTTGCCTTACATGGGTACAGAACATGAATGCACACTTCAATAGGGGCAACCCCCTTTTCTTTGGTTTACGGGATGGACGTGGTGCTACCCATCGAAATCAGGATACCTTCGTTAAGGATCCTGATGGAAGCTGAGCTTGAGGAAGCCGAATGGATAAAAGAAAGATTTGATTCGCTGAATCTCATTAATGAAAAACGGATGACCGCCATGTGTCATAGCCAAATATACCAGCAAAGGATGAAAAGAGCCTTTGGAAAAAGAGTTCATCTCAAGGAGTATAAGGAAGGAGAGCTCGTGCTCAGAAAAATCCTACCAACACAAAAGGATATGCGCGGAAAGTGGATGCTTAACTATGATGGCCCTTTTGTCGTGAAAACTGTCTTCTCCGGAGGATCTCTAATCCTTGAAACGATGGATGTTGAACAATTAAAGTACCTCATCAACTCAGATGCATGGAGAAATTATTATGCCTGAATGAGAAACCTAGAAAGGCGACCCAAGCAAAAGGAGCGCCTCAACAGGTTGGAAGTCCGAAAGAACAATCTAGGCGAATACAGGGGCAAAGATTCATCGAAAGTGTTGACGAAGATTGTTGTTCGCCATTCTCGTCAGAAGCCGCAAGTCATATGTACTACTAGTTAGTAGGACTGGATTACTGTTGGATTTTTGTAACCCTTTCTGTTTTCCATTTTTCAAAATGTGTACTTGTTCCCGAGACTTTACCATTTGTAAGGTTTTCGCCTATTAATAAAATTAGACTTCAGACCAATCATCGTTATGATCCATGTTTTCTTATTATGCAAATTTCACTTATTTGTTAATAATGATTTTTGAAAAGAAAAGTATTTTGGAAAACATAAAGTTTTGGTTTAGGAAAATTAAGCTAACAAGGTAAATCAAAGTTCTAAAAGGTGACATGATGGTTTTAAACTTTTCTCAAAACAATAAAAGTTTGTCGCTATCTTCGACCAAGGTTGTGACCAGCGGTCCCCCCGCTACTAAGTTGTGACCCCTCTTCCGCAGGCTTGCAAGAGCAATGACCAAATCACTTCTAGAATGTTGTCCTTCTCCCTTGTGAAAGAAGTTTTATCCAGATAGTGACATCAGAACTCAGTGTGATGAGTCTCCTCCCTGTGTTTTTGCTTTATTTTTCCTTTCCCTCGTGGGTCGGTCTGCATAAGCATTTGCATCATATCATTAGCATACGCATTTATTTGCATGCTTTGGTTTCTGTTTATTTGGCTGTTTGCCTTTGAGATCCTTTGGTCGTTACCAAATCTTTTTGCGCTAACCTTTTATCACGGGCTCGCCTTGCAGTCATTACCCCAACTTTGTCAAGTTGCTTGGATTAAGTTTTATGGTGATAAATGCTTATATCTTTGGGGAGGCTAGTTGTAACTAGCAATGTGCGTTTTTTCCTACCAGATGTTTAGTTGTTACTAATATCTATATCAGGTCGCCACTAACCTTGTTCAGTAAGTCCAGTGGTTACTAGCATTCTTTTAAATCCAATTGTTATTGGTACCTTGATTCAGTTGTCACCAATCTTTTGAAGTCTAGTGGTTACTGGCATTCTTTTAAATCCAATTGTTATTGGTACCTTGATTCGATTGTCACCAATCCTTGAAAATCCAGTGATTACTGGCATCGTCTTAAAACCAATTGTTATTGATATATTTGGCTCAGGTTGTTACCAACTCCCCCAATGTAAGTCCAGTGGTTACTGGCATTGTTTAAATCCAATTGTTATTGGTACCTTGGTTCGGTTGTCATTGATTTCCCTTTGAAGTCCAGTAATTATTGACATTCGTTTAAACCCAATTTTTATTGGTATCATTGCTTTGGTTGTCACCATATTCTCTTAAAAGTATAGTTGTTACTAGCATCCCCCAGAAGTCCAGTAGTTACTGGCATTGTTTAGAACCAATTGTTATTGGTTTGAGTTTTTGGTTGTCACTAGTATCCCTAGTGAAGCCTTTGGCATCCCCAGTTGAGTCTCGAGGATCTAGTGGTTACTAACATCCCCGACACATATAGTCTTATTTCCAGTCTTTTCCTGAAGATCTCGTTCAAACTCTTCATTATAGGAAGTTCCTTATTTGGTTTGTCCCCAATAAGGACCGTGTCTCTGGTCTTTTTGATTCCCTGGTCGGAGTCTGAGTCTGTTGACTTTTGTCCCTCTGTGTGGTTTCTCCCTCGATGCATTTCCCCGTTGGAAACTTGCATTTCCCCAGTGGAGGTTTGCCTTTTCCCCCAATGAAGATGTTGTCTTCCCTGTTGGAGTTTGTGTCCCTGTGTGGATAATCCCCTTAAAATACCATCATTAGTCATGTATGAACTATTGATTGTGATGCCTTGGATCTTTCTCCAGTGTATCGGGTCCCCTGTGAGTGGTTACTCGTCATTTTGTTTTTCCTTTATTTTGCTTGCGTGTCAGCATTTTCTTGCATTCAAGCATCATGTAGCATCATTCTTAGAATTCATGGCATTTCAACATTTTTCCTTTTGCATACCATCGCATCTAAGTGACAAAATTTTCGGTTTGCTATATTTAAATACCTTTCACTAAGATTCTATGGAGATTGTTATCTTTCATTGCCATCTAGTGAAGATATTTAAATAGGGGCAATTGTTTTACCCCAAATTTTGACCCCTAGATTCCATCATCATTCTAGGAGCATCATCATTTGTTTATCTAACCTTAACTTATTTCAAGTTTGTCTTTGTCAAGATACAGATAAATTAGGGTTCCATATAGTCAAGAATCGGGGTTTCTTTGGTTTGATCAGTCAAGTCTTTGGATTTATTCTCCATATAAAAACTAGCTACATCATCAAAAATGCTATAATGGGTCAAGTATGAATCCAATTTGAGGTTGCCACCCCAGGAAAAGAAGCAGTGCAGTCCAGGACCCTCGATTAGGGTTTCTAATTAGGAAAAGTAAAATGTGGTTTGACTTTTTATTTAAATGTTATTCCAATTATGTAATCATGGTCCATAAAGCTTATATGACTCATTGAAGTCCCCTCAAGAAGTTTCAAGGCCTCAGGGAACCCAGAATACCAACAGGCGATTCAGAGTTTTTCAATCGTTCGGTTCGTCTGACTGAAAAGTCAACTCATTGTCAACAGGGTTTTGACCCAAAATTGAAGACAATTATGTTCCCAATGTTGTATCATATCTTATCATGAATTTTGGTGACCATTGGATCAATAATTGAGGAGTAATGGAAAAGTCGGGAAATTAGGGTTTTGAAAGGGGCAAGACCATAACTTTCTAACCACACATCCAAATGGAGTGGTTCAAAGCTTGTTGGAAAGGTCTTGAGAAGTCTTACAAAAGTGTAAAAGTGAACTATGTACAAGAAATTAATATATTTAGAGTTGTGATAAAAAAACAAGTCAAGAGGGAAAAACACTTAGTGAAATTTCATGATTTTGGCACTTTTTACGTCATGTTTTCAGCCAACTTCAAGAGAAGTTTTGACCTAGTTCCACTTGGAATTTGAAAAAACATAAAACATGAAAGTTTTAAAGCATGATGAGGTATTTACAAAAAGCACAAGAACTCCTCCATATCATTTTTGAGCTAGGATTTTCGAAGGAGGGAAGTTAGGGTCCAAGAACTTGAAATGCACAACTTTAACTTGACATGAACCAACATACCAACCATCCAATTGATTTTCAACCATTGTTTATCCATTAATATGATGTATAAGAGTGTGATCAGTGTAAATGCAGAAGAATATATGAGCAAAGTTAAGAGTTTGGTTAAATATCATTATTAAAATCCAAACAAGTACAAAAAGTACAAGAGGAAAGAGAAACTTTTGGAGTAAAATCTGATGCAACATAGCTTCTACTCTCTTGACACTTCTTTAGTAACTTCTCATGGCTTGCTCGCAGGCTTTTTATGCAGCACAATGAATTGGAGTCACACAAAACCATCTGCATCAAGATCCATAGGAGGATTTGCTCCATTTTCCCTCCAAAAGAAAAGATTCAAGCAAGAAGGTCCAATCTGCCTTTGCCTTTGGTTCCTTCATTCCTTCTATAAATAGAACACTCTATACACATCAAACATACACTAGAGATAGCCAAGAATCAATCTAAAAACTCTCTCTCCCATCTGTTTCACCTCTCTTGCAATCTAAGCATCCAAACCAAAAAACTCAAAAATCCGCCTTGAGCAAAACTTCACTCAAAGCAATTTCCATCCACCATACCTCACCACAAACACTTTACACAAACCTCAAATGGTCTATTGAAGTTGTTACCATCATCACTTTCACTAAAAAACCACTAAAGCAAAAAGTCAACTGTCAAACCTAAAGAGTTTTGACTTTCTGCATCACCAAGAACATCACTCTGTTCAGGACCTGTCCAACATTTCTAATACCTCAAACACCTTACATTTGAGTTGTTGTTGCTGTCTAAAACCTTATCATCCACCTATACACATATTTCCTAGCTCTGTTGCAAGGATCTTTTACTTGCTTCCAGCCCAAGTAACTCAAACTGCCTAAGGAGCTGCTAGGAAGGATTTGGAGTTGTTGGAACATCATATTGGGAGTGTAGAGAAGTTGTTCAATACCCTTGCAACTAAAAAAAAGGCTTGTAGAGGTAGCTTGCTTGAAATTCTACAAGAGTTAAGTGGTCACTATCTTGCTTATGAACTATCATGAACATAATTAATGTGCACTAGTTGAAATATGTTTGAATGTAAGTATAGATCATGTATGAATCTACTATGGTTTGCCAAGATACAATGTTTGTAAGTTGTCTTGATGTTGTGCTTTGATGTATAAGAACACCCTCATATGCTATATGTTTTTGTTGGCCATGTATGAGTTTTGCTTGTTTATGAACACCACCTATGTGTTACTTTGCATTAGTTTGAACTTGGTTAAGTTCAAAACCTAAAGTTTTCCCTAACTGCCATGTTTACTTTTTTGCTCATCAATGTGTTTAGAACCCTCATTATAATTATGTAATGTTTATGCTACTATGTGATTGATCTTTGAAAACTCCTTTAAGTGTTGCTTTAGGTCATGTGTGAACCTAAATTATTTGTTAAGCAAGAGTGCTTGCAACTGTCATGTAGAGTGGATATTGGGTTTGAATGTTGGTTCTTCCATTGGTGAATCATGTTGCTGCTTCTGTTTAGGTTTAAATTTGATGTTTATGTCTAGATTCAATTATAGGCCATGATGCACCTATAGGACCTCTACACAATGTGAGATGTTTGAGGTTGTGTTGAGACATTTTTGTTGTTTGTTTTCTTTCAAATATGCAAGTTATTGGCTTCTGTATAGACCATTGTTGGATTAATATAAAAATTCATTTATATGCTATCTATGTTGTTAAGGTCATAATGTTTGATTTGGTTCTGCTACAAGCTATCTTGAAGGATGTCATTACAGCCTCATAGACCAGATTTCTTTTTGCTATCAGTTTGAATTAGAGGGCCATATATGTCTAACTCATGTTGTGTTTGGGACTCAGTTATATGCCTATTGTCTTAATTGAATTTATGTTGAATTGGTTCTGTCACAATTGAATTTGAAACTTGTCATTTCAACTTTTGCAACAATTGCAACTCATAGGTCACATTCTTATATAGTTTGATTTTGAGTCTTCTTTGAGTTTGAACTTCATGAATAACATATTTAGGGTGTGTGCAAGCTTTTAATTTGATACAAACATGTTTGGTTTAAGCTTTAACATTGAAAATGCATTTCAAACACTCATCTGCAGTTACATTAAATTTTTAATTTGTGTACACTTCTTAAGAAAACCAAGGACACCATCAGATTCCTTGTTAAATTTCATGTGAGATAGACCTAAATTTTGCTAAAATTGATGTTGTTTTGATTAAGATTGAACCTTCACGTTTTGACTCATGTTGCTTGTTTGGCTTACTTGGATTTTGCCCAGATTTTCAAACCATAAGGCTTATCTTTCACTAGGGTGGTTTGATACATTAGATGTATCACCACCCCAGTGGTCATGGCCTACGCGCTCATGTCTTGCCTTACCTAATCGTCCTGAGTTCGATCTGTGTGGAGATCAACTCTTTTGTTTTTATGATTTTTTATCATGTTTTTAGTATTTAATCTTTCTTTCTCATTGATTGTTCACACGTGCACATTGGATGAATTGGTGAAGTTTTAGACTCATGAACCAAATGGTGTGGGTTCAACACTTGAAATTTACAATTCTTATTTTTTTATCACTTAGGTTTCCATGTTTATTCACAAACTTCAAAACATCATAACTCACTCATTTTTCAATATATTTGCCCCCATTCTTTTAGCAAAATGTTCTTCATCATGTCTATTTTCAAGTAGTGAGAAAATAATTCAAGGATGGTGTTGCACCCCAAAATTTTCCCTCCCTTTTTCTAACCTTAACTGGCTTTTGCTTTGCATTCATCTGCATCATCATTAGATTGTAATTCATGACCATACTTTGCATGGGATCAAGAGTTTCTGTGAATCAAATCATCAGGTATCAGGTTTAATCTCTTCGATAATTTTGAGATATCAAGAGCCAAAGATTTTCACCATTAGCCTTACATGTCCTATTTTCATCATATCATACACCGTTCTATTGCATGTCGAGCATGTGGGTTCACAAGGTAAGGATTGGGTTGGGTCGGTTCGTTGTTTTCCATTCCAAATAAGATAAATTTCTTATCATGGGCTACATGGAAGAAAAAGTTCATCGTCTAAGGTTCGGTTCAAGTAGGAAAGTCTACTCATGAAAATTCATTCAAGGAGAAGTTACTTGAAGAATATTAGGATATTAAAGATCATTATTCCTAATAAACATGAAGTGCAAGGCTTAATTCAAGATTTCTTCATCCAACTTTGTTTCAAATTCTATGTTCAAGTGGAATTCAAAAGATCACAAGTTCATAATTCAAGACTTCATTCATTTCAATGGCATAAGGGAGATCCATCATTCCAAATTCAAGATTCATGAATTCAAGATTAGATTCAAGAATATTACAATGGGAAATTTCATGACATTGCAAGAATGTCACATTTGTTACAAAGTTTCTAACTCTAAGTAATACTTAGAAATTTAAGCTATTTCTAATCTTAATTCAAGTTTCTAACCAACTTCATGCTATGGTACCCTTCATGCCCCATCAAGTCCACATGTTCCTCATTATGCTTACAAACATCTAAGGAAAATAATTAAGATTCAACTTAGCATTGGAACATTTCAAGATCAAGACTATGCATGCTTAATCATGGGTAATTTTAATCTAAAACAGTCCCATGCAAGAAGTGACAAATTGCCTCATAACCAAACAATTCATGTTACAAAACCAAGGGAATAAACTCATGGTGATGCATCTACATATCAAATATCAGAATTTTAAAAATGTTGTCAAAGGTAGAAACTTGGACCACAAGGGCAGTCCAAGCACAAGCAAACAAATGGGTTCAAGATTTGAGAGCAATACAAAGTTCAACAGAAAAAAGACAGCCTAGGCAAGTGTAACAGCAAAAATACAGCAAAGTAGGATTCATGAAAATGGAGAGAAAGAAAGTGACATCAAGAAAGTGGTAAGAGGCATTTCTCAATGAAAATATGAAGTTTTGAAACAAGTGAAAACCCTAATGTGCTGAGTTTTAAAAGGAGAGGGAGAACATTGACTAAAGGAGGGAGGGAGTGAGAGCAAGAGGCATTGAAAAAATCATAAAAAAGGAGATTGAAAAAAGAGAAAGAAAAAAAAAACATTGAGAGAACAAGGGAGTGATAGAAAACCAGGAGAAGGAGGTGAACCATAGAGCACAATAAACAAAAGTCATTGGTGATTAGAAGAAGAATAATAGCTCTTGGGTATTTTTTCTTTTAAACTCTTATCTCTTTACATTTTTGTATGTTTTATTTTTAAGTGATATTTGTGTTATATACTGTAGTAAGGTCTCAAGAGTGACCAAGAACTATTGTAAAAAAACATAGTGTAGTTTTCATAGTGAAATGAGTTAAAAAATACTCATTTTTACTGTCATGTTCGCACTGCAAACATCCACTTTGCCTAGCGAACACGTTTTTGTGGTACTGGACAGCCAGTTTTCCCTTGTTTTTAGCCAGCGAGTTGTTCGCTGGCACCTTCGCACTGCAAACTTTGGCACCTTTTGCCTCTGTTTGTGTTCGCTAGGAAGTTCGCATGACGAACTTCTTGTTGTTTTTTCTGGGCAGCTTCGCACAGCGAACTTCGGTGCCTTTTGCCTCAATTTGTGAATAGTGCATGTTCACTAGGAAGTTTGCACAACGAACTTCTTGTTGTTTTCTGGGCAGCTTCGCTGCAAGGTTCGCACAACGAATTTTCCTAAGTTTTCAAAAAAATTTGTTTCTTTTCATGTCTCGCTTTTTTCCTTGAGCCGGTTAACCCGATGTGGTTGTACGGCCATTGTATGTGGATAATATTACGATCATCCTTGACTTTGTTCCGAAAAAACTATTTTTAAAATAAACTCTCAATTCTTATCGAGCCATTTTGACCTTGTAAGTCGATTGCCTTGTGCATCGCCATCAACCTTGTTCGCATCACCTCAAACTTTTTTTGAAGCAATCAAACCCTTGATCCAACATCAAGCGGATTTTCTCAAACAATTGTTAAACCAATTCACCATCTTTTCTTTTCATAACTTTTCTCTTAAAACCTTGGTCTCGTACCAAGTGCATTTTCAAAAACTCTTTTCCAAATAAACTTGGATGGTTGTGGAGTGGTTAGGCGTAGGCCTTCTCCTATCCCGAGTGCTTGACATTACCTATAGGGTTCACTTTTGTAAAGCACTTACCATCTAAGATCAAAAACATCTTTAATAAGAGAATGAAGTTCTCTTTGTATTGAACTAAAGATAGAGGATTGAGTACAGACTTCTTCCTCTTCGAGTTTCAAGATACTCACTGTAGAGTGTGTGGTTTCGATGCTCGTCTTTAAATAAAAAGACATGACTATATTCGTCACACCCTTTTATAACAAAACTTTGAGATAAAGAATTGGGTACTACTCGTAAGGGGTTACTATCCGAGGACCTATTTCACTCATAAAAACAACCTTCACAAATCAAACGTGACATCTTGCCTCGACGGCGAAAAAATATCTTTTCAAAAAGGACATGTTACGTCCGTTCCACCACAAACAGGCAACGCCTAAGTCTCCACGAGCGAGCAGCAATACACCTAACTGCTAGAATGCGCATGTTAGCATCATCCATAAAAACACCAGTTAACCGTAGGCCGAACTACGGCTACTCTGATTCCTTATTCCCTAATGAGGATACGTAGGCACGAGGATCTCTATCCTTGACGAGCACACTAACAACTAAATTACCTTTTCTCTTGCCTCAGTGCAATCGAGACCAACCGGTTATCCAAAACTTTTTCTCTCGCCCCAGTTCGATCGAGACCTTTCCCGTAGTTACCTGAACTACATTTGCTCTGATTTCTCATACCAGATGAGAATACGTAGGCATAAGATGACGATGTCTTGGTGAGCACACTTTTCCACCTTTCACCCGTAGTTTCCCGAACTACGTTGACTCTGACTTTCTCATATCTGTTGAGAATACGTAGGCCTAGGACCGTGAAGTCCTACCAAGTCTCTCTTCTCCCCCTACTCTATCTGTTTCTTGTTTCTAACCTTTCTCTTTATCCCTTGGAACACTCTTTATAGCAGTAATCTTTTAGTAGATATCTTCACGCATAGACAAACAAATGATTCCCATCGAGTATGATGGATGCAAGGGGTGCTAATACCTTCCCTTCGTATAACCGACTTCCGAATCCGTTCTTGGTTGCTAGACCATCTTATCTGTTTATTTCTTGGGGTTTTCTCGATGTTTTCCCTTCCCCTCATGGGATAAATAAAGTTTGATGGCGACTCTTCTGTCTTTCATTCTCGCCTCTTCGTTGTTGCATTTTTTCGAGTAGCGACAGAGGGCTATCCTAGAAACACATTAATTCACTTGGAAGTCACATTGCTTTTTAAGGTTTCTACCTTGTTTCTTTTGAAACTTTTCTCAACTATTTCTTGATCTATCTTGTAATATTGATTGCGCTTGATCCACATATGTTTGTTAACTTGCTTGAGTGATTAAAGTTTGTTTGATTCATAGATTTATCATGATCAATCCTTGTGTTTGTGAATGCATCTTTTGAAAACAATACCGTGAACTATGTTTGTGAATCATGTTATACCTCTCGATGTTGTAACTTCTTGAGTGCATTCTTTATGTCTTCTCTACTTGCTTAGATGTCTTGCTAGAACTCTAACATGCTAGGGTTTGCTTTGTTTTGGTTGTTACAATGAACTTGTATGTTTTCCCCACGAAACCTTGATTCTTACTTGAACTGTTGTGACACTTCTTGTATGCCTACTTGTATTTGATTGTCATCAATATATGATTGTTGGTCTTATGTTGTTACATTTGACACCTTTTGATCCTTATACATGCTTGCCTCAAGTTGTAACTTGCTTGCATTTAAATTTGTTTAATTACATGTTATGTTGTTTTGTCTTGATGGTTGTTACCTCATTGCTCTTCATCTTTGTCAAGATGTTATGAAGTTGATCTTACTTTATATGTTTGGTCTTGTAAGAACCTCTATCATCATGTCCTTCTAGATATTGTAATATCTTTGTGTATTATTGGTTGCAACCATTTGACTTGATTGTAATCTTTGCTTGATGTTGTTACATGCTTACATCTCTTCCTTGGTTGTTACCATACTCTTTGTATGTTCATCATGTTTGAATGAATGCTTATGTATGCTTTTAACTTTGTTAAGTTATTCCCCAAGTGATAGAACTTATTAGTTCTCATCCAGTTGCCTCCTCTTTTCCCATTCCAAAAGAAAATCTCTCTATTGACCCTTGGGTCATAGACAACTCATTACCCTTCTCTGACTTTGTTAAGTCACCTTGAACCTTAACTTAGTTAAGTTAGAACCCACTAGCCATTAGACTTTGCTTTAGAGTCTAGAAGACCTACCCTTTTTTAGGAGTATTCCTCAACTAGAACCTTAAGATAGAGTTTGTTAACTCTATGTAAGAATCATTGTCATGATTACTTACTCCCCCTCTTGGCTTATGTGAAAGTCAATATCCTTTAAGTGTACAAATTAGAATAGAGAGTTTTGTTAAACACTACACAAGCATTGTTATGTTTGTCCCCCTAGAGTCTTGACCATAGTCAAGTACTTTTTAACCCCTTGTGATATGAACTACGATTGCTCTGATTCTATCCTAGTCAGGATACGTAGGCAGAGGATGTGATATCTTTGCGAGGAAATTTAGAAACTATCCTTAGGTCGTTACCTTTACCTTATACCCAAATCCCAAGCCATAGCAAACATTTAGAAATTTAGCATACATACATACATACATACAAAAGGTTCATGTAGAGTACTACAAATGTTTAGGATGTGAAATACCTACCCCAGGTATAACCAACCCCCGATCCCCGAATCTCTTAGTGTTGTTGTTACATCGCGCAAAAGGTCTTTCTTTCTTTAACCTTTACTTTGGATAAATCAAAGTATGATTGTGAATTTAATGAATTAAGATTCAAGTTAATCAATAGCTTGATATCACGATTCTCACTGCAACAGCGGCGAACGTCAAAGTTTTCCATCTGTGCCCTCACGAGCAAAGGGATGTTGGAGTTGGAGCTCCTCTGGGGAGCTCTTCGCGGTAGAACACGATAGAGACTGAACTTCCCCGGCCTTTATCCAGGGTGGAGTTTTGGTTTGAGCTCGCATCGATGAGTTGCTCGAACTTCCTTTTGATCCTACAATGAGCTAGTTGAACCCTTCATCAGATATGACCATGGTGGAAGGGAAGATTTCTCATGTGCTGTGCACCGAAAAATGGAGGTGGTCTTTGGGCCCTTCGGGGACGTAGAAGTCCTCAGGTCGGGAGACGGACATGGCGATATGCAAGTTAGAGGTGTCGTCAGAGGATGGCTTCTCCTCCTCAACCTTCTTTGCTTCCCAAGCTTCTTGCCGAGGAGCCTCCCTTTGCTTGGTGTACTGCTTCAGGTGCCCGTACCTGATGAGGATTTCAATTGCATTCTTGAGGTGGATGCACTCTTCAGTGACGTGCTCGTGACTCTTGTGGAATCGACAGTACTTAGTCTTATTTGCGGTAGGCTTGGGAGGTGTCTGCATGGGGAAACAGACTCCGGCTTGACGGAATTCTGAGTTTACGCACTCGAATAAAATGCGGTCGCGAGAGGCCGTCATTGGTGTGTACTCAGAGAAACGGCCGGCAAGTCCCTTGTACTCCCGAGGTTCACAGGGCTTATCCTCCTTCCGCTTTTCTCCTCCTCGGTGAGGCGCCACAGGGTCATTGTGCCTCGAAACTATGACATTTTCCTAATGCCGCGAGTCTTGAGCATTATTGGTAGCTTCTTTCTCCTAGTACTGAATGTATGCCTTGGCCTTGAGGAGGAGGGCGTCCAGTGACGCGGGCATCTCGATGCCGACGACCTTAGTGAAGCCACTGCATGGGTGCAGCCCCCGCTCGAGCAGATACTGTTGTCGCTACTCGAAAAATGCATCGTGCAACGACGGGGAGGCGAAAAAGATAGACAGAAGAGTCGCCACCGAACTTTATTTATCCCATGAGGGGAAAGGAAAATATCGAGAAAACCTTAAGAAAAGAATGGATAAGATGGTCTCACAACCAAGAATGGGTTCGGAAGCCGGTTATGCGAGGGGAAGGTATTAGCACCCCTCGCATCCATCGTACTCGATGGGAACCTTTTGTTTGTCGATGTGCGAATTTATTTGCTTAAATATTATGCTATAAGAAGTGTTCCACAGGGTAAAAGAAAGGTTAGAAACAAGAAAGTTAGGAGGAAAGAGAGAACGGGGAAGAAAAGAGAAAGAACAGACTCGGTAGGACTTCGCAGTCCTATGCCTACGTATTCTCAATAGATGTGAGAAAGTCAGAGTCGACGTAGTTCGGGGAACTACAGATATTGGGGGAATGTGCTCGGCAAGGATTGTGGCCCTTGTGCCTACGTATCTTTACTCAAAAAGAAGTAAAGAATCAGAGCAGCCGTAGTTCGGCCTACGGTGTGTTGATGTTTTTTATGGATGATGCTATCGTGCGCATTCTAGCAGTTTAGGTGTTCTGCTGCTCGCTCGTTGGAGACTTAGGCATTACCTGTTTGCGGTAGAACGGACGTAACATATCCTTTTAAAAGATTGATTAGTTTTCGCCACGCGGGGCAAGGAGTCACGTTTGATTGATTGGATCGTTTTTTAGGGGGCGAGACAGGTCCTCGGATAGTAACCCTACGGGTAGTACCCAATTCGTTGTCTCAAAGTTTTTGTTATAAAAAAGGTGTGGCGAACGAGGCGTCTTCGTATTGAAAGACGAGCGTCGAAATCACCCTCACTACAGTGGGCATCCCTACGCTCGGAGAAGAAGAGGTCTACACCCAATCATCTCTCTTTAATTCAATGCAAAGAGAACTTCATTCTCTTATTAAAGATGTTTTTGGTTTTGAATGGTAAGTGCTTTGCGACAGAGAACCCTACGGTAAACGTCAGCACTCGGGATAGGAGAAGGCCTACGCCTAACCACTCCACGACCATTCAAGTTTTTGTTATGAAAAGATTTGAAAATGCACTCGGTACGAGACCGAGGTTTTAGGTGAAAAGGGTTACGGAAGGAATGTGAAAGCGAGATGGTGGATAAAGAGATATGTGATGGATAAAGTTACGTCTTCGTATCGAAATACGAGTATCGAGACCACCCTCACTACAGTGGGCATCCCAACACTCGGAGAGGAAGAAAGTCTACACTTAATCCCCTCTTTTAATTCGGTACAAAGAGAAATCAAATTATTATGGTTTGAAAAAGGACTCGGTACGAGACCGAGGTTTTTATGAGGAAATGTTGGAAGCGTCTTTGTATTGACAGACGAACGTCGAGATCACCCTCACTACAGTGGGCATCCCTATGCTCGAAGAAGAAGAGGTCTACACCCAATCCTCTCTTTAGCTCAACACAAAGAATTGATTTTAAGGAGATGAGATTTGAAAATGGATGGGAAACGTCTTTGTATTGAAAGACGAGTGTCGGAACCACCCTCACTACAGTGGGCATCCCAACACTCGGAGAGGAAGAAAGTCTACACTTAATCCCCTCTTTTTAATTCAATACAAAGAAAATTTGATTTTGAAAATTGTTTGACAAAGTTTTTGAATCGAGTCGGGACAAGTAATGAAGAGAGAAAATAGGTGGTCTCAGATCCAACATTACTCATCAATAATTTGACTGGTAATGAATTACGGAGGTCTCGTCATCGACCAAAAGAAGCGAAATGAAAATAAAGTCGAAAATGAATCGAAAATGGAAAACGAAAGAGAGCGGTCTCAGATCCTTCATTTCTCATCAATAATTTGACAGAGAATCGAAGGTGGTCTCGCCATCGACCAAAACAGATGAAATGGGACAAAATGCCCAATAACAAATGCGAAATGGAATTCAACTTTAAAAATAAAGTATAAGAAATTCTAAATAGAAATAATAATAAAATAAGAACTAATATATATAGATATATAACCCTATTATACTAATAAAATAAAATAAGGCTAATATGTTAAATATCATGAAAATAATATATACAAAATAAAAATAGCTTTTTAGAGAATTATAATATTAACTAAATGAATTAATATATTTGCGAAAGAAATAAAAACCATATTAAAAAGTAATTTAAAACAAAAACGAGGGATGTGGACCAGACCTTCCATTAAGGGTCTACGAACCCAGCAAACTTTCAAAGTAAAAACCTAAAAGCAATCTAAATCCGGTCGACATCCAAACCCGCCTCGTCAACAATCTCTTCTCCAAGATGCGAAAATGGCGGAATAAGACGTTAACTCCCCCAAACGGCTCTCAACCTTAAGTCGACGAGCGAAAAAAAATGAAGCACGCGACGGACATCTCGATCACGTTGCCTTCACGATACTTCAAAATAGGTTTGCAATTCACCAATTCCTGCTTCTCTTTGGGGTTATGGCTCGGTTTTGGTATCCTTGTCTCTCATCTCACTTTCTTTGATTTTGGGTCTGAGACCTGTTGGTTTTGGTTATCAAGTTATGGGTATTGTTGATTGAAGATTTATGGGGGGAGTTTCGATCAGTGATGTTGGGTTTGATTTTGGTAGTGGAAGCGAGGAGGAAGACGATGGAAATTTGGGGGTTGATATCGTTGGTTTGCGAATGGAAATTGAGATTTGCGGATTGGGTTAGTTTCACGGAGAAGAAAAGGAGATTGGTTTGGGTTGATGGAAACGGAAGCTCATGCGATGGTGTAGGTGCGTTTCTGGGTTCTGATTGAAGTTTGTTTGAGTGTATGTTGAGGTTGAGAGAAGAATACAGGGTAAAATGAATCTTCTGCTACCAACAACATTGCATCGTGAAAACAATAGATGTGCGATGAAAGCCAACGTCCCTGAATCGTTGAAATGGCAATGGTGGTTGTTACAACGAGTTTATGTTGTTGCTGTTCGAATCAGTGAAACTCAGAAGGAGTAGTCACGAGCTGGTTATTTACGGGTTGTGGCGAGTTGATGAAGAACGCGTTTTGGAGAATGTTGCTGGGTTTTAAAGTTAATAAAGGAAGATGTTCTTGTTGCCCTGTTGTGGATGTGTGGAATGATGAAGATTTGGAGTTTGAAGTTCTGAGAAGATGAAACTGATAATGGTGAAAATGGTGAGATTGATGGGGTTAAAGAGAGATTGATGGTGATTTCTAGGTTGCTCAGCTTGCAAATTTGGTTGCAGTTTGATAGTTTTGAAAGGTTGAGAAGGGTGAAGATGGATGAGGGAGCTGGGCGGCTGGCATTGTGGCTAGGGTTTGGAGGCTCAATCTCAGATTAGGGTCCCTCTTTGCTGTCATCTCTCATATGGTTTTATATGGAGAGAGTAACTGGAGGATTGAGGTGAGGTTTTTCCTCCTCTTTTGTCTGTAGTGAGGTAAAGACCTCAATTGGTTTTCACTGCAGTAACTGCACCTTCTTTACTTTTACTGTGGTAACTATATTTAAAAAATGATGTAGGGGTTTTAACTATTTCCCTTTTGTTTGTGAACTGATACAGGCTGCAGATTTCTCACTCCGAGATATGTAAGTTCATCATCACATTCTCATTTTTCTTCATTTAAAATTGATAACATGAGGGTTTTGAGTATTTTCTACATATTACCGTTTTCCTCTTGATTTGCAGGATGCGAGCTTATGATTTTGTGCAGGTCTAGCTGTATCGTGATGTGTAGCAGCTTGTAGGAATTATTGTTTTGCACGGTAAGCGATGCGTGGAAACATAATTGATCATGGCAGGCGAAGCTAGCATTAAGCAACAACATGGAATATCATCTTCGTATAGCTCGCGAACCAGATTGAAGCCGTATCTCAAGCTATGATAAGAGCACCATCGCGGTGACCAGCTAGAGAAGTTGCGAAAACTGGTATGCTCACACGGAATTCACGAACACTTTTCAATGCCTGGCTGGTTTATGCTTTTACCTACTGTGCAGCCACCGTTTCGTACAGCTTTTATCGTATTGTGTGAGCTGCTTTTTTTTCAAAAATCTGCTTCTGGTTGTGCTCATAGATAGCCAATTATGAATTTTGTGCAGGATTGTTTGTTTAGGCTGGTGCAGAAAGTGACGGTTTTGCCGCGTGAAGCCTGCCATTATGACTTTTGTGAATAGCAGTTGTGGATTAGAGCTGCAAGCTTTAGAGGTGCGTATGGGTTGTGACTCTGTTGGGGATCCCATGAACCATCTGACGGTTTCAGCCGAGTGACTTTCTTATTTTTCTTTCAAATCTGCTTGTATGCAATGGATTTAATGAACCTCAACAATGAAATTGCAACTTATGAACTGTTGTCTCTTTGTGCGTATAAATCGTGTACGGGACACCGTTGTGAAGAAATACAGTTCTGTGCTACTGTGGGTAAATTCTGAAAGTTTCCTTTTCATTTTTCACAGGTTTCACGCGACGCCGGCTTTGCTTAATTTGTGGTGTATACTGTTTTCGGTTATTCTCCTCTTGCTGCATAATGATGAAGCATGTATTGCAGGTCGCTTTGGATTTTGCAGCTCATCAGAAAACCATCTCAGAGCTTGTTCGCAGCTTAACGTTTTGGGCTGAAACTCATTCCTTGAGGCTTGCATTTGGTATAACTTGTACTGTGTGCTTTGAATCATACAATCGCTGGCATGGCAGTATGGTTTGACAGGTTGTCGGTTTGTGTTGTAGTCATCTGGATCTGTTGCAGGTTTACGACTTGAATCGTGCTTACGGAGTTCGGCCGTAAGGTGATGCACGGCCCGTGTTGAAACTGTGGTTGGACTAAACAATGGTTTGAGGCGAGAGTTTTGCGGCGCGGTATGCACTAGGCAACTTGCTTTTGTAATGTTATCCTTTTGCTCATATTTTCCTTATGTTTAACACTTTTCCTTCTATTTGGCCAGTTGGTAGCATGTGATGCGGCCAGATTAAGACATCCTCGTAGCAGCTGCGAGAAATATGTATGTATATGCAAATCAAGATTCGGTTGTTAGCTCCAACATAAATCTTGGCTCTTTGGATGGATAAATGCCGTACGGTTTGTACATTTCATAGCTGGCAATTATTATTTATTAAAACACTATTGCTGCTGTCTTTTATAAAACTTTCAAAACCATGCTTTTGGTTGTGCTTGATTCCCCTCCTTCTGTTTGTAATTTTGCAGGTACATAGCAGTGTATCGCGTGAGTTGTAGGACCACTTTGGATTGTATGGAAAAACACAGCTTTTGCTTTTAGCCGGTGGTGGGTCATGTTGCTACGAATTACCCATTATTATTGGGGCTGAAGTTTTGAATGGTACGAGAAGACTTGGTGTGGTGCGTAGGAATTGACGGTGTATTGAGGTTTGACTGAGCTCGCGTAATGCGGTTCGCTTTGCGTTTAGGAGATGGATGAAGAAAACAATATGGATGCTCGTGAAATTTAGTGTAGCACTGACAGAAACTTGTTTTCTTTTTTGCAAATGAATTTTCATAGATTAATGATGTAAATATGTAGAGTGACATTGAGCCTAGCAAATAATAACCTCTTTAGAAATTGAGGCATCAATATATCACTTTGCACATGTGAAATGTGCTTTCTTCATCATTTAACTATATTCTTACTATCGTGACCGCAAGAAATGGAGATGTGGATCAGTTTCATATAACTCAAGAAGCTTTAGTGGTTTCACAATCTAGAGTAAACTTGGTCTGTAGACCACACATCCAATTTCTTTCGTGAATTCTAACTTCAAGTAGTCATCCATATCATCGCTTATCTAAACTCCCTTCAAAATACACTGTGCACCAAATACTTCACATGCAGTGGATGTTGCTAGTCAAACATCTTAAAAACACTTCCTTGTTTATCAAACTAACCTGATGTATGTTACTTGCAATTTGTTCAATTCTCTCCTCACATTAACAACGAAAATGATAGCCTTGAGTCCTTCAGGGATGCAGGGAAACTTTCTCAGCTTGAATTGTAATCATGAGACTACTAAGTGCCTCTTTGATTAGGTAATCGAGAAAATATCACAATGACACACCTAATTCGAATTGTCTCAAAAATCTTAAAAGATATATTGCAAACAAGCGCGACACGAGTAGGATTAGAATATATCTCCATTGTCCTTAAAGCTTATTGTGCACCAGATACCCAACTGTTAGCTCCATCAAGTATAACAACTTTGTGTCGGTCTGGAAGAAATGTCACTTTTCTTTTGAGCGAAAATCTTGATCTCGTTCCTTACAACAACTATCCCTCTATTGTCTGAAACATTTAGTTCAAGAACAACTTCTCTATAGTGGGGACTGAGGCTCTAATGGAGATGTAGTGCGATAACCAAAGCCAGTTAAGGTTAGAGAAAGGTAGGACAAATTTGGGGTATGACAGATGCCCCTATCTAATTGGCTTTGACCCGGTAAGATGAACTGCTACTGCGTTCATTCTTTCAAGGTGTGAGTCAATTAGATATAAAGAAAATCCTGAATTTGTCCGAAAAGAAGGAAACTGTTTGGGAATGAAATATTGGATATCTTGCAAATGTCGCTACCACCAAAAGGATGGCAGTACACTCACACTGCCCTGACATCAAAAGGATGTAAGGGATCCATTACCAAAAAGCTAATAGAGAACAAACGCTAGTCATGACACCAAAAAAGGATGTCAGACCCATCACCAAAAGGATGATGGAGCGAAACAAGGCAAACCCGACACCAAAAGGATGTAGGAGGATAAGCTTCTCTGAAGAGATTGCCACTTATCGCTGAAGATGGATAAGCTTCTCTGAAGAGATTGCCACTTATCGCTGAAGATGGATAAGCTTCTCTGAAGAGATTGCCACTTATCGTTGATGAAGGATAAGCTTCTCTGAAGAGATTGCCACTTATCGTTGATGAAGGATAAGCTTCTCTGAAGAGATTGCCACTTATCACTGAAGATGGATAAGCTTCTCCCAAGAGATTGCCACTTATCGCTGAAGATGGATAAGCTTCTCTGAAGAGATTGCCACTTATCGCTGAAGATGGATAAGCTTCTCCCAAGAGATTGCCACTTATCGTTGATGAAGGATAAGCTTCTCTGAAGAGATTGCCACTTATCACTGAAGATGGATAAGCTTCTCCCAAGAGATTGCCACTTATCGCTGAAGATGGATAAGCTTCTCTGAAGAGATTGCCACTTATCGCTGAAGATGGATAAGCTTCTCTGAAGAGATTGCCACTTATCGCTGAAGAAGGATAAGCTTCTCTGAAGAGATTGCCACTTATCACTGAAGATGGATAAGCTTCTCCCAAGAGATTGCCACTTATCGTTGATGAAGGATAAGCTTCTCTGAAGAGATTGCCACTTATCACTGAAGTCTTCTGGAGACAACTCACTGGGAAACGCCCCTGGACTTACTGGAGATGCCCCTGTCCGGGCCGAATGTTGATTTGAAGATCTTAATTAACCACGAGTTTGAAGTATGTCGTGGGAAATACCCATGGTCTTGAAAAGATGCCCCTGACTGGGCCGGATCTTGCTTTGATATCTTGAATTTCGTGGGATGACCCACGACCCTTGCAAATAATGCCCCTGCTTGGGCTGTATGTGGCTTTGAAGCTCTTGAGTTTGTGGGAGGACCCACTATCTTGCAGAAATGCCCCTGCCTGGGCTGCATGTTGCTTTGAAGCTCTTGAGTTTGTGGGAGGACCCACTATCTTGCAGAAATGCCCCTGCCTGGGCTGCATGTTGCTTTGAAGCTCTTGAGTTTGTGGGAGGACCCACTATCTTGCAGAAATGCCCCTGCCTGGGCTGCATGTTGCTTTGAAGCTCTTGAGTTTGGGGGAGGACCCACTATCTTGCGGAAGATAACCTTGACCAGGTTGATTATGATCTTGATATCCTCTGACTCTCGTGGGAGAAACCCACGGTCTTGCAAGGGATGCCCCTGACTGGGCTGATGATGATCTTGGAAATCTTCAAAATTGATCCTGGATCTGAACTCGCATATGCGAATGCTTGATGATAATGATACTTCAAATCAAATGGAAATGCAAGTGCAAATGCTAATGCACGGAGATGCAAGAGCTGAGGAAATATGATACGATATTGGATATGTGTATGATGCACAATGCTTATAAAGCCGAATGCAATGCGTATGATGCATATGATCGCAAATGGTAATGGAAATGCAGGTGATCGGGAATACAGGTTGGAGACACCAGCTTGGTGGACTTGGTGGTTGCCAATGCTTATTGGACTCTGAATTGGAAGTACCAGGTGAGGGCTGGCGTTCGGAGAGTAGACCAGATGGGACTGGTTGGCGAAAGGTTAAGCTGTCAAAGGAGAGCTGATTTTGTGATTTGCCAGATGGAAGCTGGACTTTGGAATAAGGTTTACCAGACAATAACTGGTGAAATGGCTAAAAGAAGGTTGACCAGATGAGAGCTGGTTTAAAAAGCTGACATATACCAGGCAGGGATTGGTATTCAGCGAAGGGTTGACCAGATAGGACTGGTTTGAAGGTTTAAAGGTTTGACCAGTTGGGCTGTGAGATGAAGGATCCAATGACAGCAAGGCCCTTTCGGAAGGTTAAGGTTATTTGGGTGAGGTGATGGTATGATTCCCCAACACTCGTTTTGAACTCAACAATTGTTGATGAGGATGAACTTGCTTGAATAACTTGCCAATGAGACGACCTCGAGATGGCTTGCCCCAGAGTTTGTACCACGAAAAGATTTATCGTTGTTTTAACCAATTCTTGGTGGTTGGCTTCAATATACTCTTTGGAGTAGCTTGCTCTTGAAAGAGCGTTGAAGCGACTTAACTTATCCTGATTGAACATTGAAGGGATCTATCCTCAAGTCAAAGAAACTCTGGGTGGCCTGCCCCTGATTGATGTGATTCACCTATGATCAACCGCTTCTTAAATGATTTTCCCCATAATCAACTGATGTTTAGGGATTTGCCTTAAGCTGACTATTTTCATGCTCTCGGATGTCAACGCCCCAGGTCCATAAGGTTATATGGTATACTTGGTTCTGGTCCAGACCGCTGAATAATCCAGCCATGCTTGATTGCTTTGTGTTAGAATTTCCTTAATGCCAACTACTAACTTGTAAATAAAAATTTTGTTCACGAATGGTAATCTCAATGCAAAGTTCATGCATGTTTTTGAAAGAATTGTCTTTTATTACGTGTCGTGAGAGTGAAACGAATGGACCATTTAGTCCAAACGTTGTGCTAACTGGATTGGCGTGAAAGATATAGCAAGGATACCGACACCAATGTTGATGATTAGCAAAATTGTAAGGAGTCAGGTTACGCAACCTCGCAATAGTATTCTTTCAGAATAAACCCCGCCTCAATTAGGTCTTTCGAGGGTTGTAACGTGGTCTGGTTCGCGGTTATAGAGACAAAGGATATTAGGCTCAAAGTTAATTTGTACCCACCCCTTCTTCTTGATGATCTCCATACCTACATTCAGTTAATTCTGCACCTGATTATCTTGACGGTGTAAGCTTGATAGTTCAAGGTTTGCTTGAAATGACAGTCACCTTATTTTGATGGATGTCAGTGACCCTTTGATTTGGATAGCCACTGAATCTTATTTTATTTTTGTTGAGGGTTTGAGGATGTTTTTTGATTTCTGTTTTTGATCCCTAACTTTCGCATGGACTGATTTTGCTTGTCAGATCCATCGGGATAGCCCTGATTTTTGCCTAAGTCCCCTTTTGAGGTGTTTGACTTAGCAGGCTTTTGATATTTTTGATTGGATTTTGTTGGAGGATTGTGACTGCCATGTCATGGGTCATTGATGAATGACCATCTTGTCTTTTGGATTTTTGCTTTGTTGATTCGAATGCGGGGTTAGATTAACTGAACACTACCCTGCCCCAGGTTGAGTGTAAGGGTTTGAATATCCGAAGGAAACTCATACTTCTAGGCTCGAAGTGGTTTACTAGGGATTAACTCCTTATATCTCCGGTGTTTAGGGGAATTAAAACAATGCCTGTACATCATCGACGAGATTCTGTCTGAAAGCATACAGTTTGCGATTACGGGTATTTCGTTTTCGTCATCCTCCCTCCAATATTGCTAAACAACAGTGATAAAGTGGAGTGGATAAAAAGTGTATGTGTCTGTGATAAGTGGAAATAATGAGTGTATACGACGTGACTGATTCAGAAAATGCACAATAACTCCATTAATATTACCATTCAAAACAACAATGTTTAAACACAAGTAGCAATTAACAGGAAATAAACTACAAGATGCAAATGATAAAAGCGTTCAAGGACTGCCAATGTTGAGGGCGTCTGCCTGTCTAGACCACTGGCTTCTGGAAATGACCCTTGAAATATTCGAGTTTAGACAGCTGAGAGGTTGACATGGACAACCAAACTTCCTTCTGGAAAAGATATATACCCTTTGTCGATCAACTGTTGCACTTTTGCTCGGAAGGCTTTGCATTCTTCAGTCGAGTGCCCCATGGATCCACCATGATATCCACACTGAGCTTTGGGATTGTACCCCGGAGGATAAGGTTCTGGCACAGGCTTAAGAGTCTTAGGCTCCACCAATGAGTTTTGGATCAGATATGGGAGGAGCTGACTCTGCGACATAAGGACCGGATGAAGAGGAATAGTCCTTCTTTCCAAGTTGTTGATGGGCCTATGCTGATTTCGGCGTTGACAGTTCTGTTGCTGAGGCACATAAGGTTGTTGGCACTGACTAGGGCATTCCTCATGTGCAAGCCCTTTCATCCTCAGATTTGGCCCAGGAATAGGCAATAGTTGTGGGCATGGAGATTCTGAAACCAAAGATGGTAAGATACGCTCATGACCTGATGCAGCTTCAGGGAAGAAAGCAGGGATATCCACTTCTTTTATAGCAACTGGAATAAGCCCACCTGGCACTTTTATACCGCTTGGCGTGAACTCAAATGCTTTTGAATCGATTAAGTCTTGGACGTGGTATTTAAAAGCTTTGCATTCTTCCACATTATGGCCCGGTGCCCCAGAATGAAAATCACAATGGGCACTTGCATCATAGCCTTGTGGTGGCTTACCAACAAACGGAGCTAGAGTCCGGAGTTCAACTAATCGAAGTTGAAGCAAAATCTGCAACAACTGAGTATAAGTCATAGGGATCTGGTCGAGGCTTCTATCGGGCTGCTTCAGCCTCTGCGTATACCTCCTAACCTTAGGATTGTCTTGGGAAATAAGAGGTAGCTCCTGACGGGGAAATCTTGGAATCTTGGGTTGTGCAAAAGATCTACGAGGCATATCGCGCTCTCGAAGATATTCCATAGGTACGGGTTGAACTATCATTTCTGCTGCGACCTCAGGCCTGAGATTTTCGTCCTTTCTTAGCACACTTTCCATGACTTCCATAATCTGGCCCATCTGGGTCTTCAGTTGATGAACTTCTTCCTTGAGCATTTTTTGATCCTGACGCAAAGCTTGCATATCCACCATGAATTGTCCCATCTGGCTTCGGACTTCCCTTAACTCTGCTTGGACCTGCTCCATAGTCCACTTCTGCTCCATAGTTACCTCGGCTTGCATTGTCTGACTTGGACTTTCAAGGTGTCTACGTTCCCCTTGCTTCAAACTCTTTACAGCTCTTCACAAGTTCAACGGGAGTGTCGGGAAATCAACTGCGGGTTATGAATAGAGGATGGGTGAGGCCTTGGTATCTGGATAGAGAAAATGCAAAATGATGCAAAAATGCTCATGCAAATGCAATGCTATGAGTGCACACGAGAACAGATCCATATCAAGGATCTAAATCATATATCCTGCACAACAACAAAAGGTATCTCTCCCCTCGGGTGGGCAATCTACTGGTTTATAAGAGGGTATCCCAAAGGCCTTTAAACAAAGTCCCATGCACTAACCCTCGAAAGTTTTCCATCAGAACGACTACTCGTAAGACGGTATTCCCTTCAAAGGATGAACACAAAGTTATGTTTTAGGAACCTTTGGAATAAGGTTCTACAAAAGTCCTCAGAGTCGCGGACTCCCACGTCGGAAATAAAGACGTCATTACGACTACACGTAAGACATAATCATTCCAACGGGGTCTCATCTGAGCGGTGGAATTCGATCCAACTCAACGAGTCCTAAGCCTCGCAAATCAGAAAGAACCCACCTCCTATCTTAGTGTGTACTTGAAAGCTCGGGTAGGAAGCCTTATCTCACAAACCATCCAAATAAACCCAACAGTTAGTGAACATAACATAAACAAATAATAAAAGCAAATAAATCGCAAATGCGACAAGCAAACTAGGTTTGGCTCACTAGGGGTCCCCAGCAGAGTCGCCAGCTGTCGCTACTCAAAAAATGCATCGTGCAACGACGGGGAGGCGAAAAAGATAGACAGAAGAGTCGCCACCGAACTTTATTTATCCCATGAGGGGAAAGGAAAATATCGAGAAAACCTTAAGAAAAGAATGGATAAGATGGTCTCACAACCAAGAACGGGTTCGGAAGCCGGTTATGCGAGGGGAAGGTATTAGCACCCCTCGCATCCATCGTACTCGATGGGAACCTTTTGTTTGTCGATGTGCGAATTTATTTGCTTAAATATTATGCTATAAGAAGTGTTCCACAGGGTAAAAGAAAGGTTAGAAATAAGAAAGTTAGGAGGAAAGAGAGAACGGGGAAGAAAAGAGAAAGAACAGACTCGGTAGGACTTCGCAGTCCTATGCCTACGTATTCTCAATAGATGTGAGAAAGTCAGAGTCGACGTAGTTCGGGGAACTACAGATATTGGGGGAATGTGCTCGGCAAGGATTGTGGCCCTTGTGCCTACGTATCTTTACTCAAAAAGAAGTAAAGAATCAGAGCAGCCGTAGTTCGGCCTACGGTGTGTTGATGTTTTTTATGGATGATGCTATCGTGCGCATTCTAGCAGTTTAGGTGTTCTGCTGCTCGCTCGTTGGAGACTTAGGCATTACCTGTTTGCGGTAGAACGGACGTAACATATCCTTTTAAAAGATTGATTAGTTTTCGCCACGCGGGGCAAGGAGTCACGTTTGATTGATTGGATCGTTTTTTAGGGGGCGAGACAGGTCCTCGGATAGTAACCCCTACGGGTAGTACCCAATTCGTTGTCTCAAAGTTTTTGTTATAAAAAAGGTGTGGCGAACGAGGCGTCTTCGTATTGAAAGACGAGCGTCGAAATCACCCTCACTACAGTGGGCATCCCTACGCTCGGAGAAGAAGAGGTCTACACCCAATCATCTCTCTTTAATTCAATGCAAAGAGAACTTCATTCTCTTATTAAAGATGTTTTTGGTTTTGAATGGTAAGTGCTTTGCGACAGAGAACCCTACGGTAAACGTCAGCACTCGGGATAGGAGAAGGCCTACGCCTAACCACTCCACGACCATTCAAGTTTTTGTTATGAAAAGATTTGAAAATGCACTCGGTACGAGACCGAGGTTTTAGGTGAAAAGGGTTACGGAAGGAATGTGAAAGAGAGATGGTGGATAAAGAGATATGTGATGAATAAAGTTACGTCTTTGTATCGAAATACGAGTATCGAGACCACCCTCACTACAGTGGGCATCCCAACACTCGGAGAGGAAGAAAGTCTACACTTAATCCCCTCTTTTAATTCGGTACAAAGAGAAATCAAATTATTATGGTTTGAAAAAGGACTCGGTACGAGACCGAGGTTTTTATGAGGAAATGTTGGAAGCATCTTTGTATTGACAGACGAACGTCGAGATCACCCTCACTACAGTGGGCATCCCTATGCTCGAAGAAGAAGAGGTCTACACCCAATCCTCTCTTTAGCTCAACACAAAGAATTGATTTTAAGGAGATGAGATTTGAAAATGGATGGGAAACGTCTTTGTATTGAAAGACGAGTGTCGGAACCACCCTCACTACAGTGGGCATCCCAACACTCGGAGAGGAAGAAAGTCTACACTTAATCCCCTCTTTTTAATTCAATACAAAGAAAATTTGATTTTGAAAATTGTTTGACAATGTTTTTGAATCGAGTCGGGACAAGTAATGAAGAGAGAAAATAGGTGGTCTCAGATCCAACATTACTCATCAATAATTTGACTGGTAATGAATTACGGAGGTCTCGTCATCGACCAAAAGAAGCGAAATGAAAATAAAGTCGAAAATGAATCGAAAATGGAAAACGAAAGAGAGCGGTCTCAGATCCTTCATTTCTCATCAATAATTTGACAGAGAATCGAAGGTGGTCTCGCCATCGACCAAAACAGATGAAATGGGACAAAATGCCCAATAACAAATGCGAAATGGAATTCAACTTTAAAAATAAAGTATAAGAAATTCTAAATAGAAATAATAATAAAATAAGAACTAATATATATAGATATATAACCCTATTATACTAATAAAATAAAATAAGGCTAATATGTTAAATATCATGAAAATAATATATACAAAATAAAAATAGCTTTTTAGAGAATTATAATATTAACTAAATGAATTAATATATTTGCGAAAGAAATAAAAACCATATTAAAAAGTAATTTAAAACAAAAACGAGGGATGTGGACCAGACCTTCCATTAAGGGTCTACGAACCCAGCAAACTTTCAAAGTAAAAACCTAAAAGCAATCTAAATCCGGTCGACATCCAAACCCGCCTCGTCAACAATCTCTTCTCCAAGATGCGAAAATGGCGGAATAAGACGTTAACTCCCCCAAACGGCTCTCAACCTTAAGTCGACGAGCGAAAAAAAATGAAGCACGCGACGGACATCTCGATCACGTTGCCTTCACGATACTTCGAAATAGGTTTGCAATTCACCAATTCCTGCTTCTCTTTGGGGTTATGGCTCGGTTTTGGTATCCTTGTCTCTCATCTCACTTTCTTTGATTTTGGGTCTGAGACCTGTTGGTTTTGGTTATCAGGTTATGGGTATTGTTGATTGAAGATTTATGGGGGGAGTTTCGATCAGTGATGTTGGGTTTGATTTTGGTAGTGGAAGCGAGGAGGAAGACGATGGAAATTTGGGGGTTGATATCGTTGGTTTGCGAATGGAAATTGATATTTGCGGATTGGGTTAGTTTCACGGAGAAGAAAAGGAGATTGGTTTGGGTTGATGGAAACGGAAGCTCATGCGATGGTGTAGGTGCGTTTCTGGGTTCTGATTGAAGTTTGTTTGAGTGTATGTTGAGGTTGAGAGAAGAATACAGGGTAAAATGAATCTTTTGCTACCAACAACATTGCATCGTGAAAACAATAGATGTGCGATGAAAGCCAACGTCCCTGAATCGTTGAAATGGCAATGGTGGTTGTTACAACGAGTTTATGTTGTTGCTGTTCGAATCAGTGAAACTCAGAAGGAGTAGTCACGAGCTGGTTATTTACGGGTTGTGGCGAGTTGATGAAGAACGCGTTTTGGAGAATGTTGCTGGGTTTTAAAGTTAATAAAGGAAGATGTTCTTGTTGCCCTGTTGTGGATGTGTGGAATGATGAAGATTTGGAGTTTGAAGTTCTGAGAAGATGAAACTGATAATGGTGAAAATGGTGAGATTGATGGGGTTAAAGAGAGATTGATGGTGATTTCTAGGTTGCTCAGCTTGCAAATTTGGTTGCAGTTTGATAGTTTTGAAAGGTTGAGAAGGGTGAAGATGGATGAGGGAGCTGGGCGGCTGGCATTGTGGCTAGGGTGTGGAGGCTCAATCTCAGATTAGGGTCCCTCTTTGTTGTCATCTCTCATATGGTTTTATATGGAGAGAGTAACTGGAGGATTGAGGTGAGGTTTTTCCTCCTCTTTTGTCTGTAGTGAGGTAAAGACCTCAATTGGTTTTCACTGCAGTAACTGCACCTTCTTTACTTTTACTGTGGTAACTATATTTAAAAAATGATGTAGGGGTTTTAACTATTTCCCTTTTGTTTGTGAACTGATACAGGCTGCAGATTTCTCACTCCGAGATATGTAAGTTCATCATCACATTCTCATTTTTCTTCATTTAAAATTGATAACATGAGGGTTTTGAGTATTTTCTACATATTACCGTTTTCCTCTTGATTTGCAGGATGCGAGCTTATGATTTTGTGCAGGTCTAGCTGTATCGTGATGTGTAGCAGCTTGTAGGAATTATTGTTTTGCACGGTAAGCGATGCGTGGAAACATAATTGATCATGGCAGGCGAAGCTAGCATTAAGCAACAACATGGAATATCATCTTCGTATAGCTCGCGAACCAGATTGAAGCCGTATCTCAAGCTATGATAAGAGCACCATCGCGGTGACCAGCTAGAGAAGTTGTGAAAACTGGTATGCTCACACGGAATTCACGAACACTTTTCAATGCCTGGCTGGTTTATGCTTTTACCTACTGTGCAGCCACCGTTTCGTACAGCTTTTATCGTATTGTGTGAGCTGCTTTTTTTTCAAAAATCTGCTTCTGGTTGTGCTCATAGATAGCCAATTATGAATTTTATGCAGGATTGTTTGTTTAGGCTGGTGCAGAAAGTGACGGTTTTGCCGCGTGAATCCTGCCATTATGACTTTTGTGAATAGCAGTTGTGGATTAGAGCTGCAAGCTTTAGAGGTGCGTATGGGTTGTGACTCTGTTGGGGATCCCATGAACCATCTGACGGTTTCAGCCGAGTGACTTTCTTATTTTTCTTTCAAATCTGCTTGTATGCAATGGATTTAATGAACCTCAACAATGAAATTGCAACTTATGAACTGTTGTCTCTTTGTGCGTATAAATCGTGTACGGGACACCGTTGTGAAGAAATACAGTTCTGTGCTACTGTGGGTAAATTCTGAAAGTTTCCTTTTCATTTTTCACAGGTTTCACGCGATGCCGGCTTTGCTTAATTTGTGGTGTATACTGTTTTCGGTTATTCTCCTCTTGCTGCATAATGATGAAGCATGTATTGCAGGTCGCTTTGGATTTTGCAGCTCATCAGAAAACCATCTCAGAGCTTGTTCGCAGCTTAACGTTTTGGGTTGAAACTCATTCCTTGAGGCTTGCATTTGGTATAACTTGTACTGTGTGCTTTGAATCATACAATCGCTGGCATGGCAGTATGGTTTGACAGGTTGTCGGTTTGTGTTGTAGTCATCTGGATCTGTTGCAGGTTTACGACTTGAATCGTGCTTACGGAGTTCGGCCGTAAGGTGATGCACGGCCCGTGTTGAAACTGTGGTTGGACTAAACAATGGTTTGAGGCGAGAGTTTTGCGGCGCGGTATGCACTAGGCAACTTGCTTTTGTAATGTTATCCTTTTGCTCATATTTTCCTTATGTTTAACACTTTTCCTTCTATTTGGCCAGTTGGTAGCATGTGATGCGGCCAGATTAAGACATCCTCGTAGCAGCTGCGAGAAATATGTATGTATATGCAAATCAAGATTCGGTTGTTAGCTCCAACATAAATCTTGGCTCTTTGGATGGATAAATGCCGTACGGTTTGTACATTTCATAGCTGGCAATTATTATTTATTAAAACACTATTGCTGCTGTCTTTTATAAAACTTTCAAAACCATGCTTTTGGTTGTGCTTGATTCCCCTCCTTCTGTTTGTAATTTTGCAGGTACATAGCAGTGTATCGCGTGAGTTGTAGGACCACTTTGGATTGTATGGAAAAACACAGCTTTTGCTTTTAGCCGGTGGTGGGTCATGTTGCTACGAATTACCCATTATTATTGGGGCTGAAGTTTTGAATGGTACGAGAAGACTTGGTGTGGTGCGTAGGAATTGACGGTGTATTGAGGTTTGACTGAGCTCGCGTAATGCGGTTCGCTTTGCGTTTAGGAGATGGATGAAGAAAACAATATGGATGCTCGTGAACTGTAGTGTAGCACTGACAGAAACTTGTTTTCTTTTTTGCAAATGAATTTTCATAGATTAATGATGTAAATATGTAGAGTGACATTGAGCCTAGCAAATAATAACCTCTTTAGAAATTGAGGCATCAATATATCACTTTGCACATGTGAAATGTGCTTTCTTCATCATTTAACTATATTCTTACTATCGTGACCGCAAGAAATGGAGATGTGGATCAGTTTCATATAACTCAAGAAGCTTTAGTGGTTTCACAATCTAGAGTAAACTTGGTCTGTAGACCACACATCCAATTTCTTTCGTGAATTCTAACTTCAAGTAGTCATCCATATCATCGCTTATCTAAACTCCCTTCAAAATACACTGTGCACCAAATACTTCACATGCAGTGGATGTTGCTAGTCAAACATCTTAAAAACACTTCCTTGTTTATCAAACTAACCTGATGTATGTTACTTGCAATTTGTTCAATTCTCTCCTCACATTAACAACGAAAATGATAGCCTTGAGTCCTTCAGGGATGCAGGGAAACTTTCTCAGCTTGAATTGTAATCATGAGACTACTAAGTGCCTCTTTGATTCGGTAATCGAGAAAATATCACAATGACACACCTAATTCGAATTGTCTCAAAAATCTTAAAAGATATATTGCAAACAAGCGCGACACGAGTAGGATTAGAATATATCTCCATTGTCCTTAAAGCTTATTGTGCACCAGATGCCCAACTGTTAGCTCCATCAAGTATAACAACTTTGTGTCGGTCTGGAAGAAATGTCACTTTTCTTTTGAGCGAAAATCTTGATCTCGTTCCTTACAACAACTATCCCTCTATTGTCTGAAACATTTAGTTCAAGAACAACTTCTCTATAGTGGGGACTGAGGCTCTAATGGAGATGTAGTGCGATAACCAAAGCCAGTTAAGGTTAGAGAAAGGTAGGACAAATTTGGGGTATGACAACTGTTTCATGTCGTCGATCGTGGAAACCTGAACAACTTTTTGATTGAACCTCTCAATGTAGGCTCGAAAGAATTCATCTTTCCCTTGTATGTTTGCCTCGAGTTTCGCCTCCGACTTTGGATTGTCACGAGAGGCGGTGAAATGCCTCGAGAACTATCTCCCTAGGTTTTTTCAGGAAGTGATGAACTCTTCAGCGAGGCTCTTGTATTAGGTCATGGTGTAACAGCCCAATTTTTCAATAAGTGATTAATTGTGCTAATTAATTGGTTTATGTGATTTATCTGATTTAAATGAATTATTGGATTTATTTAAATGAGTTAATGGATTTAATTAATTTATTCTACTTGGTAGAATAATGTGGATTTATTAGATATTCTCTAATTAATGATAAGATGAGATATTTTGTGAGAAATGAATTGATAGGTATTTTTTAGAGAAGAATTATGATGGAAAGAAAATAGAAGGATATATAAGGGAAATTGGAGAGAAAAGAAAAGAGATAGAAACATAAGAGAAAGAAAGAAAGAAAAGGAAAGAAAGAATAGAGAAAGAGGAGAAAAGAGAAGAGAAGAGGGAAACTTGGAGAAATCATCAAGAATCAACTTCAAGCTTCAATCCAATCAAGGTAAGGGTGAGAAACATTATTATTTGATCAATGTGTATGATTATGTATGAGTTATGTTGGATTTGTTGGGTGTTTTTCTCTATTTTCCATTTCTAGGGCAAATGAGTTAAATCGATAGAATTGAGTTTTGAACGGTTAGAATTCAAAATAAATTGCATAGTTTAGTCGGGTAATGTTTAGCCGTGATTATTGGATTTCGTTTGATTGAATTTGGTTGAGTTTGTGAGTTTTGACATTTTTGGATAATTGAGGGTTTGAGATTTGAGTGAAAATCGGACATCGTAGAAATCGTGTTTAATGGTTCTAATTCATTGCTATATGTTACGTGAGTATGAGTACGTGTTTGTTTCGAAAAAAAGAATTGAATCGGTCGGATTTTCGGGCGAAAATGCAAAATCCCGTAGCCGTGTTTAGGCAAAATTCTGGTTTTTCGGAAAACTTCAAAAATTCATAACTCTTGAACCGTAAGTCGGTTTTGACCCCCGTTTGAAGCGTTGGTAAGTTAACGAGATTATCTTTCTAGAAAAAATGGCTTTGAGGCCTGTACCTGGTTCAATTATAGCAGAAAATTGAAAACATATTGTTGTGTTGATTTTTACCGTCGCGAATGTGTGTGATTGATGTGTTATTGTGCAGAATACTTTTGTTATATAACATATAGCTTGTGCATGTTGTGATATGATATGCTGTGGGTAGCCGTATGGCGTGAATCCTAGATGGTGGAATCGATTATGAAATATAGTCTTTTGACAAATATATGCATATTGTTTGTATGTGAAGAATGCATGAGAACATATTGTGAATATGTGTGCATTGCTTGATAAATGTGGTAATGATATTGAAGTGTAAATGCATATTGATTGTATGCGATATTATGAATGCATGAGAACATATTTTGAATATGTGTGCATTGTTTGAAAAGGTAATGAGGTTGAATTATGAATGCATATTTGTTTTATCCGATTATTGTGAATTAATGCATGGGAGCATATTGTAAGATATGCGTGCATTGTTTGACAAATATGTTGATGAAAAGTATGAATACTTGATTATATGATATGTTGTGTGTGCAATCTTGTTTAATTCTTGAAGGGAGGAATTATGTGAATGCATGGGATTAAGACGTGTGATCGGTCTTAAGTGCATTTTGTTGTTGATTGCATATGCATCATTTAGTCAAGAGGCAATGTTTGCTAGTTTCGTGGAGGCTAGTGACTTGTCCCAAACCTAGAGCGGGGTTTGAAAGCTTAGGGAACGGGCTTTTGTTGTTATCGGTCTAGGGAACGGACCCGGTTTAAGTGTAAAAACCGAAAAATGATAACAAGTGTTGGTACCACATGGCATGAGTTGCATTGAGTTGCATTAAGTCTCATGGAATGAATATATGATTGTTGTATGAAGTTATGCATATGTATATGTACATGACTTGTGTAATTGTGAACTATGGATATGTTTGATGATTGTCCATATTTGCCTATATATATATATATATATATATATATATATATATATATATATATATATATATATATATATATATATATATATATATATATATATATATATATATATATATATATATATATATATATATATATATATATATATATATATATATATATATATATATATATATATATATATATATATATATATATATATATATATATATATATATATATATATATATATATATATATATATATATATATATATATATATGCTTTGTGAAGTATATGATGAGTTATGATGAAGTATGGTGAGAATGATGGAATATGCGTATGTGGATTACTTGTGTAATTGAGAGTTGTGAATATGTGATCATTGTATGAAAGTATGCTTATGAACATGAATTGTTGATTTGAGAATTGTGAATGTGTAACTGGGAATTAGTGTGTAAACATAATATGTGTATGTTCATGTGGAATGTTGAGATTTATGGATACGTGCATGATGAATATGCTTGGTGATTATCCATATTTGATTATATATATATATATATATATATATATATATATATATATATATATATATATATATATATATATATATATATATATATGTTGTATTGTACATGATGAGTTATAATGAAGGTGGTGAGAAAATGTGGAATATATGTATTTTGTGCTTATGTATTTGTGTATATATAATTATATGCATTGTTATTATGATAATATTTCTCACCCTTCTGCCGGAATGATGTCCTACATGACATCGTGCAGGTATCAAGGAGTAGTATTGCTCGTAGTTACGAGGTCGCTTTTGGTGTATCCGTTTAGTGATTTAATTATGTTGGGTCGAGTCATGCTCTGGTCATGTAACACTGGGATTGCTTCGGTTGTGTTTAAGATATACATTGTGTACTCTATAAACGTGTTTATATCCATTGGAATATTATGATGTTGGCCTTAGTGCCTAAGTGATGTTGTTTTATGTGATAAAAACAAATGTTTCTTTTATGAAAATTATGGTATAATTGAATCCACTGCTACATGCAAAATGAAGTTTTGTAAAGCATAATTTTATATTGAAATAGTAATGAGCATGACAGGTGGTTTTGATATTTTGAAAGTTATGTGTAATGCCCTTTTATAAATGCATGGAAATTTACTCTGATTATTCATATATTATCCGTGGGGTTTAGAAGGGTGTTACACATGGCGCCCTTCCTCAGAGTAGTATGGAACAACTTGCACTTAATGACGCCTCAAACACCGCGATAGTCGGGTAGGGCATCGATGTTTTTGATATGCTCGTCAGGATTATTCGTTTCGTCATAGTTTCCCAGGTTTGGTGGCTTTTCCAACTCGACTGGAAGGGGAACGTCCATGATCGCTCGGTATAGTAGACCGCAGGGATCCTCTTCATCACTCCAGAGAGGTGAACGCGACAGAGAGTAGTTGTACTTCTCCCATCGAGGGCTGTCAACACGGCGTAGCGGTGAATCCCTCAGTCATACCTTCAATTTGCGCGGGGGAGAATGGCGGTTGTCTGGACATTCGTTGGCTTTAGTCTTCTTTGCAACCGGGGAGCGCCGGTTCTCGCGGGGATGGGTGAGGTTGCGCTTCAGGGGTTGTGGCCTCTCCAACTGCGAGCGGCAGCCTGGTTTTGCAACGACGGGCTGCGAGACTCGTACTGTTGGTGTCACCACAAGGAAGAGCGTGGATGACGGTCTTTCTCTAATGCTTCGATTCTCTCATTTTGCTGGTAGATTAACGCGTTGGTTTGGTTGAGGGCCGCAACCAGGGCGACCACGGTCGGGTCGGCGTTGGCCGATACATGGATTGGTTGGAACGTCTCTGGCGTCTTCTCTAGAGCCTTTTGAACTTTTTGGGTATCAATATATTGGACATCATCATCGGTCGCATCGTTAGATGACGGAGAAGCGGTGTGCCCATCTCTCCTAGTTGGAGCGGTGTATTTTAGAATCGACATATCGTTGTCATTGCTAGTGTCGTGGATGTGAGTGAGGATGGTTTCGTGACTGTTGTTGTCGTGTTGATCAGCCATGATTGATTTTCAAAGTTCTGTTTTGGTCTCTTGGTTTCAAGGAAAGAAAAGACGGTGCAATAAGTTTTCCATAGACGGCGCCACTGATCTAACATGTCGATCAGAATGTGGCCGGTAACACATTTGTAGCAACAACGGTCAACAAGAGAAGAGGGGGTGTACATGCAGATACTCCGATGCTTAAGTTAGTCGGGCGAAGAGGTAGCAAGAAAGAGTAGATAATAGAATACATGACTCTCCTGCAGAGAGTTTTTATAGAACGCCCCCAGCGCTGGGCCAATGGTCTTCATTATGGGTTGAATGTCCAAGCTCACAACGGATGACTGCCAGGATTCCTATGTGCCGTAGGGATGAGCAACACGTGCTCATCATCTTGGGTCAACTGCCCCACATTCCCTGGATAGTGAGCGAACTTTCCCGTTATGAAGAGTAGAACGATTCTGTGAGGTGTGCAGGTCAAGTTGATGACGTGCTCTTGGATGAAAAGCACGTGAGAAAATATCTTCTACTAATCCCAAAGTGTTGGGCCAACATTCTGGACCGTCCTCGACGTAAGACTGGATTGAGTTGTGCTCGACGTTGGGTCAACTACAGGCACAATCCAAAACACTTTCTATTAAAATAATATGCATATTTATTTATCACATGTCTTATCGATTTTAACTAACATTTTAAATGGGAAATCTAGTTACTTTAAATTTTATAGACTTGATTTTGATGAAAGACTGTGGACTTTGTATTGCCTGTTTTGTTTCAACCATTTAACAACTAAATAAAAACTTCCATAAAAATAATAATTACAAACAAATCCACTAATTAATTAAATAATTAAGGACTAGCCCATGTTGTCATTCATGTTCACATTATCTTTTTCAAAGTTTAATATTTTTGAATTGTTATGACTTAGTATCATACTTCTAGTAACCAAAATTTACAACTTTTGATCTATTCAAAAGAATTATATCCTTCACAAGTTGCATACTAACCATCATTGATTTAAAAACCAAACAATTGGTTGGCTTTCATCCCAAGCATCATCAAGCAAAAACTGAAATGTCAACATACAATTCAATCTATATTAACTATATAAAAAAAAAAGTCAATGGAGTAATGGGGCTACATGTTAGTCAAATCACCTAAATGTTCAGGCTGTGCAGTGATGGCAGCATTACTAATTTCTAACTACCCCACCAACAACACAATCGATTAATTAATTAAGCCAACCTCACCTTCTCTTCCTATTTCAATTTTTTCCATTTATTTTATTTTATTTAAAAAAATAAAAACAAAAATGCCGAAATTATTGACAAATTATTTTGGTTTTTTAGTTAAGCTCAGTTCGAAAAATTTCCAGTTGACAAATTATTACATCCACCAATAAAACACTGCCACGTTTAAGTCAATGTTATTTATTCAACACTCTTCGCTTGATCCAACGGTGTCCATGGCACGCTTTTCAACATACAGTTTTCTTACTCCTTTAAATTCAATTTTCCTCTATATTGACTTTTTATTTTCTTAACCAGAATTTATTCATATGTACGTACGACATTATTTAAATTTCACCTCTTAAAAACGACAACGCTCTCAACGTAGTTTCATTCATTCATTTCTTTGAGTTTTTCTCACAAAAGATCTCATCCATTGATTCTGTAACGCGTGTAATCACGCTCTACAGAAAGCGTGGTTGAATCTTGAAAACCATGTATCAAAACCGGACAAAAACTTTAAATTTTACTTTATCTTGATTATAGTCAACGCCCCACTCAAAAAAAAAAAAACAAACTCAAACTTTGAATTAATTTTCCATAAATAATTGAGAGAAAAAATGAGTGCGTTTTCTTATTTTGTAAATAATCTTTAATACAAAAGTCAACTCTCTCTCTCTTATCAACTTCAACTTGTTTTTCTTCTTCACCATCCACTTCTCCATCTCTCTCTCTTAGTTGCTTCCTAGTTCCAACTAATTTTTCAACACCAAACCCAACATGAAAGACGAGTTGTAAACAAGTAACAGCTTCAAATCTTGTTTATTCTTTTGATTCTTTTGTTTTTTCATTTGTTGCTGTTTTTTTTGCTATGGGTAACGGAATAGGAAAACTAACGGTGTGTTTCACGGGAAACAACGGTGGTCGGAAACACGACATATCCATTTTAATAACTGACCCGTTAGACGAAGGACTTGGTCACTCTTTCTGTTATGTCAGACCCGACCCGACCCGTTTATCGAGTTCGAAGGTTCATTCTGAAGAAACGACAACGTTTAGAACTATATCTGGTGCTTCCGTTAGTGCTAACACGTCGACGCCGTTATCGACGGCGTTCATGGATTTATACTCTTACGGTTGTTTCGATAGAGCTGCGGCGTTTGAGAGTTCAACTTCCTTTGCTTCTCTTCCGTTGCAACCGATTCCGAAGAATCTGGTGGGTACCGGTTCGGGTCCTTTTTCGAGTAATTTCGGTGGTGGTGGTTTTCCGAGTTCCGGTCCACTTGAGCGTGGGTTCATGTCCGGTCCGATTGAGCGTGGGTTCATGTCCGGTCCGATTGATCGTGGTTTATTTTCTGGTCCGATTGAAAAAGAAAACTCCGATCAGTTTCCGAGAAGCTTCTCTCATAGTGGATTAGGGTTTTCTGTTAGACCTAGAACAAGGAAAGAGAAATGGATTCGTGCTCTTCAGAGAGCGATTTCGAAGACTCTGTCGCGTGGACAGAACTCGATTGTTACTCCGATCAAAGGTGTGGCTGTGAAGGAACCGCCGGAGTGGATCCTTGCTGGGGAGAAGCATAACGAGAATTTGACAGTGAGTAGTTTGAATTTGAGTAGTGAAGGTAGTTTGGAAGACGATGATTCAATGGGGAGTCAGAATCTTCAATGGGCTCAGGGGAAAGCAGGGGAGGATCGTGTTCATGTTGTTGTTTCTGAAGAACATGGTTGGGTTTTTGTTGGGATTTATGATGGTTTCAATGGTCCTGATGCACCTGATTATTTACTTTCGAATCTTTATACTTTTGTTCATAAGGAACTTAAAGGGTTGCTTTGGGATGATGGGGTTTCATCGGATAATTTGAATTCGAAAGCGCGCGATTCGATTGATGATGTTGTTGGAAAAGAAGATAAGGTGTTTGATGAATGTTCTCAATGTGTTGATCAAGAGAAAGAGGGTTCAATTTCGAAGAGAAAAAAGAGAAGTAAGAATTCGAAGAACAAGTACAAAGATGCAGCGATGAAACACGAAGAAAATCATAGGAGATGGAAATGTGAATGGGACCGGGAGAGACTAGAGCTTGATAGAAGATTGAAGGAGCAGCTTAGTGGTGACGACGGTGACAACAATTCTGTTAATCATTCAGATGTTTTGGAAGCTCTATCTCGGGCTTTGAGGAAAACCGAGGAGTCTTATCTTGATGTTGCTGATAAGATGGTGATGGAGAATCCAGAACTTGCTTTGATGGGTTCCTGTGTTCTTGTAATGTTGATGAAAGGGGAAGATGTTTATGTGATGAATGTGGGAGATAGTAGAGCTGTGTTGGCACAAAAGGCTGAACCTGATTATTGGATTGGGAAAATTAGACAGGATTTGGAGAGGATTAACGAAGAGACAATGCATGATCTTGAATCCTGGGAGGATGCTGATAAATCAAATGCTATTCCCAGTTTAAGTGCTTTTCAGCTTACCAAAGATCACAGTACCAATGTTGAGGAGGTAAATTCTTTACCTCTCTTAGACTATACTGTTTTTGGTCTTTTGTTTAGCTGTTCATCTTGATTGAAAATGTTTAATTTTAATTTCAGGAAGTAATCAGAATAAGAAAAGAACACCTAGATGATCCTTGTGCCGTAGTCAATGATCGTGTTAAAGGATCTCTCAAGGTTACTCGAGCATTCGGTGCCGGATTTCTCAAACAGGTTGGTATCTTAATGTAATTTCTAATCATCAACTTTACAGTATCTTTATTTTTTACCATTAAGATATCTTCAAGTCCAATCACAGTTTTTGCATCCGCAAAATCACAATCACTTTGAATTCGCGTAGTTTGCACATCTATGTTTTGATAGCCTAAATACATGACATTATGATAATCCAAATTCAGAAGTATAAGATATAGGATAACATTGTTTTTTAAAACCATTTTTTAAACCATGTTTCTAAGCATATATATGTGAACGTTTTGCAGCCAAAATGGAACAACGCACTTCTGGAGATGTTTAGAATTGACTACGTAGGAAATTCTCCATACATCACTTGCCTACCATATCTTAAACACCACAGATTAGGCCAAAAAGACAAGTTCCTGATTCTATGCTCCGACGGACTGTATCAATACTTATCAAACGAAGAAGCAGTAGCTGAAGTTGAACTTTTCATCACATTACAACCTGAAGGAGACCCTGCTCAACATTTGGTTGAAGAAGTCTTGTTTCGCGCCGCAAAGAAAGCTGGTACTTACAATTCCATTTTAAGCATTTCACAATTGCATATTAGACATTGATTACTATAACGATTTTACTTAACTTTGTTTCTCCTTAATCTTAACCAGGTTTGGACTTTCATGAATTGCTCGAGATTCCACAAGGTGATAGGCGGCGTTACCACGACGATGTCTCCATCATTGTTATTTCTTTGGAAGGAAGGATATGGAGATCATGTGTATAAGAATAATAAAAACACCAACGATATATAATATCATTATCATATATATAAAAAAAGAAGATATGAGATACATGCCGCGAAGGGTCGCTGTCACGGTCAGTCTCGCATCGTTTTTGCTCTTACTCCTTCCAAACTCGAGTGTCGGGTAAATTACTTATCGAACTTAAATATAAGCAAAAATGTACATGTATTTGATGTTAATTTGACCTAATTACATGTATCGTTTCGATTATATTTAAATTCAGAGTAATTGTGTAAACCAGTGGGTGGTGAGAATTGTAAAAAAGTTGTCAAACTTGGATTTTGTTGATTATTAATATAACTCTCACATAAAAATTGTGATTTTGTAATAATATTTTTTTGGTGCCCCAAGCACTAGCAACCTCCACCACTTTCTGCAACTCTGGTTGGAAAATGATAGAGCTAGTCGTTAGTGCATGAGCATCTTATCAAGTTCAAAATTGAAATAACATATTAAAATACTCCAAATGAAAATGCTTCTAAGCTCAAGCAATTTATTTTTCAATTTGAAAATATGACTCTTAAAGCAATAATTTTTGTCTACCACTATATACTACTATATTCTTTGAAGCAACATGGTGTTGTTTTAATTTATTTTCCTCTTACGTGTTCCAATCTAAACGATATGCTTTTATTCCTTGGTATCTAATTTGTAATAATAAAATAAAAAAAAACAAACGTGTAGTGGAATCTCGTATCACACACGGTGTGTGTATCAAAATCAAACTTTTTAATTTGGGATTTTGACCTTAGTCTTTATTTATTCAACTTTTTAAGAGTTGACGACTCTTACAAATGACTTGGCTCAGCGAAGGAAAACGAAAGGGTTCAATGAACTGAAAGCTGTATACGTGAAATATGGTGTTTTTCCATTATGAGAGGTATCTCTACGTGGAAAGGGAAATATTAAATGTCGACATAATTAATCTTCAGAAGCTGACTTTTCCTATTTTTTCACGAATTCTCTATTATTAAAATCTCTTTCTCTTAAAAACTAGAATGCGAAAAGAAAAAAAAATTAATTAAAATCATTTAAAAAGACGAAAAGAAAAGATGACAATGTTGTTAATTGTATTTTTTTTTTATCCGAATTATCTATTTATAAAATAGTTTAGCCACCACGCAGAATAACTTAAATATCTTTAGTTTTTAGAGATGTATTTTCATACGCACCAAATACTTAATGAACGTTGAAATATTTTGGATATACATCTCCGTAAGAATTTAAAAGATATAGGGTGAGATGCATCCTACTCATAAGCCATTATACATTTGAATTGTACCGGAGATGCATTTTCGTAAATATTCCGGAGATACATCTCCGTAACATCTCAGAAATATGTCTTTTATGTTATATTTTGTTTATTTGTGTTCGGATGAAGATTTAAACCATACCATATAATAAAAAATAAAAAAAATAGAGGTACATAATTCCATATGGTCTAAAAATGTCATAAATAAAATACTAATAAATGTCGAAAATGTCATACAATCAAGATCAATACAGCAGCAAGACCGTCAAAATAAAATATAGACCATAGTACTACTACTATATACTAAGAGACTATTGCGTGTGTCTGACAACCCCTTCTCTACCTTCTCTAGCTGCTCGACCATCAATCCCCTCAGTCTTCCGGCGATGTCTCCGGTACAACAATGCCCTATGTGCCTCCATCATAATCGCATCTAGGACTCGCCTCACATCAGACCCATCAAAGGAGATACATGCGTCAATGTCTGCCTGTGCAATCTCTACTATGTAACGACACCTAGGCAAGACATACTCAACATGATCTAGTTGTGCTTGCTCCTCATCTAATTTCTCTTGATGAGCTAGTCTTGACGGATCTCCTAGAGCAGCGTGCACCATGTACCAATGTGACACCCTAAAGAACCATCTGATTTACCCTTTGACGTAGCTCCAATCGCTTTCAACTATGGTAGCCCGTGCCTCCTCCGGTATCAGATGACTCTCATAATCATCAAACATGTTCTCTATCTATCTACGTGTCAAGGCAGGAGGAGCAGAAACAACAGGGCATCTGAGAATGGTTTAAGTGTAGCCGAACTACCGCATGACGCGCTCGGGTATATAAGGAGTAGAGAGACGCGATCTGCAGGCCAACCATCTTGAGTACACTATCTTTTCAAATGAACGCGTCTCACGATGATAAACATAGTTGTTGAAATACAAGTCCTCAGCAACCAAACAGTCAAGATAGACTCTGAAAGGTTCAATCGTCTGGTTCCCTTTGAGCGGGATAAAAGTAGTAACACGCGACATATCCTCCCATGATCTAGGAATCTCTCTCTGATAAGAAGATGTAGCAAACACGAGATATCGTCGAGTGTGATAAACACCACACCATGCGGGAGATGAAATAACAAGGTCTCCGAGTGCCATCTCTCAATGAATGCATTAAGCCTCCCGTAGTTTACCTAGTATAAACGGTCATGCACAAGTTCTCCAGGCCAGATAAGGGAAAAACTAACTAAAACCAATCCTCATCCGACTGAGGCAAGGCAGCAATGTTCCTCCCGTGGTTAACAAACTTCTACGGATCATGCTCCAAAAAAAATCAAATTCATAAATTTGTCAATTAAAATTAACGTAAAAAAATAATGTATCCAACTAATGCTACCTCTCTGTCTTAGATATGTCTGACAGTATGGTTTAGATACAAATGCAGTAATGACAAATCAACTGGGCCTCCTCCAAATGCCCCTGGCTCAGTATCCGCAACAGCATCACCATTCAGACGTGACATTGGATCAACACCATCAGCAGTAGGAGGTGAGACTAGATCAGTAGCATCAGCGGTAGGAGGTGGGACTAGAGCAACAGCATCTATAGTAGGAGGTGACACTGGTGAAACCTGATGCCTGCAGGAGGATGGAGAAAGTGATGCGCTAGATGGTGAATCCCGTCTCCTACAGGAAGAAGAAGATGGAGTGGCATGAGGAGAAACACGAGCCCTAGAAGTAGATGGATGTGCCTAACCAGAGGGACCAGGAGCCTCTAGAACTTGCTGACTCTTCTTGCGTCACATTGATGCATGTTGAGCAACCCTCCTGTGCCTCTGTCTACCCTGTCTATAAGCCATTATTCATATAAGTTAAAGTAAGACAGACCATTAGTGCAGACAAACAACACACAAGCAAGAAAATAAAAAAAAAATGTTGAAAAATACCGGAGAAGCATCTCCAGAATTTCCTGGAAAAATTAAACGCTGAAAAATTCTGGAGATGCATTTCCAAAATTTTCTGCAACTCAGAAGTTGTGTCAATGTACCTCATGCAATCTTAAAAAGCTTGTTTTTATAATCATTTTCAGCCAACAAACAACTAATACACCATGTCTAAATTATCTTAAATGTTATTTCTATTCATTTTAAACCCTAATCATTGATTTCAACTCATTTACACAAAAACTCAAACATTTATATAAAACTAAAAAAACTTACAAGAAATTGATATTTTTGATATTGTTTTTGATGTTACAGATGAAGATTGATATTCCCTTGAGCCTTGTTGATTAAGTTTTGACTTGGTGTAGAGAAGAAATTTGAGAAAGTTTGAAGTTGAGTTTGAGTAAAATGTGAAATGAGGAAGGAGAAGGATCTGCCGCGATTTAACCTCCAAAATATTCCGGAGATGCATCTCTGGAATATTTTAATGTTAACTGACCTTTTGGTGCGTCCAGAGATGTATCTCCAGAAACTAGGAACATTTTTAAAATTTAGCGTGGTGCATAAGAAACATATGGGACGCATTAAAAAATCCTTTAAAATGAGTTGTTGAACTCTCTAAATGGACCAACTATAACTGGCCTTAAACATTAGAGTCGGATATAAAAATCCTCCTTCAATATACTTTAATATGATTTTAAAATATATTATTTGAATCTGATTGTATACGAATTGCAGACAATTCGGTCATATAAAGAAATGATTAATGTTCATGTTTAAAGCACACATTTATTTTCTTAATTTTATTATTTATTTCACGTTGATATTTTATTTGATAATGTGTTTTTTTATAGTTTTGTTGATTTGACATGGGATTATTGTGACTCATCATGAGATTACATATCATGTAACATCATTCAAATGAATTCAATTTTTTTGAATTTTTTTAGGGTTCATCACCATTGCTTATCAATTTCCCCAAAATTTGTTTGATTTTTTTACGAAATCATCTCATGATTTTATAGTTGTCTATTATTATCCTAGTTCGTTGAGTTAAAATCTCTTTTCATCTCATGATTTCATACTAGTTCGTGTTAATACTCAAAATTGTTTGTATTCATTTTAACTTCTTCTTCTTAATATTCAAAATTTTAGGTCATTCGTGTATATCTCCATGTCAAAGTTCTCCAAATATTTGAGATCATCCTATAGTTCGAAACAAACCAACCAAACATTTGGTTATGTTCTAAGAAGACACAAGAGAAGGTAATGTTCTCCGATCTATGACAAACATTACAAATTTAAATTTTGAGAATCTTTTAGGGCGGTAGAAACCACAATGATAAATGAAATAATTTCTACAAGATGATGACATTTTGATGAAATAAATTTAAAGATTGAAAGAGAAAAGAAGAAAAATTTAAAATTGAAGGCTAACACAAGAAGATGATTGAAGATATCAATAATGTGTGGGGTTGTATGTTTATGTATGAATTTAGTGTTAGTAACAACGTTCTTGTCTAGAGGCAAAGCTTATTGGGGGGTTCAATGTATTTGATTTTATCTAAGTGACTTCAAACAATAAAGTAATTTTTAAAATGGGTGAGTTGTGATTAAAAAACTTAAGTAGATTAAAGAAAAAATTATATTAATTTTTAAGAAATGAGTAGACAAGGAGAATTAAAATAGAAAGATAAATAACAATAAAGTAAATGATAAAGGAAAAAGAGAGTACACACCAAAATTATATTGGTTCGACTCAAAACCCCGAGGCATACTCTAGTTTCCAAAGATTTTTCCTTGAAATTTTCACTGCCACATGGCTTTAAAGACTCACTCAACTCTCAACCTTCATACAACATACTTTTACTTAAGATTCAACTTAAAACATTTATAACTAATTAATCAGAGTTTCAAGAGACCTGTCCTATCTTGATTTAAAATCATAGATTAAAATAATAAAGCACCAGTTACACAAGAATTCTCTATAAGGTGGTTACTCTCTCGACATATAATAGAATATAAGCCATGTTTAGATACATAATCGATTACAAATGCTCTATAATTGATTATGATTTTATTTTAAAATGTTTAGACCAATCTAAAGTGATTTTTAGACAGCGTTTTAAAGTAAGATAAAGTTTTGAAAAAGAATTTCAATGAGTGTGTGTATGGTTTTAGTACATTCAAAATAACACACACAAGAAACATTTTTTATTCTAAAAAATATAAGACAGATGAACCTAGAATCATATGTCAATATTTTAGTATATGCGTGTGTTTCTTGATATTGCTCTTTAGCATTTGATTCTTTTAAGACAATCATCATAAACTTTTCATTTTTTTTATTTGATTCAAACTTTCTTCTTCATTTATGACGTTTATGATTTAAATTTAGTTTCATTTGTCATCATCAAAACCAATTATACTTGTTAAGCATTTAAAACCATATTCTCCCCCTCTTTTGATGTTGACAATACATTTCTTAGAGAGATGGCTAAGAAGAGAAGTTAATAAGAAACGAAGATTAAATTTTTAACTCCCATTATTAGATATATCAATTATACTCACCATAAGAGTATACTTCTCCCATTTCAGAATTATAAAAATTTATGGAAAATAAAAAACAGATAGATAGGAGAAACACATAGAGCACAATGGAATAATAGCTGAAAGAACAACATGCTCATAGATGAAAGAAGACCCAAAGTCCATCCATATTATGTATCTTCATCAGATTCAGACATGGCTAACTAATCCTTGATTTTTTTTAGTATCACATAATTTCCATTCAAAATTGAATCCAACATGCACCAAAATACATTTTTATTCTCTCTTTGCATATATGAAACATGTCATCAAACAGTGAAGGTGTATTAATGAAAAATCACTTATTAAAAAAAGAAGTATTTGAAGTCATCATACTACCTCCTGAGATGACTTGTGTTATAACAGGAGTTAGCCTTTGATGACACTTATGGCCTAATGACTATAAACGAGAGAGAGAGAGAGAGAGAGAGAGAGAGAGAGAGAGAGAGAGAGAGAGAGAGAGAGAGAGAGAGAGAGAGAGAGAGAGAGAGAGAGAGAGAGAGAGAGAGAGAGAGAGAGAGAGAGAGAGAGAGAGAGAGAGAGAGAGAGAGAGAGAGAGAGAGAGGTGTTAGGGGTGAATTGTGTTAATTAAAATAAAAAACAATTTATAATTCTATTTAATTTAAAACAATTATTTATATTTTGATAATCACACAAAGACAAGACATCAGAAATAAAGAAAGAAGATGAAGATGAATAGAGATACATAATGGAAATAACAAAAAAATAAAAAAGAGAAAAAATAAAGAGAGTGCACCATATATTTATACAAATGTGGCCTAACCACTTGCCCCATTTATGTCCCTAAGAGTTTTGTCTTGAGATTTCCACTAAACACACTTGATATTTGTACTCGTCAAAAAGTACAGGAGTGCATTGTATCCTTATGTGGGTAGAGGATGCTTATAGGCCTTTGTAGTTAAGGGTGGTTAGGGCTTTCTCACGGTAGTGAGAGGCACTGTACGATGATATTTATGGGGGTGAGAGAGGGTTAAATCACGTGAGGTGAGAGGATTTGTGTGTTTCAAAGTTATGTTAAGGGTATGCTGATCTACCATTCTCCCATTAGGAGAGAGGTATTTATAGAGGCCCTTGGGCCTAAGGTTCACGAAACCCTAAGAGGTGATAATTGCTCCCTCTACGACTAGATGAGACTTTTGAATGCTTAATTTCTAAAGGGTCATGGGCATGACTTTATATATTCCATTATGGACTAAGTAAGTGTCGTTGTCCACATTTCACATTGAAGGAGTCTCCTATGACACAAAGGTCCCGCCTGGATGATGCCTCGGAGGACAGGGACCAATGGGTCGCCTTTATACGGGGCTCTTACAAATATATCACTACACAATCCCTCAAGCACGATGACTTATAAAGAGTGAAATGTTTTTAGATCTCTCTCAAGTTAAGCTTTATAATCAGAGGTGAGTCTCTCAATTGAAAGAGTCTTTTTTTAATTGGAGGCTAGTCCCTCATCCAGAAGGGAGAATAATCACTTCATTTATAGGTACTTCTTGGGTAGCTAAACATTAGTGGGAGATGCCAAGCTTCACTTCATTAACCTTAGAGACGTCAGAACATAAGTCCATTAGAAAAGCTTGAGTTTTATAAGAGAGAGAGAGAGAGAGAGAGAGAGAGAGAGAGAGAGAGGGTATCATTTAATACAATTCATAATGATTTTCATGGGAAAGACCAATCTAACCTATTTTTCTTGCACATGTCCTCTTATGTGTAAGAATTTTCCACTTCTCACGCCAGTTACATCCTTGGGTGGATGTATTGATTGTGACATTGGATTTCTATAAAAGAAATTGACACATTACCTAGGGAAATATTTTTCTATCTTCATTCGGATTTTTCTTTCTAAGAAAATATATAGACCTAGGAAAAATTTCAGAGGGAAATAAAAATGTTGTGATACTCATTCTTTCTCTTAGAACACAAACACTAGTATCCTAGATTTTCCTTCTTCCTTTCAACTGAAGTTAATGACTAGGAAGAACATCAAGTGTGTTCATGTTCAAGATATTACATCCTTATATAAGGCACAAAAAGGATGTAATCTTGGAACCTTGTTCAAAAATGGAGAGAGCTAATACAAACACCTATGGAGAGATATCTTCCCCTTATTTTTACTTTTATCTACCTTTCATCCATGAGCTGGGAATTCCGGTCTATTTTACTCCCTTTGAGGCAAACTTTTTGACAATTATTAACGTCAGCCCTTCCTAGATCCCCCCCTTTATAAAAGATATGACTAGAATTTTTCTTAACAAGTGGAGAGATCTTTTGATTTGGATGCAAGCCACATAATAGTGGGCAAACTTTCCCCCGAATTTTCCCAAGGATTTATTTTATTAATGGTGAAAAGCAATAATGCGAGACATCTCGGGCTAGTGAAGTACGCCCTCCCAAGAATTAAAGGCAGAAGGAGAGCCCTTCGGGAGTTTTTCCCATAACAAATGAGGGAGAAAAAGAATATGGTGGATGTGCTCTTTGTAGGCCCTCACTGTGGAGTACTACTATTTCTAACTTCGTGGAGTTGTCCAAACATCATCTCTCCCTTTCGGAGAATTTTTGTGGCGATTACTAGTCACTCCTTCACAAACGTTCCACCCATTTAGCAAAGCTCCTATAAGTCCAACTACTCTTGTGTCTTTTGGTAGGGAAAGACCAGAGGGAGAAACACTCATATATTATTCAAGAGTTATAGTCCAAGATGAACTTTGTTACCAAAAGCATTTAAGAATTTTGGAAGGTTGTAGCACTGCTAAGAGAGAAGTGAGATGCTATGAGAGCATAAGCCAGGGAAGTAGCAACCCCAACTCTTTCCCAATTTAAGGAAGTGAAGAATCTAGAGCAATCACTCAAGGAAGCTCTTAGATCAAAATAAAGTTTGGATGCGAAGGCTTCGTCCCTTAAGGTTGAAGTTGTTGCTACCTTTGCCCAATATTTTAAAGGAGGGAGAAGACAAACAACCTTCTTTTATTCAAATATGGATTTGAGTCAAATGAACCTGTTCTAGGTGGTTCATGATGGCTGACTGGTGGATGACAAGTAACTCTTAATATTTTGGTCATCTTGTAATACTACTTTTTTGTAATATTTAAGATGCTTACTTATTTGCTCTCCATGTGTCACATGCAAGTATACATGTATGTTTGATTACAACAAGTAATAAAGATAAGGGGTACCGTACCCACATGAAGTGATACATGTATGTTTGATTGCAACAAGTAATAAAGATAAGGGGTACCGTACCCACATGAAGTGATACAGTTACTTAGATTAATTTTGTATAATGACTATTCTTTCAATTTAAACATGAGCAGAGAGAAAAATAATATTTGGTAGTCACAAGTTTAGTTTCACTTAAAACAGATCTAAAATAAAGTAAAGAGAGTGGTGGAAATGTATCAAGAATAATTGAGTTGAGACATGATTCAAAAATATTGTAGAAGTTATTATGAGTTAATGATGAGCTGTGTCGTTCCAAGCAAGGTCAGAGTGATCTTAAGGCGTATCTCTACAACATCAAAGCATGTATAATAGGGTAAGGGAACAAATATCTAAGCCTCACTTATAACCCTAACATACATCTTTTAATATTCTGAATTCCTTAATGATTGCAGTTTCTTATTTCTAAGTGAACTAGGTGAGTGAATATCTCTATCCTATTCGTTCAATCATTTTTACTTATGAAGTCCACTCATTGTTGGATCTCTCGCAACAACAAGCTTTTATCTATCTCTAAGTTGATCAATCAAAGAAACAACTCTATAAACAAGACAATACATAGTAAAGCAAGGCATTCAAAAACACATCATATAACATAAAAACAACTTAACATTAACTTCACATTGCTCAACTACAAAAGGTTTAGCTCATAATGAACTGAGTACAAACTGCAAGCATGGTTCTCAGAAGTAACATCTCTGAATAAATAATGAAAAAAATATATAAACCAAAGAGTAACTTGTAAATGTCTTGAGATGGATAATCTTCGAGAGATGCTTCCAGTCGCGCCAGAACTTGGTAGCAGGTACAAGATGTGAGGGAAAAGCCTCATATACTAGATATGCGTGTTTTGATGATGTCAAAACTTAGCCGCATGGAAGAATAGATGTTTGGCGTTATCACCATGTTGCATGAGCATACCTTATTTCTCATGATTTGTTTGCTTGTATAAAATTTCTCGAGTATTGCATATAGAGTTGTCAAAATATGCGTCATACGAGTTAAACTTCATTGGTCTATCATAGGTCTCATCTAAGAGAATAAAAAATATGAATTTAGGCATTTTCTGAAATTTCAGGTCTTTGAGTCGACCAAAACTCTGCTCCGGCCGACTCATGATATGTGTCTTAAAATTTCATTTTCCACGGGTTAGGTATGGTCGACCTACCGGTCGACGCATACTGTTGGAATTTCGATTTGTCTAAGAATTCAGGCTATGCGTCGACGCATGCCTTGTTTCGGTCGATGCATGACTGTGTGTTTTGCACAATCTGTTTCCTTGGGTTAGCTCAGGTCGACCCTGCACTCTGCATGGGTCTACTGCTTGCTGTTTTATGCATATTTCTTGATTTTTCTATTATTTTTGAAAGGTGGTTTTATCAGTTATAACAGTTTTGTCTGGTATAAATATTCAGTTGCTCTTTTCACTTCACATACATTGAATCATTCAGAAAAATCAAAAAAGTGAAAGAGGTGTCAATTCAAGTTCTCATCATCTTTATCTTCTACATTTCATACCACAACAATCACACACAATAATCTTTGTTGTGCATTATGGATTGTTAAAGGTGATAAAGTTCGAAGCCGCTGATTGGGTAATCCGGTTCGGGTTGAGGAATTGACAGGTTTTTCTTGAGTAAAACCTCTAGGGTTTTGTCCTCCAAGATTCTCTGAATTTGGGGTTTTTTTGCACGATTCTTCTCAACACATATTCAGCCGAGGGAAGGTGATCAAGGAGCGGTGGGTTCCGTCGATCTAGTAACGGTAAGCAGAGGATTGTGAAGGAGAGTTTCGGGTTCGACACGCGTGTGGTTAAAATCAGTCGGGCTGGGTTTGAAGACGGAAGTTTGTTCAAACATAAAGCTGTAATCGAAGGTTTATTCACAAGCTGTCGAAGGACTTGATTCGACTCGAACCAAGGGGAAAGAGGAGATATCATCTACAACAACAAAGGTGTTTGTTTGTTTGATTGCTTTTAATTCTTGTATATATGATTCTATAACAGGTTAAATTTATATTATAAGGTCTCAATTCTATTGTTAGAATTGAGGGAAGAAATACCCCGAAGCGAGGACGATGGGGGAACTGCCTCAACAAATTCTTGTGTCTTTTACCTTACGTTTTTACATTACTTAATATTTGTGTGGTTTTAGTGCAAACAATTATATGAAATCTAGAACTGTTTTGAGTAAGTGCTAAACTAATTTTGACTCTAGTACAATCGTTGATTGTACAAGGAAACTAGAGCAAATTACTCAAAGCGAAACTCACTTGTAGTGCTCCGCACTCCAAGTGTTTGATAAATTGTCTGAACCAAAAGCCTTGGGTGTTGTCCATTTATTGTGGTAATATTTTAAGGCATTGGAACTAGCCATACCACATAGTGAGCTAAATCAAATTGATAGTGTGACTAGCATAGTGATTCTCATTAATCGTTATCCGATTCCATCGGCTAAAACGCATATCCGGTTTTCTAGTAACCGTTTGTTATGGACGATATTTTTCCATGGCCGCTTCCGAAAATTAAACAAATTTTTTAAACCAATTTTATTGGTAGCACCAACTATTTTTAAGCAAGGGATCTATTCAACCCCCTTCTAGATCCGCGCCATCGTCTAACAAGTGGTATCAGGAGCACCGGTTCACTCCGTGCTTCAAGTATAACTTAGTTGAAAATGGATAATGAACCTAAAAGGGCCTATGATAGAGCTCCTGTTTTTAACAGAGAAAATTATAGTTACTCGAAAGACTGTATGCAGGTGCACATTCATTCCATTGATAGGAAGGTGTGGAATGTTATTCTTAACGGTCCAATTGAAATAACTATGACTGATGAGAATAACATGATTGTGCCTAAGCCTGAAGCACAATGGACTGATGATGACGAGAAGAAATATAATTATGATTGGAAAGCCAAAAATATTTTGACCTCCTCATTAGGAGTTGATGAATATTATAGGGTTTCTCATTGTTTAACGGCAAAAGCTATGTAGGACTCATTGCAAGTTGCCCATGAGGAAACCAATGATGTCAAGCTAGCGAGAATCAATACGTTAACGCAAGAGTTTGATCTCTTTCACATGGAGCAAGGGGAAACCATTACAGACATGCAAAAGAGATTCACTCATCTCATTAATAGATTATACTCACTAGGTAGGCCAGTTGCCAATGATGTTGCTACTAACAAAATTTTGAGATTTCTTAACAGGGAATGGCAACCAAAGGTAATCGCCATCAAAGAAGCCAATGATCTCATAATTTTGGATCTCACAACATTGTTTGGAAAGCTGCAAGAGCACGAGCAAGTGCTTCTAAGCCTAGAGCAATATGAAAAGAAGAAAAAGAAGGAGAAAATTAAAAATATTGAAAAGAAGTCTATTGCTCTCAAGACTTCTTCCTCAAAGTCCCAAACTAAATAACATAGTGATTACACTTTAAGTGATGACAAAGATGATGACAAGAGTGAGGATATGGGGCTGTTTATAAAGCGTTACAACCGCTATGTCAAAAAGAACGGTATCCAACACTCTGAGAAAAATCTTGTCAACTTCCAGAAACAATCAAGATACTCTAGAAATAACGACATTAAAGGAAACAAGACAAAAGGGTCGTGTTATACTTGCGGAAAGACTGGACACTACAAACCGGATTGTCCCTTGAAAAAAAAGGGCAAAGAAAAGGAAACAATTAGATCACATAAGAAGCAACCTAAGCCAAGGAGAGCATATATAGCTTGGTAAAGCGATAGCGAATCCTCCGAGGATGAAAGCTCAAGTGATGAAGATGAATTTGTCAATCTCTGTCTTTTCGCCCATCAAAAGAACAAAAAGAAAAAGGTACGACATGCCAAGTATGAAAATTCCTCTAAAATGTCTCATTTTGAATTGCAAACTGCTTTTAATACTTTGCATTGTGAAGCAAAAGAAGCCTTTAAAAGGCTTGCCTCGAATAACCAAATATTTGCTCACCTAGAGCAAAAGATTCGTGATTCCGAAAAAAAACTAGAGGCATTAAAAGCTTCCATAGTGGAAAGTACAAAAGTAGGTTGTGAGGATCTAAGAAAAAGAGTTGTTAACTTTGGGTGTGATACTTGTTACATTTGGCAAAATGAAGTTAGAAACCTAAATGCCAAACTTAACAAGGCTCTAGAGCCTAAAATTACTTTTGCCATTGATAAATCTAATTTTAGAAAGAGTATGTTTAATCCATATAAAAATACACATATGTTGTAAGAGATCATGATAGCAAAAGTAATTCAAAAGTTAACTTTTCTTGTTTGTATTGTTGCAAGAAAGGCCACACATTGCTAAATGCCATTTTAGAAGATTTTTGGTTCCTAAAGGCATTTATCAATGGTTGCCTAAATGCGACCATTTTGTCACTCACAACTTAGGACCATTTTGCCTAAAACGTTTATGTTGCTCAACCTCCGGGTTTTGAATCTCATGAATATCCTGATCATGTATACAAGTTAAAATGTGCCTTGGATGGACTCAAGCAAGCCCCTCGGGCTTGGTATGAACGTCTAAGCAAGTTTCTACTTGATCAAGGGTATTCAAGAGGCAAAGTCGACACGACCCTCTTCATTAAGCGTCAAGGAAAACACTTTATTTTGGTGCAAATTCATGTTCACGATATTATATTTGGATCAACTAACATGAGTCTCGTAAGAGAGTTTTCTAGTCTAATGCAGGGAGAATTCGAGATAAGTATGATGGGAGAGCTTACATATTTTCTCGGATTACAAATCAAGCAGCTTGAAGTAAGGACTTTTGTGAGCCAGACAAAATATTGTCTTGAGCTTCTCAAGTGGTTTTGACATGGCAAATTCCAAAGCCATTGACACACCAATGCCAACATGTGCAAATCTCAGTCAAGATGAAAGTGGTAAGGATGTAGAGGTAAAAAGATATCAAGGTATGATCGGCTCTCTTCTTTATCTTACAGCCTCTAGACCCGATATTATGTTTAGTGTTTGTATGTGCGCTAAATAGCAATCCTCTCCTAAAGAATCCCATCTAAAAGTTGTTAAGCGCATACTTAAATACCTCTCTGGTACTCCAAAGTATGAGCTATGGTATTCTAAAGGAAACGATTGCTCCTTGGTTGACTTCTCTGATTCCGATTTTGCTGGGTGCAAATCGGATAGGAAAAGTACGAGTGGTACTTGTCACTTATTTTCAAACTTCTTGGTAAGTTGGCATATCAAAAAGCAGTTTTCTGTTGCTTTGTCAACCGCTGAGGTGGAATACGTTGTCGTCGGTAGTTGTTGCGCTCAAGTCGTATGGCTTAAGCAAAAACTGCTCAATTTTAATCTCAAACTTGTGCGTATTCCGATTTTCTATGACAATACGAGTGCCATCAATCTTACCAAGAATCCCGTGTTGCATTCACGCACTAAACATATCGAAATTCGACACCATTTCCTTAGGGATCATGTGGAGAAAGGCGATGTGGTTTTTGAACATGTTGACACTAAGAATCAACTAGCTGATATTTTCACAAAACCTCTTGCTACTAAGCCTTTCTTTCACATCCGACAGGAACTAGGTATTCTCGATATTTCGGATCGTGTTTAGTCAAATTTCATGCACATCATATATATCTATGTCTACATGTACTTTGATTTTCGGATATCTAACAATTGAAGATGTTGAAAGTATATGTGTATGTTCATCTAGCTATATTTGGAATTGAGGTAATATCTTTCCTCACCTAAATCTATCTCTCTCGATACTCATGTTCACAAAATGTATCAAATTATGTGTTCCATTTGTCATATATGTCGTATTATATGTATGTTACCTATTTGAATGCTCAAAATATGGTTTGGCTGTTTATATATGTCTTTATGTATGACCATATGATCAAAAATGTCAAATTTTTCTAACTGCATGAGTCGACCTAAACAAGGTCCGGTCGACTCACAAATATGTCTTCAAATTATAAATTGAATCGAGTATGCTCAGGTCGACCTACCGGTCGATGCATACCTTTTGTTTTTTGAATGTGTATTTTTGAACACAGTATGCGTCGATGCATCATGCGATTTCCTTCAATTTTTTTTCCTGAAAATCGTTCAAAATTCTATCTTAAATCAACTTTATGACTCATATTCATGTGCATCATTACATTTGCATTGAAACTTGATATCTACGTCACATGCTACTCTACTATTCTCCTCTTCCCAAAACCTAGAAGCTATTATAAAAGGGTCAAAGTCTTAAAATTCCTCTCCACCTTCAAGAACTCTCTCCAACATTTGAAATCATCATCACTACATTTCCTCTTCTTCTATTTGAAAACAAAAAGAAAAACCATGGCTACTCAAAAAGTTACTGGTAAAAGATCCACAAGAGCTTCCTCCTCTGCAGGACCTTCTTCTGCATCTCTTCCGGCAACCGCCGTCTCACTGGTTCCTCCTGAATTTTCCGAGAGCTTTGACAAAAACTTTGGCAAACGGTATGTAGTAAAGCAACGTGCCTATTATCGACTCTCTCCTGAAAGAATGCACATTCCTCAGGTAATTAGTCTTCTTGATTTTCAAGGGTTTAAAAATTTTTTGGAATGCAATACGAAGTACAACGAAGACCTTGTGTGGATCTTCTACACTTATCTTTATGGTAAGTTTCAGGGTTCTGGGCTTCAAACTAAGGTCAAAAATACAAAGGTTGTTGTTAATAGTGTTGTTTAGCAGAAATTGTTTGATACGACTCCCGTGTCCGATACGCCTAATGTTAAGGTCACTAACACAAAAACGGTTGAGGGTTACGAGTTCAAAGAAGCCTTGAACTCAATGCTGAAGAAGCCGTATGTAGCTGATATTGTGGCAAGGGATTTATTTCTGAAAAATGTCACGACAGGTAAACTGAAACTGATGGATAGAATTTTGCAATGAATTGTGGCGCGCATTCTGCGGCCTAAGAAAGGAGGATTTTCTCGAGTTGATTAGGCCGAGGTCCATTTGATTTAAATCTTAAAGAAAAGGATTAAAATTACCTGGCCTCATTATATTACTAGTCAGATGTATGCCCTCAGAGATTCGGGTTGCGGTACCGCTCTTTCCTATGGTTCCTTCATCCAAGAGATTTTGAACAACGCTAACGTCACGATTCCGGGGATTCCCTATAGATCTCTCACTTCGAATCAAGAGTTCTATCAAAAGACTCTTACAATGATGGGTTATCTATGGATTCAAAAAGAAAATCGTTACCGATTCGTTGTTAAAGCAACCGCCTCTCGATTGGAAGACTCTGATGGGAGTGATGAGTAAAATGAAGAAGACGAAGAAGAAGAAGATGAAAAAAATGAACTAGGTGATACACAACCAATGGAAGTTGAAGACCGCATAACTGTGAGTTGGGTTAACCAATCTCCTACCATAGATCATGGAAATGGTCAAGGGTGGAGCGAATGGCAAAATACGGGTTGGACTTTGTTACACAATAACTACCAGCCTCCACAGTATCGGAGTATCAGGAAACTCTGCATTGAGGCTATGAGGAGTCTCCACATTGGGGTCATGAGGAGCCTCCACAGTGGGGCTATGAGGAGCCTCCAACTTCACGAATCCGCTGCAACCACATTCTGACGAACTCCTCGAGATGATGAGAAGTATGCATTTAGAACAGCGTGATTTCTTCAACACTCAGGATGAGCGTCTCTCACAACTTCATAGTCAATATGAGACGCATATTGAAAACTTCAACTCATTCTCCTCTAATGTCAATCAACGGTTCGATGATCTAGTGGAAACAACTACAAATCAGCACCGCGCTCTTGCCACAAGCTTCAATACCTTGAATCAAGCGGTTTTGGAGTTTACTGAAAGGGCCGAGGCTCAACTACCTCCGCTGTATCTGTATCATGGGAGATGCCAATATTTTAGGGGGAGGAGACCTTGAAGACTATGCATTCTGCATAATCGCATTTCACCATTTTGTTATGTTGCTGTGAATTTTGCCTTGTATTAAGCATTTTTAATGTGATTAATGTCTTGCTTCATGAACTTACTTGTCATTACTTGTGTTTATTTCTAATGTATTAATTGTATTTCTAGCAATAACTACTATTTTTGTCTATGTATGGTGCTAATTATCTCTTTATTCCTTGATCATTAACTTTGTCATGTGTGGATGATTGTTAATGTTTATCCTATTGTGCATGTTTTGATATGAGCATCTGTTATTGGTTTATCATTTCTTAACATAAATTTCTTTCTTTTTGATATTGTCAAAGGGGGAGAAAATGTCAAGCTGTTTAGTAGCTGTTTAGTAGAACCATAAAGATCAAACATGAAGACGTCGCATTTAACGCAAATGAGTAAGTGAGAATGAAGGCATCAAGCAAGGGGGAGGATAATACCGAATATCATACAGACAGGTTATTCGTGTTTTTCCATCATCAAAAAGGGGGAGTATGTGAGGGCAAAGCCTCAGATACTTGATATGCGTGTTTCGATGATGTCAAAATCGGGCCGCATGGAAGAATAGTCATTTGGCGTTATCACCATGATGCATAAGCATACCTTATTTCTCATGTTTATTTGCTTGCACTAAATATCTCGAGTACTTCATTTAGAGCTGTCAAAATATGAATCATACGAGTCAAACTCAATTGGTCTATGTTGTGAAGAGAATAGAATATCAAATTATTGATTAATTTGAACCGCATCTTGATTCACAACCGGTCTTTGATTTATCCGAAGGAAAGGTTAAAGAAAGGAAAAACCTATTTTTGCATCGTAAACACAATGCGGGGAGAGATCTAAGGTTCGGGGGTTGGTTAAGCTTAGGGAAGGTATTTGCATCCTAAACTTCTGTAGTACTCTACAGGAACCTCTTGTTTTTAAATGTGCTATTGCTAATGGTTATCTGCTTAAAGGTAATGCTAAGGGTTAAAGAGGTAAAGAGAAGGACCTAAAGGGTTAGTACTAAGTATACTCGCCAAGATTCGCATCTTGTGCCTACGTATCCAATGTAGGGGATGGAATCAGAGTAATCGTAGTTCCCCTCGAAAGGGAGGAAGATGAACTTTTTGACTATGGTCAAGGTTCCAGGGGGGATGCAAACGTTCATAGGGAAGCACTTACATTGGAGTGCGGCGACTCCGATTTCTATGTTGTAAAGTTGAGTTGAAAAGGGTGTAAGGTAAGCATTCCACGGCAGGAACTTACATGGAGTACGGCGTCTCCTGGTCCTAAGGCTAGGATAAAGGGGAGGATTGTCCATGGCGGGACGACTAAGCATGAGTACGGTGACTCAAAGTCTTAATGTTTGGAAAAGGGTAAATCACAAGTACGGCGACTCGGATCCTAAGGCTAGGATGAGCGAGGGTAAAGGAATTGACACGGCGGTCAAAAGGTTAACCTTTCCTTCGGAGGGGATATTAACGGTAAATAAAGCAGTAGATAAATGAAAATGTAAATTGATATACAAGCGATGATAATTTATAAGTGTGATATATGATTGCAACGAGAACATGGTTAAGCATGGAATTAAGCGATGGAATTGTAATTGTCTTAGCAGTTAGAAATTGAATTTTTAGTTGCTTTCGTGAATAATATTAAATCAAATATTTAAGTGAAAAAAAGGGACAAACGTTAGAATTGATTATTTTTATGATTTTTGTGAGATATTTGTGATGAAAAGAAAATAGTAGAATTGGGATTATAATTAAATTAAAAGGTGTTAGAAATTGAATTAATAGTTAATCTTGAATTAAAAAGTTATTTCCATTTTGAGATTTTTACGTCTAAATTGGAAGTATGCTTGAAAATTAGATCAAATTGCAAAGATTGATCAAATTAATTTTTTAGAGTTAAAAAGAGTTTATTTATCTATTAAGAAAAGCAAATAGTTTTTAAAAAAGAAAATTTTAAGCTCTAAAACTAGATTAACAAAAAAGTTTAAATAAAACTAAATATTTTTATGGGTTTTTATTATTTAAAAAAAAAAAAGAAAATATGAGATATTAAGCTAGGCCCCTTTTTGTATTTTTAATCATTAAGAAAAAAAGCAAATTAAAACCAAATTAACAATTAAATTTTTAAATTATATTATTTTTATTATTTTTATTCTTATTTAATAAAATGTTTTTTTGGATTTATTTTTAGTTAGTAAGTTAGGTTAGTGTTAGTGTATTATTATTATCATCAAATAATTACACAAATAAATATAACAGAAAAAATAAAATAAAAAAGAGATTGGGTCGAGCTGGGTGGTCAGGCCCCAGACCCGACCCGATTAGATATTATAAAAAAGGGGGGAAGGGGATGGAAATTAGGGTTTTAACCCTAATTCCATCAAACCGGCCGCGACGACCTCCATTGGAGTGCTTTGCTGCAAATTTTTCTCTCTTTCTCTCCTCTCTCCCTCACTCTCTCTACAGATTTTCTTCTTTTATCTTTCTACCATGATTTTTCTTCTTCCTGCGACATTCAAACGGTTAAAAAAATGTATATATACCTCACAGTGGAGGTGGTTGTGAGGGGCTTGGCCGAATTCGTTGTTCTCGTTTTGTGTTCTTGATGGTGATGGTTTCGGTTTTGTGATGAGGATGATACTTTCACGGTTGATGGTTGGTGGCAATGATGATGATACTCTGAGCCAAACGTGGGTTTTGAGGGATTTGGGATTTTTTTTGGATGATTTCTCTGATGATGATGATTGTTTGGCCGCAGATGATTTTTCCTGTGATTTTCAGTCCCAGATCGTGGTTGTTCCCTTAAATGATTTCTTTCTCCGCATTCTTATAGTAACCTTCTTCTTTAAAGTGATTTTTGAGAAATAAAAAAGTTTCCTTTTTTACAGTAACATGTTTTAATATGTTATTGATACTGTCGGATCCGTTCTTTGATATTTCTCTTGATGGCTTTGGTGTTGCCTATTTCGGATTTAATGATGGTGTTGTTATAATGTTGTTTCCAGATTTGCCTTGATTTTTCTCAATCTCATTTTCGGATCTGTTGATTTATGGTGATGGATACTCTGACTTTGATTTGATCCGAGTTGGATTTGATTTCGGATCCAGATTTGATTTTCTGATGACATTGGTTTTTCAGATTTGATTGTTGGTGATGATGTTCAAATTTTTAGATTTGGTTTCATTTCCTTTTACAGATTGGATATTTTTGATGAATCCGTTTTTGGATCTCTGTGGGCTTGACATTTTCGGATTTGACATTCTGACTTTTTTTTTGTTGAGGATTTTGGATATTTCTCTTAAGGCCATGTTTGGACAGACATCAATTTTTCCTAAAACTCTTTTTCTCTTCTTTTTTTTGGTACGGAACGGATATTACCAGATTTTAACTTGAGGTTGTCGGAAGTCAAACGGGGGGTTTGGTAGCAGATATCTTGTGCCCCCTCCCGGACCCGATGATAAATGTTTTCTGAGGGTCCGAAATAAAATTAAAAATCTTTTTGATTTAAAAATTCTGACTTTCTAACCAATTTTCAATATTTTTGCAGGTTCTAGAGGTTCGGGAAATGAAGACTTGGAAGCTAAAGACTTGGATTAGGACTTTAGAATTTAGGATTTTAATTGTAAACATGTAATATCGTGAATTTGTAATTCCACATAAAAAATGTAACCTCTGATTTCCGATTGTTATATGAATTCCAACTTGAATAAAAATGAAAACTCAAATTTTCTGTTTTCAATCCATATTTCATTCCGAATGACTTTAACTTTGCAATCCGAATTTGAAATCTTTGACAACTTGCGATTACTTGAAATCAACTAACATCCACTATGAATTCGATGCAAATCTTCAATCTTGACCCACACCATAATCAAAGAAGTAACATAACTCAAGTAGTTTTAATCCACGAAAGAAATGGTACTCTTGCCTCAGACTTCAATCCTCTGAATTCATACCATTAAATTGCACACTTTGAACCCCCAATTATATTAAATTCGGAATTTTGGCAATCGAGATGTGAATCCTCACATCGAGGCTCAGACCAATGTTGATGAAAAATCTGTAAACGTTTGAGATCTTTATCTCTACGTAGGTTCAACCTGACTTGATGGACTTATGAGGCCACTTTCGATTCACCTGCAAAACGCACAACTTAAGCAAACCGGTTAACGGTTAGTAAAAATGAAATATGGAACAAAAAGAAATGCGAAATGATCAGCGATCTAAGGGTAAATTTTGGGGTATGACAGTTTCCCCTATTTAAATGACTTCACTGGATGATTTGAGCAACGACAGCTCGAGAAATCACGGTGAAAGGGATTTAAATACAGATAACCAACAAATTTTCCCTTAGATGCAGTGGTATGCAATGCTATGGACAAAACGAACTAAGATAAGAATGCTGACAATGCTATGAATCTAATATGATGCGTATGACAAAAAAATGATAAATGCAAAGATGCAGACACAACGAAAACACAGGGGAACGATGCAATGAGCAACCACTCACTGGGGATGACAATGCACTGGGGAAACAGCACGGAACTGGGGAAATCTAAAGTAATGGACCAACAGGTTCAAGCATGACCAGTTGTCACTTTAGAAAGAAAGATAAAGCGAGATCTTCAATGGAAATGGCACCGGCTAGACGGCCTCCGCTGGGGGAAATATCCAAGAGTAGCTGCTCAACAGGTTCAGGCATGACCGATTGACACTCTGGGATAAAAAGGTAAAATAGGGATCCACGCGGAGGTAGGATCAGGTGAACAAAGATGATGGAGTTTTCAGGCAAGAATAACATCCAAGCTTCTGGAAATTCCTTTAGCAAAGAGATCGGACGGGATCTTTAGGAACCATCAGAAAAGATACAGGGTAAAAACCTGTTGTATGCCACAATAAATAGACTTCAATAGGGAATGCCCCGATAAGCTTCTCGAGAGAGACTGCCACTTATCATTGCAAGGGACTTATATGCCAAAGTTGGATAAGCTTCTCAAATAACGAGACTGCCACTTATCTGGAAAGATAATAATGATAAGCTTTTCATAGGGAGACTACCACTTATCTGGGGATACGAATGAAATGATAAGCTTCTCTGGAGAGACTGCCACTTATTTGATGAAAATAAGCTTCCATGATCAAAATATGATTCAACTTATTCTTTAACCAAATGATTCATTTAGAAAGGGTAAATAAACTTCCCCACACTTCAAGGTTGTCTGCCAAGAACGGGTCTCAATTTCTTCTTTTGTTTGAAAAGGGTAAAATAAACCTCCCCACGCTTCAAGGTTTGTATGCCATGAACAGGTCTCAGTTTCTTCTTTTACTTGAAAAGGGTAAAATAAACCTCCCCACGCTTCTAGGTGGAAGGGCAATGGAAACAAGCTTCTCGAGGGAGATGGCCACTTGTTGCTAGTCATAATGAAGATAAGATAAGCTTCTCAGACGAGAATGCCACTTATCGGTGTTGTAAAAGGTAGTGATAAGATTCTAGGATGAGACTGTCGCCTAACTAGGGAGTAAAGATACCATGATAAGCTTCTCGGAATGAGATTGTCACTTAATTGGGGAGTAAAGATACCATGATAAGCTTCTCGGATGAGACTGTCGCTTAACTGGGGAGTAAAGATACCATGATAAGCTTCTCGAAATGAGTCTGTTGCTTATCTGCAAATTTAGCAATGATAAGCTTCTTAGGCGAGACTGCCACTTATCTCGGGGCAAAGCATGATAAGCTTCTCAGGAGAGACTGCCACTTATCTACAAAGGCGTTATAAAAGGCTCTTAAAGATAGTGCAAAATAAATGCACGTCCAGGTAGGTTCGGCGACTGACGGGGACCGAAGTTCAATCTAGGATCGAGCTAGAAAAAAACTATCAACAAGACTCCATTGAGGGAACAAACTCAAATGGGGATTACCTTAACCTGGCACGGAAAAGATAACTGAAATAACCATCATCCACGAGGGTTGAACTCTATGGGGAAGCTGAAAAGTGGTAGGTATTTTATGCCTAAGGTTGACGATCTACTTGGAGAGAACGGACAAAACCAAATACTTGGCGGTAACCACAGCCAAAGTAACGACAAAAGACAACGAGGAGGATGGCAAACATGCAGATGCTAATGCGTATGTCAATGCGTATGAAAATGCAATGAGTATGCTGATGCTTATGCTTATGCTCATGCTGACAAAACAGAGAAAGAGAAGGAGGAAACAGGAGATGAAATAAACATCTCGACGGGGATACCCGACAACCTCTGCAAAAGTACATCTATCAAGGGATAAGAAAGGTGATGACAGAACCAAATCTTGCTTCATAGTTCCAAATTCTCGGGGGAGAACACTGTTCCACTTGGGGATAAGATATCATGACTTCACTGGAAGGATTTCCATCATGAATATGAATCTTGTCAAAGAAGACTTGTTCACTGGGAGAGTCGTCTTAGGATTAGATGCTTCCGGGGATAAAATAAATATCCGCTTCATGGGGAAGTGTGGAGCTAGGCAGCTTCATGGAGAAAGTGTGGCAACTTCCTGGGAAAAGTACATCAATTTCCTGGGGAAAGGTACATCAAACTTCCCCGGGGAAAATATCTTGACTTCTTAGGGAACATTCTTTAGGAAAGTATAACAACTTCAGTGAGGAAAAGACTGATTCCACTGGGAGTGGGTCCTCAAATAATGAGTGTTACTTGGAATATACTGGGGAGATCTCTGTAGTCTTGAAAGTCACTGAAGATTACCGGCTCGGTCCAAAGTATTGTCAGCTTAAGTTTCGTTGGGGACTTGTGCTGAGGCAATGGTCTAAAGTGTTTCTGCAATGGAGGCTTACTAGGGAACCATGACCGCCTGAAGTAAAATTCATCGGGGCCATGAAGAGCATAATAGTCACCATTTTAAAAAACATAATGCCCCAGAGTACCTGTTGTTGCACCCCAAAATTTGACCAACCAATAATTGTATTTGGCTTGTGTTTCGACTCATTTCGCGTTCACATCTGCATACCGCATACATTGCATTTTTTTCAGTCAGATTGACTTTATCGGGATTACAGCCCTCTTCTGGCGTTTCAGGCATTTCAGGCCAGTTCGAATAAGCGGGTTTTGTGGTTGAAGTTGTGCTCTCCCCGGTGTTTTCAGCTCTTGCTGTTGTTTTTTAGGACATTTCGGTGTCCGATTTTTTACCGTTTATTTCGCTAAATTCTCACATTTTTTTAATCGATTTAATTGGCTTTTATTGCATTTTCTAGTTTTTTCCTTAATTTTTAATATTAGGAAATAGATTTTAAATAATTTCTAGATATTAATTGAGATTTGTTTAGATATAATAGGTTTAATAATAGATTTAATTCTTTTTAGAATTTAATGGATTTTAAACTCTTTTTAGATTTTAATCTAGATAATTGAATTTGTTTTAGAAAATTAGTAGATGTAATTCTTTGTAGGTAATTGAATTTGTTTTAGAAAATTAATAGGTTTAATTTCTTTTTAGGATTAATCAGATGTTAATTAGGATTTTAATTGGGTTGATTAGCTTTAATTAGGTTCAGAATAGTCTTAATTTTTGTTTAGGCTTTAATTGCAATTTTAATTTTCGTTTAGTATTAATTGAGTATTAATCTAGTCCTTAATCTAGTCTTAATGGCCATTAATTTGAGTCAGGTTTTATCCATTTGTGGGCCAAGTGTCCAATTTTGGGGCCCATAGTCCAATTTTGTTGCCACATGTCAATATATAAAGGGACCCCACGTTTCATTTTATCTTCCTTCCACCTCACTATTCCACGCCACATTTTTCACTCTCTCAGCGCCACCTCACAGTCCACGCTTCACTCCATCACTCTGCATGGCTTCCACGTGCCACCTCATCCCCTCTCTCTCCCATGCGTGTTGCCACGCTACCACCCTTATGTCATCCCTCCCGCCGGCCATGCAAACACCGGGAAAGTGTCGCCGGAGAAATCATACGTCCAACCTTGCCGGTAACCAACTCGCCGAAACTCTAACTGTCTCTGGAAACAATAACAGCCACTGGAAATTTCATCCTATGTTTTCCCAGATCACCAAGAATTTCATCACTTTCATCAAGCACCATCATCATCTGCAAAGTGTTTCCAGATAGAAATTCATTAAAACCTTCATCAGAAAATCATCAACGATATCATCAGTTTTCCCAGATTACCAAAGAACTTCATCTTCGTTCATCATCCTTTTCTAGGAATTCATCAAGAAATCTCCAGAAATTATCAACCGTTCATCCTAAACCTTCATGTTCATGAGCATTTTTTACAGAAGATTCAAGAACATCACTGTGTTCTTCACTTCTGTTCCCCATATCTTCGGGCAAGATTCATGAAACTTCATCAGTTCTTCATACTCAGGCGACATTCAACCATCTCCAAAGACCTTCATCAAGATCTGTAACAACCTTCGTACATCCCTCCGTCCAGATCTTCCATGATCTTCAGCAACGGATCTTCAACCATCACCGTGTTCTTCAACCTTCAGCACCAGATCTTCATAGATCCATTCAAGATCTGCTTCGTCTTCATCATCTTTCGTCAAGAACTCCATAACCGTCTTTGATCCAAGACTACAAGCTTCTTCGCATGTCCATCTTCGTACAAGATCCAGTAATCTCCAGTAGAGCACGAGATCGGAAATGATGGAGGTTGGAGGTGAAGTCGTTTTGTAAAGAGTGAACGAATTGAGATCGTGAGAGGTTTAATGGAAAGAGAACGGAGACGAGACAGAGAAGGAGGTTGAGACTGAGGTGACGGCGCCGGCTGAGGTTAGGAAGAAGACACCTTAGGGTTTTTTTCGCAGGGAGAAAGAGAGAAGATGATTGTAGTGTGGGCTTGCTGAGTTGGTTTCGTGGGCCTCATGGCCCAGTTGTTTGTGTTGGACCTTACACCCCTCACTTTCCGTATTCACCCCCCGTCCTTTGTTTTTTTTGTTTTTTGGCTGATGAATTCTGTTGGACCGGGCCCAACATTTTCTGGACTGTGCATCCTCCATTTCCAACGCGCACCCCCTGTTTCCCTTTGGGGTTTTTTTTTGTTGCTGGTTGTATTATGGGCTGGGCCCAGTGGTGTTTTTTGCTGCTTTACCCCCTGTTTAGTGGCTGTACCCCCTTCTCTTTATTCTTTAATTCTTGCTTGTATTGGATATGTGCATGTAATAGATGCTAATTTTATTTTGCTATTTTTTCTTCTTAGGAATTATAGTTTAGAATATTCTTAGCATATTTTTAATATAGATTTATATTTTAGAATTTATATTAGTATAGAGTTTATATAGAATTTTCATTCTATTTTCTTTATAGCAAATTATAGAATATTATGCATAGGATAGAATTTCCATTATGCAATTTACTTGTATTTTTCTTTAGTGTATTCTATTAGAGATTTATTTTCCATTTTAGGAGTAACATTTTATTTCATTTGTGATTGGATTTCTCTCCTATTTTCTCTCCTGCTATCCGATTCTACTCCGATTTTATTTCTGGGCTGGCCGTGTGACATGATTCAATTGGAGAATGATTTTCGATATCATTTCTCTATCTTGTCTTTGACACGGATATCAACATGCTACCTCTTAGAGTTTGATTTATCGTATAAGTCAAATCATGACGGTCAAATCGTTACATTGGTTCTGATTCGAGCGTCCTCATCAAGGATCCAGAAAGGAGAAGATTGGAATGGAGCTTGCGCACATGTCGAGAGCCAACAGAGCCCCTTCGTTCAACATCATCTTTCTCATTCAAGTCTTCGGGCAACCGTCGAGTGTTGTGAGCTGTATCGTTAGATACGTGGGAAATGGCAGTTGAGGGGTTTCCTCTCAATTGTCTAGAGTGTTTAGTATGGTACCCTTTGGGTGACAGACGACGCATTCGCTCCTAGGCCTTAGGTTCTCGCGTGTGTGTCCCGAGTTCCTTCCCGTTTAGGTGTTAGGCTTGCTTCCTCTTTGTTCTCGCCCCCGCGCGATCGAAACCCTTTTATCTCGCATTCAGGCGATGGAGACCCCTTCTCTTGCCCCTATGCAATCGAGACCTGCTTTCCTGTAGCGCCGAACTACGTTTGCTCTAATCTCTCGTACCAGACGAGAGTACGTAGGCATAGGATTGCGATATCCTAGCGAGCTCCCTTTCCCCTTTTTCCCCCTTTCTTGTAGTTAGCTGAACTACAACTGCTCTGATTTCTCGTACCAGACGAGAATATGTAGGCATAGGATTCGATATCCTAGCGAGCACACTAACAATTAACTTCTCTGTTCTCTCGCTGCCGTGCGATCGAGACTTTCCCGCTAACGACTAATCTACCCTTTCTCTTGCCCTAGCACAATTGAGACAAGACCGTAGTTCTAGGACCCGTAGGTTCCCATACCTTTAAACCCCGACATACTACGTTCGTTCTACCGCAAACAGGTAACGCCTAAGTCTCCAATGGTCGAGCAGCATACACCTAACTGCTAGAATGCGTACGCTAGTATCGTCGAACCTTTCTCTCACCCCTGTGTGATCGAGAACACCCTGGTTACCCGTAGTTATCCCGAACTATGTAAGCTCTGATCTTTCACGCCGTGTGAAAGTACGTAGGCACGAGATGCGATATCTCGGTGAGCAACCATCCCCCCGTAGTTTCCCGAACTACGTTGACTCTGACTTTCCCATTGCACGAGGGAATACGTGGGCATAGAGCGTGATGCTCTATCAAGTCAGTTCTTTCTGTTAAGCCTTAGAAGCCGTAGATAGATTATTTTTCACCCGTAGACAAACCAGTAAGCGTGGATCCCATCGAGTACGATGGACGTGAGGGATGCTAATACCTTCCCCTTGCGTAACCGACTCCGGAACCCAGACAATGGTTGCGATGACCTTGTCTTATACCTTTTTGTCAGGTGTTTACGATCGTTTCCTTTCCCGTTTCTGAGGGGTAAATAACGAAAGGTGGTGACTCTTCTGTTTTGCCGGCACCTTATTTTCGCGGTAGCGACAGCTGGCGACTCTGCTGGGGACTACGGTAGTTTCCTGGGGATCCAACGTCTCCTATGCGAGTCAATCGGGGGATCCAACGTCCCTGCGAGAGTCAATCCTAGCGCTTGTTTGCTTGTCTGTGGGTGTTTATTTTTGTGATGTATGTTGTATGTTACTGCATTTACATTTTTCGCACTATATTATTATCTGTTGCTATTGTGCTGTTGCGGGAGGGGAGCTCTGATGAGTGAGAAGCCAGACCCAGGCTTGAGAGCATATACGCCTAGTATTAGAGTGGAGATTAGTGATGAACCTGTATGCTTAGCGTGCACCAGTCCCCATGAAATCCACACTCAGATGAGATCCTCTTTGATGACTTCTCTTCTGACCATTAGGGCTCGACGTGAGGTTGGATCTGAGGGTTGTCGACTCTAGGGACCGATCATTTGTGATTCAGCTAAGAGAGGCCGCTTGAAGAGATGAGGATGCCACACCTTTTGGGTATCGTATTATCATTTCTTGAAAGTCTGTGACGCTGATGAACGCATAGGATGCCGAACCTGTGTCAGTTTAGGTCCATACCCGTGAGTGGGAGGGTTTTTGCAGGAAACTTGACTTCCAGCCTACCCGGTATTTTTGGTTTTCTCTCGTCAGAGCAAACTTATCCCGTCAGCAACGCAACAGTATTTATAGCTTTGTGGGGGCTGTGATCCCGTGTTTGCTGCATCTTGCATTGCATTTACATAAGCATCTTTGCATCATATTGCATATCATTCTCCAGCTAGCCATAGCTCTTATCCAGCCTTTATTTTGCTTCAGAGGGTGATTCTCCGGTGTTTGGCCTGGGCAAGTGTTGATTGTTAGAAGACGACCAAGGGGTTGAAGCTGATTTGAGCAGAATCAAGCAGTGAAGTCAGTTGAAAGTTGTTGGTAGCTATGTCAGAGAGCAACTTCCAGTTTGTTGATACCTTGTCAGGTTTCACTATGACGTCCAATCCTTTGTATGGTTCTATGCTTGATGAAGACTTTCCGCAAGTGAACAACTTTACTGCAACTCGACTCGTACAACCTTCTGTTGAAGACCAAGATCTACATGAGCAGTTTGTTGTCCGAAATGAACGTTCTCCTTCTGTTGATACCTCCGATTATCAGGGTGTTGTTTTCCCTATGCCAAATTCCCGAAGAGAGGTTCCGATAACAAAGAATGAAAACCCATTAGCTCTCGTGTATGCTAAAAGGTTTCGTGCATTGGATGAAAGATTCAAAGCCTTGGAAGTTAAAGATGCTGTTAACCTCAATGCTGCAGACATGCGTCTGGTTTCTGTCCTAGTGTTACCGCCTAAGTTCAGAGCGCCGAGGTTTGAAAAGTACAAAGGAGATAGTTGCCCGAAGCAACATTTGGTGATGTTCTGCCGAAGAATGACTTTGTTTGTGCACAACGACAAGTTGATGATTCACTGCTTTCAGGACAGTCTGATTGGGGCATCTCTGAGTTGGTATATACAGTTAGAGAGTAATCAGATCCGATCATGGGTGGATTTAGCCAATGCTTTTATGAAACAGTACGACTATAACCTAGACATGGCTCCTAGTCGCATGCAGCTGCAAGAATTGTCTCAAGGGAACAATGAACCTTTCAGGAAGTATGTTCAGAGATGGAGAGAATTTGCTGCTAGAGTGAAACCACCGCTTCTAGACCGAGAGTTAACAGGCATGTTCGTAAACTCCCTGCAGAGCCCGTACTTCGAAAGAATGCTTGGAATTGTACCAAATTTCTCTGAATTGGTAAGAGCAGGAGAACGTATTGAGTATGGTGTAAAAACTAGAAGAATTCAGAATATTTCAAGCAGTCAGGCTGGTGAAACTGAATCTCTCTGTAGCTTTCAGGCTGAAGATGAAACTGTGGTCAATGCAATCATGACAGATGTTGGGTATCCTCAAGATGAATCGGTGAAATCTGTTGGTTCTTCGTCTTTTCAGCGGTCAGTATCCTCTGTGTCTCGTTATTCTGGACAGACAATTGTGCCTAGGGCACCACATCGGGAACTTCATGTCGCTCCTCTTGCAAATCCACGAGCCCGCGGCCGAGGTTATCTGAATCAGCGTTAGAATCAGAATCGACCTCGTAATAACTTGGAACGAAGGAATACTCCTTCTCATCCAGTGCCTATGCCGTATAGCCAGATTCTGCCACATTTGATTTAGAATTCTTTGGTGGAACCCAAAGCTCTTAAGCCCGTGCCAGAGCCTTACCCTCCTGGGTACAATCCCCATGCTCAATGTGGATATCATGGTGGATCCCTGGGGCATTCAAATGAAGATTGCAAAGCTTTTCAGGCAAAAGTACAACAGTTGATCGACAAAGGGTGCATTTCCTTTCCAGAAGGAGTTTTGGCTGTGCATGACAACCTCTCAGCTGTTTGAGCTCGCACATTCAGAGATTTATTTCCAGAAGCCAGTGGTCCAGAAAGGCAGACGTCCTCAACATTGGCAGTCCTCATACTTTTTTATCATTTGCATTTGTAGTTTTCTTTCTGTTAGTTACTACTTGCTGTTAAACATTGTTTGTTTCGAATGGTAATATTGATAAAGTGACTATGCATTTTTCTGAATTAATCATGTCGCTGTCACTCATTTATTGCATTTCACTGACACTTGCATTTTATTCACTCCACTTTGTCACTATGATTAGCAAAGATTGGAGGGAGGATGACGAAACTGAATACTCATAACCGAGGATCGTATGCTTTCGGATAAAACCCTGCCTATGATGTACATGCATTGTTTCAAACCCCCTAAACACTGGAGATATAAGGAGTTAGCCCCTAGTTAACCACTTCGAGCCGAGAAGTAGGAGTTTCTTTCGGACTTTTAAACCCTCTCATCTTAACCCGGGGCAGGGTAGTCGTCAGTTAGCTTGATCGAGCGTTCAAGTCTTATAGAGGAGTGTTGCCTTTCGAGGACCAATCACAGTTTATTCCTCTCGAGAGGTCGTACCTCATCAACCGCAGTGGTTAAACCTCACAAATCAGGAGTGAGACAGTTGCAACCCTTTCGGAGCAAGCAAGGCAACCAGTGTCACACGACTTGTTCCAAGCAAAAGAAAAAGAAAAAAGAGAGCCCGCTAAGTAAAAAGAAAAGAAAAGATAGAAAGCAAATACTTAGGCAAAAATCAGGGCATCCCGCTGGACTTCAAAAGAAATCGAAAAGAACTCAAAAGAGTCAGTCCAGGCAAAAATTAGGGAGCATAAGAATAAAATGAAAGGATCTCAACAGAAAAATCCTCAAACAAGGACAAAGTCGTGTGGATACAGACACCGAAAACGAAAGAGGAGTAACTGTCACTCCGAAAACCTTGTGAGTTCCTTAACCATCGTTCCTAACATTCCTCGAAGAGGCGAGCGCTCGTGCTAGGTTAAATGAACATTAGGACGAGAGATCATCACGTAGAAGGGGTGGGTACGAATCATAATTTGAGCCTAATATTCTTTGTTTCACGAACCGTGAACCCGACCACGATACAACCCTTAAAAGACCTAATTGAGGCAGGGTTTATTCTGAAAGTGCATTACGATAAGGTTGAGTAACCTGACTCCTACACGATTTGCTAATCATATCCTTGTTGTATTTTTCACTAATCAAATCAGCACTATGTTTGAACTCTTTGGTTCATTCGTCACTCACTATCATGACGCGTAAATGGGTGACAACATTTTTACAAAATCTGCATGAACACTTTGTTAAAATTACCATTCGTGAATAAACAATTTTAATTGCAGGTCAGTAGTTGATATGGAGGAAATTCCAACAGGGAATAATCAATCAGGACTGAATCGTTTAGTAGTCTGGATCAGAATGGTATACTGCGAAGCCCTGTGAATTTGGGGCATTGACTTCTAGTGAGTTTGGAATCAGTTAGTCTGAGGACAAGTCCCGAAGCATCGGTTGATTATGGGACATGTTTGTTCAAGAAGCAGTTGATCATAAGTGAATCTTCTCGAGACCCAATCAGGGGCAGTCATCTAGAACCCCTGTGATTTGAGGGCAGATCCCTCCAGTGTTCAATCGGGGCAGGTTAAGTCGCTCAACGCTCGTTCAGGGGCAAGCTACTTCAGAAGTATATTGAAACCAACCATGCTGAGAGTTGGTTAGTTGAGGATGAATCCTTTCGCTGTACAGATGTCGGGGCAAGCCATCTCGAGGTCGCCTCGTGGCAAGCTGCTTTCTGTTCAGAATGAATTTTCCCAAGAGTCAGATTGGGGCAAGTTAAGTTACACTGGGGCAATTTGTTCAAGCTGGTTTGATCTCCCCAGCAAGAGTTGAGTGTCAGGGAATCGTGTCATTACCCTCATCAAATAACCTTAACCTTCCGAAAAAGCCTTGCTGTCATTGGATTGTTATCCTACAGCCTAAGCCTGTTACTTACCGTGTAACCAAAGTCATTTCTAAAGCCCAGTTCTCGCCTGGCAGACCTCTAAAGCCCAGTCTTCGTCTGGCAAACTGGTAACCAGTTCTCGCCTGGTCCACCTTTCTTAGAATACCAGTTCTCGTCTGGTGCGTGTCAGCTTTTAAACTAGTTCCCGTCTGGTCACCTTTTCCTCGACCCACTGTTTAACCAGTTCTCGTCTGGCTAACGCAGTTTTAAGGCCCAGTTCTCGTCTGGAAAACCAGAAATCAGTTCTCGTCTGATATCCAAAACCTAGAAGTCAGTTCTCGTCTAACAACTTAAACCCTTTTGCCACCAGTTCTCGTCTGGTAGTCTACCCTCGAATGCTAGTTCTCGTCTAGTATTTCCCTTTCAAATGCACTTTTGTTGGTAACCAGAAATAAATCCCTATCACCATAAACCTATCCCTAAACTATAAAAAGCCTAATTGTACCTGGCACGATATTCCCGGTGACATGTGCTATCACATTCCCTGACACGAGGCTCGAATCATCTCAGTTCTCCATGATTGGTGTTCTGTATTCCCTTAGGGGGTGATGTTGTTGAATCAGGAAATTTTCTTCAGCAGAGATGTGCAGTTAAGATTGACTCTTCTCAACTGTTTGAGTTTGCAGCAAGTTGAGATGGCATTTGTCCTTTATCAGAGTAGGGTCAAGATTATCCTCAGTAGGTCAAGATTGATATCCCTGGCAGAGTGTAGCCATCCCTGGCAGACTGATTGTGCATTCCCAATGGGTTAGGATTAAAGTTTTCCCTGAGAAGCGGATTTGGGTTCATTTCCCCAGCAGTGGGATGAGTGCAGTGTTGTATCCCCACAGAGTCCAAGTATTTGGCTCCTTTACCCTCCAAGTCTAGGTCGTTGACTCATTCCCTAGTCAGAGGTGGATATTGATGAATTTAATCCCCAAGCAGAGGTCGGTGCCGATCCCCTCACTGAGTAATCTATAGCAGAGGTAGATTATTCCCCAATTGAGTATCCCCGGCAGGTTCGATTTGAATTCTTCCCCATTGAAGCTATTGCTAGCAGAAGAGTATGTTGTATACCTGGTGGGACTTTGGTGTCCTAAGAGGCCTTTCAGGGCCGTTTTCTTCGTTGAAGCGAGATTCAATTTCAGTGGTTGATTGTTATCCCCTGCAGAGTTGTTGATTCCCCAGTAGAGTTGGCTTATTTCCTCCAGCTGAGATGTTTGTTTCCAGAAGAGCCGTATTCTGGTATGCTATCCGGGGCGTTTTCCTCAGCAGGATTTTGATTTGATCCCTGGTGGAGTTTGCTTTCTTCTCTCCAGCATTTATTTTGCTGGATTGGTTCCCTTGCATTTTGCATTGTGCATAGAATCTACCTAAACGCGTAGCATTTCCATCTTGTATGGAGCATTACGCCATTCTCAAACATATGCATTTGAAACATAAGCCAGGTGGTTACCGCTCTGTTCTCAGATGGTTTTCAGCAAATGGTTGAATTATGTTGCCCGCATGGTATTCAGACCTGGCAGATTTTGGTTTATATTTGTGCCTATATGGTATCCATACCATGGCAAGTTGAAGAATGGTATCCAGACCATAATACTTTTCGTTAGCCCGCGTGGTATCCAGACCCCGACTTACGTTTCTCCCCAGCAACGTCATCGGACTTTGGTTGATGATTTTGTTTCTAGCCCTATATGGTATACAGACCATGACGAATTGATATGTTCCCGAAAGCCTGCGAGGTATCCAGACCCGACTTTTTGTTTTCTCCGGCAGTTAGTCATCTTTGCTTGTGTGGTATCCAGACCATGACAGTCACCGATCTGTTTCGTCCGTTGAGTATCCAGACTCAAGTACATCTGCTTTGAGCATCCAGGCTCCGATCACCTTGAGCATCCAGGCTCCGATCTCCCTCGAGTGTCCAGACTCTAACAACGTGGATGTTACCTTTCAGCCAAAATGGTATCCTGACCATGGCGCAACTTTTGATGAATGTGTTCATCTTATTACGTATTACCGAACGGAGTTATTTGGTTAAGTTTCTCTCGTTTTCTCCCTGCCAGAGTTGTTTGGTTAAAGCTCTCTTTCCCAGCAGAGTATTTTTTGTGATCAGTTCAGCTATCTTCCGGAGATCTTTGTCCCCAATTGCGGTTGGAAAATTTCCGGGTTCTTTGGTATTCAACCGTCTTCTACCTTTGAATGTTTGAAAGCCGTTCGCTTTTCAACCCTTCAGGTCTAAGCCGTTTGAATAGGGGCAGCTGTTGCACCCCAAAATTTGACCAACCAATAATTGTATTTGGCTTGTGTTTCAACTCATTTCGCGTTCACATCTGCATACCACATACATTGCATTTTTTCAGTCAGATTGACTTTATCGGGATTACAGCCCTCTTCTGGCGTTTCAGGCATTTCAGGCCAGTTCGAATAAGCGGGTTTTGTGGTGGAAGTTGTACTCTCTCCGGTGTTTTCAGCTCTTGCTGTTGTTTTTGAGGACATTTCGGTGTCTGGTTTTTTACCGTTTATTTCGCTATATTCTCGCATTTTTTTAATCGATTTAATTGGCTTTTATTGCATTTTCTAGTTTTTTCCTTAATTTTTAATATTAGGAAATAGATTTTAAATAATTTCTAGATATTAATTGAGATTTGTTTAGATATAATAGGTTTAATAATAGATTTAATTCTTTTTAGATAATTCTTTTTCTAAGATTTTAATTCTTTTTCTATAATATTAAACAGATTTTTAAATAGTTTCTAGGTATTAATTGATTTGTTTTCTAGATTTTAAATAGAATTTTAAATAGATTTTAAATAGGTTAATTTCTTTTTTTTAGAATATAAATAGCCTTTTCTATTTTTTAATGGGTCTTATTTCTAGATATTGAGTTGTTTAGAAATTAATGGAGTTTAATAGATGTAATTGTCCTTTTAGATTGATTGTGTTTGTCTAGAAAGTTAATAGATTTAACTCTTTTTAGATATTAATGGAATTGTTAAGAATTGATGGGTTTTTTTAATAGATTTTATTTTCTTTTTAGAGTAGTTTAATTCTTTTTAGAATTTAATGGATTTTAAACTCTTTTTAGATTTTAATCTAGATAATTGAATTTGTTTTAGAAAATTAGTAGATGTAATTCTTTGTAGATAATTGAATTTGTTTTAGAAAATTAATAGGTTTAATTTCTTTTTTAGGATTAATCAGATGTTAATTAGGGTTTTAATTGGGTTGATTAGCTTTAATTAGGTTCAGAATAGTCTTAATTTTTGTTTAGGCTTTAATTGCAATTTTAATTTTTGTTTAGTATTAATTGAGTATTAATCTAGTCCTTAGTCTAGTCTTAATGGCCATTAATTTGAGTCAGGTTTTAGCCATTTATGGCCCAAGTGTCCAATTTTGGGGCCCATAGTCCAATTTTGTTGCCACATGTCAATATATAAAGGGACCCCACGTTTCATTTTCTCTTCCTTCCACCTCACTATTCCACGCCACGTTTTTCACTCTCTCAACGCCACCTCATAGTCCACGCTTCATTCCATCACTCTGCATGGCTTCCACGTGCCACCTCATCCCCTCTCTCTCCCATGCGTGTTGCCACGCGTACCACCCTTGTGTCATCCCTCCCGCCGGCCATGCAAACACCGGGTCGCCGGAGAAATCATACGGCCAACTTGCCGGTAACCAACTCGCCGGAACTCTAACTATCGCTGGAAAACAGTAACAGCCACCGGAAATTTCATCCTATGTTTTCCCAGATCACCAAGAACTTCATCACTTTCATCAAGCACCATCATCGTCTGCAAAGCGTTTCCAGACAGAAATTCATCAAAACCTTCATCAGAAAATCATCAACGATATCATCAGTTTTCCCAGATTACCAAAGAACTTCATCTTCGTTCATCATCCTTTTCCAGGAATTCATCAAGAAATCTCCAGAAATTGTCAACCGTTCATCCTAAACCTTCATGTTCATGAGCATTTTTTACAGAAGATTTAAGAACATCACCGTGTTCTTCACTTCTGTTCCCCAGATCTTCGAGCAAGATTCATGAAACTTCATCAGTTCTTCGTACTCAAGCGACATTCAACCATCTCCAAAGACCTTCATCAAGATCTGTAACAACCTTCGTACATCCCTCCATGCAGATCTTCCATGATCTTCAGCAACGGATCTTCAACCATCACCGTGTTCTTCAACCTTCAGCACCAGATCTTCATAGATCCATTCAAGATCTGCTTCGTCTTCATCATCTTTCTTCAAGAACTCCATAACCGTCTTCGATCCAAGACTACAAGCTTCTTCGCATGTCCATCTTCGTACAAGATCCAGTAATCTCCAAGAGAGCGCGAGATCGGAAATGATGGAGGTTGGAGGTGAAGTCGTTTTTTAAAAAGTGAACGAATTAAGATCGTGAGAGGTTTGATGGAAAGAGAACGGAGACGAGACGGAGAAGGAGGTTGAGACTGAGGTGGCGGCGGCTGAGGTTAGTAAGAAGACACCCTAGGTTTTTTTCGCAGGGAGAAAGAGAGAAGATGATTGTAGTGTGGGCTTGCTGAGTTGGTTTCATGGGCCTCGTGGCCCAATTGTTTGTGTTGGACCTTACACCCCTCAGTTTCCGTATTCACCCCCTGTCCTTTGTTTTTTTTGTTTTTTGGCTGATGAATTATGTTGGACTGGGACCAACATTTTCTGGATTGCGCATCCTCCATTTCCAACGCGCACCCCCCCTGTTTCCCTTTGGTTTTTTTTTTTATTTTTTTGTTGCTGGTTGTATTGTGGGCTGGGCCCAGTGGTGTTTTTTGCTGCTTTACCCCCTGTTTAGTGGTTGTACCCCTTCCCTTTATTCTTTAATTCTTGCTTGTATATGATATGTGCATGTAATAGATGCTAGTTTTATTTTGCTATTTTTTCTTCTTAGGAATTATAGTTTAGAATATTCTTAGCATATTTTTAATATAGATTTTATATTTTAGAATTTATATTAGTATAGTGTTTATATAGAATTTTCATTCTATTTTCTTTATAGCAAATTATAGAATATTATGCATGGGATAGAATTTCCATTTTGCAATTTACTTGTATTTTTCTTTAGAGTATTCTATTAGAGATTTATTTTCCATTTTAGGAGTAGCATTTTATTTCATTTGTGATTGGATTTCTCTCCTATTTTCTTTCCTGCTATCCGATTCTACTCTGATTTTATTTCTGGGCTGGCCGTGTGACTGATTCAATTGGAGAATGATTTTTGATATTATTTCTCTATCTTGTCTTTGACACGGATATCAACACGCTACCTCTTAGAGTTTGATTTATCGTATAAGTCAAATCCTGACGGTCTAAGCGTTACATTGGTTCTGATTCGAGCGTCCTCATCAAGGATCCAGAAAGGAGAAGATTGGAATGGAGCTTGCACACATGTCGAGAGCCAACGGAGCTGCTTCGTTCAACATCATCTTTCTCATTCAAGTCTTCGAGCAACCGTCGAGTGTTGTGAGCTGTATAGTTAGATACATGGGAAATGGCAGTTGAGGAGTTTCCTCTCAATTGTCTAGAGTGTTTAGTATGGTACCCTTTGGGTGACAGACGATGCATTCGCTCCTAGGCCTTAGGTTCTCGCGTGTGTGTCCCGAGTTCCTTCCCGTTTAGGTGTTAGGCCTGCTTCCTCTTTGTTCTCGCCCCCGCGCGATCGAAATCCTTTTCTCTCGCATTCAGGCGATGGAGACCCCTTCTCTTGCCCTGTGCAATCGAGACCTGCTTTCCTATAGCGCCGAACTATGTTTTCTCTGATCTCTCGTACCAGACGAGAGTACATAGGCATAGGATTGCGATATCCTAGCAAGCTCCCTTTTCCCTTTTCCCCCTTTCTTGTAGTTAGCTGAACTACAACTGCTCTGATTTCTCGTACCAGATGAGAATATGTAGGCATAGGATTCGATATCCTAGCGAGCACACTAACAATTAACTTCTCTGTTCTCTCGCTGCCGTGTGATCGAGACTTTCCCGCTAACGACTAATCTACCCTTTCTCTTTCCCTAGCGTAATTGAGACCAGACTGTAGTTCTAGGACCCGTAGGTTCCCATACCTTTAAACCCCGACATACTACGTCCGTTCTACCGCAAACAGGTAACGCCTAAGTCTTCAATGGTCGAGCAGCATACACCTAACTGCTAGAATGGGTACACTAGTATCGTCAAACCTTTCTCTCACCCCTGTGTGATCGAGAACACCCTGGTTACCCGTAGTTATCCTGAACTACGTAAGCTCTGATCTTTCACGCCGTGTGAAAGTACGTAGGCACGAGATGCGATATCTCGGCGAGCAACCATCCCCCCGTAGTTTCCCAAACTACGTTGACTCTGACTTTCCCATTGCACGAGGGAATACGTGGGCATAGAGCGCGATGCTCTATCGAGTCAGTTCTTTCCGTTTAGCCTTAGAAGTCGTAGATAGATTGTTTTTCACCCGTAGACAAACCAGCAAGCGTGGATCCCATCGAGTACGATGGACGTGAGGGATGCTAATACTTTCCCCTTGCGTAACCGACTCCCGAACCCAGACAATGGTTGCGATGACCTTGTCTTATACCTTTTCGTCAGGTTTTTCCGATCGTTTCCTTTCCCGTTTCTGAGGGATAAATAACGAAAGGTGGCAAATCTTCTGTTTTGCCGGCACCTTATTTTCGCGGTAGCGACACCTGTTTTGTGAGAAAGAGTCATCTCAAGAGGAATTTACAGAGAACGTGGAGTCCAATTGCCCCACTGTTTTCAAACTCTTGGAGAGATTTGTCGGATCTCGACGTGACTGGCTCGGATCGACTGTGTCATAACTGAGTCCTCAAGAAATAGCTCTTAAGAAAGTCTGGCTTGCATCAATAAGCGATTTGGAAACCACTTGCCCCTATCCAGCAGAATCTTTAAGTTCCATTGTTGATGTCTATATGTAAATTTCTAGGACGTCAGGCGAAATCAACACGCATGAACTGCTAATCTTGAAATTGTTAATGCAACATACATATTCGTCTTGAATTTTTGAAAAAAGATACCACGATAACTTGTGACCGAATCACTAGTTAGGATATGAATTTAATTTATAAAGCCAAAATCAAATTGAGCATAGCTCGTAGGAGTCAGGAAACGTTATCTCATCGAGTATGCTTTCAAGATAAACCCTACTTCAATTAGGTCTTTTAAAGGTTGTATCGTGGCTTGGTTCACGCTTTAAGAAACAAAGGATAAAGGCTCAAATTTATTTTTACCTACCCATTCTTCGTGATGTTCCCCAATCCTATATTCAGTTAACCGAATACGAGCACTCATATCTCAAGCGGATTTGACATGGTTGAGAACTCATCGAGACATGGCAGTCACTCACCTATTTTCTTTTGGTGTTTGATCACACGACTTTGTTCTTTACTGGGATTCTTCATTGTAATCCTTTGTTTTTTCTTTTTGCTTTTTCGTTTTCTAACTTTTTCCTGGACGGAGTCTTTTGAATTTGACTTTGGGAGTCCAGCGGGATGCCCTAGTTTTTCCTAAGTCTCCTTCATAGGTTTTGACTTAGCGGGCTCTTTCTTTTTCATTCATTATTTTTTTTTTATGAACAAGTCGTGTGACTCTAAGTTATTTTAACCTTTTTGAAAGGATTGTGACTGCCCCACTCTTTATATGGTTGAGGGATAATCATTTGTGTCTTCTAACTTCCAGCCTCCTAATATGTTAGGAATAGATACATTGGATTCTCGAATGTTTACTCCTCCTTTTTGAGAGTCTGAGTGTTCGATCAGTTTAACTGAAAACTACCTTGCCCCAGGTTAAAATTGAGGGTTTTTATTTGGAAAAAAAACTCCTACTTCAAGGCTCAAAGGGGTTAAAGAGGGATTATCATCCTTATATCTCCAGTATTTGGGATTTGAAACAATGTCTTACATCATCAGAAGGGTTTCATTCGAAAGCATATGACAAGAGATCTTGCGTTTTGATTCATCATCCTCCTTCCAATTCTCTATCAAAGCCAAGAGATTCGGTAAAGTTGGCATTATAAATTATGAACAATAATTTTATGAGTGAATACGAATGGATTTCTTCAAGACAAACATATGCATTGCATTAATCATTCAAAATAAACAAGTTTCTACATGCCAATTATGCCTTTATAATCAAAGAAACAAAATACATATGAGTAAACAAAATGAACTGTTTGACAAGCCTATCTAAAGGCGTTCATTAGGTCTCTGTATTCGAGACTGGCACAATAGTATTGGTTTCTTATTGCGGAGTCTCATTGGAATGAGGAGTATAAATACGACCAGTGCGAGTCGTCTTTCTTGCCCAAGCTATGTTTGTCACATCTTCATTATCAGTCTTCAATTCTTCCCTCGGAATAACCTTCCCAAATTCTTTGTCAATCATGGTCACATCATATTTCCAGGGTACAGCTTAAGGATCACTGAAATGAGATGGACTAGGCTTCTGAATAATTATCGGCTTCAGCTGGTTCACTATAGGAATAACTTGCTTAGATATGTTGAAAACAGGCTTTGCAGAACTTGATCTTGGCGAAGGGAAAACCCTGAGAGGAGTCCTGATCTGAGAAACATCAAGAATAAGGCTTTCATCATATATATCATTAATAACATTAACAACCCCATGATTTGGTAAAGAGTTATTCCTGACATTCAGCTGAGGGTCATCAAAGGACAGGATCTTCTTTTCCATTAACTCCTTGACAAGGTGCTTGAGAGCATAGTAGCTTTCTAGATCATGGCCAGGCGCACCCTCATGAAATAAACAATGAGCAGCGGCATTGTAATTGGCAGGTAAAGGATTGGGAGGTGGACCCAAAGCTCTGGTAGTAATTAGACCTTGTTGCACTAATGAAGGGTACAACTCGGTATAAGCCATCGGAATGGTAGGACACTGCTTGTAGTGTCTCCTATTAGGAACGTTCTGGCGAGCTGCATGATTCTTCGGTTGTTGATAACATAAGTGTTGGTCGCTTGTTGATAGTTGGCAGGAGCTTGTGCAGGTTGATACCCAGGAGATTGTTGATAGACTAGAGGCCGATAAACAGGAGCCGGTTGCACAGGCTGATATGCAAGAACTTGTTGATTAAAGGCAGGTGTAATAACAACTACATAAGGTTGTTGAGCAAACTGAAACGAATAACTTGGTTGTTGAACATAATTTTGCGGATGTTGATAGGGTTGATGAGCAGCCATTTTACGGTAGTACATGATCAAGTGACTCTTCGGGCATGTAGCTCTTTCATAATGGTCGAAGCTCGGAGTTTTGAACTTTGGAGGAATAACCAGACCAGATACGAGACATATATCCCTGGCAGCAACACCCAAGATTTGATCACCTTCCATCACTCTCAGCCTTTTATCAATAATTTCCACATTCTATCAGATTTTTTCATGACGTTCATCATAAATCGGTTCATTGAAATAAGGTTGTACACGAGTATGAACAGCAGCTGACACAAAAGTAGGAACCATTTGAGGAGCTTCAGAAACCAGACGAATAACTTGAGGAACTGGTTGAGTAATAGGAACTGCAGTAGGAGGAGGCACAAACCCAAACGGAAGACCATAAGGAGGTACACTTGTAATAGTAACGGAAGGTTGAGGATCCACAACAGTATTGGTAACAACAAGGGGTTGAGTATCCATCCTTGCATTAATGACTTGTAGCATCTCCATAATCTGCCCCACACTTCCCCGAAGGTCTTCGAGTTCATTGCTAACACGATCAAGCTCTTGATTTTGTTCAGCCATCTTTTTTCGAACTCAGACTCTAGTGTTGTACTGATACAGAGGACTCAGGGTGATAGAATTGGACGGCGAGTGAACCGACAATGAGAAACCGGAAGGAAAATGCAAATGCAAAAACAGGATGCAAAATGCAATGCAGAGGTTTCAAGGATTTCAACGGTCAATTGCGAGTATTTTTCTAGGAGAGCTGGAAAAGTTGTAGATTTTGAAATGTAAGACTTTTTGAATTTGCAAAGGACAATTGAATTCCTTGAAACTAGGAATGATATGATGCTGGATGCAATGCACAAACACACAAAGCAAACAAAGGTCCTAGGTTAGAGGAACATGAGTGGAGCCAAGGTCTACCCATCCCGAAAGGTAAGTACTAGAGGTTAATTGTACCTTCAGAACAAGGGTTCTAAAAAGGTGCCAAAAGTCATTAGTTCATCTTTCGGATATTATCTATTTCTCGACTACTCGGTGGTTAATAATATTCTCAAAAGAACCTCTTTTGAGTGTAGCATCGCGTAACAACTATTTTGGGAATACTCCCTCATAGTCATCGCACTACGTCCTAATAAAGGCCAAAGTTGTGTTTAGGTAACTACGGTCCCCAGTATCATAGGCTCCAAGGTCGAAAATAGTGAATGTTTTCACGATTTACTCGTTTAACAATATTGTTTTCGAGAGGGCCTCAACTGAGCGGTGATTCTCAAGTCAGCTTGGTCGGGATTCAACTCCCTATAATCCTCGTCGAATATATCACCTTCCTATAAAAATTGTGCTCAAGTCCGGGTGTAGGACTTATCTCACAACAATGATACCCCAACCAAGGTATAACATGTTAGTTCCATGATTCTATGATTGGCTAAATTTTAGTAAAACACGATTGTGCACTGATGTTAATCAAGATGTTATAACATCCTCATCTAATGATATGACAGTACTACTGCCATGTGTTTTAAACAAGATGTCGAGACAGATGTCGTGATATCTTTGTCTGGTACAGCAGGAGCTGCTATTTTATATTTCTTGACAGAGGTGTTTTGGTTTGATGAAATCCTGTTGGATATACCTCATCAGTATGCGCAGCTCAAAGAGATTTATTAGGAACAAAGTGCAGATTTTATTGGATTTCGTAAAAAGGATCTTTGAGATTTTTTAGGAAACTATAATATATTTGTTTCTATTTTTATGAAGAAGATTCTGCAGAAGATTTACAATGAGAATTATGAAGAAGATTCTGCAGAAGATCTATAATGAGAAGATTTGGAGTTTGATTTAATTGGCAGACATTTTGGTGAAACTAGGTGTAATCACAAGATGTCCCACAGGATGTCGTGACACCTTTCTGTCAGGATCAACAGGTTACTTCCATATCATTTTGTGCAAGCTGGCTGCACTATTTTGGTGAAGAACCTGCGTGTTTTTGGTGGTTTTCTAAAGGCGTTGCAGATATACTTATTATGGGTCAGATTGGATTTGATATGGAGTTATTATCAGAAGATTGATTGAAGATTGGAAGAATGATATGATTAGATTTGATTGAGCAAATCAAATCTGCTGCAATTTGTGAAGATTGAAATCTTCTCTTCCAGCTGTTACTTTTGACCAGCCCAACCCAGTCTGCATTACTATTTAAGGAGGCACAGAAGCAAGAAAACAAATCATTCACAACAAGAAGATCTTGAGTGCAAAATAAGGGTTTAGGTTTTGAGAGTCTCTTGTGTGTGTGACTTTGTAAGTCACCCTTTGTATTTTTTGATGCATTGTGGTAGACATATTTAGGTTGTTAATTGTTAGTTAACTGTTAATTGTTCACTCAAAGCTTGTAAGCAAGAGTGTATTGTACTTAATTGAAGCTGTTAAGCAAGATCAAGTTGTGACTTTGAAGAGTGTCTTACAAAGTCTTTTTACTGTGTTAAATTTGTAACACCCCCTTCTATACCCCAAATAAATGCATATAAAACAATTAAGCACATACAAATTATCAGAGTAAAAAGGTTTTATAATAAGGTATAAAAGAAGAATGCCACAATTTCACCAATAAAACACTTTCACATTTTTCTCCATAAGATATGTAACATTTTCAAAATTAAGCGGAAGATCAAATCATTTAATTGTTTTCAAAATATTAATCCACGTACACACAAGTTAATCCAAATTAATACACCATATCAGTTAGATTACAAAACCACATCAGCTGATACATCGCAATGTATCACAAAAGAATGTCTATACTAGTCTAACTACCCGGTGTTACATATCAAAGCAGCCGACTCAAAAGAATGAAGACTAACTTCACAAAAGGACTCCAGCATCCTAATCTGCAATGCCTCATAGAGCATTATAAAACAGCAGAAGGGTGAGAAATATTACCATAATAATCAAAGCATAAAATCATGTATACATAGGTATCATATAATTAACTCCCTATTTCTCACCACAATTCAACTCATAGTCATTTACACCGTCACTTATATTTATATACAACATGAATATTCACCAAGCATTTTACATCATGCATACATCCACAATTCCACAATCTTAACATTCACACGTAAGCATCTCTTCATGCACGCTTCATAAGTATTCAACAAACATCTCATTCACATGCATACTTCACAATTTCACAATCTCATCATTCACACATAAGCATCTCTTCATGCATATGTCATATATTAATGTGACTCAACAACTCAATGCAACTCATGCAATGCGGTACCGACTCTCGTTATCTTTTTTCGGTTTTTACATTAAACCGGGTCCACTCTTCTAGACCGATAACCCGTTATCTTTTTTCGGTTTTTACATTAAACCGGGTCCACTCTTCTAGACCGATAACCACAAAGGCCCGTCCTCTAAGCCTTCAAACCCACTATTCTAGGTTTGGGACAAGCCACCAGTTTCCACGAAACTAACAGACATTGCCTCTTGACTAAATGATGCATGTACAATCAACCACAACAAATGCACTTAAGACCGACATCTTAATCTCATGCATTCAAATAATTCATCTCTTCAAGAATTACATTATGATTGCACACACAACATATTCACATAACATTCATCGATGTATTCATAATTCAACACTATCACCACATTATCACTCACAATGCACACATATCCACGATATGTTCTCATGCATTCTTCACAGTTATCAAACAATGCACACATATCCACGATATGTTCTCATGCATTATTCACATTTAATCACATACATACAATATGCATTTACAACATCTATCAAGCAATGCACACATATCCATGACATGTTCTCATGTATTCTATTCATACCACCATATACCAACAATATACATTCACAATTCAATATCATCACCGCATTATCAACAATTCACACATATCCACAATATGTTCTCATGCATTCTCAAGTAATTCATCATACAAGAATTACATCATGCTTACACGCATAACTCATTTACCACGCAATGTACATATATTCACGATATATTCTCACGCATTGTTCATAAATAATCGCATCCAATCAATACAAACATCTTATTTATCAAACGATGCACGCATATCCATCAATATGCTCTCATGCATTCTTCATGTATCTTAACATACAACCGCATATAAACAATATACATCCACGATGCATTTTTGTATTATGTTTATTATTCATCTCATGCCATTTCATACAAGGTATACATGTCACAGTACCAATAATACAATTATAAGCTATGCACACATATATCCACAATGTTCTCATGCATACTTATTACCTAATTGTATACACATCAAGCATTCGCAAGTTCATTAGACAATACACATACATTCATCATTGTATTCACATGTATTTCTATTATCACAATTAATACGCATCGCGCATCAACTAGGATTCACGCCCGTAGGCTACCCATAACACACATCATCACAATAGATCATATCTATATCATATCATAGAGGCATTCCCCTATGAGAAGCAACCAAACCATCTCCACATGAACAACACAGCAAAAGAAAAATGCTGTCACATTCGCCTTCATTCGCCTGGCGAACCCTCGCAGCGAACCTTCGCCTGGCCTTCGCCTGGTGTCGCTACTGCGAAAATCGGCGCCGGCTTGACAGGAGAGTCGCCACCGTGCGTTATTTATCCCTCAGAGCGGGAAAGGAAACGCTCGAAGTAAACCTCGCAAAGACGGGAAAAGGTATGGTCATCGCAACCAAAACCTGGATTCGGGAGTCGGTTACGCAAGGGGAAGGTATTAGCACCCCTCACGTCCATCGTACTCGATGGGATCCACGCTTGGTGTTTATAGGTAAAAGGGTGTATTATCTATCTACGCTAATGGCTGGTCTGAAAAGAAAATAAAAGGACAGGACTCGACAGAACATACGGTGTTCTGGGCCTACGTATTCCCTCGTGCAATGGGAAAGTCAGAGTCAACGTAGTTCGACTTCCTACGTCTAAACGGGGGAAAGGTTGCTCGCCAGGACATCGCGTCCTGTGCCTACGTACTTTCATCTGAAATGAAAGATCAGAGCAAACGTAGTTCGGCTAACTACGGGTAAACAGGAGCTCTCACACAGCAGTGAGAAAACAAACTGGTCTCTAAGGCTCGGGAACCTACAACTACGGTCTGGTCTCAAATGCACTCGGGCAGGAGAAAGGGATAACAATTAGTTGTTAGCGGGAAAGTCTCGATCGCACAGCCGCGAGAGAACTAAAGGTTAGTCGTTAGTGTGCTCGCTAGGATATCGCATCCTATGCCTACATATCTTCGTCTGGAACGAAGAATCAGAGCAGCTGTAGTTCAGCTAACTACGGGTCAAGCTACTCAAAAGCTCCTACAGAAAGGAAAGGGAAACCCTAGAACTATAGCTGAGAAACAGGGGAATCTACCTACTGCTATCACACCTGGCTGACCATCCTAATGTCTATCATAACAACTCCGCAGCGGAGAAGTCAGAGCTCCTAAGGGATCATGGCAACGGGACTAAACTACAAACAAGAAACTGCAGCGTAAATGAATACTGAAAATATGCATGAATGCAACAACTGAACAAACGAGGCACAGGGGCCGCAAACCACAAAGGCAAGGGAGCTCAGCTCTACCAAATACCAACAAGCAAAGCCACGCAATAACAAACAAGCAGAAGGAGGACCACCTCAACTTCTCATGCACACAAAGTCTACTTCTAAGATGCACCTACTCAGAACTATCTAGATGAACACCTGAGTCTAATGCAACATAACATCACGCAAGTCAAACAATACAAAGAGACTAACCCTGAGCAGGGCTTCTGACAAACCTGAAACAATCTCCTAATACATCTCTAGAAACTCTATACAATACCTTAAGCAAAGGATCTAAGCAACAAATCTAATCAAAACCCTAAGCAGGAGGAATCAACCCCAGTCTCCCAGCTTCAGAACAAGCTTACCAGAGAAAGGAAGCTAAGCAGACAAGCTCATGGTATCTTCCTCAGGAAAGTACCAGGAGGTTACTACTCAGGAGTCATATCCTATGCGGCTCGACAACTGTGATCAGTTTACATTCCTCCTCAGGAGAAACTAAACTCACATGAAGGCTCCGGCATCACGGGATACTTGAGAAATACCTATATGCACTAGGGGAACTAAGTGAACAGACTCATAGGACCTTCCTCAGGAAAGTACTAAGAGGCTAACACTTAGGAATCGTATCCTACGTGGCTCAACAACTGTGATCAGTTTACATTTCTCCTCAGGAGAAATTAAACTCACGAGTTGGCTCCAACATCACTGGATACTTACGAAATCCTAGATAAACTAATGGAGCTAAGTAAATAGACCCATAGGACCTTCCTCAGGAAAGTGCTAAGGGGCTTCCACTTAGGAATCGTATCCCATGTGGCTCAACAACATGTGATCAGTTTATATTCCTCCTCAGGAGAAATTAAACTCACATGTCGGCTCCGACATCATTGGATACTTACGAAAGAGGTGAGAAGGAAGACTGAAAGTCATTCATAGTGCCTTCCTCAGGAAAGTACCATAAACTCCCTTCAAACTTCAGGATCTCGAACCTCACAAACAGACAACAAGCTCCTAGACTAAGCCTCAATCCACTGCATCCTTGCAAGCTCCAACAGGACTTCAATCAGCTCCCACCTTCAGGAAGAATCCACAATCCAACAAACTACAAGAGACTATCTCTGAAGTTCAACCACAGTTGAACTTCAAAGTCAGAAGTCATCAAGACTTCTCCTATTTTCAGGCTCAGACAAATCCTATCAGAACACCCTACAAAAATCTATCAAAATCTATGGGGAGACCTACATGGCTCTAAGATAACATACTGAAAAATCAGAACAAGATTCAACACCAGATGAAAGAACTAAAATCAGCAACACAGACATATTCACAGACCAATTATTCAAACATCAATAACAGTGAAAAAATGCAATTAAAATGAAAATGCATGACTAAGCTAATATTTTTGTATTATAAAATTCTACGCTGAATTACGAGTCTACAGGAAAAAGAACGGAATTATTTGACTAATTCTACCATTTTTTATGAATTTTCTAATGATATGCATGCATTGAAAATATTAAAAAAAGCACATCAATTAAAATGGAAAATATGCACAAAAATAGGGAACAAAAATAAAAAGTCACTTTTATTTTTATTTAATTTTCTTAACATTTTTTATGAAATGGTGGAAAAAAGAATTATTGAAAAAAACATTTATTTACAATTTATTATGAATTATTAATATGAAAATATAAAAAAGAAATTAAAACAAAAGAAAATGACATGGAGGGGGTTCCATCAGCAATGGACTCAGGTTATTATCTAGCTGGGCCCTGATTGGGGGATGCTGGAAGCAATAGGGCGCAGGGCCCAAGCTGCCAAAAACAACTAACAAACATTGAAACTGAAAAAACCTGGGGGGGGGGCAGCGTTAGTAATTTTCAGTTGATCTCCAATACTGGGCTTACGCCCAGGGGTGTTATTAGCAAACTGGGGCTTAAGGCCCAATTCACCCTACTCAGGTCTCTCACGCTAAGGGGGGTGTTGGGAGGTAGCATCAGCAGAACACGCTTTTGGGCCTAAGCCCAGGGTCCAAACAAACCCTAATCAAGACTAATTCCTCCTAATTCCCTCTGGCACTGTTCATCAAGCGCCGTCTCACCATCTTCTTCCTCTATCTCTCACGCTCTCTGCAACTTTCCCCCCCCAGAATCCTCAAACAATCCAACAAACCCTAACGAAACAACTCCACACAAACCCCAAACACCTCAATCTCTCAACTAAACATGGCCTAACTTCACAAGCATTGTCAAATGGAAGCTCTTACACTAAAAGTCCTCCAGATCGTAAGCCTACAAACTCTAACACGCACATGCAAATAGAGGAGGATGAACAAACCTGGAGGAATGACGAAGATCCTGGAACTGAAGAAGGTTGAAGGAGTTCGCTGGGATCTTGAAGATTTCTGGAGAAAACTTCGTGGATTCTTGAAGATTGGACGAAGAATGAAGTTTCTGGAGATATTACTTGAAGGATGAATATAGTTTGAAGTTTTCTGGAAATCTCGCCTGAAGCTTGTTGAAGGTTTGAGTACTCTGGAGATCTTCGATGGAGATCTAAGTCGTCCTGGGAAATTTGATGGAGGATTGATGTGATTCTGGAAAAAATCTTGCTCGAAGGTGGATGGAGTTCGAAGTTTTCTGAGTTTTTTCTTGCTTGAAGGATGAATACAGTTGACGTTTTCTGGAAAAGTGTATGAAGATAGAGGCGTTTCTGAAAGAATTGATGGCGGACGAAGGTTTAGTTTCTGGAAAAAAGATTGATGAAGACGATGAAGGTGGAAGGGATTCTGGAAAAGAAATTGATGGCGGATGAAGATGATGAAGGTTGAGTGGATTCTGGAAAATTTGATGTATGAAGGTTTGAGTTTCAATGGTGACTTCTGGAAAACGTGGTTGAAGGTGATGAAGGTGGACGGAGGTGATCGAGGAAGAAGATGAAGATCTGAGGTTTTCTGGTGTTTGGATTCGCCGGCGACGGTTAGCGGCGGCCGGAGTACATGCACGGCGGCCGGTGGGAATCTTCTGATGATGGTTACGGTGTGGACACGTGGGGCTATGGTGGAGGGACTCTCTGCATGTGTGACACGCGTTCCTCGCGTGGCTGAGAGAGAGAGAGGGAGTGGGGGACAGGTGGGGACGCGTGGCGTGCTGGAGAACGAAAAGGTGGGGCCGTTCTGCTTGCTACACGTGGCGCTTTTATACCCTGGAAACGCGTGGCACCTTCTAGAATATTCTGGCATGCGCTGGAAGATGGTGGAAAGACTTGGACCATTGACTCACACTTTCTGGACTTTTTGGACCACTGATGAGAACTGGGCCTTACAAAAAAACGCCTCTGGGCCCATTTCGAAAATGAAAGAAAAGCTGAATAAAAAAACTGAACAAAAACAATTAACTAACCTAATTATATCTAATCAATTATTAAAAGTCTAATTAACTCTAAAAATTCAATTAATTCTAATTAATTCTGAAAAGTGATTAATGTTCTAATTATCCTAATTAAGTCTAAATCAACCTAATTAAATCTAAAACTCAATTAAGATCTAATTATCTCTAAAATTCAATTAACCTAATTAAAATCCTATTATCATTTAATATCTATCAAAATCTATAAAAGAAAACTATTTTATTTTCTATATTATCCAAAAACTATTAAACCTATTTAAAATCTATAGAAAAATTCTAAGCTATTATTAAAAGAAAAAGCTATATTATTCTAAAAAGATAAAACCATTTAAAATCTTATTTATATTCTAAAAATGATTTAAAAATTCTTATAAAATCCTAAAAAGAAAATTAAGCTATTAAAATATTCTATAAACCTATTTAAATTCCAGAAAAATTTATAAAGCCTATTAAAACCCTAAAAATGCAGATGAATGCACAAATGACCCCCATAAAAGCGCACGAGACCAGATTGAATCGAACGGAGATCCCCGGGCTCCAGAATATCCCCAAAATCACTGAAAAATCACCGAGGAGCGCACAATTTCCCGAAAATAAAACCCCGATAATCTGGACTGGGTCTGCCATATCTGATAGACAAAAATCAAGTTGTAAACTCTGATATCCCCTGTTTGCACAAAAATCATCTGTCTGAGCTGCGAATATGAAATTAAACCATGAGTCAGATAGGAGAACCGGTTGGTCAAATTTTAGGGTGCAACAGCTGCCCCTATTCAAGCGACTTGGACCTGAAGGGTTTGAATAGCGCTCAGCCTTCAAACATTCAGAGGTACGAGACGGTTGAATACAAATAAAACCCGAAAATTTGCCAACCGCGAGCATATACTGTAAGCTGCTTGGAGAATAAAGCCCAGAAAACCGAGCCCGGTCATTGCGGCACCAAACTGATTAATCATCTGATAAAGAACTCCTGATTGAATACCCGTTACTTGTGATACCCCATGTAACAAACCCTGAGGGTTGCAACAACATACCTGATTCTTTCACATTGCCTACTGATAGGCAGGAAGAGAAATATACTCACATCGCCCAAAGATGGACGGGAAGACACCTTGATAGAATACTCACCTCATCTAATGATAGACGGAAAGACAACATTAATCTCCAAATTCACATCGCCTAAGGATAGACGGAAAGTCACCATGATCGATGAACAAATCAATATTCACATCGTCTAAGGGTAGACGGGATCATCCCGATTGATGAACAAATCAATATTCACATCGTCTAAGAGTAGACGGGACCATCCTGATTGATGAACAAATCATTATTCACATCGTCTAAGGGTAGACGGGATCATCCTGATTGATGAACAAATCAATATTCACATCGTCTAAGGGTAGACGGCATCATCCTGATTGATGAACAAATCATTATTCACATCGTCTAAGGGTAGACGGGATCATCATAACGCAATTCCACACCATCCCTTGAATCTCAGAATCCTTCTGTCTACGGGAATTGATGAAAAAGATCAACATCTTTGAAGGGGCCACATCGTCAGTATGGACCGACGGGAAGAAAACCACCTTTTAAAGAATCATGTCGTCAATAAGAATCAACGATCATGCAAACTGAACATTCTTCGGAGAGCCTCGCCATCAATAAGGATTGACAGTCAGAAAAGTCCCTCTTAAACGTCATCTCATCCAATAACCAGAAAGAGAACCGATATCCAAAATCATTTTGAAACCCCTCAACAACTAAGGATAGCCGGAGAAGACTCGCTGGGGAAACACCTCATCATATGTATGATCTGGCAATAAGAAACCCGCTGAACAATAGCTCGAAACTTCACATCGTCTGCTGACAGACGGAAAGGAAAGCTACTTATTAGAGAAGCTCTGTCTTGAACTTTATTGAGAATCCATCAAAACTTCACATCGTCTACTGATAGACGGGAAGAAAAGCATATCCTGGGGAAACCCCTCCTGGCAGCCCTACTGTGACCACCCGCAACTTCACATCGTCTATGGATAGACGGAAAGAAAACCACATTCGTACTCAGGACGTCGGAGAAATCCATTCATTGGAGGAACACATCGTCAATATGAATTGACGGGAAGAAAAGCTTGTCAACATCAGATGACTGACTGATCAAAGCATAATCGCTGCATGATCTGAGATACAAATAATCTGCTGAACTGTCTGAATACTGTTGCTGGATAAATGCCTCTGAACTGATCACAGAGTAATTCACGCGCCATATGCGGCTGATAGAAAACCTGACTTATGCTTTGTATGCATATGCAAATGCTTTAATTTTTCTACAGCGTAATGCTCCATTCTGGATAGAAATGCTACGCCTTCTGACAATGATATGCAAGTATGATGCAAATATGATGATGCATGCAATATGCTAGCAGGCTCGAGCTGCCGGAGAAGGCCGGGTACAGAGAACCACTTCAGCAAAATAAATGCTGAAGGCGAGGCCAACTTCGCTGGGGATAAACCCGGATATCACTGAATCGTCCTAGCAAAATAAATGCTGGGAGAGTGAAATCAACCATGCTAGGGATATTGAGGACTTAACCGAACACCTCGACGAAGTAATACCCTGCTGGGGAATATAACTCCGTTGCTAAATAGCAGATGTGCTGAATATGATTAGACTCCTCTGGGAATAGCTTACCCATACCAATGGCAAATTTGACTTTGCTGTAGAAAATGGAGGGAGTCTTCCTGCGCTCTGATGAAGCTTGGATCTGGAAATTGATGCGCCAACGCGGATGGGCTTTACAGTAATTGCAAATACGGACTTGAGCTCTTAAGCTATCTTACTGGGTCAGGTACAACTGACGCTGGATAACATTCTGCCTGAATACACAGCCTTTTAGTGAAGAGTCAAGGGATAGTGACACAACTTCCCGCATTCATCTCGCTCTCGAAAATCGACTGCATCCGCTCGAATAACTCTGAATGACCCTGTAGGTACGGAGAACAACAATCCTTTCGCTTCTGATATGCCTCAGCCTACGGGACCTCTGTGGGGATAGTCCTTAAAAGGAAATCTGCAAATCTGAGCCCTGATGGTCTGATATAACATGCCTCAGCGTTCTGAACTTCTGAGAAATACTTCGCCTTACATGCTTCTCGCACATCTTTTGCGTGCTCAAGATGATCTGCCCCTGACTGTCTGATTCAGAGTAGCGCTCCCCGACTACGCCGCATTCACCTGAATCTCAACCTGATAGCCCCAGAATAACTGACTTCGAAAAGCGGACCTGACTGGGGATCACAATAAAAGCTTGCCCCTGCTCTCGGAATATTTGGGCGTTCTGCATTCTATCTTGACCATACTTTCCATTGTAGGAAGCTTTTCTGCTGTCAAGCGCTTACTCGCAAGTAAAACAAGTTGTTCTGCATAAATGATGTATTAATGCAACACATATGACAGCTTTGACATCCAATCTGTTCACTGGGAAAAAGAAAAACAGTTTATGGCATATAATGCACAAAACGTTCATCAGCATCAACATGGTAAGAGGGACCTTTTTAAGAGTCAGAATCGACGCGACCTTTACCGGAGTATGCTTTCGAAATAACCTGCTTCAATTAGGACTTTTGAAGGTTGTAACGTGGTCAGGTTCATGGTTTTGAAAGAAAGGATAAAGGCTCAAAGTTTACTTTTAACCCACCCATTCTCCTCGATGTTCTCCTATCCTACGTTCAGCTAATTCGACCTTAGCGCTCACCTCTCAGAGGCTGAAAGATAGGAGTGATAGTTCGAGAAACTTCTGGATTTTGGAGTGACAGCCACTCACTTTTCGTCTTTGACACTTGTGGTCACACGACTTGTATTTCCATCGAGGATTTTTCTTTTGATCCTTTTCATCTTTTTCTTTTCATATCCCTAACTTTTGCCTGGACTGACCTCTTTCGAGTTTCTTTTGATTTTTTTAAGTCCAGCGGGATGCCCTCATTTTTGCCTAAGTCATTTGTTTTGAATTTTCTTGACTTAGCGGGCTTTTGATTCTTTTTTTATTTTTTCTTCCTTTTTGAACAAATCGTGTGACACTGGTTGTCTGACTCTTTGGGGAGTGATGTGGCTGTCCCACTCTTGATTGAACCATTATGGTCTTTTAGGCACGACCTCTAGGGACGTGATTGATCCTTGAACGGACACTCCTTTTGCAATTTGGACGCTCGGTCAAATCAGCTAACACCTACCCTGCCCCAGGTTAAAATTGAGGGTTTTTCATTCACAGAAAGAAACTCCTACTACAAAGCTCAAAGGGGTTGACAAGGGATTATCTTCCTTATATCTCCGGTGTTTAGGGATTCGAAACAATGCCTGTACATCATCAACAGGTTCTATTTCAAAAGCATACAATATCGGTAGTTGCATGTCGGTCATTTTCGTCATCCTCCCCAAATTCTACTTAACCAAGCAGTGGATATTTGCAAAACAGTTAGTGAACACGAATGGATTCAATCAAAACATGCACATTTATTTCATTATCATCAATTTGAATGAAAACAACCAAGTTTTACAAACAAGTTTACAAATTCAAACAGGAAAGCAATTACAAATGCAAAGAAATGACAAGCTAAAACAAAGAAAATATGCTAGCTTCTGAGAATCGGGCTTTTGCGTCTGCCCTGCTGCTGAACCAGCTATCTTTATTAGGGGCAACCCAATGCTGTCCTGATCTGCTTCAACGACCCGGCCAAATTATAGAGCTCTTACTCCTTCATTCAGATGATGTGGGGACCTCTCTGCCCGAAGCTGATTGCTGCACTGTCAAGCAAATCCTGCACTTTGTGCTTAAAAGCATGGCAACCTTCTATATCATGACCCGGGGCTCCAGAATGAAACTCACAGTGCTTGCTTGCGTCATAACCAAACGGGGGAGTTCCCGTTATTGGTGCCAGAGTTCTTGTCTCTACCAGATTCAATCTCAACAATGTCTGCAACAACTCGGCATATGTTGAGGGAGGCTTCTCGAACACTCTTCTCGACTTGCCGCCCTGGCATCTTCTTTGAGTTTGCTGTGCCCCCTGCTGAGGCTGCTGCTGCTGGTATCGGGTTGACCCTTGAGCACCCTTTGTATCAAATGCAACATTGGTTTCTTGACCTTCAATATACTGAACACTCTCCTTATGCTTAACCATTTTCTTTCTTAGATCTGCCCCAGGAATAGGCAACAGTTGTGGGCCTGGAGATTCCGACACCATGGAATCCAGGATACGCTTCTGACCCACTGCAGCTTTGGAAACATCTGTCATTTTAGCATCGACTGAGACAGGAGCAATATGCACAGCTACGCCGCCCGGCGTGAATTCAATATCGTGCGAGTCAATCAGGTCTTGAACGTTGTGTTTGAAAGCATGACAACCCTCGATGTCATGTCCGAATCCCCCAGAATGAAATTCACATTGCTTACTGGCATCGTACCCTTGAGGAAATGCCCTCGTTGGTGGTGCCAACGTTCTCTTTTCAACCAGATTAAATCTCAATAAGATCTGCAAGAGTTCCGCATATGTCATAGGCGGTGCCTCAAATATTCTCCTTGGCTTTCCCTCTTGGATCATCCGCTGAACCGGATGTATCTTCTGTTGCTGCTGCTCAGGTTCCACAGGCACAGGTGGCGCGAGCTTCTTCATTGCGGCTTCGAATAGCTGATCGTCTTCTTTCCTAAGCACATTCTTGACTACTTCCATGATCAAGCTCATTTGGGTCTTCAGCTGACTGTTCTCCTCTTTGAGAATCTTCTGCTCTAGACGCATCTCTTGCATGTCTTTCATCATCTGCCCCAGCTGGCTTCGGACTTCGATCAATTCAAACTGATTCTGTTCCATATCTCTGAGGGAATTCCTGCAACAAACTGGATGATGAAGAAATAAGACCCATGGTTCTGATATACCTGTCAAATGATAATGCAGTGCAGAAAGCAAACAAGCACACATTCATAACGAGACAAAGAGAAACTCAAGCTATAAGCAAACAGATGAACATCTCCCACACATGTACAACCAACAAAATCAGCAGGTAAGCACAAATGAGTCTGAATATAACGACCCCATCCAACAATCCTGGTGGTGATCGACAAATACTGATGCACAAAAGCTAAACGGGTTAGGCAGAGGAAAAGATGCGACACCCGGCATAGAAACCTCTAGAAACTTCCCCCATATTCAACTGAACTCTCTGATTGACAATCTTCAGAGCACACACTTCCTGTGGAGTCTTCCATGATATTAACTGACGAACCCCCACAACTGGAAGATGGAAAATCATTAATCTGAACACAACCCTGAGGAGTGATGCAAATACGGCTAGAGTCTAACAAATCCTGAATCTGACTTCTAAGCACCTTACAATCATTGGTTGAATGCCCCTGTGCCCCATCGTGGTACTCACAGCGGGCGCTGGCATCAAAACCTGGAGGATACGGTGGAATCACCGGCTTAGTCTCTTTCGGTACTATCAATCCGCTTTTGACCAGATCTGGCAGCAACTGACTGTATGACACCGGTAGCTGAGTAAACTGCCTTTCAGGCTTCCTTGGTCTTCGTGGAGCATGCTGACGCGATCGGCGATAGTATGATCGTTGACTTGAAGTATCTGAAAACTGATCTTGAGATGCTAGATATTCTGAGGTGGCATCATCTCCTTCCCACTTTTCTTGAGAACTGACAACTGACTCAATCTTATCAACTGGGACGTAAGGAACACCTCGAAACTTTCCACTCCTGAGTCCCCTCTCAACAATCTCTCCCAGCCTCATTAGGCCCACAAAGTTTGTGCAACTGAACAATTTGTCAAAATAATGGCCTTTCAGAGTACCCAAGAAGATGTCAACCAGTTCTCTTTCCGGAAGCGGTGGTCGAACACTAGCAGACAATTCTTTCCACCTTCGCAAATACGCTCTGAATGGTTCATTCTCCGCTTGAGACAATTCTTGCAGATCTACGAGACTAGGAGTCAAATCCAAGTTGTAATCATATTGCTTTATGAAAGCTCTGGCTAAATCCACCCATGATCGAATCTGATTACTCTCTAATTGCACATACCATCTCAGGGATGCCCCAGTCAGGCTATACTGGAAGCAATGGATCATCAATTTGTCATTTCGCACAAACGAAGTCATCCTTCGGCAGAACATCATCAAATGCAGCTTCGGACAGCTATCTCCTGTGTATTTCTCAAATTCCGACATTTTGAACTTGTACGGCAACACGAGGTCAGGAACCAAACACATGGCTACAGCATCCAGGTTAACGGCATCTTTCGCTTCCAAGGCTTTCATTTGCTCTTCCAACACTCGGACTCTTCTACCATAGTCAAGAGCTCTTGGATCTACTAACCCGGTCACTGGAATATCCCTCCGGTAATTCATCACAGGGAAAGCAACACATTGATTGTGAACAGGAGGATAATGTTCATTTCGGGCAAGAAACTGCTCATGCTGATCTCTGTTCTCAACAGCAGGCTGCACAACTTGGGCTGCAGTAAGATTGTTTGCTTGCGGGAAGCCTTCCATAGAATCATACTGATGGTTGGACGCCACAGTAAACCCTGCCTGGGTGTCAGGAACCTGGAAATTGCCTTCAGACATAGCCACCAATTACCGGTAACTGATTACACTGCTTGATTCTGCTCAAATCCGCTTCAGCCCCTTGGTCGTCTTCAATACTCCACTCTTGCCTCAAATCATTCCCCGAGAATTACTTTCTGGTGAAAACAAAGGCTGGATAAGTGCTCTGACCTGCTAAATGCCATGCAATATGATTTATGCAAACAGAAATACAAAAAATGCTAACGTGCATGTGTGCATTGGAGATATTTTCCCTCCAATTCCAGTGTCAGTGGTAGCAAGACGAGATAAACCATAGAGACGATATTTGGAAAACCCTCATATATTGATTAGAATAACAGTCTTGTCAAGAAGTTACATAACTATGCTCCATACAGCTGATATAACAAAGAGGATCCCAACCAACAGGCCTGGTGGTGATCTCAACATACAGAATACAAGAGAAATCAAATACGGGTACGGCTGCGGAAGTCTTCGACCATCTTCTTTGTCTCTGCGTGATCTGGTTGATAAATCAAACCTTCTATCAGTCGATCCCTCTTCCTGACTGTCCCCTGGATGTCTCTGACAAAGTCTTCCCAAGCCTTATCATTAGCACCATCCCCTGGTTTGGGTCTCTTGGCATCTGCTCTATGCTGGAAATCTTCCAAATTCTTCATGGCATCTGTCAGCTTACGCTCGGCCTCGTATCGGCGACAGGCTTCTTCTTCAAGCTCCTCAGTCTTCACTTTGACCTGTTCTTCTAACTGAGCAATCTGTGTCTTCAGCCCTTCTTCTCGCTCCTTGCGCTTGGTCATAGTGAGATCCCAGTGTTCTCTGAACTTGGCTAGCTTTGTATAGGCCCTTTCCAGCTCTTGCTTCTTGGTGGCCAACACACTACTAACTGAGTCTACATCTAACTCTAAACGCTTCTTGGTTTCAGTCAATTCCAATAACGTAGCCTTCAGATGTTTCAGAGTTTCAGCCTGTTGCTTAGAAATATATCCTGTTTCAATATTTTCATGCCGAAGCTGGGCATTCTCCTGCTCTAAAGCCTCTTTAGCCCTCGCTAGCTCTTCTTTCTCCGCCATCAGCTGCTTGTAAACCTGAATGTCCACAGTGGTAGGTTCTTCTACCGGAGGAGGATGCAATGGCTGAACTGCTGGATACGGCATAAGGAACTTCACGGCTCGCTCACGAATCCATTCTATATATGAGCTAGGACCTCGAGTATCCCCTCTGCTACCTGAAAGCTTCCCTCTCTTGTGCAAGTTTTTCCAGGCTTTCTCAAGTTTAGTCAGCATCTCTTTCCCAATTGCCCCGGTGAGATACAGAGATTCCTGTATCTCCTCGGGCTTTGGCGCTCCTTGAGGTATGTACCCAAATTGCTTGATCAATAAGGAAGGGTTATAGTTGACACAACCTTTCCTTCCGATTAACGGAACATTAGGGAATCCTTCGCCTTTGAGTATGACTTCAGCTCCAAATACCTCTTTATTGGTCCATACCACGTTCTCAGCAGTTAATCCCATTAAGCGCTCGGGCCATCCTAGAGAATTGATAGACGTGACAAACGGGCCTGACTTAGGCAAATGACTGGTGAACCACCTGCATAGGAGAGGTACGCAGCAAGACACATTCCTTCCTCGTCGCTTTTCATTCTGGTAATGAGTTGAATGGTGGATATCTCCCAGCAAAGTAGGAACTGGGTTTCCCGCAGCCAAAATATAGAAGGCATCTGAATCAACGAAATCAGGAATATTCGGGAACAACACGATGCCATACACACATGCAGCAAGGATAACGTCAAAAACATCCCATTTACCCTTCTGGGCATATTCTCGAGCCTTATCCACTAAGACATCCAACGGAAATCCCCATACGTCTCCTCTTCTGATCATCTTCCCAGACAGCTCAGACTCTTTCAAGCACAGGATGGTAGAAAGCTCAGCCAGCTTAGGCTCAGCGTCCGGACGATAAAAAGGCATCTGCTCACGGATCGGTATATCCAGAAGTGCAGAGTACTCCTCCAGGGTAGGAGCCAAAACAAAGTCGGGAAATACAAAACACCTGAGCTCCGCGTCGTAAAACTGTAACAGAGTATAGATGCCGCTGGTCTCGTAGACAGATGGCTGATAAACGTATGTCAGAATCCTCCCATATCTCTTTCTGAAGTCACCCATTCCTCTCTTCTTAGCAATAGCCATCAACTCTAACAATAGACTGATATTCGGCGACGGGAACTTATAGGGCAATACTCTTTTCAGGTTTTCCATGTCTTGCTAGGAACGAACACCCGAACTGGAAGGGAAAATATGTACCTGCAATACACACACGTTAGTTGAATGCAGATGGTAATGCAATGATGCAATATGATAAACAATGCAATCTGCGAACATAGGGGCTATGCTGTAGCCTGAAGAGGAATATCTCTGTGATCAAGAACAGAAAACCAACACGGTCACCAGAACCTCATGCCACTAACTATCATCTGATACTCAAAATATCAATCCCCTGGTAAGAAAACCATCTGAACCTCTGTATCTGACGAAAATACCATCTGATAATAGCCTCAACCTCAGATAAGAAACCCATCTGACCCAGACAACACAACTGGAGATGAATCAAGAACACCATCTGATGACTACTGAATCATGGTTTCTGAAGGCCAGTTTTCCTGCAATAACCCAGTCCCTCTCACAGGTAGGATAGACCTAATCCACGGACAAAGGTACGGCATCCTATGCGGTTGTCAGCATCACAGACTTTCATGAATGACGATACGATTCCCAGAAGGAGTGGCATCATCAAGTCATGAAGAGGCCTCACTTAGCTGACTTCCAAATGATCAGTCCCCAGAGTCGACAACCCTTACGTCTGGACTCCTCTCAGATCCTCAGGACCGGAAAGGAGCACCTCTGCAAGAATCTCGTCTGAGCGCAGATTTTCGTAGGGAACTGTGCCTGCTCAGCAGACAGGTTCGTCTACTACTTCTCCACAACTATATCTAGGTGTGTACTCAAGCCCAGGTCCGGCTTTCACTCACAGTAACCTCCCTTGCCCACAGCAATAATCATGATAATATAATGCTGGAAAATAAATGCGGAAAGGTAAAGGTACAGAAAAGTAAAGTGCAGAAAAGTAAAACACAATATGCACAACACCCAACAAATAAACACCCAAGCGCTAGGATTGACTCGCGTAGGGGATGGGAAACGGTCCCAGCATAAGGGATGGGAAAAGTCCCTAGATGCTATAGGTCCCCAGCAGAGTCGCCAGCTGTCGCTACTGCGAAAATCGGCGCCGGCTTGACAGGAGAGTCGCCACCGTGCGTTATTTATCCCTCAGAGCGGGAAAGGAAACGCTCGAAGTAAACCTCGCAAAGACGGGAAAAGGTATGGTCATCGCAACCAAAACCTGGATTCGGGAGTCGGTTACGCAAGGGGAAGGTATTAGCACCCCTCACGTCCATCGTACTCGATGGGATCCACGCTTGGTGTTTATAGGTAAAAGGGTGTATTATCTATCTACGCTAATGGCTGGTCTGAAAAGAAAATAAAAGGACAGGACTCGACAGAACATACGGTGTTCTGGGCCTACGTATTCCCTCGTGCAATGGGAAAGTCAGAGTCAACGTAGTTCGACTTCCTACGTCTAAACGGGGGAAAGGTTGCTCGCCAGGACATCGCGTCCTGTGCCTACGTACTTTCATCTGAAATGAAAGATCAGAGCAAACGTAGTTCGGCTAACTACGGGTAAACAGGAGCTCTCACACAGCAGTGAGAAAACAAACTGGTCTCTAAGGCTCGGGAACCTACAACTACGGTCTGGTCTCAAATGCACTCGGGCAGGAGAAAGGGATAACAATTAGTTGTTAGCGGGAAAGTCTCGATCGCACAGCCGCGAGAGAACTAAAGGTTAGTCGTTAGTGTGCTCGCTAGGATATCGCATCCTATGCCTACATATCTTCGTCTGGAACGAAGAATCAGAGCAGCTGTAGTTCAGCTAACTACGGGTCAAGCTACTCAAAAGCTCCTACAGAAAGGAAAGGGAAACCCTAGAACTATAGCTGAGAAACAGGGGAATCTACCTACTGCTATCACACCTGGCTGACCATCCTAATGTCTATCATAACAACTCCGCAGCGGAGAAGTCAGAGCTCCTAAGGGATCATGGCAACGGGACTAAACTACAAACAAGAAACTGCAGCGTAAATGAATACTGAAAATATGCATGAATGCAACAACTGAACAAACGAGGCACAGGGGCCGCAAACCACAAAGGCAAGGGAGCTCAGCTCTACCAAATACCAACAAGCAAAGCCACGCAATAACAAACAAGCAGAAGGAGGACCACCTCAACTTCTCATGCACACAAAGTCTACTTCTAAGATGCACCTACTCAGAACTATCTAGATGAACACCTGAGTCTAATGCAACATAACATCACGCAAGTCAAACAATACAAAGAGACTAACCCTGAGCAGGGCTTCTGACAAACCTGAAACAATCTCCTAATACATCTCTAGAAACTCTATACAATACCTTAAGCAAAGGATCTAAGCAACAAATCTAATCAAAACCCTAAGCAGGAGGAATCAACCCCAGTCTCCCAGCTTCAGAACAAGCTTACCAGAGAAAGGAAGCTAAGCAGACAAGCTCATGGTATCTTCCTCAGGAAAGTACCAGGAGGTTACTACTCAGGAGTCATATCCTATGCGGCTCGACAACTGTGATCAGTTTACATTCCTCCTCAGGAGAAACTAAACTCACATGAAGGCTCCGGCATCACGGGATACTTGAGAAATACCTATATGCACTAGGGGAACTAAGTGAACAGACTCATAGGACCTTCCTCAGGAAAGTACTAAGAGGCTAACACTTAGGAATCGTATCCTACGTGGCTCAACAACTGTGATCAGTTTACATTTCTCCTCAGGAGAAATTAAACTCACGAGTTGGCTCCAACATCACTGGATACTTACGAAATCCTAGATAAACTAATGGAGCTAAGTAAATAGACCCATAGGACCTTCCTCAGGAAAGTGCTAAGGGGCTTCCACTTAGGAATCGTATCCCATGTGGCTCAACAACATGTGATCAGTTTATATTCCTCCTCAGGAGAAATTAAACTCACATGTCGGCTCCGACATCATTGGATACTTACGAAAGAGGTGAGAAGGAAGACTGAAAGTCATTCATAGTGCCTTCCTCAGGAAAGTACCATAAACTCCCTTCAAACTTCAGGATCTCGAACCTCACAAACAGACAACAAGCTCCTAGACTAAGCCTCAATCCACTGCATCCTTGCAAGCTCCAACAGGACTTCAATCAGCTCCCACCTTCAGGAAGAATCCACAATCCAACAAACTACAAGAGACTATCTCTGAAGTTCAACCACAGTTGAACTTCAAAGTCAGAAGTCATCAAGACTTCTCCTATTTTCAGGCTCAGACAAATCCTATCAGAACACCCTACAAAAATCTATCAAAATCTATGGGGAGACCTACATGGCTCTAAGATAACATACTGAAAAATCAGAACAAGATTCAACACCAGATGAAAGAACTAAAATCAGCAACACAGACATATTCACAGACCAATTATTCAAACATCAATAACAGTGAAAAAATGCAATTAAAATGAAAATGCATGACTAAGCTAATATTTTTGTATTATAAAATTCTACGCTGAATTACGAGTCTACAGGAAAAAGAACGGAATTATTTGACTAATTCTACCATTTTTTATGAATTTTCTAATGATATGCATGCATTGAAAATATTAAAAAAAGCACATCAATTAAAATGGAAAATATGCACAAAAATAGGGAACAAAAATAAAAAGTCACTTTTATTTTTATTTAATTTTCTTAACATTTTTTATGAAATGGTGGAAAAAAGAATTATTGAAAAAAACATTTATTTACAATTTATTATGAATTATTAATATGAAAATATAAAAAAGAAATTAAAACAAAAGAAAATGACATGGAGGGGGTTCCATCAGCAATGGACTCAGGTTATTATCTAGCTGGGCCCTGATTGGGGGGTGCTGGAAGCAATAGGGCGCAGGGCCCAAGCTGCCAAAAACAACTAACAAACATTGAAACTGAAAAAACCTGGGGGGGGGGCAGCGTTAGTAATTTTCAGTTGATCTCCAATACTGGGCTTACGCCCAGGGGTGTTATTAGCAAACTGGGGCTTAAGGCCCAATTCACCCTACTCAGGTCTCTCACGCTAAGGGGGGTGTTGGGAGGTAGCATCAGCAGAACACGCTTTTGGGCCTAAGCCCAGGGTCCAAACAAACCCTAATCAAGACTAATTCCTCCTAATTCCCTCTGGCACTGTTCATCAAGCGCCGTCTCACCATCTTCTTCCTCTATCTCTCACGCTCTCTGCAACTTTCCCCCCCCAGAATCCTCAAACAATCCAACAAACCCTAACGAAACAACTCCACACAAACCCCAAACACCTCAATCTCTCAACTAAACATGGCCTAACTTCACAAGCATTGTCAAATGGAAGCTCTTACACTAAAAGTCCTCCAGATCGTAAGCCTACAAACTCTAACACGCACATGCAAATAGAGGAGGATGAACAAACCTGGAGGAATGACGAAGATCCTGGAACTGAAGAAGGTTGAAGGAGTTCGCTGGGATCTTGAAGATTTCTGGAGAAAACTTCGTGGATTCTTGAAGATTGGACGAAGAATGAAGTTTCTGGAGATATTACTTGAAGGATGAATATAGTTTGAAGTTTTCTGGAAATCTCGCCTGAAGCTTGTTGAAGGTTTGAGTACTCTGGAGATCTTCGATGGAGATCTAAGTCGTCCTGGGAAATTTGATGGAGGATTGATGTGATTCTGGAAAAAATCTTGCTCGAAGGTGGATGGAGTTCGAAGTTTTCTGAGTTTTTTCTTGCTTGAAGGATGAATACAGTTGACGTTTTCTGGAAAAGTGTATGAAGATAGAGGCGTTTCTGAAAGAATTGATGGCGGACGAAGGTTTAGTTTCTGGAAAAAAGATTGATGAAGACGATGAAGGTGGAAGGGATTCTGGAAAAGAAATTGATGGCGGATGAAGATGATGAAGGTTGAGTGGATTCTGGAAAATTTGATGTATGAAGGTTTGAGTTTCAATGGTGACTTCTGGAAAACGTGGTTGAAGGTGATGAAGGTGGACGGAGGTGATCGAGGAAGAAGATGAAGATCTGAGGTTTTCTGGTGTTTGGATTCGCCGGCGACGGTTAGCGGCGGCCGGAGTACATGCACGGCGGCCGGTGGGAATCTTCTGATGATGGTTACGGTGTGGACACGTGGGGCTATGGTGGAGGGACTCTCTGCATGTGTGACACGCGTTCCTCGCGTGGCTGAGAGAGAGAGAGGGAGTGGGGGACAGGTGGGGACGCGTGGCGTGCTGGAGAACGAAAAGGTGGGGCCGTTCTGCTTGCTACACGTGGCGCTTTTATACCCTGGAAACGCGTGGCACCTTCTAGAATATTCTGGCATGCGCTGGAAGATGGTGGAAAGACTTGGACCATTGACTCACACTTTCTGGACTTTTTGGACCACTGATGAGAACTGGGCCTTACAAAAAAACGCCTCTGGGCCCATTTCGAAAATGAAAGAAAAGCTGAATAAAAAAACTGAACAAAAACAATTAACTAACCTAATTATATCTAATCAATTATTAAAAGTCTAATTAACTCTAAAAATTCAATTAATTCTAATTAATTCTGAAAAGTGATTAATGTTCTAATTATCCTAATTAAGTCTAAATCAACCTAATTAAATCTAAAACTCAATTAAGATCTAATTATCTCTAAAATTCAATTAACCTAATTAAAATCCTATTATCATTTAGTATCTATCAAAATCTATAAAAGAAAACTATTTTATTTTCTATATTATCCAAAAACTATTAAACCTATTTAAAATCTATAGAAAAATTCTAAGCTATTATTAAAAGAAAAAGCTATATTATTCTAAAAAGATAAAACCATTTAAAATCTTATTTATATTCTAAAAATGATTTAAAAATTCTTATAAAATCCTAAAAAGAAAATTAAGCTATTAAAATATTCTATAAACCTATTTAAATTCCAGAAAAATTTATAAAGCCTATTAAAACCCTAAAAATGCAGATGAATGCACAAATGACCCCCATAAAAGCGCACGAGACCAGATTGAATCGAACGGAGATCCCCGGGCTCCAGAATATCCCCAAAATCACTGAAAAATCACCGAGGAGCGCACAATTTCCCGAAAATAAAACCCCGATAATCTGGACTGGGTCTGCCATATCTGATAGACAAAAATCAAGTTGTAAACTCTGATATCCCCTGTTTGCACAAAAATCATCTGTCTGAGCTGCGAATATGAAATTAAACCATGAGTCAGATAGGAGAACCGGTTGGTCAAATTTTAGGGTGCAACACCTGGCGAACTCTCTCAGCGAACACTCGCTAGGCTTCGCCTGGCGAGACTTCCCAGCGAGCCCAAGTCAGTAGCTACTGACTTCATTCGACACCATTCGCCGGCACCTTCGCTGGGCGAACCTTCACTATCCACCTTCGCTTGGCGAACTCGCCAGCGAAGTCCACTGGGACTTAATCATAATTACTCGCCAGCATTCGCTAGGCTTCGCCTGGCGAAGCTTCGCCTTCGCTCGCCTGGCGAGAGCCAGCGAACCTGCGCAGAACAGAACCCTATTCTGCCTCTCCTTCATCAATCCATCATCAACCAAACCTCAAACATCCAAATCAGTACAAATAACATCAATACATGTTACCCGACTATTCTACGGCATTATTGCTCAGTTTCAACCGATTAAATCATCAATCTACCGATTAATCCAACATTTGCCCTAATTGGAAAGTGATGAAAACATCCACAAACCCAAACCCAACATACATAATAGCATACAATGATTAAATAGCAATGTTTCTCACCCTTACCTCGATTAATCGGAGCTTTGATGTTAGTTCTTGATGATTTCCACTTTCCTCTTCTTCTCCTCTCTTTCTCTTCTTCTTTCCTCTTTCTCTTCTTCTTTCTCTTCTATTTTCTTTACTTTACTATCTTTTCTTTTCTCTTCTACTTTCCTTATATACTTCCTTATTTTCTTTCTTTCCCATTTCTCTCTCAATTCTCTATTAATTTCCAATTAATAAAAATTAAATTTCCAACATTAATAAAAATCCCACTAAATCAATTAATTACTATAATTAATTATTTAATGAAATTTGGGTTGTTACAACTCTCCCCCACTTAGGAATTTTCGTCCTCGAAAATGTTATCTGATCCAAACAACTCTGGATACGACTCTCGCATTCCAATTCTTCCAAATCCAATTCTCCCATAACTACTTCCACCAAAGGAATCTCTATACTTCGAAGTTGTTTCTTATCAACAACTAGAACTAGCCACGCCTCCGAAGTCAAATTCTCTCTCACTTGTACACCATCCACCTGAATCAATGTACCTCTTCAACTTAGACATATGAACACCTCATGCAATCCTCTCAAGCGACAGCGGTAAAACAGTCTAACATGCTATCCGCCTCACGCTTCCGCTGCGCTACTCTGATACAGATCAACAAAACACAGGGTGCTCACGAGACTTTAAGCTCGACCAACACCAATTACTACCATAACTCTCAAAACACGGCCTTACTTGGATTCTTTGATCGTTTTCATCGTCCCTTGCACGGTATTTGATCCGAGTACAACACTCCCGTTAGACATGCAACAACACAAAGGAGTCATACCCTCTTACCCAACGAACTTCATACGATGTTGTTTCCGATACGAAATGGCAACAGTTATTGTAGGCAACTCCATCAACGACAATTAACTACCCTTAGATCCATTTTGGTCCAACACACAAGCTCTCAACGAGTCCTCTTCATACTGGATAGTTTTCTTCGTTTGTCCATGCCATTCACGGACGCTAGTCAGAGTTCATCTTCAACATGGCACCCAACCGCTTTCGCAATCTTTCCCATAATCTTAACGAAAAACTTGAGTTCCCATCTAACAGAATGATTCATCTTCACTGGTAGGCAACGAGTTACTCTTGTTAATCCATTCTTAACTGTCCAAATTGGATCATACTTCCTCAAATTCATCAGAAAACCCGGCACAAAGCCCATGGGAATACTATCCCATCCCACTCGAAATACTCAACAGTTGTATCAGATCCAACCATCTCTAATGTACATACTTTAATTCCCAGCAAGTCTAATCAACATATACAAACTCAATCAATTCCTTCTCCATCTATGGCTATCCAAAACTATTTCTCAAATTCGGTCGCATCTTCCTAGTACCTGCACGGATACTCCATCTTTCTCGATGTACTTCTCCCTGAGTACTCTTATCCAACTCACACTATTCAGAATACACACTTCATCACGACATCTCACAATACCATTTCCCTTAATCCGAAAATAAGCCCTCTGACTTTTATCCATTAAATTCAATTAATCTATCAACTCAACTCAGAATTCCGATTTTCCTTGAACCTCATCAGAATACCAAAAGTCAATCTCAACATCCAAGGCTCAACTCCATAAGAAGTCTCTTCTCAGGCCGAACTCATATCTGAATTTGCTTAATCAGTTCTAACTTCCTTACCATCTTCATTAGTGTATACCAAAATTCCCGATTCGATATCTTAGCTACCACTTGGTCTCATCCGAATGGTAATTTAACCAAAACCATACTCCTTCAGGAGTTCCAATTACTTCTTTGTCTCATATTTGACTCTCTCTCAAATAAAACAAATACCTTAAGGCCAGTAACCATCTCAAATCTCAACTAAACAATTGAGGCTTCCAAACTCCGGTACAAACACACAACAGCAACCCACTCCAAATTACTTGTCAGATAATCCCTCTCTGTACTTAACACATCTCTTAATCATATCAACAAAGTATCTTAAAACACAACGACAATCCTGTCGGACTTGGCAAAACCAATACACGAACTGTTGACAGCTTTCTCAAAACTCTTTGAACTTTCTTCACAGTAGTACATCACTGCCTCTTCCCCAATACTAATAACTCAAGTTCCCGACGCTCAACATGAACCCCTATATTCTATGAATATATCCAAACACCATCGGTTACATAACCATTGACTCTCTCAATCAAGTGTGGAAAATCATTATATCAAACGGACACTCAGCTGTGAACTTATGGTGATAACACAAACCGCACTCTCCGCGCTTACCATAACATCCAAACATTTTTCGCCAATAAATACTTAATTCCATGTCACTACTTTCCCATCACATAGAGCACTGTAATATCTTCCAACGCTTCTAATCTTGCGTCATTCCGAATTACGGTTTTCCGTTACGACAAAATCACGGAAACAACCCTTCCACACTTAAAGGTCATCCAATACCTCTCCAACTCTTGAAATGCTTAAGGGTCCAATTATACCAACCATGTATTCCACATCTTATTTCCTTTAGTAATCACTAGAAGTCATTATCCACCCTTATACTCAACTCCACAATCTGTTGCCGTAGCACACACACCAGACATAATTCTTAACACTACTCAATCAATTTAATTCTTCGATTGTCCAAACAGATATAATTAGTCGGCAAAACCGCCATCTTCCCACTTTCATTAGCACCCCGAATTCCCATCAAAATTAACCATCTCCTCACTGTCTCGTGCCGACTTATCAACACACTTCTTAAGCACCTGGCTTAGCTCCAAACAATTCTCTGCTCACGCCACCTAAGCTTGCAAGACACGTCCATCCCATCCAACAGAACTCCAACTACTATCAACAAGAGATTAAGGGTGATCAGTTCCTCAATTTGTCAATAGGCAGCTGAAAATCATGATGGAGTATAGACTATCTTTACCAAACCACAAGAGTGTTAACCACCCACTGAGCTACAACTTCTACACCTGCAGCATCTTGGAGAAGCACAACTTCTCCCCCACTTAGATCATTCCCACTTCTCCAGACAAGGTTAAGCAACAACATGTATCGACAGTGTGTTCACACACATGTCGCATACAAGGGAACAAATAACATTAGACAACTTGGCCGGACGGACCGACCTGCTCTGATACCACTAATGTAACACCCCCTTCTATACCCCAAATAAATGCATATAAAACAATTAAGCACATACAAATTATCAGAGTAAAAAGGTTTTATAATAAGGTATAAAAGAAGAATGCCACAATTTCACCAATAAAACACTTTCACATTTTTCTCCATAAGATATGTAACATTTTCAAAATTAAGCGGAAGATCAAATCATTTAATTGTTTCCAAAATATTAATCCACGTACACACAATTTAATCCAAATTAATACATCATATCAGTTAGATTACAAAACCACATCAGCTGATACATCACAATGTATCACAAAAGAATGACTATACTAGTCTAACTACCCGGTGTTACATATCAGAGCAGCCGACTCAAAAGAATGAAGACTAACTTCACAAAAGGACTCCAGCATCCTAATCTGCAATGCCTCATAGAGCATTATAAAACAGCAGAAGGGTGAGAAATATTACCATAATAATCAAAGCATAAAATCATGTATACATAGGTATCATATAATTAACTCCCTATTTCTCACCACAATTCAACTCATAGTCATTTACATCGTCACTTATATTTATATACAACATGAATATTTACCAAGCATTTTACATCATGCATACATCCACAATTCCACAATCTTAACATTCACACGTAAGCATCTCTTCATGCACGCTTCATAAGTATTTAACAAACATCTCATTCACATGCATACTTCACAATTTCACAATCTCATCATTCACACATAAGCATCTCTTCATGCATATGTCATATATTAATGTGACTCAACAACTCAATGCAACTCATGCAATGCGGTATCGACTCTCGTTATCTTTTTTCGGTTTTTACATTAAACCGGGTCCACTCTTCTAGACCGATAACCCGTTATCTTTTTTCGGTTTTTACATTAAACCGGGTCCACTCTTCTAGACTGATAACCACAAAGGCTCGTCCTCTAAGCCTTCAAACCCACTCTTCTAGGTTTGGGACAAGCCACCAGTTTCCACGAAACTAACAGACATTGCCTCTTGACTAAATGATGCATGTACAATCAACCACAACAAATGCACTTAAGACCGACATCTTAATCTCATGCATTCAAATAATTCATCTCTTCAAGAATTACATTATGATTGCACACACAACATATTCACATAACATTCATCGATGTATTCATAATTCAACACTATCACCACATTATCACTCACAATGCACACATATCCACGATATGTTCTCATGCATTCTTCACAGTTATCAAACAATGCACACATATCCACGATATGTTCTCATGCATTATTCACATTTAATCACATACATACAATATGCATTTACAACATCTATCAAGCAATGCACACATATCCATGACATGTTCTCATGCATTCTATTCATACCACCATATACCAATAATATACATTCACAATTCAATATCATCACCGCATTATCAACAATGCACACATATCCACAATATGTTCTCATGCATTCTCAAGTAATTCATCATACAAGAATTACATCATGCTTACACGCATAACTCATTTACCACGCAATGTACATATATTCACGATATATTCTCACGCATTGTTCATACATAATCGCATCCAATCAATACAAACATCTTATTTATCAAATGATGCACGCATATCCATCAATATGCTCTCATGCATTCTTCATGTATCTTAACATACAACCGCATATAAACAATATACATCCACAATGCATTTTTGTATTATGTTTATTATTCATCTCATGCCATTTCATACAAGGTATACATGTCACAGTACCAATAATACAATTATAAGCTATGCACACATATATCCACAATGTTCTCATGCATACTTATTACCTAATTGTATACACATCAAGCATTCGCAAGTTCATTAGACAATACACATACATTCATCATTGTATTCACATGTATTTCTATTATCACAATTAATACGCATCGCGCATCAACTAGGATTCACGCCCGTAGGCTACCCACAACACACATCATCACAATAGATCATATCTATATCATATCATAGAGGCATTCCCCTATGAGAAGCAACCAAACCATCTCCACATGAACAACACAGCAAAATAAAAATGCTGTCACATTCGCCTTCATTCGCCTAGCGAACCCTCGCAGCGAACCTTCGCCTGGCCTTCGCCTGGCGAACTCTCTCAGCGAACACTCGCTAGGCTTCGCCTGGCGAGACTTCCCAGCGAGCCCAAGTCAGTAGCTACTGACTTCATTCGACACCATTCGCCGGCACCTTCGCTGGGCGAACCTTCACTATCCACCTTCGCTTGGCGAACTCGCCAGCAAAGTCCACTGGGACTTAATCATAATTACTCGCCAGCATTCGCTAGGCTTCGCCTGGCGAAGCTTCGCCTTCGCTCGCCTGGCGAGAGCCAGCGAACCTGCGCAGAACAGAACCCTATTCTGCCTCTCCTTCATCAATCCATCATCAACCAAACCTCAAACATCCAAATCAGTACAAATAACATCAATACATGTTACCCGACTATTCTACGGCATTATTGCTCAGTTTCAACCGATTAAATCATCAATCTACCGATTAATCCAACATTTGCCCTAATTGGAAAGTGATGAAAACATCCACAAACCCAAACCCAACATACATAATAGCATACAATGATTAAATAGCAATGTTTCTCACCCTTACCTCGATTAATCGGAGCTTTGATGTTGGTTCTTGATGATTTCCACTTTCCTCTTCTTCTCCTCTCTTTCTCTTCTTCTTTCCTCTTTCTCTTCTTCTTTCTCTTCTATTTTCTTTACTTTACTATCTTTTCTTTTCTCTTCTACTTTCCTTATATACTTCCTTATTTTCTTTCTTTCCCATTTCTCTCTCAATTCTTTATTAATTTCCAATTAATAAAAATTAAATTTCCAACATTAATAAAAATCCCACTAAATTAATTAATTACTATAATTAATTATTTAATGAAATTTGGGCTGTTACAAAATTGATATCACTGATGTGATTGGTGGGGAGTGAGAGGTGTCTCTTGTCCAGTGTGTTCTAGGCAGAAATTGCATTGGGTAGAGATTAAGTGAGGAGTTGTAAACTGAGAGTTTAGCTCTGAATTAATTCTACTAATAGTGGATTTCCTTCCTGGCTTGGTAGCCCCCAGATGTAGGTGATGTTGCACCGAACTGGGTTAACAATTCATTATGTTATTTATCTTTCTGCATTTGATATTCTGCTCAATTTAGATGGTTAGATAAGATGTTATGTCAGTCGGCAGATGTTATAACAGATGTCATGACACTGTTAATTTTTAAAGCAATTTAAAATGCTCATGTTCCGTCCTTGTTCTGTTTTAGCAGAGATCAATGTCCTTACATATGTTTAGGACATCTGAGATCTCTATACCAGAATTTCAATTGGTATCAGAGCAGGCATCCTGTCTGTTCTGAGTGAGATCTTGGGACATAATTTCTGGTGTTTTAAACAAGGAGAAATTGTAGCTGATTTGCTAATCTTGCTAAATGTTTGAGCTGCTGATGGTTCTTGAGGAGTTGCTGCTTATGGAGTGAAGGGGGAGTTTGTGTTTACTCCTGCTTTTGAAGGATTCTGTGTATCTGCTGCTGTGCTCTCTGATATAGGAGCTTCTGTGATTTGTTGAATGTTTTTTTAAAGACCAGATCATTCATTCTAATATACTCAAGGAGGAGTGGCTACGTCTTGTGTAAGGCATGTTGAAGATGTTCTTTTGGTGGTTCCGCTGCATATTTTTCTGATGGAAGAATTCTGGTAGTCCTGGGAGAAGATTGGTCTGTATATTGTATACAGTTTGATATATGGTTGTGGCAGGTGTGTAAATGGTTGGAAGATGGTGTCTACTGCTGCTCTGTTTGGTCTGACAGGATGTTGATCCTGCTGGATGCTGTTTTGTTTAGGTTGTTGTTGTTTGTTGTTCTACAAGTTGCTTAATGATGTAGATGGGTTGTTTGTGTGCCTGGGTTGTTCTGTTGTGTTTTACAAGTTGCTGAAGACTGTTTTAGAAAAGATAGTGGGAGGTGATTTATTTTCACCACTCATGACTTGCAAGGGTTCTATCAATAGAGGAAGTCATAGTCAGGTTGAGTCAAGGGTGTCAGCCTTGATGTTTCAACATTAAAAATCTAATGTCGAACCAGATGTTGAGAGACTCCATCAGTTGAGATTTTGTTGATTCAAAGAGTGATTCTCTGAAGCAAAAGAGATGTAACTGTTGATCTTGGTACCATTTAAAGGTGTCTTTGCATTCTTCCTCAGCTTGGACCTGCAGAGGCACAAAATTTGTCTAAAAAGTTTCCTGGCAAGAAACTTGTCTAAAAATGGTGCTAATTGAAGATGAAGATTTCATGAATTGACCTTGGATCAGTTTATTTCTGATCAAGGTGTAATGGAGTGCAGTAGGTGTCAAGGATAAGTGGCAGTTATCTTTGACTTTCTGAAGAAGTCTCGACTTAAGGAAAGCGAGAGTCTGTTTGTAAAGATCTTTTGTGACTAATCCTCTCTAAAGAATCAAGCCTTGGCATGTTTGGATTCTCTAAAGAGGAGTTTCTGAAGCAAATGCATTTCAAGGGATTTGTTGAACAGTAAAGCAGAATACAGGTTGTTTACTCAAACTTGATATCTAGTCTCTATGAACATGGAACTCTTGTTCTCATAGAGTGATAAGGTTTTTCTAAGTGGCAGAATAAAAGATTAAACTCACCAGCAGGATGTCTGATCAGATGTTGTGACATCAAGAAGAAAATTCAGGGCCTTAATTGATGTTGTGGCACATCATTGTAAGATAAGTTGATCATCTCTTAAACAAATGGAATTAATGCTTCAAAAAGGTCTATCTCATGCTGTTTGCGGGAGCTGCGAGAAGAAGTAGATGTTACAGGTCCAAGTCTTAGTGTGTCTAAAATGCCTTTCTATGGAGCAAGTAGGATATGTAACTTGAAGATTAGGTTTCATTGGTGGATCAGAAGTTTTTCTAGAGCTCTGAAGAAAGCTGAGATTAACCAAACAGTGACAGTTTGTTAGTTTCCAATGTGAATTCAAGCAGGGTTCTTGGAACTAATTACTCTTGTGCAGAAGGGTAGTTGTTTGAAGACCAAAGGAGGTTATGGTTCTGTTCATATATTGGAGATTGTGGTAGAAGCACTAAGTTGCTTATGGAAGATTACCTTCTTATTGGAGATGTATGATAGTTTATTTCTCTCTTTGGTTGTCTGAAGTTCTTATTGATCAAGCTGGTGGAGCTGTGTTCTCTAAAGATGATCAGGTTGGATTACTGTACAGATAGTAAGTCCAAGTGATTTTTGTATAAAGAACCATAATGTATGATGTCTATGATATAATGTCCTAACTAATGTTAGAACATCATTCTGTTTGCTGGACTTAAAGTTCTGTTGTGGAACTTGTGATTCACATCTTTACTAAGAAGTACTCTATCTTGTCATACGGGAGAATGATGAGGTAAAAAGATTGTCTTGGAGTATGATGTGAAGGTATTGTACAAGACTGGAGTGGATCATTGGTTGATTGCATATGGAAGTGAATATTCACCAGTTAACTCAGAAGTGTTCCATCTTATCATACGGGAGAATGATGAGACGAAGACTGTCTTGGATTATGGGGTTTCTATCTAGTTGTTTGACTCAGGCTGAGGTAAGAATACTTGTGGAGAAGTAGTAACTCTAGAAAGAAGTGGAGCAATATGAGCATGAAGTTGGTCAAGAGACATAATGTGGTGATCTTTTCTTGCTGAAAGGATAATCTTTTATGAAAGATAAGGGGAGAGCTTCTGTCTGATGGATGTAATAGTTGCATATGGTTCAAGCAGTGAGTGAATGCGTTTAGTAGGTGTGTTGAACAAGGAGTGAGCTCTTGAAGACATGAAGATGAGTCTTATGTTTTCCATTCACAAAACAAAAAGAACTATCTAGGATTTGTTGCTGCAATAGTACAATTTTTTCTTAAGATTGTTTGTGGTTTCAAGCAGCTTGTGATTGTATGTCTCTATGAGGATGAAATGTCAGACAAGATGTTGTGACATTATGTTAATGCTCTAGCTCATTGTGAACCTAACAATGTTTTTTTTTGGTTCTGTCATTGGGTATCAATGGATCAAATCAGGTTTTTGGGCCTCTATACAAGTTTTTTGTCTTATATGACTGGTGAAGATGAAGATCAAGACACCATAAGCCTTTATCTTGTGCATAAGGAAGGACATTCACCCTGACATCCTGGAGTTTTTCTTTCAAAGATGAATCTGAGTAATCTTACAGATAGTTATGTCTATCTTGCAACTACTTCTGCCATCTGTTCTAGCATGGTTTGTGAAACAAATGGTGTAGAGTTGCATGGGCTTCCAGTGAGTGATTATGAAGATGTTGAAGTGAGTCTTCATGTGTTTGGGTTTTCTCTTTTAGGAAGAGTGATGATTATGCATGACAGGGGGAGCTGTGTACCTGTCTGATGTGGAAGCTGCATCGGTGTAGCCTGTACAAAGTTTGTTGATTCTCAGGAAAGCTTGTGTTCTTTGACCACTGGTGAGGTCTTGATTTACCCTTCTACCTGGACAAGGTAACTATGGTTCTGGCTTTGTGAGACTATTGGTTTGTACTAGGTATGTGCTTACTTCTTATGAATGACCTAGGAAACAACATTGGTTATTGTCTGGGAGAATTTATTTTTCTCTGCAGAATATTTGTGTGTCTCAAATTGGGGATTTAAAATCAATTGTTACTTGGCAAGTATTTAATTGATTATCCTTTAATTGGTGATGTCAAAAGTGTCACTCCTGAAGGTGCAACTTTAGACAAGGCAAGAACTCAAGATTCAACGACAATGTTCATGGGTTAAAGTCATGTGGAGCTGATACTGTGGAGGTTGTTTCTTATCATGATGAAGCATGATCTATGATTTCTTATCATGGTCATGATGAAGAATCGTGTGTCCGGATTATTGATAGATCTATGCAAAAGAGGAGTAGTTAGAAAGTAAAAGAAGAAGTAGCTTATGCCCATGACTTGGTGTTTGTAGATGAAGGAATCATTTCTTAAGGTGCTTAAGAAACTTTATTATATTTGTAATTTCAGACAGGAGTTCTGAACATTATGTCTCTGAGGAAACTACATGAGACTTTATTTCTCTCTATGATGTTCTGGTGTTTGTGGTGATCTATTAAGCTGCTGCTGATGTGTCCTACTGAGACCTTCTGATGTTATGTCACATGTATTGACACAATGTTTTGATGTTATGTCACATGCATTGACATGATGACCAAAATTGTGATAGGACTTTGCTACTGCTAAGGAAAGAGTAGTGTGTTATTGTTGCTTGCTAAATGCAACTATTAAGGGGGAGCATGATAGTCTGCGAGGCTGGTTGTATTTGAGAAAACTACTGTTGTTGGTGATCTATCACGTCTTGGTTGTTTTAGACAAAATTTGCCAAAGGGGGAGATTGTTAGTTCCATGTTTCTATGATTGGCTAAGTTTTGGTAAAACATGATTTTGCACTGATGTTAAGCAAGATGTTATAACATCCTCATCTAATGATATGACAGTACTACTGTCATGTGTTTTAAATAAGATGTCGTGACATCTTTGTCTGGTACAACAAGAGCTGATATTTTATATCTCTTGACAGAGGTGTTTTGGTTTGATGAAATCCTATTGGATATACCTCATCAGTATGCGCAGGTCAAAGAGATTTATTAGGAACAAAGTGCATATTTTATTGGATTTCATAAAAAGGATCTTGGAGACTTTTTAGGAAACTATAATATATTTGTTTCTATTTGATTGGCTAAATTTTGGTAAAACATGATTCTGCACTGATGTTAAGCAAGATGTTATAACATCCTCGTCTAATGATATGACAGTACTACTGTCATGTGTTTTAAACAAGTTGTCGAGACAGATGTCATGACATCTTTGTCTGGTACAACAGAAGCTGCTATTTTATATCTCTTGACAGAGGTGTTTTGGTTTGATGAAATCCTGTTGGATATACCTCATCAGTATGCGTAGGTCAAAGAGATTTATTAGGAATAAAGTGCAGATTTTATTGGATTTCATAAAAGGAATCTTTGAGACTTTTTAGGAAACTATAATATATTTGTTTCTATTTTTATGAAGAAGATTTTGCAGAAGATTTACAATGAGAATTATGAAGAAGATTCTGCAGAAGATCTACAATGAGAAGATTTGGAGTTTGATTTGATTGGTAGACATTTTGGTGAAACTAAGTGTAATCACAAGATGTCCTACAAGATATCGTGACATCTGTCTGTCAGGATCAGCAGGTTACTTCCATATCTTTTTGTTCAAGCTGGATGCACTATTCTGGTAAAGAACCTGTGTGTTTTTGGTGGTTTTCTAAAGGCGTTTTAGATACACTTATTATGGGTCAGATTGGATTTGATATGGAGTTATTATCAGAAGCTTGATTGAAGATTGGAAGAATGATATGAATAGATTTGATTGAGCAAATCAAATCTGCTGCAATTTATGAAGATTGAAATCTTCTCTTCTTGCTGTTACTTTTGACCAGCCCAAGTCCAGTCTACATTAATATTTAAGGAGGCGTAGAAGTAAGAAAAAAAAGCATTCACAACAAGAAGATCTTGAGTGCAAAGCAAGGGTTTAGGTTTTGAGAGTCTCTTGTGTGTGTGACTTTGTAAGTCACCCTTTGTATTTTTTGATGCATTGTGGTAGACATATTTAGGTTGTTAATTGTTAGTTAACTGTTAATTGTTCACTCAAAGCTTGTAAGCAAGAGTGTATTGTACTTGATTGAAGCTGTTAAGAAAGATCAAGTTGTGACTTTGAAGAGTGTCTTCTAAAGTCTTTTTGCTGTGTTAAATTGATATCACTGATGTGATTGGTGGGGAGTGAGAGGTGTCTCTTAACTAGTGTGTTCTAGGTAGGAATTGCATTGGGTAGAGATTAAGTGAGGAGTTGTAAACTGGGATTTAACTCTGAATTAATTCTACTAATAGTGGATTTCCTTCTTGGCGTGGTAGCCCCTAGATGTAGGTGATGTTGCACCGAACTGGGTTAACAATTCATTGTGTTATTTATCTTTCTGCATTTAATATTCTGCTCAATTTAAATGGTTAGATAAGTTTTTCTGTCAGTCGGTAGATGTTACAACAGATTTCATGACACTGTTAATTTTTAAAGCAATTTAAAATGCTCATGTTCTGTCCTTGTTCTGTTTTAGTAGAGATCAATGTCCTTACATATGTCTAGGACATCTGAGATCTGTATACCATAATTTCACAACTTAATATATACAAGCAAATAATAAAGCAAATAGCAAGCATAAATAAACAAGATAGGGATAACCCTCAAAAGATACAAACTAGTCCCCAGTGAAGTCGCCATTTCCTGTTGCGGTGAGAATAAGATATCAAATTATTGATTAATTTGAACCACATCTTGATTCACAACCGGTCTTTGATTTATCCAAAGGAAAGGTTAAATAAAGTAAAAACCTATTTTTGCATCGTAAACACAATACGGGGAGAGATCTAAGGTTCGGGGGTTGGTTAAGCTTAGGGAAGGTATTGTTGCACCCTAAAATTTGACCAACTGGTTTTACCTGATTTGTGTTTTCATAGCTTTATCATTTGCATAGTAGATCATATACATAGTTCATTCATTTGCATAGCATAGCATAACAAGGGATCAAGCGCTATTTTTCATCTCAAGGAATGTATTCAAGAGGTTCTTATCAAGATTCAAGCCTATTCAAGTCACCAAGAAAGAAATTGAGCTTTGAGAAGCTAACAGATCAAGCAGTGGATTTATAGCCTGTCTGGGGAGTATTTGAAGATCATCATAGAGGTTGTGAGTTGTAGACTGAGGCATGGAATGTGTGTAGACATCATGGAGGACCTAGAGGGTCATTTTGAAAGTAAGACAAGTTATTGGTGTGGTTACAAGAGCTACAGTTGAAGACAGTCAACTAGGGTTTCATCTGGGTCAACCCTAGGTCTAATGCTTGATTGAGGGGCATCAAGGCCTATTTGAAGGATGTGGGATTCATCATATGATATGTTGAAGCATATGTGGTGTTGTGCCAAGAGAAAATCAAAAGAATCAAGGAGGATTGAGGGTGACAAGACAGGGTTCCTAGGGTAAAATCCTCTGTTTTCCACTGAACTTCCAAGCCTTCTAAGTCAAGATGTGAGCTTCAAGTGACTTGGATCTCCACATGAATGTTGTAGAGGAGGTTCATAACTTTAATTTGAGTACTAGAAGTCCTCAAGGGGATTTATAGAACTCAAGTTATAGCCCAGGCAAGTTAGGGGTCCTCAGAGGCATCTGAAATTTAACTGTGAAAGTCACTTGACTTCCAAGCTACTTTTGAGCTAGAAGGAGTTTTCAAATGGAATCTTGGCAAACATGAGAGATGTTCCTTATCTTCTTAGCTTTCCAAAAAGTTATAGAAGTTCTCATTTGGATTTGTGGAGCTCAAGTTATGAGTTGTACAAGCTAGGGGTATTTTGGGAAAGTGAGATTATAGGTACTTTTTTAGCATAGGTCAAAATCTCCATGTTCCACTCTTCAGATGAAAAAGCGTTCAGCACGGAATGTGCTTAAAATGATGTTTTTAGGTCAAATAAGTCATCATGGTAGATTGATCGGCTTATTTCAAAAAGTCACTTAAAATGACCTAAAAAAGGGGAATAAGTCAAATAAAGTGGTGAAAAAAAATCAAATTTTGGGTTAGAGATCACAAACATGTCAAGTGAATACTCATTTTGAGTAGAAATTGCATTCTAAAGACAATGGCATTGGCACATTTTTGAATTGAGCAATAATTTCATGACTTGCTTTGTAAAAGTGGTTACTTGAAATGTAAGTCACTAATCCAAACCACTTAACAAGGCATGTGGAAGGCTATTTTGGTTAGAAACTTCCAAGGGAAGATACATGAACAATCTAGAAATTTCCAAGGGAAGATACATGAATAATCTAGAAAGTTCCAAGGGAAATGGATTTTATTATTTTGGGTTTGGGCTTCATTGTGTAGACATCATGGAGGACCTAGAGGGTCATTTTGAAAGTAAGACAAGTTATTGGTGTGGTTACAAGAGCTACAGTTGAAGACAGTCAACTAGGGTTTCATCTGGGTCAACCCTAGGTCTAATGCTTGATTGAGGGGCATCAAGGCCTATTTGAAGGATGTGGGATTCATCATATGATATGTTGAAGCATATGTGGTGTTGTGCCAAGAGAAAATCAAAAGAATCAAGGAGGATTGAGGGTGACAAGACAGGGTTCCTAGGGTAAAATCCTCTGTTTTCCACTGAACTTCCAAGCCTTCTAAGTCAAGATGTGAGCTTCAAGTGACTTGGATCTCCACATGAATGTTGTAGAGGAGGTTCATAACTTTAATTTGAGTACTAGAAGTCCTCAAGGGGATTTATAGAACTCAAGTTATAGCCCAGGCAAGTTAGGGGTCCTCAGAGGCATCTGAAATTTAACTGTGAAAGTCACTTGACTTCCAAGCTACTTTTGAGCTAGAAGGAGTTTTCAAATGGAATCTTGGCAAACATGAGAGATGTTCCTTATCTTCTTAGCTTTCCAAAAAGTTATAGAAGTTCTCATTTGGATTTGTGGAGCTCAAGTTATGAGTTGTACAAGCTAGGGGTATTTTGGGAAAGTGAGATTATAGGTACTTTTTTAGCATAGGTCAAAATCTCCATGTTCCACTCTTCAGATGAAAAAGCGTTCAGCACGGAATGTGCTTAAAATGATGTTTTTAGGTCAAATAAGTCATCATGGTAGATTGATCGGCTTATTTCAAAAAGTCACTTAAAATGACCTAAAAAAGGGGAATAAGTCAAATAAAGTGGTGAAAAAAAATCAAATTTTGGGTTAGAGATCACAAACATGTCAAGTGAATACTCATTTTGAGTAGAAATTGCATTCTAAAGACAATGGCATTGGCACATTTTTGAATTGAGCAATAATTTCATGACTTGCTTTGTAAAAGTGGTTACTTGAAATGTAAGTCACTAATCCAAACCACTTAACAAGGCATGTGGAAGGCTATTTTGGTTAGAAACTTCCAAGGGAAGATACATGAACAATCTAGAAATTTCCAAGGGAAGATACATGAATAATCTAGAAAGTTCCAAGGGAAATGGATTTTATTATTTTGGGTTTGGGCTTCATTTCTAGAATCTTCCAATCATTTCTATAAATGTTTAGAAACTCATTTGAAGCAAGGTTGGTGATTGATTGGAGTTGGATTGGAAAAGAGCATATCAATTTTCAAGAGAGCAAATCAAGTGGTGATTCTTCATTCAAGGCGATTTCGGTTCGATTCGAAGATTGTAGCACTTCCCTCGCATATTGTTGAACGAATTTGAAGCTTTCGGAAGTACGAAAAGAGCCGAACATACTCCGTTTCGAAGTTCCGATCAAGGTATGTAAACATTCACTTTACCATGGATTTAGGATGAGATAATTAGAAATTCTTATGCGGTTAGGATCGTGAACACCTATGGATGATTTTAGGATTGTTAATTCGGAGATTTTCTTCATTCCCTTTTTCTTTTTATTTTTCTGTTTTGAGGTTTGTTTGCTTTTATTGCGTCAAAAATAGTAAAAATGATCAAGAAATTATGAAATTTTTTTCTGTAGATCATGATTGTCTTAAGAAATTTTAGGCGATGAGTTTGCATTTTTTGGATTTTTTTTGATTTAGTTATGATTTTTCTTTCGTGCTAATATCCATTGGTGTACATAATTGTTCATCTGTTTTGTTTAATTTTTTTATCTTTGATGCTTCATGATTTTGAGCTGATTTTTGGATATGTTTTAGATGATATGTGTAGGTTCCCCCATAAATTTTATTGGAATTTCTAGACGAATCTAAGTTTAGTTTTGAATCCGCTTTTTAGAGCCATCCCCATCTGAATGTTCCCTGGACACTTTATGGGTTTTCCTTTAGAAAGTGACATTAACTTTAGAATTTGGTTTTAATTTTTTTACCATTGGTTTCTAGCATCTTCAGGATATTTTAGAATTTTTCTTAGATTTTTGTGGATTGTTTTCCCATTTCTTTTACATTTTACATTCTGATGACTATTTTGCATGATTTAATTGATGTTCGCTTTGCATATTTGATACCGTTGTTTTGTAGAATTTTGTTCTCTCAATTGGTGATGATTCTTGCTTATATCTTTTGGTAGATTGTAGCTAACACTCGCATGTTCCCTTAGGAATTTTTGTAGATTTTCTAGATGTAATTTGGTTCTGTTTTAGGGTTGTTGATTAGGACCTTCCCAATTGATGGTTAACCTTGACCCCTTGCATGTTAGGAATTGTTTAGACCCCTTAGAAGTTGATATAGGGTTTGATCTTCGATCTTGATAATATAGATATTAATATACTTTAGGGTTTCCCTTAGGATAATGTGATAAAACTTTAGAATAAAAATGGTAGTAAAAAATGTTGAAATAGATATGGTGTAATAAAAAACTTAGAATATTTTAGGGTTTATACATAACATAGGTGCACTTGAACAATTTCTTTTGGGTTTTGTAGATTGAATTAGGACTTGGGAAATATAGGGTATTAAGGGTAGGTATAGTAGATCCCCTAGAAATAATATTAGAATTTTCCCTACTATATTAATATTTTTAGTATATTTTGCAATTGTATGCTTGTTTGGTTTGCCCATTTTTGGGGTTTGTATTGTTGGTGGGGGCTTATTGGGCTTTGCTTGGGGTGTGAGCTTGGTTTGAAGAGCATGATGATGGATCTATTGAAGACAAAGTTGAAGCTGAAGATCAAAGCTTGATGAAGATGCTTGGCTTGCTTGAAGCTGTTTGAAAACCTAGGACATAGGAGCTAGATAGAACCTTAGAATAGAACAACTTCTTTCATAAACATGGATAGCTTCCTTTGCTTCTATTCTTCCCTATGACATAAAGTCCCTCTATGGTATTCACCTCTCTCCTTAGGAGGGATCAGTGGCCATACCTTAGAGGTAGAACTTTGAGGGAAACAGTCTCCTATAATGTCAACTGTTCATAGGCTTCCTTGGGTCGTCAATGAACGGTTTGACATTCAATTTCTTCTGATAACATCATTTCTCTATTGGAGAGCTTGCTTTGAAGGATCCCTGGGAGATTGAGGATAAAGTTCATTGCCTTGAAGACTGATAGAAGAAGGAGCTGGTGCTGTCAGAGCTGTGCAACTGTTTGAAGTAGGACTTACTGCTGCTTAGCTGTTTGATGCTGTCTACTGTTAGAGTTTCTTGTTGCTGTTTTTCTTGAAGATGGATGCTTGTTTGAAGTTTGTAGATGGATGAAGACCTTGCTTGAAGGTGTTGGTGACTTGTTGCTGTTTCTATCAGATTTTGCTGCTTAGAGCTGGGGGGGTGTTGTTTAGAGTTGTTGATGTACTGTTTGAGTTTCTTGACTGTTTTGTTTGATAATTACCTTGTTAGGTTTAAAGTGAATCTTGTTCACTTTTGCCTGTTGTTTTCTAGATTCGAGGTTGAGTGGAACTCCCTTACCTCGCTTGTACTGCTGCATTCATGCATTTTACCGCTTTACTGTATATATGTTGTTGCTTTTCCGTTTATCCCCTAGGATCTCTGTTTCTCTCTGTGCAAGAGAGAAATATGACAGACATTAGGCTTTCATCCATGCATGACGACATTAGGATAGATTTTTATTCCCTTTTCAACCATAGGCTTTTTAGAGCTTCTTTCTCTTCTTTCTCAAAACAATCAGAAACGTACAATAAAAGGATAAACATCAATAAAAAACAGTTCTTGCGTAAAAGACTGTAAACCAATCAAAAACGTCATTTTTGTCCGCTTGGACTCTTAATCAGGAAAAACCCTTTCATAAGGAGATAAAAAAACATTCAGACAAGCTTGTGTCGTACGTGGCCCGAACTACGTTTGCTCTGATCTTTTATGTTGTATGAAAGTACGTAGGCATAGGATGCGATATCCTAGCGAGCAACCTTCCCTTACTTTCCCGTAGGTAGGCGAACTACGTTGACTCTGATTTCTCGTTCCAGACGGGAATACGTAGGCATAAAGTGTGATACTTTGCCGAGTCATTTTATTTTCTTTTAACCACAGACCTGTAGAATAGATAGAATAACAATCCGTACTAGAAAACAAGCGTGGATCCCGTCGAGTACGACGGACGTGAGGGGTGCTAATACCTTCCCCTTGCGTAACCGACTCCCGAATCCAGGATTTGGTTGCGATGACCATTCCTTTCCCGTCTTTGCGGTAGGTTTACTTCGAGCGTTTCCTTTCCCTCCGTTGGGATAAATAACGCACGGTGGCGACTCTTTTGTTCAGCCGGCGCCGATTTTCGTAGTAGCGACAGCTGGCGACTCTGCTGGGGATACCAGTGGTTCCCTACGCGAGTCAATCCTAGCGCTTGTTTTCCCGTCAGGGGTGTTGTATAGATTTAGTTTTCTGTCTTTACTTTCCGCAATTTTATTACCATCTTTATATTATTATTGCTGTTGTGGGGAGGGGGTAATCTGTTGAGAGATAAGCCAAACCCAGGCTTGAGTACACATATAGATTTAGAGAGAGAGTAGTGGTTAGCCTGCTTGCTTAGCTCGCACCAGCTAGCCGCGAAATCTCACTCGGACGAGATTCTCTTTGATGCTTCTTGCCTGGCCCTTAGGGCTCGACAAGTTGTCTGACCCGAGGATTGTCGACTCTGGGAACCGATCAATTGGGAATTCGACTAAGTGAGGCCGCTTCAAGGGATGATGATGCCACACCTTCTGGGTATCGTATCATCGCTCTTGAAAGTCTGTGACATTGATACCTGCATAGGATGCCGTACCTTGTCAGATTAGGTCCATACCCGTGAGTGGGGGGGTTTTTGCAGGAAACTTGACTTCCAGACAGCCCGGTATTTTGGTCTTCTTGTCAGAGCGAACGTACTCAATCAGCAGCGCAGCAGTATTCAGAGATTTGTGGGGGCTGTGATCCCGTATTTTTTGCATATTGCATTGCATTTGCACAAACATGTTTGCATCATGTTGCATATCATTCTCCAGCTAGCCAGAGCCCTTATCCAGCCGTTGCTTTGATTCTAAGGGTGATTCTCCGGTGATTGGTCTGAACAAATGTTGATTGGTAGAAGACGACCAGGGGGTTGAAATAGATTGGGGCAGAATTGAGCAGTGAAGTCAGCTGAAGGTTGTTGGTAGCTATGTTAGAGAGCCACTCCCGGTTTGTTGATACCTTGTCAGGGTTCACTGCGACGTCCAATCCTTTGTATGGTTCCCTGCATGACAAAGACTTCTCGCAAGTGAACCACCTTACTGCAGACCAGTTTGTGTAACCTCCTGTTATGGACCGAGATTGACGTGAGCAGTTTGTTGTCCGCAATGAACGACCTCCTGTTATCAACAGTCAAGGTGTTGTTTTCCCTAGGGCGAATATCCGAAGAGGGATCCCAGTATCAAGGACTGTAGATCCAAGATCTCTTGAGGATGATAGAAGGCTCCGAGCGTTGGAAGAAAAAGTTAAAGCCTTGAAAGTTAAAAGATGTTGTTAACCTCAATGCTGCAGACATGTGTTTGGTTCCTGGCCTGGTGTTACCTCCTAAGTTCAAAGCGCTGAAATTTGAAAAGAGATAGCTGTCTGAAGCAACATTTGGTGATGTTCTGCCGAAGAATGACTTCGTTTGTGCAAAATGACAAGTTGATGATCCATTGCTTTCAAGATGGTCTGACTGGGGCATCTTTGAGTTGGTATATGCAATAGAGAGTAATCAGATCCGATCATGGTGGGTTTAGCCAGAGCTTTGCTGAAGCAGTGCGATTATAATCTAGACGTGGATCCTAGTCGCATGCGGTTGCAAGAATTGTCTCAAAGGAACGATGAACCTTTCAGGAAGTATGTTCAGAGATGGAGAGAATTTGCTGCCAGAGTGAAGCCGCCGCTCCTAGACCAAGAGTTAATGAGCATGTTTGTACACTCCCTGGAGAGCCCGTACCTCGAAAGAATGCTTGGAGTTACGTCAAACAGTCAGGCTAGTGAAGCTGAATCTCTTTATGACTGTCAGAATGAAGAAGGAGTTGTGATCAATGCAATCATGTCAGATGTTGGATATCCTCGAGATGGAGTGGTGAAATCTGTTGGATCAGTATCTCCTGTACCTTGTTATGCTGGACAAACCACTGTGCCTGGGGCACCCCATCAGGAACGTTATGTCACTTCTCTTGCAAATCAACGAACTCGTGGCCGAGGTTATCGAAATCAGCGCCAGAATCAGAACAGACCTCGTGACAACTTGGAACGAAGGAATGCTCCTTCCCACCCAGTGCCTATGTCGTATAGCCAGATACTGCCATCTTTGATACAGAGTTCCTTAGTGGAACCGAAAGCTCTTAAGCCTGTTCCAGAGCCTTACCCTCCTGGGTACAATCCCCACGTCCAGTGTAGTTACCATGGCGGATCCCCGGGGCACTGAACTGAAGATTGCAAAGCTTTTCAGGCAAAAGTACAACAGTTGATCGACCGAGAGTACATTTCCTTTCCAGAAGGAGTTTTGTTTGTTCACGCCTACCTCTCAGCTGTCGGAGCTCGCAGATTCAGAGGGTCCTTTTCAAGAAGCCAGTGGTCCAGACAGGCGGGCACCCTCAGCATTGGCAGTCCTCAGGCTTTTTATTATTTGCATTTGTAGTTTCTTTTCTGTTAGTTACTACTTGCTATTAAACATTGTTTGTTTTCGAATGGTAATATTGATAAAGTGACTATGCATTTTTCTGAATTAATCATGTCGCTGTCGCTCATTTATTGCATTGCATTGACACTTGCATTTTATTTACTCCACTTTATCACTATGATTAGCAATGATTTGAGGGAGGATGACGAAACTGAATACTCATAACCGATGATCGTATGCTTTCAGATAAAACCTTGCCGATGACGTACAAGGCATTGTTTCAAATCCCCTAAACACTGGAGATATAAGGAGTTAGTCCCTTGTTAACCATTTCGAGCCAGGAAGTAGAAGTTTTTTCGGACTTTTAAACCCTCACATCTTAACCCGGGGCAGGGTAGTTGTCAGTTAGCTTGACCGAGCGTCCAAGTCTTATAGAGGAGTGTTGCCTTCCAAGAACCAATCACAGTTTATGCCTCTCAAGAGGTCGCGTCTCGCCAACCACAATGGTTAAACCTCACCAATCAGGAGTGAGACAGCTACCATCCTTTCGGAGCAATCAAGACAATCAGTGTCACACAACTTTGTTCCAAGAGAAAAAAGAAAGAACAAGAGAGCCCGCTAAGTAAAAAGAAAATGAAGAAGCTGGAAAGCTAATACTTAGGCAAAAATCAGGGCATCCCGCTGGACTTCAAAAATCGAAAAGAACTCAAAAGGAGTCAGTCCAGGAAAAAATTAGGGAATCAAAGGAACGAAAAAAAAGGATATAAAAAGAAAAATCCCCCAACAAGGACAAAGTCGTGTGGATACAAACACCGAAAATGAAAAGGAGTAACTGTTACTCCGAAAACCTTGTGAGTTTTCCTTAACGATGGTTCTCACCATTCAACATACCTCTCGAAGAGGCGAGCGCTCGAGCCAGGTTAACTGAACTTTAGGATCGGAGATCATCACGTAGAAGGGGTGGGTACAAATCATAAGTTGAGCCAAATATCCTTTGTTTCACGAACCGTGAACCCGTCCATGATACAACCCTTAAAAGACCTAATTGAGGCAAGGTTTATTCTGAAGGCGCATTACGGTAAGGTTGAGTAACCTGACTCCCTATTGATTTGCTAGTCATATCCTTGTTGCATTTTTCACTGATCACGTAAGCACTACGCTTGAACTTTGGTTCATTCGTCGCTCACAATCATGACACGTAAATGAGTGACAACACAATTTTTTTCAAAATTTGCATGAACACTGCATTAAAATTACCATTCGGGACTGAACAATTTTACTTGCAGGTCGGTAGTTGACAGGAAGGAAATTCCACCAGGGAATAATCAAACAGGACTGAATAATTCAGCAGTATGGATCAGAATGGTGAATGTTGAGAAACCCTGTGAATCCGGGGCATCGACTTCCAGTGAGTTCGGAATCAATTAGTCTGAGGAAAAGTCCCGAAGCATCAGTTGATCACGGAGCAGTTGATCAGAAGAGAATCTTCTCGAGAGCCAATCAGGGGCAGTTATCCAGAATGCTATGTTTGATCAGGGCAGGTTAAGTCGCTCAACGCTCGTCCAGGGGCAAGTCATTATATTGATAGTTGTTGAATTGAGGGAAACGCCGGGGTAAGCCATCGCAAGGTCGTATTGTAGCCAGGTGCTTTCGGTTCACAATGGTTTTTTCCAAGAACCAGATTAAGGCAAAGTCATTGCAGACAGGGGCATGTCATCCTAAGAGCGCAGGGGTTATTCTTTATTCGAGAGGTATTCGATTCGAAGTATCACGTTGAAGTTCAGAATACTGGGGCAGTTCATATCAAACCATCAGGGTACAAATTTTCAGACTATCCCACAGAGGTTCCTGTAGGCCGGGGCATAACAGAGGCGAAAGAATTGTTCTTCTCAGTGTCATCAGAGTTACTCAGAGCTACTTGAGCAGATTCAACCAATCTTCAAGTTTGAGACAAATATCGGGAAGTCGTGCTGCCATCCATTGACCCTTCTACTAGAAGCCGTGAAGTCAGACTGGGTATTGTCCAGCATCAGGAGCGTATGACCTATCACGGATGTACAGAAGCCCCATACTACTTGGCACGTTCGGTTATCCCCAGTAAAGTCATACATTCGAGAATCAGTTAATCTGGGGCAATTAGGTCGAGATTTGGCAAATCTCTCGCAGCTATGGGCACTACTCCACGAATCAGTCGATCAGGGGCAAAAGATTATCGCAAGACCGAGGCAGATCACCCTAAGAACAAAAGATCTTGTTGGGACATCCTTTTGGGGTTTGACGTGCAGAAATAGTTCAGATCTAACCGTCAGGGTACAAAGACCGAAGAGTCCTTATCAGAAGGTTGGTGCCGATTCAGGGGCAAGGTATTGTGAGTAGCACTATGGCTAGCCTTTCCTTTCCAGACGAAATGCTCAGACTGGGGCATGTTGGTATTTTTGGGGCAAATTTCCGAGAAGGAATAAAGTTCATGTTGCCCTAACCAGAGGCTTTTGATGAAAGACTTGATTGTTATGTGAAGTGAATCCCCATGCAGGTCGCGCTTCATTCCCTGAAGCTGAGATAACAATGCCCCTTACTAAAGAAGGATCAAATTCCCCGGCTAGTCGCAGCTTATCCGAAGGACATTCTCCAGCAAGGTCGTTTACCCTCAGTGGAATTGACGATTCCAAGATCGAAGGCTGCATTCAGACAGTGTGGTGTCCCCCAAAAAAGGATCCCCCATCCCGAGCAGAGTGGTTTAGCCTCAGAAGATTAATATTTCCAAACTTGTGAGTTGTACCCAGACAGTCTACTCTTCCCAGTAGAGATTCCCCTCCCAGTAGGGTCACTTATTCTCCCCAATGGAGTTAGTTGATTTTCCCCAAGAGAGTCGTTTCGTCCTCAGCGGAGTTCTCTCTTTTCAGCAAGTGTTCTCTTTCCTCCCAGTGGAAATCAAAGGTTAAAGCTCTCCCTGACAGAGTTGGTTGTGTGTCCTGGCATTTATTTTGCCGGAATACTTTGTGATACCCGTTCACTCCCCAGCAGGGTGATATTTGTCCTCGACGGCCAAGATTGAGGAAGCAAGCTTGTTAGAGCTATCCCAGCAGTTCGAGCCTGCATTTGCATTGGCATATAGTGTCATATTTGCATCTACCAAATGAAAAACGCGTAGCATTTCCATGTCGAATGGAGCATTACGCCATTGTCAAACATATGCATTTTGAAACATAAGCCAGGTTGGTTAACCTTTTGTTTTTAAGTGTTGTTTCCCTTGCAGGTGGAGAGAGCTCTTGCTCAAATTAATTACCAAACATTCAAGGTCTCGGCGTGAGACATGTAATGATGATGTTCGTTTTGTCATTATTCCCCACAGAGTTGCTTGTTTAAGTTTCTCTTACCCCTCCAGCGGAGTATTTCTTCAAGGGTGTAGTTATGCCAGCATCAAAAGATTTCGTGAATCAATTTGTGGAAGCTGCCGCATATGTCGAAGTAGGTGTCTGGCAGTTTGAGTTCAGAAAATCCCCAGTAGAGTCCTTTTCAAATTTATCGCCATGTCAGCATTTAAGATTGAAAGATTGGACCATTATGTGTTACCCATTTGATTGATGGAGTTAGCTACTGCAAAGATAGGCAGAGGAGCTGTATTCAAGAGTGTTTACCCATAGCAAAGACGGAGTTATTTTCCTGTATTTGGCAGAGTGTTTACCCGTTGCAAAGGCGGAGTTATTTTCCTGTATTTGGTAGAGTGTTTACCCGTAGCAAAGGCGGAGTTATTTTCTTGTATTTGACAGAGTGTTTACCCGTAGCAAAGGCGGAGTTATTTTCCTGTATTTGGCAGAGTAGTTACCCGTAGCAAAGGCGGAGTTATTTTCCTGTATTTGGCAGAGTATTTACCCGTAGCAAAGGCGGAGTTATTTTCCTGTATTTGGCAGAGTGTTTACCCGTAGCAAAGGCGGAGTTATTTTCCTGTATTTGGCAGAGTGTTTACCCGTAGCAAAGGCGGAGTTATTTTCCTGTGTGATGGACAGGGTACGTCCCGCAGCAAATGCAGAGTTATTTTCCTGTATGACAAGACAGAATTGCTTCTCCCAGTGAAGTCAATAAGTTTATTCCAGTATTGACAAGATGGGGTTGAAATCAGATTTGTAGATAGTGTTCCCCAAGTAAGGGTGCAGTTTATTTCGCAATCTATTATTGCAGTTGGCAAATTTCCGGGTTTATTGGTATTCAACTGTCTCGTACCTCGATTGTCTGAAGGCTCCGGGCGTTTCACCCAATCGGGTCCAAGTCGTTTGAATAGGGGCAGCTGTTGCACCCTAAAATTTGACCAACTGGTTTTACCTGATTTGTGTTTTCATAGCTTTATCATTTGCATAGTAGATCATATACATAGTTCATTCATTTGCATAGCATAGCATAACAAGGGATCAAGCGCTATTTTTCATCTCAAGGAATGTATTCAAGAGGTTCTTATCAAGATTCAAGCCTATTCAAGTCACCAAGAAAGAAATTGAGCTTTGAGAAGCTAACAGATCAAGCAGTGGATTTATAGCCTGTCTGGGGAGTATTTGAAGATCATCATAGAGGTTGTGAGTTGTGGACTGAGGCATGGAATGTGTGTAGACATCATGGAGGACCTAGAGGGTCATTTTGAAAGTAAGACAAGTTATTGGTGTGGTTACAAGAGCTACAGTTGAAGACAGTCAACTAGGGTTTCATCTGGGTCAACCCTAGGTCTAATGCTTGATTGAGGGGCATCAAGGCCTATTTGAAGGATGTGGGATTCATCATATGATATGTTGAAGCATATGTGGTGTTGTGCCAAGAGAAAATCAAAAGAATCAAGGAGGATTGAGGGTGACAAGACAGGGTTCCTAGGGTAAAATCCCCTGTTTTCCACTGAACTTCCAAGCCTTCTAAGTCAAGATGTGAGCTTCAAGTGACTTGGATCTCCACATGAATGTTGTAGAGGAGGTTCATAAATTTAATTTGAGTACTAGAAATCCTCAAGGGGATTCATAGAACTCAAGTTATAGCCCAGACAAGTTAGGGGTCCTCAGAGGCATCTGAAATTTAACTGTGAAAGTCACTTGACTTCCAAGCAACTTTTGAGCTAGAAGGAGTTTTCAAATGGAATCTTGGCAAACATGAGAGATTTTCCTTATCTTCTTAGCTTTCCAAAAAGTTATAGAAGTCCTCATTTGGATTTGTGGAGCTCAAGTTATGAGTTGTACAAGCCAGGGGTATTTTGGGAAAGTGAGATTATAGGTCCTTTTTGAGCATAGGTCAAAATCTCCATGTTCCACTCTTCAGATGAAAAAGCGTTCAGCACGGAATGTGCTTAAAATGGTGTTTTTAGGTCAAATAAGTCATCATGGTAGATTGATCGGCTTATTTCAAAAAGTCACTTAAAATTACCTAAAAAAGGGGAATAAGTCAAATAAAGTGGTGGAAAAAAAATCAAATTTTGGGTTAGAGATCACAAACATGTCAAGTGAATACTCATTTTGAGTAGAAATTGCATTCTAAAGACAATGGCATTGGCACATTTTTGAATTGAGCAATAATTTCATGACTTGCTTTGTAAAAGTGGTTACTTGAAATGTAAGTCACTAATCCAAACCACTTAACAAGGCATGTGGAAGGCTATTTTGGTTAGAAACTTCCAAGGGAAGATACATGAACAACCTAGAAATTTCCAAGGGAAGATACATGAATAATCTAGAAAGTTCCAAGGGAAATGGATTTTATTATTTTGGGCTTGGGCTTCATTTCTAGAATCTTCCAATCATTTCTATAAATGTTTAGAAACTCATTTGAAGCAAGGTTGGTGATTGATTGGAGTTGGGTTGGAAAAGAGCATATCAATTTTCAAGAGAGCAAATCAAGTGGTGATTCTTCATTCAAGGCGATTTCGGTTCGATTCGAAGATTGTAGCACTTCCCTCGCATATTGTTGAACGAATTTGAAGCTTTCGGAAGCACGAAAAGAGCCGAAGATACTCCGTTTCGAAGCTCCGATCAAGGTATGTAAACCTTCACTTTACCATGGATTTAGGATGAGATAATTATAAATTCTTATGCGGTTAGGATCGTGAACACCTATGGATGATTTTAGGATTGTTAATTCGGAGATTTTCTTTATTCCCTTTTTCTTTTTATTTTTCTGTTTTGAGGTCTGTTTGCTTTTATTGCGTAAAAAATAGTAAAAATGATCAAGAAATTATGAAATTGTTTTCTGTAGATCTTGATTGTCTTAAGAAATTTTAGGCGATGAGTTTGCATTTTTTGGATTTTTTTTGATTTAGTTATGATTTTTCTTTCGTGCTAATATCCATTGGTGTACATAACTGTTCATTTGTTTTGTTTAATTTTTTTATATTTGATGCTTCATGATTTTGAGCTGATTCTTGGATATGTTTTAGATGATATGTGTAGGTTCCCCCAGAAATTTTATTGGAATTTCTAGACGAATCTAAGTTTAGTTTTGAATCCGCTTTTTAGAGCCATCCCCATCTGAATGTTCCCTAGACACTTTATGGGTTTTCCTTTAGAAAGTGACATTAACTTTAGAATTTGGTTTTAATTTTTTTACCATAGGTTTCTAGAATCTTCAGGAGATTGTAGAATTTTTCTTAGATTTTTGTGGATTGTTTTCCCATTTCTTTTGCATTTTACATTCTGATGAGTATTTTGCATGATTTAATTGATGTTCGCTTTGCATATTTGATACCGCTGTTTTGTAGAATTTTGTTCTCTCAATTGGTGATGATTCTTGCTTAGATCTTTTGGTAGATTATAGCTAACACTCGCATGTTCCCTTAGGAATTTTTGTAGATTTTCTAGATGTAATTTGGTTCTGTTTTAGGGTTGTTGATTAGGACCTTCCCAATTGATGGTTAACCTTGACCCCTTGCATGTTAGGAATTGTTTAGACCCCTTAGAAGTTGATATAGGGTTTGATCTTCGATCTTGATAATATAGATATTAATATACTTTAGGGTTTCCCTTAGGATAATGTGATAAAACTTTAGAATAAAAATGGTAGTAAAAAATGTTGAAATAGATATGGTGTAATAAAAAACTTAGAATATTTTAGGGTTTATACATAACATAGGTGCACTTGAACAATTTCTTTTGGGTTTTGTAGATTGAATTAGGACTTGGGGCAAATAGGGTATTAAGGGTAGGTATAGTAGATCCCCTAGAAATAATATTAGAATTTTCCCTACTATATTAATATTTTTAGTATATTTTGCAATTGTATGCTTGTTTGGTTTGCCCATTTTTGGGGTTTGTATTGTTGGTGGGGGCTTATTGGGCTTTGCTTGGGGTGTGAGCTTGGTTTGAAGAGCATGATGATGGAGCTATTGAAGACAAAGTTGAAGCTGAAGATCAAAGCTTGATGAAGATGCTTGGCTTGCTTGAAGCTGTTTGAAGACCTAGGACATAGGAGCTAGATAGAACCTTAGAATAGAACAACTTCTTTCATAAACATGGATAGCTTCCTTTGCTTCTATTCTTCCCTATGACATAAAGTCCCTCTATGGTATTCACCTCTCTCCTTAGGAGGGATCAGTGGCCATACCTTAGAGGTAGAACTTTGAGGGAAACAGTCTCCTATAATGTCAACTGTTCATAGGCTTCCTTGGGTCGTCAATGAACGGTTTGACATTTAATTTCTTCTGATAACATCATTTCTCTGTTGGAGAGCTTGCTTTGAAGGATCCCTGGGAGATTGAGGATAAAGTTCATTGCCTTGAAGACTGATAGAAGAAGGAGCTGGTGCTGTCAGAGCTGTGCAACTGTTTGAAGTAGGACTTACTGCTGCTTAGCTGTTTGATGCTGTCTACTGTTAGAGTTTCTTGTTGCTGTTTTTCTTGAAGATGGATGCTTGTTTGAAGTTTGTAGATGGATGAAGACCTTGCTTGAAGGTGTTGGTGACTTGTTGTTGTTTCTATCAGATTTTGCTGCTTAGAGCTGGGGGGTGCTGTTTAGAGTTGTTGATGTACTGTTTGAGTTTCTTGACTGTTTTGTTTGATAATTACCTTGTTAGGTTTAAAGTGAATCTTGTTCACTTTTGCCTGTTGTTTTCTAGATTCGAGGTTGAGTGGGACTCCCTTACCTCGCTTGTACTGCTGCATTCATGCATTTTACCGCTTTACTGTATATATGTTGTTGCTTTTCCGTTTATCCCCTAGGATCTCTGTTTCTCTCTGTGCAAGAGAGAAATATGACAGACATTAGGCTTTCATCCATGCATGACGACATTAGGATAGATTTTTATTCCCTTTTCAACCATAGGCTTTTTAGAGCTTCTTTCTCTTCTTTCTCAAAACAATCAGAAACGTACAATAAAAGGATAAACATCAATAAAAAACAGTTATTGCGTAAAAGACTGTAAACCAATCAAAAACGTCATTTTTGTCCGCTTGGACTCTTAATCAGGAAAAACCCTTTCATAAGGAGATAAAAAACATTCAGACAAGCTTGTGTCGTACGTGGCCCGAACTACGTTTGCTCTGATCTTTCATGTTGTATGAAAGTACGTAGGCATAGGATGCGATATCCTAGCGAGCAACCTTCCCTTCCTTTCCCGTAGGTAGGCGAACTACGTTGACTCTGATTTCTCGTTCCAGACGGGAATACGTAGGAATAAAGTGCGATACTTTGCCGAGTCATTTTATTTTCTTTTAACCCCAGACCTGTAGAATAGATAGAATAACAATTCGTACTAGAAAACAAGCGTGGATCCCGTCGAGTACGACGGACGTGAGGGGTGCTAATACCTTCCCCTTGCGTAACCGACTCCCGAATCCAGGATTTGGTTGCGATGACCATTCCTTTCCCGTCTTTGCGGTAGGTTTACTTCGAGCGTTTCCTTTCCCTCCGTTGGGATAAATAACGCACGGTGGCGACTCTTCTGTTCAGCCGGCGCCGATTTTCGCAGTAGCGACAGGTATTAGCATCCGAAACTTCTGTAGTACTCTACAGGAACCTCTTATTTTAAAATATGCTATTGCTAATGATTATCTTCTTAAAGGTAATGCTAAGGGTTAAAGAGGTAAAGAGAAGGACCTAAAGGGTTAGTCCTAAGTATACTCGCCAAGATTTGCATCTTGTGCCTACGTATCCGAGGTAGGGGATCGAATCAGAGTAATCGTAGTTCCCCTCGAAAGGGAGGAAGAGGAACTTCTTGACTATGGTCAAGGATCCAGGGGGGATGTAAACGTTTATAGGGAAGCGCTTACATTAGAGTGCGGCGACTCCGATTTCTACGGTGTAAAGTTGAGTTGAAAAGGGTGTAAGGTAAGCATTCGACGGCGGGAACTTACATGGAGTACTGCGACTCCTGGTCTTAAGGCTAGGATAAAGGGGAGGATTGTCCACGGCGGGACGCCTAAGCATGAGTACGGCAACTCAAAGTCTTAAGGTTTGGAAAAGGTTAAAGGTGTGTCCACGGCGGGACACCTAAGCACGAGTACGACTGCTCGGATCCTAAGGCTAGGATGAGCGAGGGTAAAGGAATTGACACGACGGTCAAAGGTTAACCTTTCTGTCGGAGGGGATATTAACGATAAATAAAGCGGTAGGTAAATGAAAATGTAAATTGATATACAAGTAATGATAATTTATAAGTGTGAGATATGATTGCAACGAAAACATGGTTAAGCATGGAACTAAGCGATGAAATTGTAATTGTCTTAGCAGTTAGAAATTGAATTTTAGTTGCTTTCGTGAATATTATTAAATCAAATATTTAAGTGAAGAAAAGGGACAAACGTTAGAATTGATTATTTTTATGATTTTTGTGAGATATTTGTGATGTAAAATATTAGAATTGAGATTATAATTAAATTAAAAGGTGTTAGAAATTGAATTAATAGTTAATCTTGAATTAAAAAGTTATTCATTTTGAGATTTTCACGTCTAAATTGGGAGTATGCTTGGAAATTAGATCAAATTGCAAAGATGGATCAAATTAACTTTTTAGAGTTAAAAAGAGTTTATTTATCTATTAAAAAAAGCAAATAGTTTTTAAAAAATAAAAATTTAAGCTCTAAAATTAGATTAACTAAAAAGTTTAAATAACACAAAATATTTTTTTATGGATTTTTATTATTTTAAAAAAAATAAAATATGAGATATTAAGCTAGGCCCCTTTTTGTATTTTTAATCTTTAAGAAAAAAAGCAAAATAAAACCAAATTAACAATTAAAATTTTAAATTATATCATTTTTATTGTTTTTATTCTTATTTAATAATTTTTTTTTTTGGATTTGGTTTTAGTTAGTAAGTTAGGTTAGTGTTAGTGTATTATTATTATCATCAAATAATTACACAAATAAATATAACAAAAATAAAATAAAATAAAAAGGAGATTGGGTCGGGCTGGGTGGTCAGGCCCCAGACCCGACCCGGTTAGATATTATAAAAAAGGGGGAAGGGGATGGAAATTAGGGTTTTAACCCTAATTCCATCAGACCAGCAGCGGCGGCCTCCATTGGAGTGCTTTGCTGCGAATTTTTCTCTCTTTCTCTCCTCTCTCCCACACTCTCTCTACAGATTTTCTTCTTTTATCTTTCTACCATGATTTTTCTTCTTCCTGCGACATTCAAATGGTTAAAAAAACGTATATATATACCTAAAGGAAGAGGTGGTTGTGACGGGCTTGGTCGGATTTGTTGTTCTCATTCCGTGTTTTTGATGGTGATGGTTTCGGTTTTGTGATGAGGGTGATACTTTCACGGTTGATGGTTGGTGGCAATGATGATGATACTCTGAGACAAACATGGGTTTTGAGGGATTTGGGATTTTTTTGGATGATTTCTCTGATGATGATGATTGTTTGGTCGCGGATGACTTTTTCTGTGATTTTCGGTCCTGGATCGTGGTTGTTCCCTTAAATAATTTATTTCTCCTCATTCTTATAGTAACCTTCTTCTTTAAATTTATTTTTGAGAAATAAAAAATATTCCTTTTTTACAGTAACATGTTTTAACATGTTATTGATGCTGTCGGATCCGTTCTTTGATATTTCTCTTGATGGCTTTGGTGTTGCCTATTTCGGATTTAATTATGGTGCTGTTATAATGTTGTTTCCGAATTTTCCTTGATTTTTCTCAATCTCATTTTCGGATCTGTTGATTTATGGTGATGGATGCTCTGACTTTGATTTTGATCCGAGTTGGATTTGATTTCGGATCCAGATTTGATTTTCTGATGACATTGAGTTTTCAGATTTGATTGTTGGTGATGATGTTCAGATTTTCGGGTTTGGTTTCATTTCCATTTACAGATTGGATATTTTTGATAAATCTGTTTTTGGATCTCTGTGGGCTTGGAATTTTCGGATTTGACATTCTGACTTTTTTTGAGGATTTTGGATATTTCTCTTAAGGCCATGTTTGGACAGGCATCAATTTTTCTAAAAACTCTTTTTCTCCTTTTTTTTGATACAGAACAGATATTGCCGGATTTTAACCTGAGGTTGTCGGAAGTCAAACGGGGGGTTTGGTAGCAGATATCTTGTTGCCCCTCCCGAACCCGATGAGGAGTCTTTTCTGAGGGTCTGAAATAAAATAAAAAATCTTTTCGATTTAAAAATTCTGACTTTCAAACCAATTTTCAATATTTTTGCAGGTTCTAGAGGTTCGGGAAATGAAGACTTGGAAGCTGAAGACTTGGCTTAGGACTTTAGAATTTAGGATTTTAATTGTAAACAGGTAATATCGTGAATTTGTAATTCCACACAAAAAATGTAAACTGTGATTTTCGATTGTGTATATGAATTCCAACTTGAATAAAAATGCAAACTCAAATTTTTCGAATAATTTCAATCCATATTTCATTCTGAATGACTTTAACTTCGCAATCCGAATTTGAAATCTTTGACAACTTGCGATTACTTGAAATCAACTGACATCCACTATGAATTCGATGCAAATCTTCAATCTTGACCCACACCATAATCAAATAAGTAACATAATTCATGTAATTTTAATCCACGAAAGGAATGGTACTCTTGCCTCAGACCTCAATCTTCTGAATCCATACCATTAAACTGCACACTCTGAACCCCCGATTATATTAAATTCCAAATTTTGGAAATCGAGACGCGAATCCTCACATTGAGGCTCAGACCGATGTTGACGACAAATCTGTAAACGTTTGAGATCTTTATCTCTATGTAGGTTCAACCTGACTTGATGGACTTACGAGGCCACTTTCGACTCACCTGTAAAACGTACAACTTAAGCAAACCGGTTAACAGTTAGTAAAAATTAAATACAGAACAAAAAGAAATGCGAAATGATCAGCGATCTAAGGGTAAAATTTAGGGTATGACAGTCTATCATAGCTTTCATCTAAGAGAATCAAAAATATGAATTTAGGCATATTTTGATGTTTCAGGTCTTTGAGTCGACCTAAACTCTGCTCTGGTCGACTCATGGCAAGTGTCCTAGAAATGCATTTTCCTCGGGTTAGGTATGGTCGACCTATCGGTCGATGCATAATGTTGTCATTTGCATTTGTTAAGAAGTTCAGGCTTTGCATCGACGCATACCTTGTTCCTGTCGGTGCATAGCTGTGTGTTTTGCATAATATGTTGCCTCTGGTTAGCTCAGGTCGACCCTGCACTCTGTATGGGCCAACTGCTCGCTGTTTGCTGCATATTTTTTTAGCTGTCTATTATTTTTGAAAGTTGGTTTTATCATTTATAAAAGTTTTGCCTTGTATAAATATTCAGTTGCTCTATTCATTTCATATCAATTAAATCAAGTACAAAAACAAGAAAAGTGAAAGAGGTGTCAATTCAATTTCTCATCATCTTCATCTTCTACATTTCATACCACAACAATCACACACAATAATCTTTGTTGTGCATTATGGATTGTCTAAGGTGATAACGTTCGAAGCCGTGATTGGGTAATCCAGTTCGGGTTGAGGAATTGACAGGTTTTTCTTGAATAAAACCTATAGGTTTTTGTCCTCCAAGATTCTCTGAATTTGGGGTTTTTTTAGACGAGTCTTCTCAACACATATTCAGCCGAGTGAAGGTGATCGAGGAGCGGTGGGTTCCGTCGATCTAGTAGCGGTAATCGGAGAATTGTGAAGGAGAGGTTCAGGTTCGACACGCGAGTATTTGAGATAAGCCGGGCTGGGGTTTAAAGATGGAAGGTTGTTCAAACATAGAGCTGTAATTGGAGGTTCATACAAAAGTTGTCGAAGGACTTGATTCGACTCAAATCAAGGGGCAAGAGGAGATAGCATCTACAACAACAAGGGAGTTTGTTTATTTGATTGTTGTTTCATTCTTGTATATACGATTCTATAACAGGTTAAATTTATATTATAAGAGCTCAATTCTATTGTTAGAATTAAGGTCAGGCCTACCCCGAAGCGAGGACGACGGGGGAACTGCCTCAACAAATCCTTGTGCCTTTTACCTTTCATTTTTACATTGCTTAATATTTGTGTAGTTTTAGTACAAGCAATTATATCAAATTTAGGACTGTTTTGAGTAAGTGTTGGACTGATTTTGACTCTAGTACAATCGTTGATTGTACAAGGAAACTAGAGCAAATTACTCAAAGTTGAACTCACTTGTAGTGCTCTGCACTCCAAGTGTGTGATAAATTGCCTGAACGAAAAGCCTTGTGTGTTGTCCATTTATTGTGATAATATTTTAAGGCATTGGAACTAGTCATACCACATTGTGAGCTAATCAAATTGAGAGTATGACTAGCATAGTGATTCTCATTACTCGTTATCCGATTCCATCGTCTAAAACGCATATCCGATTTTCTAGTAACTGTTCGTTATAGACGGTATTTTTCCAAGGCCGCTTCGGCAAATTAAATAAACTTTTTAAAACCATTTTATTGGTAGCGCCAACTTATTTTTTAACAAGGGATCTATTCAACCCCCCTCCCCTTCTAGATCCGTGCCATCCTCTAACAATTTGAAGTCAAGAACATGGTGAAATATGTGTTGGAAGTTGGGTTGAAAAATCTGTCTAAACATTCATCAATTTTGACAACTTTGAAACCCTAAATTAGAAGCATCATAACTTGAGCTTTACACATCCAATGGAGATGATCTAGTATTCAAAAGAAAGCTTAGAGGGTGCTCTATAACTTTCATTTTGTAGGAAAAATCAAATGAAACTTGTATCACCATGGAAAATGGTCTTGAAAGTAGGCATATGAAACTGAATTCCTATACTTAGAAAAATTTCTAAGTGTAGAAATGTCATAATCTCTTTTTTTTTCAATTTTGACCCACCATATCTCTCAAGCCATGCATATTTTGAACATGTTTCCTTCTACAAAATTGTAGTTCATGATGTCCTCTTTAATTTGATAGCTAGTTTACCCTCATTAGATAAAAAATGAGAAAGTTATGGAAGTTGCTAAATGGCTAGAACTAGGGTTTTTCACACTTAGAAAAATTGCTATCAAAACCCTAATTCATCTAATCTCGTGATTTTATGTTTCCTCTTGATTTTTCTTGTTCCAAACACATGAAATCACTTGAAAAAAAAACTATCATGCCCTTAGTTGATGAAATTCTAGTAACAAACAGTCGATGTTATGTTGGATGTTATGACATCCGCTTCTGAACAGATTATTAAACTTAGCAGTAAACAAGTAATGAAAGAAGTAAAGAGCACATAAAATTGTTTACCCAGTTCGGTGCAAATCACACCTACTCTAGGGGCTACCAAGCCAGGGAGGAAATCCACTATAAGCAGTGTTAATTCAGAGCTAAACTACAAGTTTGTACTCTTCACTTAAGACCTACCCAATGCAATTTCAATCTAAATCTAGACCTGAGTTCCTACTCACTCCCCCTCAATCACTGCAGTGATATCAATCAAATACATAACAGATTCAAAAGGAAGACACACTTCAAACAAATCTAAATCTTGCTTAAAAGCTTCAATCAAGAGACATAACACTCTTGCTTAAAAGCTTAGAGTGATACAACCAAAACACCACTCAAAAACCACACTAGTCCAATACAATCATCAAGGTGATAATTGCTTGACTCACAAGAAAACCTAAGGCAAAAACACACGTGAAGATATAAACACCCAAACAGAATTCTTCACACCAAAATCTCTACCTCTTTAGTAAGGATTGCCACTCTTCTTTATATGCAGCGCATAGGCCTTGGGCCTAGGTAGCATAAATTAGGTTTAACCAAGTTAATCCGATCTCCATAATTCAAGGTGCTAAAAAATAGGCCATAGGCGTTTCCTAAAATATATCCTGAGATAACGTAGGAAACCTAACAAAAAGCAAACCAGCGCCCGTGCTGGCAAATACCTGATGTCACAACATTCAGCTTGACATCCAATGAACTCTGTATTAGCTAACCAAACATATCCTGCAGAATACTACACAAGTATGTCATGACATCAGTCAAGACATCTACACACATAACAATGTTTTACCATAAAATGTAGCCAATAAAGAACATCTACAAACTCCCCCTTTGGCAAATTTTTGGCTAAAACAATTTGTCACCATATCAGAGTACACATGCAGCAGAAAAGAGCATAACACACAACCAATCGTGCAAAATAGCTAATACACTACCAATCAACAAAGCCTGTTGTACTACCATATCAGAAACAGCTATACTACCATCACATACAACTTCAAGAACAGGAACACAACATATCAAAACAGAATAGTTGATCACATAAGATTTGTTCTGGGATAAGAAATTGTTATGGGGTGACATCCTACTCCCCCTGTTTGGCCATAAATGTTGCCAAAGCAACTATGAAAAAAATATCATAAGTGCTCTAGTCATCAGACTCAGAGCCATCACCAGCACCATCACCATCATTTTCTTCATCAGTGCCATCATCAGGACTGGCAGTTGCTTCTTCTTTGCCCGATTTAGCTTCATAGTCATTACCTTCCTCATAACCGTCATCCTGCTCATCCTCATCGTTGTCAGCAAGCTCAGCATCTTCATCCATCTCAAGTGAATTGATCAACTTTTCAAGAGCCAGCTTTCTTGTCTCCAGCTCCTTGCAGGTCTCCTTGAGCATAGCAATGACTTCAGCTTTACCTGTTTTTGAGCTCCCCTTGGATGTCTCAGCAGAAGTCATGACAATGTCAGGAACATGAGTTCCTTGAAACAACTTGTGGTGAAAGGACAGAGGACTTTCTCTCTTGCACACAGAGTCATTGTCATTTAAAATATTAGGATACTGGTTCAGTATGATACCACATATAATAGATGGGAAAGCAATAGGGCCTTTCACAATGTAACTTCCTACATGCTTCATTGTTTGATCAAAGATGTAGGAGCCATAATCAAACTTTGTCTTGGTTCCAACAACATATATGAATTTTCCCAGGACAGTAGCAACAGTGGATTTGTGGTTTGTGGGCACCTAGTTTGCAGCTCCAATCTTATGCAACATCGCATACTTCACACTTAGATTACTAGCAACCAGTTTCCCTTTTAAGTGCCAGCTTTTGACCTGGTTGGCAGTGATGACTTGACAGACTTTGTTGTTAGAAGCAACAAGATCAGGTTGAGCTTCATCAGCTCTTCCTAGATAATTGTTGATAACAGTTGAGGAGAAGGTGACGCACTTTCCTCTCACGTACACTTTTCTAAAATCCTTTAACTTTCTATCAGCACAATCTTCTGATAGATTCACAATGAACTCCTTCACCAGAATTTCATAACACTTAGAAAAATGGGCAACAATCTTCATTAACCCAGCTTCATAATAAGATCCATGATTTCCTTACACTCAAGAGCATTCTGAGCCAACTCCCTTTCCAAGGCCAACCTCTTTTAGTAAACATACTTCCACCTGTTGACACTAGAAGGATAATAAAAAGAGATATTATCAATAGGTACCTCAAGCACACTAGCAGCAAGCTTGCTAGTTGTTGGCTTCTTCTTGGAAGGGATGTCAATGACATCATGAGCAACATCAGAGTCTGAGTCAGATTCAGCAATTATTTTAGCCTTTCTTTTCTTTGGAACCACCTTGCTCCAAGATTTTGTAGGGCCAACAGAAGTACTTTTTGCCACAGTTTTCTTCTTGGGAGGACTTTGAGCAACATTCTTCTTTTCTTTCCTAGTCATGAGCCTTTTAGCCATGCTAGGGTTGATAGATGCTATCAGTTCATTATCTGAGTAGTCATCAAGATTCACCACATTTCCAGTATCAGCATTGTTATTGATTTCCTTAGCAACATTACCATCTTCATCAGCATCATCATTACCAGTTTGAACATCATCATCCTCATCAACAGTTTGAACACTATCATTATTCTCAACAGTTTGAACATTATCATCATTCTTTCCTAAGGACGTATCCATAGTTTCAACATCTTGATTAACATCAGTTTCTTGATTAAGGTGGGGTTCAGGAACCTCAGTGTTAAGAGGGATGGATATCCCAGGCACATCATGTTGTTCATTCAAGATACTGAAGACTAAGTTTGCAATAGCATTACGAACATACCTAGAGCCTTCCCTAGTCGTGTCCTCATGAGGGACGAAGGATGAAGTGTGAGAAGCCTTACGCGATACTGATTCTTTGGGTCTTCTTTCATGTGGAGTTCGTGGCTTCTTCACATTCAGATCTTCTGGGTTCACCCTTCGCAGAGGTGCAACATCAAGAACCTGATTAGGGTTGATAGGGTCAGTTCTTGGAACAGAGTCAGGATCAGAAGTGGAGGACATTTTCTTGGGAGAGAGAGAGAGTCCGGTTGTTGAGACATTTCGGATGACTTCGACAATGTGAGTGAGAGTTTTTTGTGGTTGTTGAGGAAAGTATGGAAGATGAATAAGTGGTATGGACATTAGGTCTGGTCTTCTGATCTATTCTTCTTATCAATCTATTGAATTGTCTTCCAAGCATAGCTATAGCTTCTGATAGATTTTCCTCACTTCCACCATTGCCTTCATCTGAGTCCTCTTCAGTATTTGATATAAAAGCTATGCTTTTGTTCTTCTTTTCAGCATTTTCACACATTCCCATCTCAATGGTTTGGAGGGAACCAATGAGTTCATCAACCTTCATGTTGCTGATATCTTGAGCCTCTTCTATAGTAGTAGCCTTCATGGCAAATCTCTTGGGAAATGATCTGAGAATCTTTCTTACAAGTTTTTCCTCAGACATTTTCTCTCCTAAGGCTCCTGAGGTATTGACAATCTCAAGAATATTCATGTAGAAATCATGAATGGTCTCATCCTTTTTCATCCTTAGATTCCAAAACTTAGTAATCAGCATATGTAGTCTAGACATCTTGACCTTGGAGGTACCTTCATGAGTTGTTTTGAGAGTATCCCAAACCTCTTTGGCCAGTTCACAGTGATGCACAAGTTTGAAGATATTCTTATCTATCCCATTGAATAGAGCGTTCAAGGCCTTAGAATTTCCAAGAGCCAAAGCTTCTTGCTCTTTACTCCACTCTTCTTCAGGTATTAGCACAGTTGATTCGTCTTTCTCTGTCTTCACTGGATGTTCCCATCATGAGTTAGCTGCTCTTCAGGCCTTGCTATCCAGAGATTTCAAGAAGGATATCATCTGAGGTTTCCAGTAGTCATAGTTAGATCCATCCAGAACGGGTGGTCTATTCGCAAATCCTACATCCTTGTCCATAGTACCAGAATTTATCGTCCCTAGATCTCACCCAGAACATAGCACGCAGGGTGCCTACTCTGATGCCAATTAAAATTCTAGTAACAGACAGTCGGTGTTAGGTTGGATGTTATGACATCCGCTTCTGAACAGATTATTAAACTTAGCAGTAAACAAGTAATGAAAGTAGTAAAGAGCACAGGAAATTGTTTACCCAATTCGGTGCAAATCACACCTACTTTAGGGGCTACCAAGCCAAGGAGGAAATCCACTATAAGCAGTGTTAATTCAGAGCTAAAATACCATTTTGCACTCTTCACTTAAGACCTACCCAATGCAATTTCAATCTAACTCTAGACCTGAGTTCCTACTCACTCCCCCTCAATCATAAAAGTGATATCAATCAAATACAGAACAGATTCAAAAGGAAGACACACTTCAAACAAATCTTGATCTTGCTTAAAAGCTTCAATTAAGAGACATAGAACTCTTGCTTAAAAGCTTAGAGTGACACAACCAAAACACCACTCAAAAACCACATTAGTCCAATACAATCATCAAGGTGATAATTGCTTGGCTCACAAGAAAACCTAAGGAAAAAACGCACGTGAAGATATAAACACCCAAACAGAATTCTTCACACCAAAATCTCTACCTCTTTAGTAAGGATTGCCACTCTTCATTATATGCAGCGCATGGGCCTTCGGCCTAGGTGTTGCACCCCAAAATTTGCCCTCACAATACAAGACTTTGTGTTCTAAGAAGATTCACAAGGTTCACAAGTTCTCCAACAACTTGCATAACCTTTCATGAAGTTCATAAAGTCCACAAGCTACTTTATGAAGGTTCACAAGGTTCACAAGGCCCACAGTGCTTTCAATACCTTTCATGAGGTTCATGAAGTCCATAGGTTGCTTCTTGAAGGTTCACAAGGTTCACAAACTTCTCAACATCTACAAGACCTTTCATGAGGTTCATGAAGTCCATAGGTTGCTTCTTGATGGTTCACAAGGTTCACAAGATCCATAATGATTACAAAGCTTCCCTGAGGGTCATGAGGTCTACAAAGTCACTTCATGAGGTTCATAAGGTTCACAAGCTTCACAATACTTCCCATGGGTGTCACAAGACATTTTATGAAGATTCACAAGGTTCACATAGTTCATAATTGGTCAAAGAAGTTGACAATTCCCTCAGACAATGCACCTCCTAAGCAGGGCATCCATAACTAGGGTTTTGACTTTAATCAGGCTAAATGGACTTCCAATACCTCAAGTGAGTTTCATAACATCTTATATGTGTATAAGAACCCCCATGTCAAGTTTCAAGACTTTTCTCAAAAGTTTGCTCAGTCAGATGATCAGATAAGTCAAAATCAGTCAATGCAGTTAAAAAGTCAAACTGAGGTCAACTGTGGTCAAACCAAAGTCAAACTTCATGATTTTTTGCCAACATCAAGTATATGAAGTAAAATTCATCATTTGATCAAGGGTTGATCATGATTCATCAAGGAGATTCCAGATCATCAATAATCAGGAGTTTCTAAATTAGGGTTTCCTTAGTAAAAGTCAACTGAACTTTGACCAGCCATAACTTTCACATGCTTCATCACCAAGTCTCCATACAAAGCTCATTTTGAAGGAAATTGAATTCTCTACAACTTTGATGTTGAAGGTTAAGCCCAAAAATGCTTCATTTGAAAGATATGATCTAAGACATTATAGGTCATTTCAAAAGTCAACAAAAAGTCAACAACTTCAAAAGGGCATAACTTGAGATTGGTAAATGATATGGACCTGAAACCAATGGGGTTGTTTAGAGGACTCTTCAAGCTTTCCAAAAAGTCCAAGAACACCATCATACCTTTAAAATTGAGGGAGATGTGTCCTTGCAAAGTTGGACAATTTTGTGATGATTTATATTGAAAAAGGGGGCTTAAAAGCAATTTTCTCCAAATGGGCTGGCCAAATTGTGACCCAACCCATACAATAATAACATGCACGAAATTTCCATGATATTTTCATATTTTTTATTTTATTTAATTAATTTATTATGATTTATTACATTTTAAATCATTTTAAATTTAAATAAAATATTAAACATGAAGATATATTGTTGTGATTGAATCTAGAAAGTCTTAAAGGGTTATTAGAGTCAAAAGAGAAAAGAATCATGTGAATTGTCCCAAAATAGCAAGTCATAATGCACAAATATTTGACTTTTAACACTTGATCTTTTTGAATATTTTTTGGATCAAATATCCACACAACACATCAATGTTTCTGACCTAAATCCATCACACATATATACTAAGCACAAACATAACCCTAGAGACGAATTTGCAGCAGCCTAAAGGTAAGATCAAAAGCACAAAAATCTTTCAAAAAGTGATATTCGGGTTCTCAAATTCAGAGCATTGCAAGGTATTTGGAAGACATAGCAAGCTTCCTTGGACTCTTCTGATCATAAATCATCATCCATATGCATCATATACACACCCAATTGCTCAACCCGAGTTCATCTTGACCTTGAATATTTTGTTTTCGAATCCATTGATTTATCATGTTTAAACTGTTTTTGATTGTTGTATGATGTTTAGAATGAACTCTAGAACGATTCTGGGTGGTTCAATTGGATTTTCATTGCAGGAACAAGAATTCACCATGATTAGGGTTTTCGGCCCTCTTTAGGGTTTCACGATTTTCAAATGATAAATGGATTTGAAAAACATAGGACGATTGAAAAACTCAGTAGCAATACAATGGTGCAATCAATTTTGTGAAATTTTGCCGTTTGGATGAAGTTTGTGTTTCGCAGGGTGGAAGAACTCGTAACAATATTCGTAGGAGAAAACGTTGCAAAATTCGCAGGTAATGGGAGGAAGAAGAAGGCCAGTTCGCGCCTGTTTTCAAATTCAAATTCTATTAAAAAAATAATATGAATTGTTCCTGGATATATTTCACAATTGTATGCTTGGCCTGGTGGAAAGGTGCATGTGCGTGTAGGTTGTTTATGAACCTGGGTTCGAATCCTGGTTCCATCACTTTTGCTTGTTTTACCAATTTAATTATTATGTATTATATATATTATATTGTGGTTAATGTATTATCAGATAGGCTCTCCCAGCCAGGCGGTAGCGCGTACTAACTTGCATACATAAGGTCCTGGGTTCAATCCCTGTCCCAGGCCTTTTGGTTTTTTTTTGATTTTTCTGGATTTTTGCATTACAAGGAACAAAACGAATTCTCTTCTCCTCAATGCTGCCTGCGCATGGGCTAGCCTGATGGTTGTTGTGCTTCCTGGAAATCAAGCTGGCCTGGGTTCAAACCCCAGCCAGGTAAGTTTCCACTTTTTTTTCTTTCCTTTTATTTGATTTAAATATTATAATATTAAAAATTAAATATATTATGTATATTTCTCAATAATAAATAAATAATAATAAAATATGTCTGTTTTCTTTAATTTTAAAAAATATGTTTTTTTTTTTTCACAAATTTTGTTTCTATATTTTATGTCTAAATTGTAATATGTATAAATTAGAAAATTTTTGTATATAACTAAATCCTATTTTTTTTATATAAACCCTAAAAATTTATTTCTCATATAAACCCTAATTTCATAAAACTCTAAAAATATTTTTTAATACAAATCTAATCCTATTTTTTTTAATGTTATTTTCTAATATAATTATTATATATGTATGTTTACTATAATTCTTACAAATTTTTGTAAATATACTTATAAACATTTTTTTTACATAACTTTAGTTTATAAATAATTGTGCTTATAATAATTAGATTTTTTGTAGTAACTTCATGATTAAAATATAATTTAATAATTTGTAAATTAAAACAATTGTTTATTCATATTTGTTTTTTTAGATGATTATATTAAAAAATTGTTAATTTCTTATTATTATAATATTTGGATTAATTTTGTTTATTCTTATTTACTAACCCATTTATATTCTAATCATGCTTATTATTTTGTTAAATATTGCTTACTAACCCCCTTTATTATTTATTATTGCTTATTTATATTTTATTTATCTTTGCTATTTAATTATTTTGCTTATTATTTTGTAATTGTTTCTTGGATGTAAAGTTGTTTAATTATTTAATTATTATTATGGTTAGTAATTAGGGAGTGTAACAACATGTATGTAATATTAAAATAAATTTAGATCACTTTTAAATAAAGATAATTAAAATAAACACGTCACATACGTAAGTCGATTTTAATCGCCGTCTCACTTCCTAAGGATATCCCTCAAGTTGCCTACGAATAATGGTTAAGTGGGGTGTATAAAGCAAGTCCCTCAAATAGAAAAATCATCAAAGTCCTTTATGGTTGCCTTTACGAATCGAGTCCCTTTCGAAAAATGATGATGGTCCCTTATATGTGCTTATTACATCCCACAATGGCCTTCAAAGTCAAATTGTCCCTCACATGTCCCTTAACATCCAAAGTAAGGACTACCTACTCCATTATAGTAGGGATAGTCTTACTAAAGGAAAGAATAAAGAATAAGAAAGACCTTTAAACATTAGGGTAGGTTGCTCCTAGGTGCTTGCTCACTTCAAAACTGTTTCACACTTAAACAAATTTTCAACAAGTTTTCAAACAAGTTCTTAACACATCCTTACATGGATTATTTATTAACTATTCTGAAAATTTTCTATTCACACACTACAATTTCAAAACAATTCAAAAGTGAGCTTAAGTACCTAAGAGCCCATGGATAACCATGGATGAAAAGGATGCTAATACCTTCCCTTTTCATAAACTACCCCCCGGACCCAAAATATTCTCTAAGGTCTTTCCTGTTCTTTTATAACCTTTCCTTATGGATAAAATAAAAGTCGGTGGCGACTCTTGCTATCCGCAACATTGTTTAAAGTCAGTTCACCGGGTTACAGAACTGGCGACTCTGCTGGGGATCTATTTAAGAGGGGTACCCTTAGGAATTAAAGATCACTTTAAATTGTTTGCCTTGTTTGTTTTATATTACTTGTTGGGGTGCTCTCATGTGTGAAAGGTCCTAACCCGGACCTAGTGTACCTTAGGTAAATGGCAATAGACCAAGGAAACTGTACGACGTATATCGATACGGTTGATCTGGTGGCCATAGTTAGTGCGACTTCGTGGTTGGTGCTTATATTCCTTAAGTCAAGTTGAGGATAATATTGAGGCTGCCATATGTTGTCAATGCACTAACTGACTTTTAGAACCCTAGTTAACTCATTTTGGCCTTTAGAAAGTAGTGAGGTAACCGGCTTTGGTGCAGACTGAAGTTGGTTGACACTCGATGCTACGCTCATTGAGATCTTAAACTTGGAGGGTTTTGGTTGGCAAGTAAGTTGCCTTCTGATCAACCACCCTTGTGAAGGATCAATGATATTGAGATCCCTTAGAACCCGGTTACTTTTGTAGGACAGGATGAACCATCTAACTTCAGGGGAGGGTACTTACCTTTAAACCTCATGCAAGCCTTTAAACCTAGGGCAATTGTGTGACTTGTTTGTGTGTGCCACATGTTTGTGATTGAACATAACATCATGACATCATCATGCATCATGAGCATATCATTTTCCCTAACCATTTCAAGGACCAAGGGATTTATTTTTGTTCTTTGTTGCAGGTCATGGCTTCTGCTCGTAGAAACACCATCAGGATCAACTTTGTAGGGATACCTCCCAAGCTCAAAGAGTTGGTTTCCCAAGTGTCTGATCATTCCCAGTTCGTCCAGAGACATGGTCACCTATTGGATCTAGTCACTTCAGGGTTCAGTGAAGACATGATGAGTGTGTTGTTTCAGTTCTTTGACCCTAAGCACCATTGCTTTACATTTCCTGATTATCAGTTAGTTCCAACCATGGAGGAGTTCTCTAAACTTCTGGGTATCCCTGTTCTTGATCAGAAACCATTCACAGGTTTGGAGAAGGAGCTTAAACCTGAAGTTATTGCTGCAGCTCTACATCTGAAGAAGTCTGACATTGTTCTAGAGACGAGAAGCGGAGTCAAGGGTATTCTTGCCAAGGTATTAATGGATAAAGCTCAAATGTTCTTGAAGGCCATGAGCTATGATGCTTTTGAGGAGATCTTAGCCTTGCTGATATATGGCTTAGTGTTGTTCCCCAATCCAGATCAGTTCATAGATGTTCATGCCATCAACATTTTCCTGAGTCACAATCCAGTGCCTACATTGCTTGGAGACATCCTACATTCTCTTCACACCCGTACTACAAGGGCAAGAGGAACTTTGATGTGCTGCATACCTTTGCTCTCTAGGTGGTTTATTTCTCACCTTCCTCGCTCAGTAATGAAGAATGAGCAAGGGTTCAGATGGTCCAAGAGGATCATGTCACTATCTCACTCAGACATTCATTGGTGCTCCAGATCTATGGAGAATGTCACCATCATTGACCGTTGTGGGGAGTTTCCTAATGTGCCACTTCTAGGCATAAGAGGAGGCATCACCTACAACCCCTCTCTAGCTTTACGACAGTTTGGTTACGCCCGAAGTGACGGTCCACATGACATGTTGATTCAGGGCATTGTGTTTGATTACGACAACGATCTTCAGGGTTACCGTCAGAGATTCATCCGAGCTTGGGGAAAGGTAAACAGGATTGACAGCAAGACACTGGAGCCTAAGTACACTATTCCTATGGAGGCTTATCTCAGATGGGTACGATCTCGTGCTCAGACACTCATGATGCCATATCCTGCCGTCCTACCAGTTACCATGGAACCTGTTGCTGAAGGAGACACAGCTTATACCATCCTTCACCCAGACATGCCTACTGATAAGGAAGACTTGCAGAGATCATGGATCCAACTGAAGGAGCAAAGGGATACTTTCGAGGGTCATTACAAAGCAAGCCAAAAAAAGATTCTGGAACTAACAAAGCAACTTCACGAGGAACGAAACCTCAACTCATACCTCAACACAAAGAGGAAACGTCCATGGGAGACTTAAAACCCCATCTTTTGTACTTATTTCACTTTCATTTTTTGTAAGCCTTAAAGGCAAAACAAAGTTATTACTAATAAAAAATTGCTTTCTTGGTTGTTTAAGCAAATTTAAATCCTGCGGTCCTTGAAAACATTGCATATACATTACCATATCATTTCATTGCATCACAGATTTGTAATTGTGCACAGGTTTCTCATCTTCTCGCTGTTTATTTCAGCAATGGCACTTGAACAATCAGTTAAGGATCTTCAGGCACAGAATGCACAGTTCCAAGAGCTGATCTTGAACCTATCCAAGGGGCAAGATGATTTGAAGGCACTGCTGGCCAAGAAGACAAAGAAGACTAGAAGGTCTGCTGGGTTGCTCAACATGGGAAGAAGGTTCAAAGGTCCTGTCAAGACCAAGGAAGAGGTTGAAGACTATGAATTTGAGGAATCTGAGAAAGAGAGAGGCAGTCTCCACAACACTATGGGGGACTCTGATTCTGAGGCTAATTATTACCATGAGCCTAATGAAGACAAATTCAAGATGCTGGTGGATAGAATGGATGCTATGGAATTACAGAAATCATCTGGGCTGGATTTTGAGGATTTGAGTTTGATATCTGGGGTTGTGATACCCATCGGTTTCAAAGTTCCTACATTTGTTGTCTATGATGGGGTCTCTTGTCCCAAATTGCATCTGAGGTCTTATGTCAGAAGAATTCAACCCCACACTGCTGATAAAAAGTTGTGGATCCATTTCTTTCAAGAGAGTTTATCTGGAGCTCAGTTAGAGTGGTATTATCAGTTGGAGAGTGTCAACATCAGAGACTGGAATGATCTTGCTGAAGCGTTTTATAGACAGTACCAATACAATGCTGACTTAGCCCCCACTCGCATGCAGCTTCAAAGCATGTCTATGGGTGCCAAAGAAAGCTTTAAGGAGTATGCTCAGAAGTGGAGAGACTTAGCTGGAAGAGTTCAACCCCCTTTGACTGATAGGGAATTGGTTGATATGTTCATGTGTACGCTGAATGGTCCGTTTTACAGTCATCTCATTGGAAGCTCATCATCTGGCTTCACTGAGTTGATCATGACAGGAGAGCGAGTAGAGAATGGTATCAAGAGTGGTAAGATCCAAGTGGGCACTTCTTCATCAGGTGCTGCAAAGAAGCCTCCCACTGGGAAGAAAGAATCTAATGCTGTTTATGGTCAGCCTGATCGTAACAGAAGACATCAGTCTGTGAGTGTAGTTCATATTTCAAATCCAACTCCTGCAACAACAGAGCAGCCTCAGGGCAACCAACAGAGGGCTAGAAGACGGTTCACGAAGATCAACATGTCAATGGCTCAGGCATTACAACATTTGTTGAAGGCTGAACTTATTACCCTGAGGGAGGCTCCTCAGAATCCCAATGTTACATCTCCCAAGTACAATCCCAATGCACGATGTGCATATCATTCAAACTGTCCAGGACATGATACTAATAACTGCTGGGTCTTGAAGAACAAAATTCAAGATATGATTGATGCTGGAGAAATTGAGTTTGATCCACCAGGTACTCCAAATGTGATTACAGCTCCAATGCCAAATCACGAGAAGACTGTCAACGCCATTGATGAAGATATTGATGAAGATCTGCATGTCTATTCGGTTATGGAGTTGAGCACACCATTGTCTGTTATCAAAAAGAGGTTAGTACAAGCTGGGATCTTTCCAGGTTGTCGTGAAGATTGTTTGTATTGTACCTATAAGCCGGATAGTTGCTTCATTTTGAGAGATGGGATTCAACGTCTCATGGATAAGTATACTATAGTGTTTGAAAGAAGACCAGCATCTGTAGAAAGTATGGTAGATCATCTGACTCAGGGTAAGAAGATTGAAGAGGTTGATATGGTTGACAAAGCACCAGTGAGAATCACTTCAAAGGGTCCCATTAAAATCACTCATCAGGGCCCAATCAAGATTACTGCTGAAGGTCCTGTGAAAATTGTTGCTGAAGCCAGAGTGGCTCCTCTGATCATTACCACTCCTGGTCCTATTCCTTATACATCTGACAAAGCTGTACCTTGGCACTATGGGTCTGACGTTTACATCCATGGTGTTAAGCAAGAGCCTTTACCTGATGTGCCTGTTGACATTGATAATATTGCTGGATCTAGCAAGATCACTCGTAGTGGAAGAGTCTTCTCTCCTCCAGTTACTTCTAAGAGTGCAGTTACTCCTGCTGCTACTTCCACCACTGATGCTCGGGGCAAGGGTCCTGTTATTGAGCCTGTATCTACTGATGTGCCAGCTGCTGATGATCTCTCTAAGCAGATGGAAGAAGTATTGAAAATCATTCGCAAGAGTGATAATGACATTGTTGATCAGTTGGGGCATACTCCCTCAAAGATTTCTATGCTCTCCCTATTATTATGTTCTGAGGCTCATGCCAAGTCATTGATCAAGTTTCTGAAGATGGCTCATGTACCCAGTGCAATTTCTGTTGACCAGTTTGAGAATTGTGTTGCCCACCTGACCTATGACAATGGGTTAGGGTTTTCTGATGCTGATTTGACCCCTGCCAAGAGAGATCATAACAGGGCCCTGCATATTTCATTTGAATGCAGGGGCACTACCCTGTCTCATGTGCTGATAGACAATGGTTCCTCTCTGAATGTGTTGCCTAAAGAAGTCCTGAACAAGATGAGTCCTGAAGATACGGTATTGAAGCCCAGTAATATTGTGGTAAAGGCTTTTGATGGATCTAAAAGAATAGTGCATGGGGAAATTGATCTTCCAATCAAGGTTGGCTCTCAGGTGTTTACTGCTACATTCTATGTGATGGATATTCGTCCTTCGTACTCATGTCTGCTTGGTCGTCCCTGGATCCATGGGGCAGGTGCTGTGACCTCCACATTACATCAAAAGTTGAGATATCCGGTGAATGGAAAAGTTGTTACTGTCTTTGGAGAGGAAGAATACTTTGTCAGCCATGTAAACACTTTCAAGTATCTGGAAATGGAAGGTGAATACATTGAAACTCCATGTCAGTCATTTGAAGTGGTTCCCTGGGCTGTTAATGATTGTGTGACTCCTCCTGCTGTGAAGAAGGTTCCTATGGTCATCAGAAAATCTCCAACAATGGCAATGGCCTCCCTCAATGATGCCAGAGCTGTGGTGGATAAAGGTGGTTGTACTATTTGGGGTCAGCTTCCTGATATTCCATACAAGTCTGATAAGTTTGGTTTGGGTTTCACTGCAGAGTCCCAGAAGGCTGTTCGTCATGCTCGTGCTGCTCGTATCACCAATCAAGGGGTGATTAATGCTGTGGGAGATCAAGATGAAGACTACAACTTGGATGCATGGATTTTTCCTACTATGGATGCTGGGCTCAATAATTGGAAAGCTGAAGATGTTATCCCTATCTCCTTTAGTCAGGAGTAAATACTATTACTGTGTTATGTTTTTTTTGTAATTTCTGGAACAATAAAACTTTCAAGCCATGTGTCTTACCCGGGGCACAATGGTATGCTTGTTACGGGATGTCATTTCATTTGCATACTTCATTCAATAAAATCAGTGGACATTTCGTTTTCGTAAATATTGTGTTCCTTGTCTTTCTTTTTCTTTTATTTTTGCTTTATCAGCTATGTGTTCTTACACACACCCACATCACTAAAATGCAGATCCTCATCCACTCTGGATCCTGTTGATAACAGTTCTACTATTGCCAATTATGATTTCGAGAATCCGATCTATCAAACTGAAGACGGAAATGAGGACGATTGTGAAATACCTGTAGAGCTTGCTAGGTTGTTACAACAAGAAGAGAAAGCTATACAGCCACATGAAGAGCCAGTCAAAGTTGTGAATCTGGGAACTGAAGAAAACAGAAAAGAGGCCAAGGTAGGGGCTGATTTAGAGGATAGTGTCAAGAGCAGGTTGATTCAGATGTTACGTGACTATGTGGAGATCTTTGCTTGGTCTTATGAAGATATGCCAGGGTTGGATACAGACATTGTGGTTCACCGTTTGCCAGTGAAAGAAGATTGTCGTCCAAAGAAGCAGAAGGTTCGTCGTATGCGTCCTGAAATGTCAGAAAAGATCAAAGCAGAGGTAATGAAACAGTTCAATGCAGGGTTCTTGGCAGTAACTTCTTATCCTCAGTGGGTTGCAAATGTGGTACCAGTTCCTAAGAAAGATGGTAAGGTACGTATGTGTGTAGACTACAGAGATCTGAACAAGGCTAGCCCTAAAGACGACTTTCCACTTCCTCATATTGATATTCTGGTAGACAACACTGCTCAGCATAAGGTATTCTCTTTTATGGATGGTTTCTCTGGTTACAATCAAATCAAGATGGCACCTGAAGATATGGAGAAGACAACATTTGTGACACAGTGGGGCACCTTTTGCTATAAGGTAATGCCATTTGGTTTGAAGAATGCAGGGGCAACATATCAGCGTGCTATGGTGGCTTTGTTTCATGATATGATTCATCATGAGATAGAGGTATATGTGGATGATATGATAGCCAGATCTCAGAATGAAGAGCAACATCTTGATCATCTGCACAAGTTGTTTGAGAGGTTGAAGAAATACAAGTTGAGATTGAACCCAAACAAGTGTACTTTTGGAGTTAGATCTGGAAAACTCTTGGGTTTCATTGTCAGTGGAAAAGGTATTGAAGTAGATCCTGCAAAAGTGAAAGCTATACGAGAGATGCCAGCTCCCCGTACTGAGAAGGAGGTTAGAGGTTTCTTGGGACGATTGAACTACATTGCAAGATTTATTTCCCAGTTAACTACCATCTGTGAGCCAATCTTCAAGTTGTTGAAGAAAGATCAGGTGATGGAATGGAATGATGAGTGCCAGACTGCCTTTGATGAAATCAAAAGATATCTGCTAGAGCCACCAATTTTGATGCCACCAGTTGATGGAAGACCCTTGATTATGTATTTAACAGTATTAGACAACTCAATGGGGTGTGTATTGGGGCAACATGACGAGTCTGGTCGAAAAGAGCAGGCAATATACTACCTTAGCAAAAAGTTTACTGACTGTGAAACAAGATACTCACTGCTCGAGAAAACTTGCTGCGCTTTGGCATGGGCTGCTCGCCGACTAAGACAGTATATGTTGACCCATACTACCTTGTTGATTTCAAAAATGGATCCAATCAAGTACATATTTGAGAAACCTGCTCTCTCCGGAAGAATTGCAAGATGGCAAATGATCTTGACAGAATATGACATACAGTATACTACTCAGAAGGCCATTAAGGGAAGTGTTGTTGCTGATCATTTGGCTCATCAGGCAGTGGATGATTATCAGTCAATGAACTTTGAGTTCCCTGATGAAGACATTATGGCTGTTACCAAAGAACCTGGACAATATGACGGACCTGAACAAGGATCCCGATGGACTATGGTTTTTGATGGTGCCTCAAATGCACATGGTAATGGTGTTGGTGTTGTGATTAGTTCCCCTGAAGGTTGTCATACCCCGATTACTGCCAGACTTTGTTTCTATTGTACCAATAACATGGCTGAGTATGAGGCATGTATCATGGGTATTCAAGTCGCTATTGATATGAAGATTCAGTTCCTTGATGTGTATGGAGATTCAGCCCTGGTAGTAAGTCAGATTAAAGGAGATTGGGATACCAAGCATGATAATCTCATTCCTTACAGAGAGCATGTTTTGTCTCTGATCCCACATTTCCAAGAGATTACCTTTGAGCATATTCCACGAAGAGAGAATCAGTTGGCAGATGCTTTGGCCACCATGGCATCTATGTTTGAGATCAGTTGGGATGATGAAGCTCCCAAGATTACCATTGATAGATTTGAGAAGCCTGCATACTGCAATGAGATTGACACTGAAGGGACAGAGGAGAAGCCTTGGTTCTATGAAGTGAAAAGATATCTTGAAGCTCAGGAATTCCCTGAAGGGACATCTGTCAAAAATAGGAAGTTCCTGAGAAGGTTTTCTGCTAAGTTCTTTCTGAGTAATGGCATTCTGTACAAGCGTAATCATGATTCAATTATGCTTCGTTGTGTGGATAAGAAGGAAGCAACGGAGATTATAGAAGAGATGCATGATGGGACCTTTGGCACTCATTCTAATGGTCATACTATGGCAAAGAAGATATTGAGAGCAGGTTACTATTGGTCTACCATGGAAGCTGATTGCTATCAACACTCCAGAACTTGTCACAAGTGTCAAATCTATGCTGATAAAGTTCATGTACCTCCATCACCCTTGAATGTGTTGACTGCTCCTTGGCCCTTTGCCATGTGGGGCATTGATATGATTGGTGAGATCAAGCCTACTGCTTCTAATGGGCATCGTTTCATCCTGGTTGCTATTGATTACTTTACGAAGTGGGTAGAGGCAGCTTCATTTGCATCTGTTACCAAGAATGTTGTGGCTCGGTTCATTAAGAATAATCTCATATGTAGGTATGGCATCCCTGAGAGGATTATCACTGACAATGGCTCTAATCTGAACAACACTATGATTACTGATCTCTGCACGCAGTTCAAGATTAAGCATCACAACTCTTCTCCATATCGTCCAAAGATGAATGGGGCAGTTGAAGCTGCCAATAAGAACATTAAGAAGATTGTACAGAAGATGACTGTTACTTACAAGGATTGGCATGAGATGTTACCATTTGCTCTTCATGGTTATCGTACTACAATACGTACTTCAACAGGGGCAACCCCATTCTCCTTAGTCTATGGTATGGAAGCAGTTCTGCCCATTGAAGTTCAGATCCCCTCCTTGAGAATTATGAAGGATGCAGGCTTGAATGAAGATGAGTGGATTCAGACTCGACTGGACCAGATAAATTTGATTGATGAGAAGAGGTTAGCAGCAGTTTGTCATGGCCAGATGTACCAAAAGCGAATGATCAAAGCTTTTAACAAGAAGGTTAAGCCAAAGGTATATCAGGCTGGTGACTTGGTAATCAAGCGTATCATATTACCACGGGGTGATCCTAGGGGCAAGTGGACTCCGACATATGAAGGACCATTTGTAGTCAAGACAGTATTCTCAGGAGGTGCCATTATACTAACTACAATGGATGGTGAAGACTTCCCACAGCCTGTAAACGCAGACATAGTTAAAAAATACTACGCATAAAAAGAGACCCGCTAGGTTGACTGGCCTAGGCAAAAATAAGGGCATCTCGGCAAACCAAAAGGGTTTGGGCAAAAATTAGGGATATATATAAAAAGATGTACACCCGGCAAGTCGAAAACCTGAAAAGGCGGCTTGGGCAAAAAAGGGTATCCCGGTGGATTGAAAACCTGAAAGGGCAATCCAGGCAAAAGTTAGGGATTAAAGCGTATGACTATGTCTCGTTTGGATCACTCATGAAACTGCAACCAGGTGTACTACTTACTCAAGCTCGAACAGATAAAGCTCAATCCAATCGTTTCCGTCTCAACAGCAAGAAGATGAGATACTTGAGTGGCAATAGTAGAATTGAAACTCAATAGGATTGTTTCTCACATAGCTGATTCTCTTTTGTAAAACTTCATGACAAAATCCTCTTACTAGGGTTTATGTTTCCTTGTACAAACTTACTCGTGTATGGGTCACTTTTTGATATAAATAAATTCCATCTTTTGAATCCAGATTTACTTTTACCCTATTTACATAAGCGAAACGTCCATTGATTGTGTTTGAATGTATGTATGCCTTTGAATATGATTGATGTTTACCAGAAATGCATGAAAATGCAGTAATAGTATTTACTAAGGACGAACGAGGGAAGGATTTCAACGAAGCTTCGCCGGTTCACCTTTACAAGACAGTTACAAACCCTCAGTAGGACTAATCCATCTTCACAGAGTCTAATCTCCCCTGGAATTTATATCCATCTCTTTTATCCTCATACGGATATACGGGAAATTACTTTCCAATAAGGGTACGACGAACGAAGACGGGATGTTATACTTATCCTACTATCAAACGAAAACGGGAGGTTATCTATACCCTGTTATCCCCAGCAGACGGAGGGTTATATATTCTTCAACAATCGGGATTTATTTTCCCTGGCCAGCCGTTGTTATACGAAGATATCCAGACGCTTCCGGCTGTATCATATCATACATACATCATTTATATCATACCATAACATACATATACATAGATACATAGTACATTACCCAAGTGCGTCATATCATACATGCATACATAAAGCATAAACTAATGTTATTATACAGAATGCTACCTTGTTTTCAGGTTAATTATCCAACAAACAAGCTTATGATCTTTGGGACTGCTTTATTGTAACCTCAGGGTTACTTTATCCTCCTGATGAGCTTCTTATTACTTTGGGACTGCTTTATTGTAACTTCAGGGTTACTTTATCCTCCTGATAACATCTCATGACTTCAAGACTGCTTTAGAGCTACTGATTGCTCTATCCTCCTGAAACCATCATTATTATTTCAAGACTGCTTTAGAGTATTCATTGCTCTATCCTCCTGAAATTACATTATTATTTCAAGACTGCTTTAGAGTATTCATTGCTCTATCCTCCTGAAATCATTACTTCAAGACTGCTTTAGAGCTATTGATTGCTCTATCCTCCTGAAGACATATCACGTTATTATTTCAAGACTGCTTTAGAGCTATTCATTGCTCTATCCTCCTGAAATCATTACTTCAAGACTGCTTTAGAGCTGTTGATTGCTCTATCCTCCTGAAGCCATTCCACTACTTCAAGACTGCTTTAGAGCTATTGATTGCTCTATCCTCCTGAAGCCACTATTACTTCAAGACTGCTTTAGAGCTATTGATTGCTCTATCCTCCTGAAGCCATTATTACTTCAAGACTGCTTTAGAGCTATTGATTGCTCTATCCTCCTGAGGTCAGATTTATCACTTCAAGACTGCTTTAGGGTTATCATTATTGATTGCTCTATCCTCATGAAGACATGCTGTTACATCAGTATTACTCCAGACTCCTGACAGTTCTCATTATACTACTGAAGAACTTTCCCCTAGTGGCATCTTTAAGCCCACTCAATCATGTTCAACCAACCATCAATATCACTCCATGCACTGGTGAGTGCAAATTTTTGGGCTTTTGTGTTCAATCCCCTTCAACCTTCCAGGTTACGACTGGCAAATATACCAATCTAACCCCTCAGGTTTCAGAAAATTGAACAGGGGCAGCTGTTGCACCCCAAAATTTGCCCTCACAATACAAGACTTTGTGTTCTAAGAAGATTCACAAGGTTCACAAGTTCTCCAACAACTTGCATAACCTTTCATGAAGTTCATAAAGTCCACAAGCTACTTTATGAAGGTTCACAAGGTTCACAAGGCCCACAGTGCTTTCAATACCTTTCATGAGGTTCATGAAGTCCATAGGTTGCTTCTTGAAGGTTCACAAGGTTCACAAACTTCTCAACATCTACAAGACCTTTCATGAGGTTCATGAAGTCCATAGGTTGCTTCTTGAAGGTTCACAAGGTTCACAAGATCCATAATGATTACAAAGCTTCCCTGAGGGTCATGAGGTCTACAAAGTCACTTCATGAGGTTCATAAGGTTCACAAGCTTCACAATACTTCCCATGGGTGTCACAAGACATTTTATGAAGATTCACAAGGTTCACATAGTTCACAATTGGTCAAAGAAGTTGACAATTCCCTCAGACAATGCACCTCCTAAGCAGGGCATCCATAACTAGGGTTTTGACTTTAATCAGGCTAAATGGACTTCCAATACCTCAAGTGAGTTTCATAACATCTTATATGTGTATAAGAACCCCCATGTCAAGTTTCAAGACTTTTCTCAAAAGTTTGCTCAGTCAGATGATCAGATAAGTCAAAATCAGTCAATGCAGTTAAAAAGTCAAACTGAGGTCAACTGTGGTCAAACCAAAGTCAAACTTCATGATTTTTTGCCAACATCAAGTATATGAAGTAAAATTCATCATTTGATCAAGGGTTGATCATGATTCATCAAGGAGATTCCAGATCATCAATAATCAGGAGTTTCTAAATTAGGGTTTCCTCAGTAAAAGTCAACTGAACTTTGACCAGCCATAACTTTCACATGCTTCATCACCAAGTCTCCATCCAAAGCTCATTTTGAAGGAAATTGAATTCTCTACAACTTTGATGTTGAAGGTTAAGCCCAAAAATGCTTCATTTGAAAGATATGATCTAAGACATTATAGGTCATTTCAAAAGTCAACAACTTCAAAAGGGCATAACTTGAGATTGGTAAATGATATGGACCTGAAACCAATGGGGTTGTTTAGAGGACTCTTCAAGCTTTCCAAAAAGTCCAAGAACACCCTCATACCTTTAAAATTGAGGGAGATGTGTCCTTGCAAAGTTGGACAATTTTGTGATGATTTATATTGAAAAAGGGGGCTTAAAAGCAATTTTCTCCAAATGGGCTGGCCAAATTGTGACCCAACCCATACAATAATAACATGCACGAAATTTCCATGATATTTTCATATTTTTTATTTTATTTAATTAATTTATTATGATTTATTACATTTTAAATAATTTTAAATTTAAATAAAATATTAAACATGAAGATATATTGTTGTGATTGAATCTAGAAAGTCTTAAAGGGTGATTAGAGTCAAAAGAGAAAAGAATCATGTGAATTGTCCCAAAATAGCAAGTCATAATGCACAAATATTTGACTTTTAACACTTGATCTTTTTGAATATTTTTTGGATCAAATATCCACACAACACATCAATGTTTCTGACCTAAATCCATCACACATATATACTAAGCACAAACATAACCCTAGAGACGAATTTGCAGCAGCCTAAAGGTAAGATCAAAAGCACAAAAATCTTTCAAAAAGTGATATTCGGGTTCTCAAATTCAGAGCATTGCAAGGTATTTGGAAGACATAGCAAGCTTCCTTGGACTCTTCTGATCATAAATCATCATCCATATGCATCATATACACACCCAATTGCTCAACCCGAGTTCATCTTGACCTTGAATATTTTGTTTTCGAATCCATTGATTTATCATGTTTAAACTGTTTTTGATTGTTGTATGATGTTTAGAATGAACTCTAGAACGATTCTGGGTGGTTCAATTGGATTTTCATTGCAGGAACAAGAATTCACCATGATTAGGGTTTTCGGCCCTCTTTAGGGTTTCACGATTTTCAAATGATAAATGGATTTGAAAAACATAGGACGATTGAAAAACTCAGTAGCAATACAATGGTGCAATCAATTTTGTGAAATTTTGCCGTTTGGATGAAGTTTGTGTTTCGCAGGGTGGAAGAACTCGTAACAATATTCGTAGGAGAAAACGTTGCAAAATTCGCAGGTAATGGGAGGAAGAAGAAGGCCAGTTCGCGCCTGTTTTCAAATTCAAATTCTATTAAAAAAATAATATGAATTGTTCCTGGATATATTTCACAATTGTATGCTTGGCCTGGTGGAAAGGTGCATGTGCGTGTAGGTTGTTTATGAACCTGGGTTCGAATCCTGGTTCCATCACTTTTGCTTGTTTTACCAATTTAATTATTATGTATTATATATATTATATTGTGGTTAATGTATTATCAGATAGGCTCTCCCAGCCAGGCGGTAGCGCGTACTAACTTGCATACATAAGGTCCTGGGTTCAATCCCTGTCCCAGGCCTTTTGGTTTTTTTTTGATTTTTCTGGATTTTTGCATTACAAGGAACAAAACGAATTCTCTTCTCCTCAATGCTGCCTGTGCATGGGCTAGCCTGATGGTTGTTGTGCTTCCTGGAAATCAAGCTGGCCTGGGTTCAAACCCCAGCCAGGTAAGTTTCCACTTTTTTTTCTTTCCTTTTATTTGATTTAAATATTATAATATTAAAAATTAAATATATTATGTATATTTCTCAATAATAAATAAATAATAATAAAATATGTCTGTTTTCTTTAATTTTAAAAAATATGTTTTTTTTTTTTCACAAATTTTGTTTCTATATTTTATGTCTAAATTGTAATATGTATAAATTAGAAAATTTTTGTATATAACTAAATCCTATTTTTTTTATATAAACCCTAAAAATTTATTTCTCATATAAACCCTAATTTCATAAAACTCTAAAAATATTTTTTAATACAAATCTAATCCTATTTTTTTTAATGTTATTTTCTAATATAATTATTATATATGTATGTTTACTATAATTCTTACAAATTTTTGTAAATATACTTATAAACATTTTTTTTACATAACTTTAGTTTATAAATAATTGTGCTTATAATAATTAGATTTTTTGTAGTAACTTCATGATTAAAATATAATTTAATAATTTGTAAATTAAAACAATTGTTTATTCATATTTGTTTTTTTAGATGATTATATTAAAAAATTGTTAATTTCTTATTATTATAATATTTGGATTAATTTTGTTTATTCTTATTTACTAACCCATTTATATTCTAATCATGCTTATTATTTTGTTAAATATTGCTTACTAACCCCCTTTATTATTTATTATTGCTTATTTATATTTTATTTATCTTTGCTATTTAATTATTTTGCTTATTATTTTGTAATTGTTTCTTGGATGTAAAGTTGTTTAATTATTTAATTATTATTATGGTTAGTAATTAGGGAGTGTAACAACATGTATGTAATATTAAAATAAATTTAGATCACTTTTAAATAAAGATAATTAAAATAAACACGTCACACACGTAAGTCAATTTTAATCGCCGTCTCACTTCCTAAGGATATCCCTCAAGTTGCCTACGAATAATGGTTAAGTGGGGTGTATAAAGCAAGTCCCTCAAATAGAAAAATCATCAAAGTCCCTTATGGTTGCCTTTACGAATCGAGTCCCTTTCGAAAAATGATGATGGTCCCTTATATGTGCTTATTACATCCCACAATGGCCTTCAAAGTCAAATTGTCCCTCACATGTCCCTTAACATCCAAAGTAAGGACTACCTACTCCATTATAGTAGGGATAGTCTTACTAAAGGAAAGAATAAAGAATAAGAAAGACCTTTAAACATTAGGGTAGGTTGCTCCTAGGTGCTTGCTCACTTCAAAACTGTTTCACACTTAAACAAATTTTCAACAAGTTTTCAAACAAGTTCTTAACACATCCTTACATGGATTATTTATTAACTATTCTGAAAATTTTCTATTCACACACTACAATTTCAAAACAATTCAAAAGTGAGCTTAAGTACCTAAGAGCCCATGGATAACCATGGATGAAAAGGATGCTAATACCTTCCCTTTTCATAAACTACCCCCCGGACCCAAAATATTCTCTAAGGTCTTTCCTGTTCTTTTATAACCTTTCCTTATGGATAAAATAAAAGTCGGTGGCGACTCTTGCTATCCGCAACATTGTTTAAAGTCAGTTCACCGGGTTACACTAGGTAGCATAAATTAGGTTCAACCAAGTTAATCCAATCTCCACAATTCAAGGTGCTAAAAAATAGGCCATAGGCGTTTCCTAAAATATAACCTGAGATAACGTAGGAAACCTAATAAAAAACAAACCAGCGCCCGTACTGGCAGATACCTGATGTCACAACATTCAGCTTGTCATCCAATAAACTCTGTATTAGCTAACCAAACATATGCTGCAGAACACTACACAAGTATGTCATGACATCATTCAAGACATCTACACACATAACAATGTTTTACCATAAAATGTAGCCAATCAAGAACATATACAGTTGACTTAGAGATCCTAGATTTAGGCCAGTTTGAACCACAGTTGACTTTTGCTATCCAGATGAAATCCTAAGACCAATCCCACTGATTGAGGCTCTTGTGATGGCTTGTGATGGCATATAATCCATGTAGAAAACCTTCAAGGTGTGTGTTGAGCTTGGGAATCATGTCTTGCCTAAAGAACTAACCATAAGCCTCCTTTGAACCAAAACTCTAGCCAGCTATCCATGAGATAGGAGAAGGAGGACCAATGTTTGCGTTCTTGATCCAATTGGTTGATTAACATGTCTTAATAATGATAGGAACTTTATGACATGAGATTGCCACAAATTTGATCTCGAGCCCTTGATTTTTGGATAAGATACCTTGATCCCCTATCTAAGATCAATGTTATGCAGATGTCAATGCAAGATGGTATGAAACATAAGCCAAGATACAAAGAGATGGGCAAATTTTTGGGTGCTACACCACCCATTTATCCTTAGTGTCTTTATCCTTTTATCATACCAATTCGCATTTATCATTGAGAAGAAAACAAGCAAGCTTAGATAACGCCCATCACAAATCACCCTAAGAGGTTCCCGTTGAGTACAACGGACGTGAGAGGTGTTAATACCTTCCCCTTGCGTAACCGACTTCCGAACCCGGAACATCGGTTGCGACGACCCTGTTCCTGTCCTTTCGTTTTAAAAAGGTTTTCTCGATGTTTTCCTTTCCCGTCTATTTGGGATAAATAAAGTTCGGTGGCGACTCTGTCGAACCGCATTTCTGCACCTTTAGTGCGAGGGTTGTGTTTCCGAATTATCTATGTGATTTTTCGAGGTGCGACACTATTATGTCAAGCAAATATAGATTATAACGAGTCATATGTGAATCAGTTCTAAATATATTTTAATTAAAAGACAACTTAGACATATTATTCCCAAATGAAGACAAATAATGTGATTTGTCCAAATAAGAAACTGAAACTAAATTTTGTCTAAATGACGACATAATAAAATCCAAATAAAATCTAATACATAATAATAATCTAAAATTCCCAACAACTTCTACCTCCACTGACTTGCCATCTCCAATATAGGTGTATCTTTCAACATCATTTGACTTCCACTAGTTCAAGCGACCCTGCATTGAAACATTGATGTTAGTAGTTGCACCTGAGTCTAACCACCAAGTGTTTCCAGGTACTGAAGCTAAATTGACCTCAGAACAGACCAAAGTAGAAAAGTACCTTTCTTTGCACGCCTAGTCTGGTATTTGGGACATTTCCTCTTCACATGTTCATACATTTTGCAAAAGAAACAATTATCAGCCTAATTTTGTTTCTTTTATGCTAGAACACTTGCAACTTCATTCTTGGACTCATACGTTTTCTTTCTTTTTCCCTTGTCTCTAGAGGTGCTAACAAAATGAGCATTTTTTTGTCTTATCTTGTTTCATCCTTTCCTTTTCTTCTACACAAAATGAAATGAGCTCATTAAGAGACCATTTCTCCTAACAGTTATAAGATATCTTAAATTGACCAAATTGTAAAGGAAGAGAAAATAATACTAAATTAATGAGCAAGTCTTCAGACAACTTAAGCTCTAGTGCCTTAAGTTTTGAAACAATGTTTGGCATGCTCATAATGTATTCCCTTATATTTTCTTTGTCTTGATACTTCATGGAAATCAAGTTTTGAAGAAGAGTACTTGTTTCCGCCTTATCGCTTTTTTTAAAGCGCTTTTCAATCTCAGCAAGAAAATATTTGGCATTAGTTATATCTTCCGATATAGTACCCCTAAAAACCTCAAAAATGTCGCGCTTAATAATCATGAGACACATGTGATTGGAGCGATCCCACTTCTCATAATCTTTCCTCTGTTCAGAGGTAGTTGATTTCGTAGGAGAAATAGGATGCTACTTTCTTAATGCAAGATCAAGACCCATGTAGCCAAGAACAATTTCTATGCTCTCTTTCCAGTCCTTGAAATTTTCCCCATTAAGGACCGAAACTGAATTCAGATTAGTAGATATTGAAGCAAATGTAGCTGAAAAAGAACAAAAATTAAATATTTAAATATACTCACAAAAAAAACCGAATTATCAATTTGTTCAAATAAAGACATAACCAATCTCAAGATACTTAGTGTACCATCAATATTGAGTCTTTGGACACTAATACTAATTGTTAGTGGTACTCTTGTTGTAACGATCAAATATTGATAACAAAAACATGTCGAATAATAAACCCCTCTTTGGATTGATTTAATTATTCATATGCGAGACCTTATAATTATCACATGTTTATCATCACGTGCGTGTACAAAAACTAGCCAACCACCAACTGTCCTTTGATACTCGCATGAAGAAACATACACACAAACCAAAAAATAAATTTAACCTTTTTCGTAAGTAATTTTCACAAAAGAGGTCATTTTACGACTTTTTTTTTATTTTAACTACTCACTTAAAAATGTTAAATTACTATATAAAAATATAATTTGTAGCCAAATTTAAACAAAATTGGACCAAAAAGAAATAAAATTAAATTCAAATTAAGAAATACTAGTGCACTTTATACACTGTTACCAGAAAACTGGAATTAAATTAAAATTCAAAAATTAAATATTGAATCCAAATCAAAAAAACACCCTACTGTACTTTTACGACATTGTTACTTCTACGACATTGTTACTTCTTAAAAAAAGCTCATAACACATATTGTATTTAAGGCCATATTTATTATTTTCTTTCTTTTAGATCAATTCATATGCTATGATAAAACCGTCACTTAGCATATGACAATTAGTTGTTGAGCAGAAAAAGAAGCATCCTTATACGGCAACATATGATCCTTAATAAACCATAATGAAAAGATTAATTGTAATTCTTTAACAACCTATCATAGTAATCAAAATCTTAATTTACAGTATAATATAATATGGTCGTACGAATAACATTTATCTGAAATTTTCTACAAATAAGGGGCTGTAATAAAAATAAAATAAAATAAGAGAAATAAAGGTTTGCAAGTGTGCAATCCAAACAACAACACTGTAAACACCGCATTTAAGTTAAACATGCATCAACCTATAACTCAATACAAAAAAAGAATCAATTTAAATTTATAACGTAGTCGAGCATGATTAAATGCATAAAAACATAAACTTACACAAATTAAAAGATCAAAATAGGTCTCAATTTTACAATTTTAAAAAAAAATTTAAAATTTAAATTGAATCAGATATTGGTGGCTTTGATACCACTTGTTAAATCTGTTCATAACCTTATTATTTCTATCGATATATAAATCAATAATGAAACTCTAAAATAATTCTTACGACCCGATATACCATCAACTTGTATTCCTTAAACCCATATCAGAATTCAATTATAGAATTAAGGCGGAAGCTACCTGAATTTGACATTCAAATTGTTGAAGGTTGCAGAATTTCTTGAGTCTCCTTTGATGGAGATGAAAAGAGGAAACCTGAGAAATAGTATTTTTGATAGTAATTTATAAATGCGAACCATAACTCAGTTAAATAATCCTAGGGTTATTTCTTAGTGTAAGAGCAAGATTTGTCTCTACAGGATTATCTCTATGTTTTGATGATAACAATTGAGTATTTGTGAAAGAACCATTTTATGGTTTAATGTTTGTTATGTGCAGGTCATATTAAATTATATATATTAGACCAAACAAACAAAAGCAACGTGTGCAGCTAGTAATATATGGAATTACTATGTGTAACGTCATGAAGCGCTTGTAAGAAGCTAGTTTGCTTATGTATCTGATCACCATCAGTAAGGAACCAAGGATGCTGTATATTGCAGTTGCAATGCTCCTGTGGTTTATGATCTGAAGAAGTGCATCTGATCTAAAAGCAAATGAAGCTCAGTAAAGAAGCAAGTTTGTTTCTGCATCTGATCATGTTCAATAAAGAATCAAGGATGCTGGATATTGCAGTTGCAATGCATCTGTGGATTCTGATCTGAGTTGTGCATCTGATCTGGAAGCTAACGAGCGTCTCTGAAGAGTGAGCCCTCTAAAGAACTGAAGTGCTGAAGAATCTGATGACTTGAAGTTCTGAAGGCTGAAGGCTCTGAAGACCAAGTGCGTCAAGACTCTGAAGACATGTTCTGAAGGACAAAACTCTGAAGACTCTGAAGACATGTTCTGAAGGTCAAGACTATGAAGACTCTGAAGACATGTTCTGAAGGTCAAGACTCTGAAGATATAATCATCTGAAGAAGTTTGTGTTGAAGACTCTGATGACTTGAAGTTCTGAAGGCTGAAGGCTCTGAAGATCAAGTGCAAAAGACTCTGAAGACCAGACTCTGAAGAAGAAAGATTATGAAGCTTCACCAGACAAGACATGTTCAATCAGATGAGCTGTTGCTATCAACTCTGATGAACAAAGTGCTGAAGTCAGAATCTGATGTTTACTATGCTATCTATACCAAAGTAGTTTCTGAACTACTCATCTGTAACATCATCAGAAGAACCAAGCCAGAAGCAAATTTGTCCAAGCTGTTAAATGGAATATTACCGTTGCCAGAAAAGGACAAGAAAGTGATGTCATCCAACACGTGCTTTTTCTATCCGTTGGAATATGACCGTTGGAAATAAAAAGGACTTTTCTATCCTCTCAACGTCATTCTTGGAAGCACTATAAAAAGAAGAATCATTTTGATCATTAAGTGGTTGCTGGGTTGCTAAGTCAAGCAACGCTGTTGCTGTTAAGCTGCACTATAAATGAATAACATTTGAATCATTCAAATGTCAGCATGCTTGTACGCATGAAGTGTAGAAAAGAAAGAAAGAAGAAAAGCTTAAAATGAAAAGAAGCCTTAGTGCTCACACACAGAAAAGCTTTTAAGCAATATAGAAGCTATGTTTTAATAATCTCTTAGAGAGTTATTATTAGAATTAGTTTTTGTATTAGGAAGCAAGGAGCTGTTGCTCAATACTTGCTATGTGCTAATCTTGGAGTTATTAGCTTGCTAGGAAGCACCATTGTAATCTCCGGCAACACAAAAATTCTATTTTAGAATTAGTGGTTCCTCAAGTGATCTAGTGAAGATCAGTATACTTGAGATGACAAGTGACAGTAGTCATTTGTGGAAATCCTAATAGGAGATCTTTAGTGATCGGATTCTATTAAGGTGTCAATGAACGTTATATCCTTAGGGATCCCTGAACGTGTCATTGTCAAGTTGTTAGTCACTTGCAGTTAGCTTGTGCATCTGTAATCAGTTTGGTTATAGTGGATTAAGTCCTTGCAGTGAGTAAGGCGAAATCACCTTGGAAGGGTGGACTGGATTAGCTTGAGAGTTGCTCAAGTGAACCAGGATATATCTTGTGTTCTTTACTTGTTTAGTTTATTATTTATGCTTCCGCATTGCTACATCTAGAAACAACACAGAAGAAGATGGCAAAAGTTTTTAAGTAACCAAATACCCAATTCAAACCCCCCCTTTCTTGTGTATTTTTCACACCTTTAATTGGTATCAGAGCCTGGTTCTGTTATTGATGGATATCAAACACCTAACAGTGTCAGATAAAGATCCATAGGCTGTGTGAAGAAATACTTTTGGGGATATTTCACCGTTCTTACAATTTCAGTCTCATATCAGTTTTTGAGGATAATGAGTACTAAAATTGTAATCTATTGAGTTACCTTGAGCAAGTCACTGATTCTATGAAGTTTGAAATTTGAAGTGTTGAAGCCTTCAACAGCAAATCTCCTCCAGAAGATTCTGAAAGAAGAATGAAGAATCAGTTGACAGGATAGATTCATCAGATAAGAAGATATATCTGTTGAATGCTGATCTGAAAATACGTTTGGATTTACAACATATTTGCTCAAAGATAAATCTTCTGCAAGCAATAATTCTTGATCTCTAAAGATTAATTCTGGTGAGTATGAGATGTTTTCAAGAAACGGATTAGTCCACACTTGACTTTCTCATGAAAACTCATTGGAATTTATCTTAAGTAAGAAAAGATATTATTGCTGGATAATGGAATTTATTCATCAGAACGCCAGAATGAAGTCTACAGAAAAAGGTAAGTTCAGAAAAATATTCAAATCTGGAAGAAATGTTTCTTCAGATTCAAAGCATTTGAAAGTTGCTCTCCTTGAAGAGCTTCAAAGAATTCTGCAGAGGTTTCAAGAAAGGCAGTGTTGTATCAACTCATATGGATATGATGAATTCAGAAGATCTGATTTGAAGCAGAATGGACAATTAAGTTCTGTTAACTTGAGATGTTATCTCAGTTGAACAAACTAAAATTGGTCAGATGTTTTTAGGCATTATTTTTCAGAAATTCTTGATAAATGTTTTGAGAAACAAGTTATGAAGAAAGATACAATGGCAGAAGTCATTCTGTCTGATGTAAAAAGGATTTAAGTCTCTGATGTTATTCATTCTGAATAATTCAGTAGACATTCTTTTTCAAGAACAGATGTACTATCAACTCTAATGATCTAACTATTTACAAGTTAGCTCAGCATTGTAAGAGCAAATTGCCAGTCAGACTGTGTCTCTTGATACATCTGAGTTTGATGATAAGTGTATCTTGTTTTGGATCTGTATTTGTTTCAAGCAGAAAAATTCAGAAGATGAAGCCTGATGGAAGCTAGATTCTCTCTACACATGAAGATCAGATTATCTGTGCTCTGAGGATGTCTCTCTAGAATCAAATGGATGTTGTTGTGTTGATGAAGATGCTGCAGAATGCTAACAAAGGAATTGAGATCTGTTCAAGAAGAGTTATTCAGAATATTCTACTTTAGTTGCTGTTACTGGTTTGTCACACAAGATGTTGGAGAATCAGAAGCAGAATGTGTTCCAGCTGAAGAATCAGAAGCTACTCCAGATGCTATTCAATTAGCTGCTTCTGAAGAATCAACTCTGAGAAGTTTCCCCCCAGAATCAAATCTTCTTTTCCAGAAGAGACGTTCATTGGAAAGAAGGATGATTCCAGAAGAACAAGATTCTTTCTTCTCAAAGATTGTCAGCAAGAAACTCTTGACTATACAGAAGACATATGCTTTTGTGACAAGGTTAGAATTCATATTCTTTTCAATCTCGTTCGTTGATCAGTATAACATCAATATAAATCAGATGAATATTAAAAATACTTTTAAATGGTTTTATTGAAGAAGAAGTATATGTTCATAAACTTCCCAGGTTTCTTTTTTAAAATTATTTTGTCAAAAGTAAAGTTGTTACTACTCTTCTTCTTAAAGACTATTAAGAAAGATATTTTAAATCTGTCAGATTTATTTACATTGATGATACTTCTATTTAGAACCATATACTTCACTTGGAAAGGAGTTTGCTGAGTGTATGCAGGCAGTAGCTAAAACTAGCATTCTAGAAGAGGCTAGTGAAGTCAGATCAGTAGCTGTACAGAAGGTTCTGTAACACTGATTTTGTAGAGGCTCTGTCAATCAAGACATCTCTCCTTCAATTGTTGGTGACTCTGAAGCAAAGCTATAGAAGATAGTTCAAAGCATCAGAAGCAAAGCAACTGAGGCAGGATACTGAAGACACTTAAGTTGGTATCAGTATAGACTCAGAAGAAAAGCTACAGAGGCAAAATTACAGAAGAATCTGATGAAGCAACGCTAAAAGGAGACTCTGAAAGTTTGTTGAGAAGCAACTCTACAGAAGACTCTGAGCAGTTGGTTGATATGTCAGCAACATAGCTCACTTCTGGATAATAAGGACACCTGAAGAATGAAGATCTGGTTTGATCTAAAGCATACCTCTGGATGAACGGTTGGTTGAATCATTCTCTAGAGCTAAGCTGCATAGATCTGAAGCAGAGGATCTAATACAAGGAATCATTTCCACTGTTGTTCACTTAATAGATGCTAATCAAGATAAGTTGGGTTGCAACTTCACTGTCAGAAGAGTCTACTTTGGATATCATAAAGTTGGTATCAGACTCTTATCAGTCTCCAACCTTCTGAAGAATCACTTATGGGTTTGATGTTATTAATTGAGCTAACATCTGTTGATTAAGTGCTTTTGGGCAAAGGCTGATTGTTGATGATCAGAAGAACTTACTAACATAACAGAAATAGTTATGGTTAGAAAGTTTGGTGTAGAAAATCTCTTCAGAAGATTAGAGCAGAAGCTTTGAAGATTTCTGAAGCTAATTCAGAAAGGAAACATTGTCTCAATTGGTATAAGGTATTATCTAATGAAGCACTGATGCTAAGATTCAAGTTTTGATAACAAGCTTGGAATCAGAAACCAAAGGTGGAGAAACCTAAGGTGATTTAGCAGAAGATCCTACTCCTTCTATTGGTACTCAGAAGTTCTCACACCTTCAGTTGGTACGAGAATTCTAGAAGAAGAAGTCACCCTCAGATACTGATTGATAAGAACAAGATTGTCATTCAAATCAGTTCAAGAAATTCATCTTGGTTTGATGATAATTTATGATGATCAACCACGTCTGTCCAAAGGATAAATTCTTGGTGCAAGAAGATATAGCTTTCATCTGGAAACAAGTCATCTTGAAGATAAAGAAGCATGATCATCGGCATCCAAAGATGGATGATCAGAAGATGAAGACCAAAGGAGGAATCAGATAAAGAATGTAGCAGATAGAAGGATAATCTGTTAGAGAGTAGCCATCTAAGACTCTCATGTTTTTAACGTACACTCTGAGAAAGAAAGAGGTTAGTAAAATGGTAGATCAGAAGCTCTACAAAGGTATGAGTTGTACTCTTCTGTATTTTACTGTTTCTAGTCCTGACATTCTTTTCAGTATATGTGTATGTGCTTGATTCCAATCAGATCCTAAAGAATCTCATTTAACAGTTGTTAAGAGATTTCTGAGGTATCTGAAAGGTACTACTAACGTGACTCTGTGTTGCAGAAAACCAGATAACTATTTTTAGTAGGTTTCTGTTATGCTGATGTTACTGAAGTCAGAGTTAGTTGCAAAAGTACCTCTGGTTAGCACTATCCCTTAAAGAAGCAAAATACATCAGATGCTGATTGAAGTATCAGATGCTCTGGATGAAGTGTCAAATGAAGGACATTCATGTACAGAAGATTGAAGGATCATATGGCACATCACCTTCAATTGATATCAGATGATATCTAAAGATCTGAGCAAATCTGAAGTCGTAGACTATCAGAAGATTTGGATTATCTGGAACTCTGGATAAAAGATTCTATTAGAAGATGGTTTGTTAAATCAAACATTGATACTTCTGTAGTATAGTGTTTTGATGTTGAAGAAACGAGCTGAAATAATTTCATTATTTCACACCTTCAATTGGTATCTTACATCTTAAATTGGTATCATGTCTCTGACATCCAACCAGAAGCAAAGTGTCAGATAACTCTGAGAAAAACTTCAGAAGATGTTTGAGTGAAGATACAGAAGGTTCTGGGCGCAGAATCAAGAATCAAAGCAAAGGCCAGAACAAGTACTTCAACTCTGGAACTTGAGACTTCTTGAGATATTTTTCAGAAGTAATTAGACTCTGAAATTGGATGCATTTCAAGTTGTTCTAAGGACTGGAATTATTGGTATCAAGATCAAGCTAGAAGTGAGAAGAGTTTTCAACCTTCTTGTCTAAATCTAGCAGAAGAAAATTTCAGAAATGAAACTTCCAGATTAGTACAAGAAGCTGAAGATGCTAAGAAGACTAAGCAAAATGTTGTAGTTGGATTCTCTTGTGAAACTACTTTTGTACGTTGAGAACGTGACATTAGTAAGTTTAGAGGAGATCAACAAGCTATGAAGGATGTACAACAAGTTGTCAGAGAAAGTTCTGCTGAACAGACACCTGTCAACAATCCTCGTCAGAGCATGCTTCTACAAATTCTGAAGAATTGTCACTCTCAAAGAAACAGGGGGAGATATAGAAGATGAAATCTGAGAAAAGATATCAACCTACCTTAATTGGTATCAACCTGTAAGAATTAAGTTCTCAAGGGGAGAAATGAAAGATGATTAAGTTCTCAGGTGCTATCTCTCAACTCTTATCTTTTTAATTTCTGACTTTAAAAAGAGAAATTTTTTAAAAAATCTGTTTTGATGAAAAACTCAAACTTTTTGATGATGTCAAAAAGGGGGAGAAATGATAGATGATTTTGATATTATCTGGAAGAATAGAATATAACTTGGGAGAAATGGAAAATGTTTTTGAGAAATAGAATATAACTTTGATATATTCTATAACCTGAAAGAGAATGCAAAAACATATAAACTGCGTTTATTACTAATTATTTGTTTGATGTTTTCCAAGGAACTTTGAACAAGTTCACTAGGCATTCTAAACAGGATAAATGAAAGAAATCTGAGTTCAAATGAACTGGTGTTCATATAATAGAAGTTATACACTTCATGAACATAGATTCAGAATCAGATGGACCTGATACTGTTCAGAGATCTGAAAGTTAAAGTCATCTGGAATCATACTGTTTAGAAGATGTAAATTGTCTGTGAATATGATAATCAGAGCACAAGAATCAGAAATCTTCATAGAAGCAAGATGTGGATTTAGAACCAGAATCATGAGTATCATGTATTGGTGTCAGACTAAGAACCAACATGGGTATCAGACTCAGATTCAATATTGGAATCAGATTCAGAAGTAAACATTCTATTGGTTTCTTTTGGTATCAGACTGCTTCAAGAAATCAAGAATCTATCAAGAATCTGAGAAGAAAGCAAGTTTGAAAAAGCAGAATCAAGACTGTATCAAGATCAGAAGATCCAAATATCTGACATATTGTAATCAGGGGGAGTTCTCCCAGGAAGGTTCACAAGTCAGGATATTTGATTTTCACCCAGTCTGAAACTCAGGGGGAGTTTCTCATCTGAAGGATGTTCTGAAGAATAAGAGAAAATGCTTTAGAAGATTCTGAAGTTATATGACCCTGATACAATGCTTAGAGAAGATAAGTTCTAAAGATCTGAAGATGAAAGTTCTGATTGAACTAGTCCAGATGCTGAAGACTCATGCTCTCTTATATTGTAGGGAAGTATTCCTTCTATTCTACTCTATTTGATTATGGTTTATCAAATTTATTTTTTGTAAGTCTTGGGATCAGAGTATGTCTCTAAACAAGCATAAAAATGATTTAAAGGTTAACACATTCAGGGGGAGCAGTTGCTTAGAACTCTGAATAGGTTAATGCTTGGTGATTACCCTGTATAAAATGTTCTATCAAAATACATGTTTTTGTCATCATCAAAAAGGGGGAGATTGTAAGAGCAAGATTTGTCTCTACAGGATTATCTCTATGTTTTGATGATAACAATTGAGTATTTGTGAAAGAACCATTTTATGGTTTAATGTTTGTTATGTGCAGGTCATATTAAATTATATATATTAGACCAAACAAACAAAAGCAACGTGTGCAGCTAGTAATATATGGAATTACTATGTGTAACGTCATGAAGCGCTTGTAAGAAGCTAGTTTGCTTATGTATCTGATCACCATCAGTAAGGAACCAAGGATGCTGTATATTGCAGTTGCAATGCTCCTGTGGTTTATGATCTGAAGAAGTGCATCTGATCTAAAAGCAAATGAAGCTCAGTAAAGAAGCAAGTTTGTTTCTGCATCTGATCATGTTCAATAAAGAATCAAGGATGCTGGATATTGCAGTTGCAATGCATCTGTGGATTCTGATCTGAGTTGTGCATCTGATCTGGAAGCTAACGAGCGTCTCTGAAGAGTGAGCCCTCTAAAGAACTGAAGTGCTGAAGAATCTGATGACTTGAAGTTCTGAAGGCTGAAGGCTCTGAAGACCAAGTGCGTCAAGACTCTGAAGACATGTTCTGAAGGACAAAACTCTGAAGACTCTGAAGACATGTTCTGAAGGTCAAGACTCTGAAGACTCTGAAGACATGTTCTGAAGGTCAAGACTCTGAAGATATAATCATCTGAAGAAGTTTGTGTTGAAGACTCAGATGACTTGAAGTTCTGAAGGCTGAAGGCTCTGAAGACCAAGTGCAAAAGACTCTGAAGACCAGACTCTGAAGAAGAAAGATTATGAAGCTTCACCAGACAAGACATGTTCAATCAGATGAGCTGTTGCTATCAACTCTGATGAACAAAGTGCTGAAGTCAGAATCTGATGTTTACTATGCTATCTATACCAAAGTAGTTTCTGAACTACTCATCTGTAACATCATCAGAAGAACCAAGCCAGAAGCAAATTTGTCCAAGCTGTTAAATGGAATATTACCGTTGCCAGAAAAGGACAAGAAAGTGATGTCATCCAACACGTGCTTTTTCTATCCGTTGGAATATGACCGTTGGAAATAAAAAGGACTTTTCTATCCTCTCAACGTCATTCTTGGAAGCACTATAAAAAGAAGAATCATTTTGATCATTAAGTGGTTGCTGGGTTGCTAAGTCAAGCAACGCTGTTGCTGTTAAGCTGCACTATAAATGAATAACATTTGAATCATTCAAATGTCAGCATGCTTGTACGCATGAAGTGTAGAAAAGAAAGAAAGAAGAAAAGCTTAAAATGAAAAGAAGCCTTAGTGCTCACACACAGAAAAGCTTTTAAGCAATATAGAAGCTATGTTTTAATAATCTCTTAGAGAGTTATTATTAGAATTAGTTTTTGTATTAGGAAGCAAGGAGCTGTTGCTCAATACTTGCTATGTGCTAATCTTGGAGTTATTAGCTTGCTAGGAAGCACCATTGTAATCTCCGGCAACACAAAAATTCTATTTTAGAATTAGTGGTTCCTCAAGTGATCTAGTGAAGATCAGTATACTTGAGATGACAAGTGACAGTAGTCATTTGTGGAAATCCTAATAGGAGATCTTTAGTGATCGGATTCTATTAAGGTGTCAATGAACGTTATATCCTTAGGGATCCCTGAACGTGTCATTGTCAAGTTGTTAGTCACTTGCAGTTAGCTTGTGCATCTGTAATCAGTTTGGTTATAGTGGATTAAGTCCTTGCAGTGAGTAAGGCGAAATCACCTTGGAAGGGTGGACTGGATTAGCTTGAGAGTTGCTCAAGTGAACCAGGATATATCTTGTGTTCTTTACTTGTTTAGTTTATTATTTATGCTTCCGCATTGCTACATCTAGAAACAACACAGAAGAAGATGGCAAAAGTTTTTAAGTAACCAAATACCCAATTCAAACCCCCCCTTTCTTGTGTATTTTTCACACCTTCACTTAGTTTTAAATATTATAATTTGTCCCCTCATCAAATTAGATATTGACTTACGATATCTACACAATAATCTGACATTTCATGACATTTATACTTTTAGCCACAAACTTAATATTATATTAATTAGACCCTTTTAAGTCTTAACTAATTAAAGTAATGGTACTAACATCTTAAATGTTACATTTGTGACCCAAAATTATAACAATGATACCTCTCATTAAACTTAACAAAATGATTCAACTCATCACAGTCTATTCAAACACAAAGTTCAATCAAATAATTTATATACAATTAATATTTAACATCAATCAATCATAATATATTTTATTATTAATAATTAATTATGCCATTTTATACTAGATTAATTAAACAATTAATCTAACACAAATGCCTATGGAGATTATTTTTGCAACCTTCCAAATCCTTCCAGTATTCATGTTGTGATATTTTGATACTCAGTGTGCCGCCTTTCTTAAAGAATTAAAAATAAAGTTATTAAATAATCAATTTTAATTAAAAACTCATATTTTTAATTTCTTTTATAAAAGTTGTTGATTTAAAAATACTAACAATTTATTTATATTAATAAACAAATATATATATAAAAAAAATCTGCCAAAAGTTAATCCTAAACAAGAGGTTTACATCAGTTTAACTTATAAAGTGTCATTCCTATATTTAAATAGAATGGACTCTAAAAATAAACGAGGGGTTTACATCAGTTTAACTTAAAAATTGTGATTCCCATATTTAAATAGAATAAACTCTAAAAATAAAATTAATTCTAAAAAAATTAAATATTTTAAAAATAATTTTATCTAAATCATATTTGACTTTTTAAAAAGTAGAATCAAACATTCATATTCTTTAGTTAAAATTTTATAAAAAATATGTTTTGATTGTTTATAAAGTTAAAAAGGGACGTGTGATACGATGACCATTCTTTAAGTTGGGCGAAATTTCCAATGGTTTGATGCGTTCTCATGAAACTACATTTGATTGTCACTTTCACATTTTGGACTGCTTTGTCCAAAATACTCAAGTTCCTTGAAGTGTGTTTTTTTTGGACATAGTAGCTTGGTTAAAAAAGTAAACTTAGTGGATGTATTTGAGTAGCTTTACGAATAGATATAAATAAAATGTTTAATCATTGTTGATTGCTCCACAAATGTGAAACTTAGGTTGGTCTTAGCATAAATGTGGATAATTTATTCTATATTAATAAAAATTAGTGATAAATAGTTTTACAATCATAAAATAATATATTTTTGTGAATTATAGATAACTAATTTATACTGATATTGAATAAATTGTCCATATTTTTTAAAAGATATTTTAGAAACAAAATTATATATAAATAATTATTTATGATTAATTGATAGTGTAAATTTTGGAGCTATTTTTGAGTGAAAAATCTATTAGGAGCTATTTTTATGATTTTTCAAAATAAATGAGAAATTAAAAACATTTAAAATAAAAATAAAATGGAACAAAAATGCACAGCCATCAGATATGATCAAAGGCTAAGGATCAAACATGGGCGTAGCCATCAAGTCTCTTTTAAAACAGAACCAAAGGTCCATATCAAAATAGACACGGTGAACCTAAATGAAATAACGCATCACAAAATCACCATCGTGATTGTTTCATCGGTGCGAACTCAACCTCGTGCTTTGTTGAAAAGTATTTTAGGTGATTTGTTTTATCGTATTCGTAGGGGATTATCCTGATAAATTGATGTTTGTCGTTCAAAAGTTTATGAGTTTCAAGAAAAGGGTTTTCGAAGAGTTTTGGTTTGGTAACATATGTTTTCACTTGTTTTGAAAGCAAAGAGTAAACTAAAGAACAATGTTTATTTTAAGAAGAGCATGTCAACATTAGATTTCGTTAACCCGTTTCATACATGTCTGAATAATGAAGCATGTGAACTTAGGTTAGATCAATACAATCGTGTATCCTCTCGATTCCGTTTATTTCTAAAGTGGCTTCGTGGGTATTATTGTTTCAATCGCAAGTTGATTTCTCGAAACAACAATCGAAATAATAAATATAAAGATCGATACAAAGCAAATATTAACTCACACATCTATGTCTAGAGTTTGTGTGTTAATAGATGAAGAACTTAGATCAAGACTTGGAAAATCTATGTCTAGAGTGATTCAAACCATACATATATCATTAAAAGCAAAGATCTTTATCATATATTGATCATAAAATTTGTTCATATGCAAAAGATCAAAAGAAATACATACTAGTAAGGCTAACTACCTTTAATCTTGACACAAAAGGTAGTTAGCTAGCCATCACCATGGTAGCTTGATCAACAAGTAAAAAGGAAAGCTTTACTAGCATCAAAGTCGAAAGATCGAAGATTAATGCTCCAAAGTTTTTATTTTCACTTCTCTTGGAATTTTTAAGCTTCAATCCCTAAAATTCCCTTTACAATCTGAAAAGTGTAGGAAAAATATGAAGTGTCCCAAAATATCTATTCAAGTGTCTATTCATACAAGTTCCACAATGTGCTTGTAAGTGGCGTTGCGCTAAGCGCCATCAGGGTGTGCTTAGCGCGATCAACACAAAGGCGGAAAATTCCCAGAAAGCGCGCTAAGCGCGATCAAAGGCCCTTAACTACTATCTCTTCATCAAAACTACGCTGAACTCGTGCTAGAAGACGCGTTAAGCGTGAGTTGCTATCAAAATGCCACAAAATTGATCTTCAAAGCCCTCTTCCTTCATCCATAGGTTCCAAGCATTATATCAAGCAAGAAAACCTATCAAAAAGCATAAAAATGAACACAATTCATAATATTTACATGCATAATCAAAAACTTGCGTATTTATACTAAAACATATGAATTTACTACTAAAACACCAAAGAAACAATTGAAAAGGGCCACAAAATATTATCAAAAATATGCACAATTTGGCCCTTAACAACTCTCCCCAACAAACAAAAGTTTGTCAAGCAAAAATGAACCCAAAAAAATGCACAAGAAATAGGAATCAACAAGTTAGAAAAAAGACAATTTCATGGTTCAAAAAGTACAAGTACAAACAAGATAAATTTACAACACTCAAAATGAATCATGGAGATGAAACTATTGCTAAGTGCAAAACACAAATCAAAACTTTTTAAGCAATACAATTCAAATATGAATCACACCTAAGCACACATTCATCAAGGGGTGAAAACATTATGAGGTTTTATCACTCACCAAACAATCCTGCAAACATCCAGAATGAATTATGCAATCAACAAACAACATGCATTAATGAGTGTAAAATAAGGAATCACAAGGACTTCAAAGGTTGTAATTTGGCTTGGGATACAAGGAAGGGTCATTTATCAAAGTCATTGAAACAAAATTGCCTATTCCAATAAGATCATTCAATTCTCACATTCATACACAATTCAAGACCTTAACCCTCTTGTTTTTTTTTCCTTTGAGGCATCATTATAACTTTAAGCTCATTTGTTGGCAATTCATGCCCAATTTTCTTTCTTTTTCATTTTTCTCTTTCAAGCTCTTTCATTATTACAACCACTTTATTTTTCACAATGCCTCAATCTACCTCTTTCTCCCCAACTTTGAATACAACCAAAATATGGTGTTAAGAATTCTCTCACACATCTAAGGCAAGGAACAACAAAAGCAACCATACTTAAAGGTTGAGGTTCGAAGATTTCAAAAATAAAAAATCAAGATCCATTCCAAAATTCAATTATTATTCATGTACCATATTTACATGATTCAGTTATCCATACAAATCTTGATAGAAAGGCTTAACAGGGCTAACAAATGATCGCTCACTCACAAGGTAGATTGACCAATCTATTTGTTCAAGTGGTTTTGCCTTGATCTTTTTCTTCCTTTCACGCAAATCAATACACATGCATGATTTAAACATAATAGGAACGAGTTAAACAAGGATGTCAGTATCCCGCATATATTATACAATGAAAGCTTCCTCACAAAGGCTATGTTCTAAGTGATTCAAAATTGAAAAAGTATTTCAAAAGAATTTGTGACAACATGTTTTGCATAAATCACAAGTTTCATTTCCATGGAAGTTTTAGAAAACGATAAATATGTACCTTGCAACTGTACCTTTACTCAAGCATATTATTACCACTCAACTGCATGTTGATTCATCAATCTTGACATTAGTCACAAGGTTCCTTCAAGTTTTTGAACTTAGGAGAAACACAAAATCAAAAAAATTTGTACTAAACTAACAATTTCATACTACTCAACATAACAAAACATACTTATCCTAAAAATTGCAACACCTAAAACATGGTGCAACAACATAAGTTCATAACCCTCATCCTAAAAAGGATGGTACAAAATCTATCCAAAAGGACAAAGAAATCATAACAAAAAAGTTTTAACAATTCACACATAAAACATGATAATAGAAACAAAATATCAAATAAAACCCAAAACCAGACTGCTCAGTACCACTCGAAGAATCCAACTCCCACTATGTCTCTCCACTATTATTATTAAAATTCACATCATCCTGAGCCACGTCTGCCTGAGGCACCTGTGTATGTTGTGGAGGTTGCGGAGGAACCCGCTCCCTCAAAAAATGAAAAGGTTTATCCTTAAGCATATCCACAAAAGCACTACACTCCTCAGACGAAGGGAAAGGATGACCCACACGTGGCTCACAAATCTGCAAATGCAACGCACGCACAGTTGAGTGTAAAAAACTAAAATATCTTTGATGAGCCATGTGCATGTCCCATGTGCACATACATGCCATACGCTCAAAATAATTGTGACCAACTAGAGGAACTCCTGACAGCTGCTGTAGTGGTGGTACTGGCTTCCCTGGTGGTGGTGGCTGCTGTACATCAACTCTAGGCATGCAGTGGCTCTGAATCCAAGTATCAATCACGACACCTTTATTGGTCTTGTGAACCACGTCAGGTATTGGGACACTCTCTCTAGTGCAAAGGTCCATAATCAATCCTGGAATCACAAAGATAGCAGGGAGCTTGGAACCCAAACAGTGCTCACTAGTGGCATTAGCTCGGATCTCATTCGAGATAATCCTAGCTACATCTACCTGTCTCTCTTCTAAGATATAATAAAGAATACATGCAATGTCAAGAGGAATAGATGAGGTGTGACTCTTAGGCCTTATGTTGTGAAGGACTAGTGTCATCAAGATTTGTGCAGTAGTATTCATATCACCTCTCTTAAAATGCTTCTTCCTACCTACCGCATTCAGCTTGAAACCCCTACCAGGATGCACCAAGGCATCACTCACATTAGCAAAGTTCCAATTCTTCCTTGCTACCCTCTGGTAATAATAACATTGCTCACCCTCAGCCAGAACCAACCGGTTACCCAAATATGCATTGATGGCATCCCATGAAAAAGACACATGCTTACCCCGCACATATGTCATGAAAGAATAAATTTGACTCTCCACCTGAATAGCGTTCATGTAGAACTTGCAAATTATCTCATAGTTCAGTTGGGTGGGTGGAGTAAGCAGGGCCTCCCAACCATGGTTCTCAATTATGCTCAAGTAGCCTCTGAAGTCACCTTGAGGGTTTATCCTAAAAATCCTCTCTGGCCAAATACTTTGCCGATTAAGCTCAAGGTAACGTGCTTCCTATCCAGCCCCCAGGAACTTATGTGCATCAAACGCTATTGGCTCTTGCCTTTGCTGGGATGATTGGCCTACACTGAAACGAGCATGCTTTGAAGCGATCTTTAGAGCCATCTACAAAATAAATAGACTAAACAACATCAAACACATCAAACAACTAGTCCATAAATTCAGAATAAATCTAATGTAACTGTATGTCATCACAAAACAAGCAATCAGACAAGGGATAATTAAAAGTCAAGAAATTTGATCCAAGGGAGGCGCACTAAGCGCGGTTGAGTATGCAGGAAAAAATACCTCTGCAGCCAACCAACACCCAAACAACCACTATCCTAACACTAATAAGATAAACAGAAAAGACCAAAAAGTCAGAAATAGGGCACAAAGGAGCACGCTAAGCGCGGTTGTGAACACAGGAAAAAATGCCTCTACAACCACTATTAATCCTCCCTATCAACACCCTGAACAACAATCCACAACATGCGTTCATAATACAATACTAAATGATAGATTACAACAGCATGCAAACCAAAAAATTAACATAACCCTAACTTTTCACCTTAAGATTTCACAAAATCACTTCTACACAAGCAAACCCTAAACTGTCAGTTTCTACTTAATCAAATCAAACCCTAAAAGCATTTGTTATCTAAATCATTAACAAAAATAGCATTAATAAACCTATAAGTAGAGCAAGGAGATGAAAAAGAGAAATAGAACTTGAACTTCAAAAAATTGGGGAAAGAGGGAGCTTGTGAGAAGCTAGCTTGGAAGTGCAAAGGTGAGATTGAGATGAGGAAATGAGTGGGAAAAGGCAGAGTTTAAGCTTTTAATATTTCAAAACAAATCAGACGTTTTTTTCCAAAACATGGCCCATTTAACATTTACCCACTCAAGCCCACACATGAATTGGCCAAGTTCACGTGACTGCGCTTAGCGGCCTCAGTTGTGCGCTAAGCGGGCTCAGAAAAACAAAGCTACTCAAGTGTGGTCTCAGATAGTGCTTTCCCGACTTTTTGTCACCCAATTAAATTCAAAATAAATAAATAACACTAAATACTTACAATATTGGGGTGCCTTCCAACAAGCGCTTTGTTTAACGCCATTTGAGCTCGACGGTCCAATGCGACCTCACGGATCGCAAAAAGGCAAATTGGCTAAATTCTACTCGAAATCGCCACTTAGATAAACTTTCAACCTCTAACCATTAACAATCCAGCTCTCATTTGTCAAAGTGTCTTCGAGAACAATTGCTCAATAATGCTTGATCTCCTTAATCCGGAATGGACCAGACCATTTGGATTTCAACTTGCCATGAAACAATTTCAATCTCGAATTAAACAGTAAGACCATTCCCCTCTTTAAAGTCTTTATTCACAATCTTCTTGTCATGGTAACTTTTCACTTTATCCTTGTACAGTTTGTTGGAGTCATACGCTTGAAGATGAAATTCATCCATTTCATGCAGTTGTACTTTTCTCTTTTCATCACTTAGACTTAGATCAAAATTCAAAAATCTTAAGGTCCAAAAATCCTTATGCTCCAAGTCCAACGGTAAGTGACATTTTTACCATAGATCATTTGAAAGGTGTGAGACCAATCGGAGCTTTGAAAGCTGTCCGATAAGCCCACAATGCATCATCGAGCTTGTTTGACCAATATTTTCTAGAAGACGACAAAGTTGTTTTCGAGAATTCTCTTGATATCACGATTTAATACCTCCACTTGACCATTTGCTTATGGATGGTATGATGTTGCAATTTTGTGTTTCATACCATACTGCTCCAACGCTTTTTCTAGATGAGAGTTGCAAAAGTGGGATCCATTGTCACTTATTAACACTCTCAGAGTACCAAATCACAAAAAAATGTTTTTCTTTATAAATTTTTTCATATTTTTTTCCATCTGCTTTCTTACATGCTATCGCTTCTACCCACTTAGACATAATGTCCACTGCGACCAAAATGTATTCACAAGAAAACAATGATGGAAATGTGCCAACAAAGTCTATGCCCCAACAATAAAATACCTCAAGCTCTAGCATGTTTTGCAACGAGATTTCATTTCGTTTTGTAATTACACCACTCCTTTTACACTTGTCACAACTTTGAGTATACGAATACGCATTTTTGAACAAAGAATGCCAATAAAATCCCGATAGAAGGACTTTTGTTGTCATTCTCAACCCATTAAAATGCCCTTTGTAAGGAGAGTTGTGACAATGACAAAGGATGTTATTAGCCACTTTTTTCGAAACACACCTTAACAAAATATTATCGACACCAGGTTTAAACAAATACGGTTCATCCCACACAAAGTACTTGGAATCCGATAAAAGTTTCTTTTTCTAATTACAAGTTAGACCCTCCGGTATTAATTAGGTGGCTTTGTGATTCGCCATGTCGGCAAACCAAGGTTACACTTGCACCATGAACAACTTTTGATTAGGAAATTCTACCTTAACCTCTATTTCATGCTTGGTCACCTCAACATTGACAAGACGGGACAAGTGATCCGCCACCAAATTCTCTGAACCTTTTTTGTCGTGAATTTCAAGATCAAATTCTTGCAACAAAAGGACCCATCGAATCAGCCATTTTTTAGAATTCGTATTGATTAGCAAATACTTAATCTCCGTATGGTCCGTGTAAAAAAAATTAGATCCAATCAGGTAGGAACGAAATTTTTCCAATGCATACACTATCGCAAGAAGCTCTTTTATAATTGTGGCATAATTTTTTTGAGCATCATTCAAAACCTTACTTGCATAGTGTATAATATGAAAAACTTTTGTTCTCCTTTGACCAAGTACCGCACCAATGGCATAATCACTCGCATCACACATGAGTTCAAAATCAATTTTCCAATTAGGAGTGATAATTATGGGTGTGGTAGTCAAACATCGATTTAAAGAATTAAAAGCTATCACGCAAGAATCATCAAATTCAAAAGACTTATCTTTGTTAAGCAAGTTGCTCAAAGGCTTTGCGATTTTTGTGAAATCTTTGATGAAACTCCGATAGAATCCAACATGACTAAGAAAGCTTCTCATTCCCTTCACATTCAAAGGTGGTGGAAAATTTTCAATGACATCCACTTTGGTTTGATCAACTTCAATGCCTCTTGAAGAAACTTTATGGTCGAGCACAATTCCCTTCATTACCATAAAATTGCATTTTTCCCAATTAAGCACCAAGTTTGTCTTCACACACCTTTCTAAAACAACATCAAAGTTTTTCAAGCAAAGATCAAATGGCGGTCCAAAAATTGAGAAGTCATCCATAAAAACCTCAATTGACTTTTCAATCAAGTCTGAAAAGATTGCTTGCATACACCGTTGAAAAGTAGCTGACGCGTTACATAACCCAAAAGACATCCTTCTATAAGCAAAGATTCCAAAAGGGCATGTGAAAGCATCTTTCTCATGGTCCTTCGGGTTAACATTAATATGATTGTAACCCGAATAACCATTAAGAAAATAATAGAATTCATGTCTGAAAATTCTCTCAAGCATTTGGTCCTTGAAAGGAAGAGGAAAATGATACTTTCTTGTAGCTTGATTTATCTTATGGTAATCGATACACATCCTCTATTCGGTCACGGTTCTTGTAGGGATTAACTATTTCTTCTCATTCTGGATAACCTTCATCCCACATTTCTTTGGTACAAATTGCACTGGGCTAACCCAAGGACTAACGAAAATGAGATAGATCATTCCGACATCTAATATTTTCACCACTTCTTTCCTAACCACTTCTTTCATGGTAGGATTCAAACGGCATTGAGGTTGAGCTATCGGTTTAAAGTAATCCTCCATTAATATCCTATGCATACAATAGGAAGAACTTATTCCTTTTAAATTGGAAAGAGTTTAACCCATAGCATCTTGATTCTTTTTCAACACAGAAATTAACTTGTTCTTTTTCAACCGGTTTATTCCCCTCGTCATCAAGAAAGACATATTTAAAGTGAGAGGGAAATAACTTTAAATCAAGTTTGATTTCTTCATTATTTTCTTTTTTTTAAATTTCCACTATTTCTTTCAAAGGAGGAATCTCTTCCAATTCCTCAAGTTCTCACAAACACTTCTCGATTTCTTTTTCTTCATTCTCATTGACACTTTGGAGAGCATTAGTAAGAACTTTTTATAATGGGGTAGAAACTTGTAATTACCTTGTTACTTCTTCAATCACCTCCTCCGTTGTATCAATTCTAAAACAATCACCCTTGTCTTTAGAATGCTTCATGTCTCTAAATAGATTAAAGAAAATCTCTTCATCTTGTACTCTCACTTTCATGAGACCATCGTCCATATCTATGACCATTCTATCAATCTTCATAAAAGGTCTTCTAAGAATTAAAGGAGCGTAATCATCTTCTTCCATATCAATCACCAAAAAGTCAATGGGGAACAAGAACTTATCAATCTTGACCAAAACATCTTCCGCTACACCGTGAGGATGGGTAGTAGATTTATCGACTAGTTGCAAAGTCATTTTAGTAGACCTCAACTCCATGTGTCCTAACCTTTTCACAATGGACAACGGTACAAAATTAATACTAGAGCCTAAAATCAATCAACCCATTGCCAACATAAATATTTCCTATGGTGACCGACAAAGTAACTCTTCCCGTATCACTTTCTTTCCCCAGAAGAGTATGTTGAATGATAGCGCTACAACTATCATCAACCATTATCATTTCTTGATCTGTGTACCTTTTATTCTTGGTGAGAATATCCTTCATGAATTTAGTATATTTTGGAATTTGCTCCAATGCTTTGGAAAATGGAATATTAATTTGCAACTGACCAAAAATATCCAAGAACTGAGCATCGTGCCTTGCATTGTCTTTTTTCGTCGGAGCATGAGGATAAGGAAAATTTTTAATCGAAATAGTACTCACTTGTTCCTTCCCCTTCCTAATATTTTTATTTTTCTCTTCTCTCATTTTATTTTCTTCTTCCTCATTCTTTTTCTTTTCATTTTCAACTAATTCTCCAGCAACATTTTTTTCTACTTCACTCTCATCAATTTCCTTTTCTTTTTCAACTACTCCCCCTTTTCCCATAACTTCCTCCCTTATCCCCATATCAATTTCCGTACCATTTATAGTAAGAATAGCTTTTCAATGCTCTTTTAGATTCACTTTAGTATTTTCCAGAAAACATCCTTTGTGTTTGTTGCCCAATTGTTTAGATAATTGCCCCACTTGCGTCTCAAGGTTCTTTATAGCCACATCATTGTTATTTTGATTTGACATTGACATTTGCATAAATTGGGTGAGGGTGTCTTTCATCTTTGAATTTCCAATTGGAGCTTATAGAGTTTGAATATAGTTTTGGTATTGATGTTGACGCTTAGAAGTTTCGGCTTCTTGAGGCCTCCATTGTTGTTGATAACCTTGGTTACATCTTTGTTGGTAACCTTGGTTGCCCTGTTAGTAAGGTGGTCAAGGTTGATAACCTTGGTTTTGGTTTTCGGTATAGTTAGCCCCTTCAACCACTGGAGGACAATACCCAGTAGGGTGATCTCCTTTACAAAGCTCACAACTTGCCACTTGTTTGTTGTTGTTGGGAATTTCTTGCATTTCTTTTATTTGTTGTGGAGGTTTTGACATTTGTTGATTCAACAACTCCATTTGTTGTGAAAGAAATTTGTTTTGTGCGAGAATAGCGTCATTCGTTCCCAAATCTATCATGTATGGTTTCCGTTGAGGTGTACCACGATTGTGATTTCCTTGGTGATCATTGAGTGCCGTCCTATCAATAATAACAATTGCATCTTCTGTGCTTATGGACATTAACGAATTACCCGAAGTAGCATCCAACAAAGTCTTGTGAACCGATTAGAGCATATTTCAGAAGATGTGCACTAGATTTAATTCATCAAAACCACGGTCTTTGCATTTTCGTAACATATATTTGTTAGAACACAAATTTGTGTTTCTTATATCTCTATGTTTTGATGATAACTGTTATGGAATTTTGTAGTAAGAAAACATACACTCTAAAATTTGTTCAAAGTATTATTGTTTCAGGTATAAAATTAAATACTCTTAAAGAAGCAAAATACATAAGTACAAAGAAACTATGCAAAGCTCTGAAGCATCAGATGCAAGACTATCAGAAGATTCTGAAGCGCTGCCAGAAGGATCTGAAGCAGAAGCTACAGAATGATCTGAAGTGTTAATGAAAGAAGTATACAAAAGCTGAAAGCTCTGATCTTATCAGACTCTGAAGTTCTTTTCACTACAAACTCAAAGGCTTTGATTACCAGACTCTTATCATTAATATTCACGCTCAAAGCATATACTGCTGCATACTCTGATTAAGACTCTAATCAAGATTGAGAATCTGATACATTAAAGATCTGATCATCTATCAAGACTCTGAACTTATCATTCATCTTAAGCTCTGATCATCTTAAAGCATTCCATACCTTTTAAGCTTACTACAAGTTTTGAAGTGCAGATTATGAAGACTTCATCTTGAAGGAAGCTTGTTGAAGAAGCTGTAAACTTGATTAGACGTGGTGCTACTTCCAAAGTAACCAACGACTAATTTGTCCAAAGAAGTGACGTGGTGCAAATCCTAAGGCTTCTACAACCATACCTTTCTGTAGAAAGCATATCTCTGCCCATACTTTTGGTGATGAAAAGTCATACAATCAAATATTATATTCAGCTGCACATCACTCAAAGCATTTGAAAAAGCTATAAAAGGAGAACTACTTCAACATTTTGAGGTTGCTAATTCACTACTCACCGTTGGCTCATTGCTAGATCACTCAGAAAGAAATACACGCTTGATTCATAAAAGAGAAAATCTCACAAGATCTTACTCATTTGATCTCTCATAAAACCATATAGTTTTTGTTGTACTTAATCTTAAGTGTAAACATCACAGTTGTGATACAGCTTATTAGAAGCATTCAAACACTTGTTAGTTTACATTAAATTGTAAGAAGTTTCCTTAAGAAGACCAAGGTGTGGTCAGTAGTTCTTGAGAAGACTAAGACAGTTGTTCTTAGTGCTTTCTATTGTAATCAGTTGATCAATAGTGGATTAAGTCCTTGCAGAAAAAGGCAAATCATCTTTGATAAAGTGGACTGGAGTAGTTGAGTTCAACGAACCAGGATAAAAATCTAGAGTTGTTTTTATTGCCATATTTCTTAAAACTCTTATTCAACCCCCCTTTCTAAGTGTTTTTCTCACCTTCAATATTTGAACCTCTCCCAAGCTTCGTTGAGAGATTCATTTCCATCTTGAGCAAACACCGATATTGCCGTCTTCGTTTCCATGAATCTATTATGGGGGGAAAACCGTTCAAAGAACTTTTCCTCCAATAAATTCCAATTCATCATCACAAGAGTTGATTGATCAAGATACTATTCCTTCACCTTCCCGATTAAAGAATGCGTAAATAATCTCTTAAGCAAGGGTCCCTCTTCCGCTTTCGGTGCTTCCGTTGCACCCACAATTTCATAGAATTTGGTGAGATGTGTGAACGGATCCTCATGGTCCATACCTATAAAAGGATTTTGATATAAAAGAGCAAGGATTCCCATTTTCATCTCATAATGCCTCCCGTTGTGGGCGTTGCGTGCAAACTAAGCGTTGTGTCTTAGACTGTTAGTACATGGAGTTGAAGCAGGAGGTGGATTTTCCATGTTTGGCGTACTAATGGGTGTAGATGAAGAAGATTCTCCACACTCTTGTGTTTCTTTATCAAGTTCCCATCTCCGTATATTTCTGCTATTGAGCCTACGAGCAGTTCTTTCAATCTCAAGATCGAAAAGAAGTTGGTCTGCAGGTACACTCCCTCGCATAAACAAATTTTACACACTAGCCAAACAAATTAAACAACACAAGAAAAATAAACTGAGGTAAGAGATAACGATACAAATGTCTTAAAAGTTAATAAACTATTGAAATGCTTACAATATAAATAGCAATCCCCGACAACGCCGCCATTTTGTTGAAAAGTATTTTAGGTGGTTTATTTTATCATATTTGCAGGGACTGTCCTGATAAATTAATGCTTGTCATTCAATAGTTTATGAGTTTCAAGAAAATGGTTTTCAAAGAGTTTTAGTTTGGTAACATATGTTTCACTTGTTTTGGTAGCAAAGAGTAAACTAAAGAAAAATGTTTGTTTTAAGAAAAGCATGTCAAGATTAAATTTCATTAATCTGTTTCATACATATCCGAATAATCAAGCATGTGAACTTATTTTAAATCAATACAATTTTCTATCTTCTCGATTTCGTTTATTTCTAAAATGGCTTCATGGGTATTATTGTTTTAATCGCTAGATGATTTCTCGAAACAACAATCGAAACAATAAACATAAAGATCCATACAAAGCAAACATTAACTCCCAAATCTATGTCTAGAGTTTGTTTGTCAATAGATGAAGAAGTTAGATCAATACTTGGAAAATCTATGTCTACAATAACTCAAACCATACATATTTCATTAAAAGCAAAGATCTTCATTATATATTGATCATCAACTTTATTCACATACAAAAGATCAAAATAAATACATACTAGTAAGGTTAACTACCTATAATCTTGACACAAAAGGTGTTTAGCTAGCCACCACCATGGTAGCTTGATCAACAAGTAAAAAGGAAATCTTTACTGGCATTAAATTCGAAAGATCTAAAGTTGATGCTCAAAAGTTTTGATTTTCACTTCTCTTGGAATTTTTAAGCTTCAAACCCTAAAAATCCCTTTACAATCTGAAAAGTGCAGAAAAAAATAAAGTGTCTCAAAATATCTACACAAGTGCCTATTTATACAAGTTCTACAATGTGCCTCTAAGTGGCACCACGCTAAGCTCCACCAGGGCGCGCTTAGTGTGATCAACACATAGGCGGAAAATTCCCAAAAAGCGCGTTGAGCGCGATTGGAGTGTGCTAAGAGCGATCGAGGGCCCATAGCTACTGCCTCTTCATCAAAAATACGCTGAGCTCGTGCTGAAAATGCGCTAAGCGCGAGTTGCCATCAAAATGTCATGAAATTGATCTTCAAAGCCATCTTCCTTCATCCATAGATTCCAAGCATTATATTAAGTAAGAAAACCTATAAAAAAAATGAAAATGATCATAATTCATAATATTTACATGCATAATCAGAAACTTGCGTATTTACATTAAAACATATGAATTTATTACTAAAACACCAAAGAAACAATTGGAAATGGCCACAAAATACTATAAAAAATATGCACAGTTTGGCCTTTAACATGCTTCATTTCCATTGATTGAAAGTAAGCGAGAGAAATTAAATGCCTAATATGAACAATCAACATAAGGTAAGTTATGGGAAACGATCAGAGAGAGTGAGGCTACATTATGGTAACTTGTTTGAGTCTAAAAGATGCTCAGAACTACCTTGTCCAAATGATGATCGGAGGTATTGAAAGTTGGATCTAGTTAGATCACTTTAGTGGATCTTAGAGCTTGGTATTTCTTGCAAAAGCTTCAGAGAATACCGAAAAAGGTAATGGAATCAATAAACAAGGTTGAAAGAGATTTGAATTTGAAAATGAAAACTCAAAAATTTAGTGCAAAGTTGGAGCTCGGGCAGAGGTTCTGGGGCTTTCTAAGCTTGGTATTATGTGTAAATAATTGCTCTATTTATATCTGAGGTGAATGGAGCTCATACGTGTGAAGAATCATTCCAAAACGTGTGAATCATGGGCAAGCAAAGTGTGGTCATTCTTGGATGTGAGTCAACCAAAATACAGTGCATTGTCTCCAATTCTAGGTCGTTTTGCATAACAAATCATTACTTAACATAATCAGGTACTAACCACATGCAAACATTGGCTTCAAATCAAGATTGAATGAATTTGCTATACTAATCATGACCAAAATTCAGTTCCATGGGGACAACTTCAAGCCATTAGGAAATTATGCACACTTGACCTTTGATCCTCATTAGTTTTGCCAAATGATAACATCATATTATACAGTACAATTCAAAAAGAAAGGTTCCATTTGGATGCTTGAGCAGAAAGTTATAAGCTGCAAAGTTGGCAAGATGACCTGTAATCAAAGGTCAAGAAAATTCTAAGTCCAAAATGAACTATAATGTCTTCAAACTTTTCATGTTCTAAGCATAATTGGCCTTTGATCCTTGAAACAAACTTGTAGACGACATCAAATAGGATAATTGGCCTTTGATCCTTGAAACATACTTGTAGACGACATCAAATAGGATAATTGGCAAAATTAACTGCCCATAAAAGTTGAAAATTGAGAGATTTATGATCTTTGGAAGTTAGGAAAATATCACTTGAATTTAGGCCAAATTTCACTAAGTCCACAAAATGACTTATAATGTCTTCAAACTTTTGATATCCTTCTAAGCATAATTGGCTCCTGACTTGTAAAGATAAGTTGGAGGGGATTTCAAGAAGAGTAATTTGTCCAAAGAAGCACTAAAAAATGTTGAAGTATGAAGAAGTTATGAAGTCTTGAACTTGGGCTTGAAATTTTGACTTTTAGGTCAAACTTCCTTGAACAAACTTGCAAACTTGGACATTTTCTTGCATTTCAAGGCACAATGATGATCATATAAACTCAAAATAATGTATGCTCATATGTCCTTTGATGAAACTTGCCATGGTTTGAGAAAACTTGTTGATGAAGGCATTGAAATAAACACACGAACCTTTGAAATTTCTTGAGAAACAAGCTACCAAACCTTGAAACATTCTTGGTCAAGTAAAGTTAAATAATGATTGAGACTTTGTGATATGAGATTATAGGTCATGCTTTGATGAATAGCCTTTGAAAATTAACAGTTGACCATACCTTGACTTGAGAAATTTACTTGACTTGAGAAATTTAAACCCTAGTTGAGGAAACAATCACTTGATGCTCTTGATTCCAAACCCTACCTTGCAAAAGAAACAAAAGGGACAAGGCATATTTTTTTTGTATTTTGATTAGTGGTTAGTGAATTATAAAGCATATAAGTACAAAAAAATGTAAAAAGACACACAAGAGGTGTATGATGATCTCTGCAAAGGCAAACCCAAAGATGATATGGTTAGGAGACAACCAAGTTTGTGATCTTGATACATTACAAGGATGCAAATGAGGTGGGATCTTAGGGATAAAAATAAGGGTATGACAGAGAGTATTTGTAAAATTTTATTATTCTAATGTTTAAGTCAATATTTAAGAGAGATGGAACTATTGCAAGTGTAAACCTAAATAATGGATGGGTGTGACTCAATGTCAAACTTATATAGGCGAGATGGTTAGAACATCCCAATTTATCTAGTGTGGAGCGTGAGTTATCATTGGATTTAGATCAATGTCCATGATGGAATGGGAATGATGCCTATGCGCGATATTCATAAATGAGTGTTTACATGCTTATCAGTGATTGACACATTCTTACTAGATTGGGAAAATTGAATGAATCATTCTTATTGGGCCTTTGGCTAGCTTATAATAGTTGTCCTCAAGTATTTGCTGCCATCTTTGATGCAATGAGCGTTAATGCAAAAATTAGTGAGGCCAATCTAAAAATAGGTATGGATGAGGTAGATTGTATGTTGAGATGTACCTTGTGAAGAGAGAGATTGGCTTTGAATGAGTGTAAGGCTCTGTTTGGTAAAACTAGCTGATAGCTGATAAGGTAGCTACCAACTAATGATTAATAGATCATAGCTTACAGCTGATGACTGGTAGCTTATAGTTGATGACTTATAGTTGATAAACTAATTTGAGTGTTTGGTAAATTAATAGTTACACTAGCTGATAAATACAAAATGACAAAAAAGAAAATTCTTAATTAAAAAAATTAGTGGACCTATTTATTAAATTAATTTTTATTCAATAAAAATAAACATATTAACAATAAAATGCATTAATAAATATATTCAAGTAATACATAAACAAATATATTCAATCATTCATTATCATATTTATAAAAATAATACATTAATAATAAAAACTCAAGTAATAAATAATAAAAATAAACATTTAAAAGTAATAAAAAGCAATTCAATGTAATGAATCAAAATATTTCATTAAAACAAAATGGAAGATGGATTACATCGTCAATTTGTTCCATAAAAATAATGACTAACCTTTTTTATTTCCTCAACTAAAACATAATTATTTTAATTTAAATCATAATAATATATAAGGTAAAAATGAGTTTTTGATAAAATAGTGAAGGTACAAATGGAAGAAAAATTTATAATCTAAAAGTTATAAGCTCAAAATCTACTTCAAATACCTTTTGAAAAAAAGCTAAAAGTTAGTAAAAAAAAGCTACAATCTAAAAGCTAAAAGACAGTTACCAAACAAAACTTTTTCATTAATGTGAGCTGAAAAGCTAAAAGCTAAAAGCTCTAGTTTATGTCTTACCATATAGACTCTAATTGGCATGAGGAACATGCACATAAGGTTGGGAGGTTATGCGTATAGGCTCACCTGAGTGCACTTGATTGTAGTTACAAACTCGAGAATTCATTTGAATTGTTGGATGTGGCCTTTAATCTTCCAACAAATCATAACCATCTAACCTGGCATTCTTCGTGCCTATAAAGTGAGAACTTGAAGCTCAAACTCACTTTTTGACTTCTTCAACATTTCTTAAGTGCAATGAGAGAGGGAGAGCTTTGTTTATTGTTCTTTCTTACTATTAGAAATTGTTCCCATTTGGGTTTCTTTACTTGAATCAAACTGCATTCTTCTTGAGTTTTCCAAAGACATGCATTAAAACACCAGGTATCTTCTCTTTCTTCATTTATTCATCTTTGAGTTTTAATTCATGCTTGAATATGGAAAACCTTACAACCCAGATTTAGATTGTAGACCTTAGTGATGTAGTTGTTATTAATGATGACTATAGTACATAAAGTGGTTAATCCTGGTGATAAGGAGTCTTTCCCCCACAAGAATATATATATATATATATATATATATATATATATATATATATATATATATATATATATATATATATATATATATATATATATATATATATATATATATATATATATATATATATATATATATATATATATATATATATATATATATATATATATATATATATATATATATATATATATATATATATATATATATATATATATATATATATATATATATATATATATATATATATATATATATATATATATATATATATATATATATATAAGACAAGTTAGGGATATGTTCACTTTTGGGGAAATCAAGATGACTAATCCCATTCTTATAACAAAACTTTTGGATGATCATGTAACTCAGAGCCTTGCTAGAAGCTTAGAGTGTACATTCAAGCATAAGGTTTATAAGGATGAAGTGATATGATGGTTAGAAGACTGATCCAAATGTTTAACTTATGGTTTCTATTTTTTTTGTCTTTGAACAATAAATAAAGATGAGGATGAAAACAGCTTCACTAATGCTAGAACTGCCTCATGATGTTAAGGATTATTCCTGGGTAGATGATAAAGTTATGAGTAACCAATCCTTCTATAATTATGATGATAGACCGAAGTATGCTTACCAGGATGTATGACTGTTATCATACAAGTAGGTTATGCTTTCCGATTTGAGATGTGTGAGATACCCATGTATATATGTTTGTTCTCTTGGATGGGGTTATTATTCGTTTTAATAGTTTTGAAGTTGAATTTCTTAATCACCTAGGAACCACCTGATAGAAGAGGGATATTTCCAACAATAAATTCAAGAAATGATCTAGGGTTTTACCATAAGATTTGCACAATCAGAAGAAAGATAAAAAGTGAGTAATAATAAAAACAACTAGATTTTCTGCCCTCCCCTAAGAAGGGTAACAGAGTTTAAATACAACGACTTAAATGTGCTAGAACAGAATAGGCCCAAACCGAAAATATGCAGAAGTAAATAAAAATAAACTATTTCATATCATAATCTTTCATCCATTTTGGATGGGCTTTGGTTCCTATGGGCCTACTAACAATACTATCTGGACCAACAACAACGTTGTCCTCAAGGTTGGGCTTAGAAGGTGTGGTGGGTTGAACAAAAGAGCTGGCCCATTTGGACAAAGGATGTGTGTTGAGTGTTGCATGAGAGGGGGGACGAGAGGCTGACATGTAAGGCAGAGGGAGGGTTGCATGTGGGACAGGTGGCGTTGAAGACTTAATGAAGGGCAGTGGGTGTGAATCACGAGGCAAGGAAGGGAACAGTGATGATGTGGTCTTGGAAAGCATAGGCTGATGCGTGTCAGCTACATGATGATAATTCTTGGGAGTCTCCAAGCGTGGCAAGGAAGAGTCAGGAAGGTGTATTAGTTGGTCACTTGCTTCATTCATTTTGGTACTTCCCTTTTCCATGTTCTTAACTTCCTCTCTAACATTGCATCTTCCTTTTCTTTTTTCCAAAACAGGGTTTCTTTCTAACTACTCAGAACTTCCATCTTCAATATTTTTTACTTTCACGTGTGTTAGAGAAACGTATACATGTGAGTTAAACAACTCTGTTTCTGGTCTGTCTTGAGCGTCTTTATGGAGAAGATGTTGGTTTTGTTCTTCAAACTCTGAACGGATAGGAACGAAACAAGCAGATAGATCTTCACCAAAGAACTTGCGAAGCTGAGAGACATGGAAGATGGGGTGGATGCGTGAATTCGGAGGAAGGTCCAGATGGTACGTGACTTTTCTGATCCGTTGAAGGAGCTAGAAAGGGTCATAGTATCGTTTTTCTAGCTTGTTCGAGACGTGGCGTTATACGGAGGATTGTCGATATGGTTGAAGGAGAAGCAGCACGAGATCACCTTCCATAAAACTAATGTCAGTTCTATTCTTGTTACTTTGAATTTCCATCTTTTTTCTCCTATATTCTCAGTTACTCTTCAAAGTTCTAAGGACTTCCTCTCTATTTTGTAGGGACACATCCACGTAATCAAAAGATACGGACCCAGTCGTGTAAGGAGAAATAGACGGTGGAGGGCGTCCGTAGAGAGCTTCAAACAGTGATATCTGAATGGAGTTGTGGAAAGCAATGTTATGCCAAAATTCCGCCAGATGTAAGTACTTGTACCACTGCTTTGTCCGGTCGCTTATGAAGCAATGTAAATATGTCTCTAAACATCTATTCACGACTTCTGTTTGTCCGTCTGTTTCAGGATGGTACGCTGTGTTGTATTTGAGGATAGTGCCTTAAGCGAAAAAGAGTTCTTTCCAGAAGGTACTTAGGAAAAGAGGCGTGAAATCTCGACGGCAAAGCGTAAATCTAGGTCTCTAGCCGAGTACTTGGTTAGCAACGCAATAAAATGATAGAACTTGGAGAGGCGATCGCAAACTACCCAGATAACGGTGTGTCCAAAGGAAACCGGAAAGTGCGTGATGAAATCCATAGATAAGTCCTCCCATACTTGATTTGGTGTGGGTAAGGGTTGTAGAAGTCCCTATTTTTTTTGTTAAATATTTGTTTTGCTGACAAGTCGAACAATGTTTAACAAAATGCTTTATGTCACTGTAGATGCCAGGCCACAGAAAGGAGGATGACAAACGGGCTAAGGTCGGTTGAAGCCCAGAGTGGCCAGCGGAGGGGGTGTAATGGAATTCAGTCAGGATGCTATTACGAAGGTCATCAACAGGAGGCACATAAATTTTGTGCTTGTATTAAAGTAGTTCATCTTTAATGGAGTAGAAGGGGTGTGTGTTTGGGTCAGTTAAGAATTTGTTCATGAGATTCTGACCTTCTGTGTCTGTTTTGTAGTAGTATTAGAGTTGGTCGATAAGGAGTGGAACTGGCAAGGAGATGGACATCAGCAGTGAGTCAGATTCAAGATGGATTCTGCTAAGAGCATCAGCAACTTGGTTGGATTTTCCAAGTTTGTAAAAAATTTCAAAGTTGAAACCTTGAAGCTTAACAGCCCGTTTTTGCTGCTCAGGAGTTTGTATAGTTTGGGTCAATAAGTTCTTTAAACTCTTTTGATCAGTGTAAATGTGAAAATGCCTGCCAATTAAATATTGACGCCATTTTTTGACTACTTCAGTGATGGCGTACATCTCGCGGACATACACAGAAGCAGCTTGGAGACGGTTGCAGAGTTTTTTTTACTGAAGAAGGCTAAGGGATGCCCTTGTTGAGATAAAACAGCACCCACTGCAATTGCACAAAAAGTTTCAATCGACAGTTTCAAGCACAAAAAGTTGATAGAAGTCAGGAAGATGCAAGACTAGTGTGATAGTCATTTGTTGTTTAAGCATTGTAAAAGCTGCTTCGGGAGATTTACTCCATAATAATTTATTAGAACGTAATAAATCGGTGAGAGGAGCGGCGAGAGCAGCGTACTGACGGATAAATCGTCTATAAAATCCGGTGAGGCCTAAAAAACCCCTGAGTGTCGTGAGTGAACGTGGCTTCGTCCAGTTAATGATTGCTTGAATATTTTCCGAATCTGGGGTTACACCGTTGTTGAAATAATATGTCCTAAATAAGCCACAATTTGAACAGCAAAAAGGCATTTTGATAACTTGGCATAAAACTTGTTAGACAACAATAATTCTAAAACCAATTTCAAATGAAAAACATAGTCAGAGAGACAAGTATTGTAGATTAAAATATCATTAAAGGAAACTAAAACAAACCTCCATAAGTATGGTCAAAGCAAGTCATTCACTGCCGGTGAAAAGAATTAGGAGCATTAGTAAGGCCAAACGGCATGACTAAAAATTCGTAGTGCCCGCCAAACATTCTAAAAGCAGTTTTGTGCGTGTCTTCTGGCGCAACCCTGATCTGGTGGTAGCTAGACCGTAGATCAATTTTTGAAAAAATTGTTGCTGATCCCAATTCATCAAAGAGTTCGTCAATTGTTGGTATAGGAAAACGGTCCTTAACTATTACCGTGTTGAGAGCTCTATAGTCGATGCAAAATCACCACGAACCATATTTTTTACGAACTAAAAGAATCGGGAAGAATATGGGTTGCTGCTAGGTTTAATGATGCCCTCATGTAGAATATCATGGATGATAGTTGTCATAGCTTCTTTTTGTGAGTGAGGGTATCTGTAGGGTTTAACGTTAATGGGATGGGTGTTAGGGAGTAGGGGAATATGGTGATCATGGGGCCTTGTTGGGGGAAGGCCTTGCGGTAGCCTGAAAACCGCCTCATAAGACTGTAAAAGGGATGTGATTGGATTGGGTAAGGATGGTTGTATAGATGCAAGGGTATGGTGGCTTTGTGGGGGAGGTTCGGTGTTGTATAGTAGAAGATGAATGGAAGAAATTGAGTCTGTATGGACTAGGTGGCAAAGTTGTTGGTAAGAGGAGTGAGTTGGAAGAGTTTTTGGGTCACCTGTAATCGAGATCTCATTTTCCTTATAATTGAAGGAGATCATAGGAACAAAAAAATCAGCAAAAAGGGGGCCAAGTGTCCTTAAACATTCCATGTCGAGGACAATGTCAGCACCTTCAATAGGGATTAGGTGGAAGGGAATAACAAAAAGGTGATCTTGGAGGGTGATAGGTACTTCGGAATAGAGGCCCGAACATGAGAGTTTGGAACCATTGCCAACCATCACCAAAAAATTCGGAATTGGGGTAGTTGGGACTTTCAAGTGTTGAGCGATGCGGGGTTGTAGGATATTGTGGGTGCTCTCCGTGTCAACCAGGACTGTAACGGTGATGCCATAGAGGAAACCTTTAAACTTAAGGGTTTTGGGAGAAAAACGGCCGCTAACGGCTTGGGGAGAAAGTTGGAAATAGGTGTCCTCAGGTTCTACCGGTGGATCAGGGGTAGTGGTAGTGTCTAATGTCTCTTGAGATGGTTGGTCGTCCTCATCCTCCATTAGTATTTGGAACCTGCCGGTTGAACATTTATGGCCTGGAATGAACTTTTCATCACGATTAAAACAGAGTCCTTGAGCACGACGTTCCTGAAGTTGAGTGGTGGAAAGGCGTCTGATAGGAAGTTTAGGGGGTTGGGAAACGGTTGGGTTTTTGTGGATTGGGTTGGTCGGGTTTATGACTGATGGAACTGAATTAGGTTTCTTAGCAGGATAGAAGGGGCTTTTAGGATATTTGGGTTTTGATTCTTTTACTTTAGATTCAATAAGCTTAGCTAATCCAATAGCCTGTGAGATGGAAACAGGTTTATAAATAGCGATCTCATTCTGTATCTCCAATGCCAGCCCGAAAAAGAAACAATTTAGAATGGCATCTTGGGACAACCCAACAACTTGAGTGCCTAATTTTTTGAACATAGCTTGGTATTCTGCAACAAAACCTACCTGCTTTAATTTAAATAATTCTGCCTGGTGGTTAGCATAAATGGATGGAACAAATCACAGT